>JAVQMG010000077.1:2288193-3533886 GCA_032878915.1 Castanopsis chinensis | reverse complement strand
CAATAAACCAGACATTCTATTCCCACTAGTAGCAACAAAATTGAACTGTGCCCAAGTACAACAATTTGTCAACAACTTGAGTTCATCTATCAAATGACCAAAAGAGGCCGTTGGGAGACATTCTTATTGCATAGTTCAGATAAAGTGTGCATGATCAGACTCAAAAATGCATTTATAGATACCACTTTCCTGAAAGAATTTAGTAGCTTCAAATAGCACCCAAAATGTAACAAAAAACTCCAGTCGACCACGAATCAATGGAATTCTCCAAGACTTGCTAGCAATAAACCCAGCCCCCCTGTCTCTAATAATGATTCCAAGCCCTGTGCAGTAAGAGTCCCGAAGGAAATGAATAGATCAAATAAAACTTTGTGGTTATTAAGAGTGTTGAAAATGGTAATAATAACCAACACAAGTTCATCCTGGAACCAAAATTAGTGATGTATGCAACATAATTGAGTAATTACCTAAGTAAGACACTTAAGGCGTAACGCATCTTGATGGAGACTTTTCGAATTTGTAAACTAGAATGTATATTTAACACGTTGTAAACTTGTTGATTAAAAAAATGTTGTAAGCTTGTAATTAATTGGGATCAATCATGGTTGTGTAAAAGGATAGTTACATAATCGAAGGGAAGTAGAGGGTCTATGACATGATTTTGTAAAGCATAGTTCACTTAGAATTTTGAATAAATGAAGAACAGAGACAGAGACATGTTCATAAATTTGGGAGTAATAATGATGATAATAATACTACTTTAGACTTTAGTTATCGAGGAAAAAAAAATAATGAAGGAAGAGAGAAAAAAAGAAAAAAAAAAAAACTGAGAATGACATTGATGATAATGACAATGATAATAAAAGAACAAAAACAATTATTACCAATTATGTTTGACCCTACCTCCGTAATCTAGCCATATTCACTACTATGATCGCATCGAGCTTATCTTTGATATTGTTCAGGAAATTGAAATAGGAGACTCACCATGACCTGTTTAGTAGTAATGTGCCAAAAACTCCCCAAAAACCAATGACAAATCCAAGGGCCACACTAACATAAAATCCTGGGGTTATGAACCCATCTTCCATCTCTTGAATGCCGGCATGGTCACCACCTCTATTCACGGCTAGGTTTTGAGTTGTTTCTCCTGGACATTTCTTTGGAAGTGGAAATCCACAAAGATTTGGGTTACCTTCATATGCAGTGGCATTAAAGGTATTGAGTTGAGGGTCTGTTGGAATTATGCCCGAAAGGTTATTGTTCAGCAAGTCCAAGAAATTTAGAGAATTAATAAGAGCGATGCTTGAAGGAATTCCACCGGATAATTGATTCTCAGATAGATCCAAGACTTCTAATGACCGTAACACACCAATCTCTGTAGTGATTCTTCTAGTTAGAAGGTTTCTTGAGAGATTCAAAGAAATCAATCCAACAAGTTCCATAATTTCCCTTGAAATTGGCCTAGTAAGTTTATTACTAGAGAGATCTATGCTCTTTATTTGTCCAAGATTACTAGAGAGATCTCTTCCTTTCCACAACCAAAATGCAAGGTCATCATAGTGGAAAAAGTCTATAGGACCTTTATAAAGATGACCAAAGGTTGAAATTGGACTAGTCAACGCAGTAACACTGTTGAGGCATTTTGGTATACTTCCTGAGATATGGTTTAAAGCAAGGTCCAAAAGTTGAAGATGTGTTAGATGACATAGATGTGAAGGAATGCTTCCAAAGAAGTGATTTGTTTGAAGGAAAAGACAACTAAATCAGGATGACTGCTCCCTAACCACATCGGTATTTGTCCTGACAATTTGTTACCTCTAAGATTAACAAATTTCAACTTTGTACAATTCTTCAATGAAGAAGGAAGTTCCCCAGTGATACTATTGTTGCCTGAATCTAGTATTTCAATCCCAAGTAAGGAACCTATTGAGTTTGGGATTTTCCCATGAATACGTTTGTTTGCCAAATTAAGAATTTTAAGTCCTTCAAAATGCATCCAGCAGTTAGGAAGCTCTCCCAATAATTGATTGTTGGAGAGGTCCAGAATGCTCCAATTCCTAGTATTGGTTGTACATAAGAATAAGGCTGGCTCCGAAAACATATTATTAGAAATATCCAAATGAGTCACTTTAAATAAAAATGATGGTATTTCAACTTCCAGTTTATTGGAACTCAAGTCTATTGTGGGGCTAGAGGAGAAATCCAATGACAAATTTGGTATATGGCCACTGATTTGGTTGTGAGACATATTCATATAAATTAATCGAGGAGAGAAGATCCAATATGAATTAAAAAGGGAATCTGAAATTCCAGAATTAGAAATATTAGCACTAAATAGTAAAAAAAAAAAAAAAGACAAAAAGATTAGACACCATAGGTCGTTCGAGAAAAAACATCGGTTGGTTTGATATTGATTTCCACTATCAAACCTGGCCCTAAGTAGACGCAAAACAACAGTTTACGTGCTGCCTGGAGCAAAATAAGGCCATACGTACGGTCACAGTGTTTTACTTATTCAAAAAAGAGACCACCTAACCTGGGAAAAAAAAAACATTTTATACGTAATAACTTAAAATTTTATATTTGTTTATCTTAAAAAAAATTTTGTGACCACCCTCAATTATTATTTTTTTTAACCAATAAAATTAAACTCTGTTCACTTAACAATATATTAAAACCTTTCAAGCAAAAAGAAAAAGCCTAAAAAATATTTATAATAATACCAAGCCCAGTAAAAACCTCAGGAAAAAAAAAAAAAAAAAACGCTCAAGATTAATCCTCACTCACTACTTAGACAGAGTTTTAAATCAATAAAAATAATTTTAATTTTAATTTCTATAAACTAAGTGTGTTTGAATACTGCTTATTTTGCTAAAACTCAAAACTTATTACTGAAAGTACTGTAAATAAAGGTAAAAGTTAGTTGGAATAGTACAGTAGAGTCATGAATAGTACAAAAAAATATAGTAAGACCCATAAATAGTAACAAAAATAAACTAAATAGTAAAATAATTTTAATTTTTATTTGGTTCCTAAATGCACGCTAAATACCCTATCAAATTTTAAACCAAAAAAATTCCTAACCTAAAAGGGTAATAAGAACCTTAGCAGCCAGGACTTAGGACCCTATCCTAGAGCATATCGGGGAGATTGTCTTGGGCCCTTGGCCCAGAACAGCCACCACTAAATATAGAATAGCTTTGCCCTCATTTGACTTTATTGGTTTGGGGCAGTGAACTAGACCAGTGGGCGTTATAAGTAAGTGAACAAGAAATTATAAAAGACAAAAAAAATTAAACTATGTTAGGCAATGATTTCAAATTATAAAAATTCATAGAAGGAAATGGTAAAACTTTATGTATTTACTTTTTTTTTTTTTTTTTTTTTGTTATTGTTGTCAATATATGAATTTCTCTTTTTATTAAATTGTGTAATTTATGCTTCTTAAGGACTATCTTGAAAAAGATTTCTGGAGCCGCCATTCGCATCTAATTGCCACATCCCATGCACACTAATGTAAGTGGCCCACAATTATATTAATGCCAATTGCAAACACAAGCGATATAAGGGAATAAATAATTATTTTGTATTGTAATATAATTTATAATTTTTTTTTTAAATTTTTTAAACATAAACTGTTCTCCCTAAATATTAAATAGTTTCTATTTATTACAATTTCGTCCAATTAGGTCTACTTCGGTGTAATTTGGTCCACTGGGTCAATTTCAATCCCCTTCAGTTCATTTTAGACTAATTGAGCCTTAAATTGATTCTTTTTGTAGACTGTTTATATATAAACAGCATCTTAATTTATTGAATGATTTCATTCTGTCCATATATATTTATCTATCATCTCATTGTGCGCTATTTAAAGCCTAATAGTCCAACCACCCAATTGTGACATCTTAGAATATCCATATAACATAAAGATTAGGCAATTATTGAATTTTGTTGGAAAAATCCCTGTCATAATTCTACTATACATGCATAGGTTAGTAAGTAAAGTTGAATGTAAACTTCAATCAATTTGATTCTTATCCATGCATAATCACTATGATAATGAGAAAGCTCTTGATATAAATATTCAATACCAAAATATAGCCAAAACAAATGCGAGGAACTATACAATTTCGCAATGTAATACCTTTTCCAAAATAAACCTTTAAACCATAAATAAAAAGGGATAATGCATTCCAAATCATATGAATCCCAAAAAGCCAATTATTACACAGCCGATTGCAACAATAAAAGCAGACTAATTTGCCCATAAAAATAATTAAACAAAGTAAAGCTTTTAAACTACTAATTCTCTCAACCTAAAGTAAAAAATCAACTTTTGAGACTAATAAATATGCATGAGATACATCAAAATCTAAAGCATTATTTCCCATCTCGAAACTTAGCTTGAAAATTATAGGTAAAAGTCAGTGGTCACCTTATCTAAATAATTTATTACCTCTTTTTTCCTTTTACTGCCTTCTAATTTGATGGTGTGGGATGATCACTTCATCCTATTTGAGCCTCATCTTTTCCTCTAAACCGATATGCAAATCAATTTATTTAGTAAAAAATGTTCATTGACCCATCATTAACATATTAATAAATCTGAAACTTTTTATTAGTATCAAGCAAGCAACCACAACCCATATTAATATTTTGTTAAGAACCTGTAGTTCTTGATCAATTGGAGTGATGAAGTGTGTGACTTGTGAATTGTGAATTGTAATGGCTGATTTGAGTTAGCTGGGCCTCCTAAGAATTTAGGGAAGAGATTAGAGAACAAAAGAAAGAAAACTTAGATTATTATTCTTCTGATATTCTTTCTTACAATCATTGTAGCCTTTTAAACTAAGCTGCAACTGAAACTTAACTCCTAATCTATCACATTCTCTATAATACGTTGAGCACACGCCTAATTAGTCAGGTCATCTATAACACAATGTGACTTGCCAATAACTACCAAAACATCTTAATTGCATGTAAGCGAGCTTCTAAATTTGTGACCAAGAATTAAAAGCACATCTCTATAGCATTCTCTTCTATAACTGTAGCTACTTTGTTCTTGCTTTCCCCATATTTTATGACAATGATAAATGATAACATCTTATATCCAACCTGACAGGGACACAGGGTTTATCTGGTCACCAAGTTACCACTCATAAAATGTAAAATTTACAGCAGGTGGCCAAGCACTTTGTTGAGCTGCTCTATGATATTAAAACATTTCAAATATTTGGAAAGGAGTTAACCACTCTACACAATAACTTAGGCTCAAGTAATAACACAAGCAATTGCTACTATTCTAAAGTTTCCACAATGTTTAAATGTACATGAAATTCAACAATTATTAGATCACGAGTATTATTACATACCACCTTTACCTGAGACTTTAACAAAATTGCAAACATGCATGCCTAAGCGATCAAGATGCCCCTGTAAGAAGTGAAGATTAACAATTAGTCACAACTGAAGTAAAGTTACAGAAAAAGGGATAGTTGTTCCCTAAAACCAATTAAGAGTCCTTTCACGCAATTATGGAAAGGGAAAAGCTAGCCTAAAATACAAATTTGATATATAATAAATGGCAGAAGGATAAGGAAAATGAAAAATAAAAATGTTTTTATGTTAAAAGTAAAAAAACAATTTTAAAATAGCCCTAAATCCTAATCACAAAACTTTAACTCCAAGAACTCCCAAAAGATCAAAGCAGATTTCACAAAACTCTAGGACATATATCACCTGCAAAATTAATCTTATAAACTATGTAGCAAATGAGACTCTAATGCTGAAACAGGGTGCTAATACTTCTATTTCTAACATTTTAATTCCTTGTTTTCTCCAGTAGAGAACAGGGTTACTATAAGTCTATAAGTGAATCTGGTAAGTGGTGTAATGAAGGATCATACTTTAATAGATGATGGCCACGAGTCTCTTAATTGATGGACAGATTATAATAACTTTGTCATGAATCATGATACTCATCGAGAAAGTATCAAACAGGGGCCAAAAACACCCTTTCACAGACCTTTTCTTTTAAAGGGATAGGTAATAGGTCATACATACAAAACCAATGGATTTGTGGCAAACTATGATGAAATAAAACTTCAAGACCTCAAGATTTATAAAATACTAAGTTCAAAAACTAAATTCCCACAGCCATGAACTATATATTATTCTAAAGATCTGCAATGGCACATTGTCCCTATTTAATGGCACTAATCTTGGCTTTGCATACTAACCCACCATTCAACTAACCCATAAAAACAATTACGATACAAAACTCACAACCCAAATTCAATACCAAGGCTTCAAAAGATAAAATTTTTTTTTTTTTTTTTTTTAAGACCCAAATGTAATTAGAGCAACTGATGAATTTTAAATGTTCCCTAAATCTTAAATTAGACCTTTTTTTTTTGTGCAGTTATGCCAATAGTCCAAGTCTTGCAGCAATTGAGTTAATGAATGAACCTCATGAGCAGGAGTCACTCTAGACAACCTTAAAAACTATTATAAATCCAGGTATGATGCTCTGAGAAAGTACACACCAAGTGCTTATGTGATCCTCTCAAACCAGTTGGGAAATGCTGATCCAAAGAAGCAACTCTCATTTGCTAGAAACTTCAATCATGTAGTCAGTGACATGCATTACTACAATCTCGATTCAAATGAGTTTAGCAACATGAATGCACAATCTTATGCTCTAAAAACCGTGATAACTTCCAATGGCCCCCTTTGTTTTGTAAACCAATCTTATGCAATAGTGGCAGCCACTGTTGTTGTTTGGTATAAATCTTTCCTATTTGACAGAACCTAAGACCAAGACCACCTTTAAATTAGACCCAAATTCACTAAACCCACAATTCATTCTCAACGATAAATTTCAAATTTGCGAAGAATATCCCAAACTCTAATCTCAATGCACAAACCCACCATGAAATAAATCATTAAAAAATCAAACCTTCTTCTCAATATCCCTTAAACTTTCAAACACATAATCTCAAAGACCATTGTGATTCAATTCATCTCCTTTCTGCTATATAAACCTATCCTATTTGCAAAACCTAAAATTGTCTTCAAAAGTTAAATACCAAAACGTCGAGACCAAGTCCAAGTTCAATACCAATCCCACCACCAATAGTCTACTAAATCAGTAAAAACATCTAACATATGACCTCATATTTAGAGATCCACCTCTAAATCAAACCCAAACCCACAATTCAAAAGAAACCAATACCAAACTCTAATCTTTAAACACAAACCCACCACAAAATGAATCATAAAAAATTCAAACCCAAAGATTAATTTTCCCTAAAAGTTCAAATACACAATCTCCAAGTCTGTTGTGGTTCCATCTTGGTTCATATTAGAACCTATAAATCCCAAATGGAAGCCAAAAACGAATTAGAATTTAAAATCCCTAGTGAATTTTGAATTTATATCTAGAAGAGAAACTATACCCTAAAATCAAGTTTCAAAGTGGTAACCACATGAACCCAGATAAGAATTCACAAAATTAAATCCAAAAAAAAAAAAAAAAAAACCTAACAAAAGTAGCATTAACAATACCCAACAACAATATTAGCAAAAACCCAACAAAAGTAGCACTAACAATACCCAACAACAGTATTAGCAAAAGAAACTGAATAGAAAATGATGTGGTGTAAACAAATGCAACTCTGAATTTGTCTATGGAGATCGTCCAGGACGAACCAGGTTCTCAAGACGAGGTAAGCTGCCCTGGCTTCCTCAAGACGAGGTAAGCTGTCTTGACTTCCTCAAGACGAGGTAAGCTGTCTTGGCTTCCTCAAGACGAGGTGAGCTGCCTTGGCTTGCTCAAGACGAGGCAAATTGCCCTGGCCTGATCAAGACGAGGTAAGCTGTCTTGAAGACCTCGGGACGAGGAATTATGGACGACACGTGAGCACTTGGAAAATTTACAGTATAAAATTTCTCCGTATTGTACGAGTAACCTCCAAGTAACCGTTGCGCGTAAAAAGGGTAACCCCTAAACAGTTGGAAGAATATATTCAAACACAAACCTCCTCAATTCAAGGGGAGGTTACAAATCCAATAACCGCTCTTAAGACACTATATAAACACTGGTTCAGACCAGAAAAAGGTACGTAAAATGATTCCTAAAAAATTGGAACTTGAAAATAATGAGAAGAAAATTGACTTTATCATCGGAGGGTTATTGGCCGGCAACCCCGGTCCCCTTTGATCACTTCTCTTTTTTTTTTTCAGGCTACCAAGAGTAAGCGTTAGCCCGCTCTAATCTGAAGCATTCAGCCTACTGATTTTCTTCCCATCATCAGTTGGCGCCGTCTATGGGAAAAATTTGAGAATAATTTTCGTTTTTGTTTCATTCTTTCAATCATTCTTTGTTCCTGGACAAAAGGCTGAATGGTTCGGACAAGATCAAGGGCTACCAGCCCAGGCCACCAGGAGAGTAGGGATGCTTCTAGTAATCCCTACCGTGATCGCCAGTCAGCGCCTGCCGCGCAGCCGCCGTCCCTTCAACAAGTGCAGTCCATGGCTGCTGCTATGGTGGAACTGACTCGCCAAAATCAGGAGTTGAATCGGGAGATCAACATAAGGAGGCAATACCGTGAGGGACATGCGGAAGGACGACCCCAGGGTCAAGAAGGCAAAGGAGAAAATATTGAGTCCTAAGATCAGACAAGGGGTACTACTTCGAGAAGAGTGCCACATTTGGAGAGAGAAATGGACTAGATGAGAAAAGCCATGGAAGAAATGAAGGAGAATATGAGGCGGGCAAACCCCGTGGAAGATTTGGTTCATCGAACGAACTCCCCATTCACGGCTTCCATCAATAGCCATCCTTTACCCCCTAAGTTCAAAATGCCTTCCCTGGATTCATACGATGGAAATCGCGATCCGTGTGACCATATTGCTACCTTTAAGACAACCATGCACCTCCAAGGAGTTCCAGACGAGATTATGTGCAGAGCATTTCCTACCACACTTAAGGGACCGGCAAGGGTGTGGTTCAACAAGATACCTCCAAATTCGGTCGAGTCATTCGAGGAGTTGAGTAAGATGTTTGTTAACAACTTTATCGGAGGACAACGCCACAAGCGTTCCTCTTCCAGTTTGTTAACCATCGAACAAGGGGAGCATGAGAGTTTACGGTCCTTCATCACCCGATTCAACAGGGAGGCCTTGACGGTGGACGAGATGGACGATAAGTTGCTGTTGGCTGCTTTCCATAATGGGGTTAGATGGACGATAAGTTGCTGTTGGCTGCTTTCCATAATGGGGTTAATTCTGATTTGTTCATTCATAAATTGTACGAGCAAGAACCTTAGACCATGGCTGGACTCGTCCATTCAGCCCAGAATTTCATGAACGCCGAGGACGCAATAATAGCCAAGAAGAGGAAAAGGTCAGAACGCTCGGAAGCTGGTCACCAACGACATTCAGATCAAGCTCCTCGTCCTAAGAAGGCCCTGGTAGGAGAAAAAAGGGATAGGGATGGTAGAAAGGCAAGTTCATCCTCAAGAAGTCAGCAGTACACTTTCTTGAATACCCCGCTAGAGCAGGTCCTTATGCAAATCAAGGATGATCCGTCCTTAAAGTGGCTGGAGAAAATGAAGGGAGACCCTAACAAGCGCAACAAGAACAAGTATTGTCGCTTTCACAAGGACCATGGGCACGACACGGACGAGTGTTTTGATTTAAAGCAGCAGGTAGAAAACCTCATCAGGTAGGGAAAGTTGAAGAATTTCCTTGGACGAGACCACAAGGATAAGAAGTTGAAAGCCAAAGTGGAAGAGTCCTCACGACCCCCGCTAGGAGAAATAAGAGTTATTGTAGGAGGAACCTCAGCAGTGCAGTCATGTAAATCGAGGAAGACATACCTGAAGGTGGTGCAAAACGTCCAGCTGTCAGGACAATCTCCAAGGACGAGGGAAGCTGACGAGCAAGCAATTACGTTCACGGACGAGGATGCTGAAAGAATTCACCAACCCAATGACGATGCGATTGTCATTACCTTACTTATTGCCGACTATACGACCAGAAGGGTGTTGGTAAACAATGGCAGCTCGGCGGACATTCTGTATTACCCTGCTTTCCAACAAATGAGGCTAGGGCGAGATCAGCTTCGTCCAGTGAGTTCGCCCTTGGTAGGATTTGGGGGAATGAAAGTACAACTAGTGGGCACTGTCACACTACCCGTAGTGGTTGGAGCATACCCACAGCAGATAGCCAGAGAGGTAAACTTCCTTGTGGTCGATTGTTCATCGTCATATAACGCTATTATTGGAAGGCCTACTTTGAACAGCTGAAAAGCGGTAACCTCTACCTATCATTTGTCCATCAAGTTCCCAACTGAACATGGAGTGGGTCAGGTGCAAGGAAATCAGTTAGCTGCTAGAGAATGCTACCTAGCTATGTTGGCTATGGACGAGCATTTGCAGGCGATGAGTATAGACGAGGGAAGAATCACAGCGGAGCCTGTTGAGGTGTTAGAAGATGTCCCCTTAGATGATAGTAGAACTGAGAAGTTTACTAGAATAGGGGGGAGCATGGAAGAAGAGGCAAAAAATGCACTGGTCCAGTTTTTGAAGAAAAGCCTTGATGTCTTTGCATGGAGTCATGAAGACATGCCTGGCATTGATCCGAGTGTTATCACTCATCGTCTGAATGTATGTCCCTCCTCTAAACCCGTGCGTCAGAAGAAGAGAGTATTTGCTCCTGAGCGAGACAACGCCATCAAAGACGAAGTACAGAAGTTGATTACGGTGGAGTTCATTAGGGAAGTTTACTACCCGGACTGGTTGGCGAATGTAGTCATGGTAAAGAAGGCCAATGGTAAGTGGCGAATGTGTATAGACTTTACCGACTTAAACAAAGCTTGCCCGAAAGACAGTTATCCGCTGCCACGCATTGACCAGCTGGTAGACTCGACGGCTGGTCATAGGTTGCTTAGCTTCATGGACGCCTTCTCAGGCTACAACCAAATAAGGATGGACGAGGTAGACCAAGAGAAGACTTCATTCATCACCAGCCAAAGGTTGTTTTGCTACAAGGTAATGCCTTTTGGTTTGAAGAAAACGGGGGCAACTTACCAGAGGCTAGTGAACCAAATGTTTTGTCCTCAAATTGGAATAAATGTAGAGGTCTACGTTGATGATATGCTGGTAAAAAGTTTGGACGAGGGAAAACATCTGGACGACCTTCAGGAGACCTTTGACACACTATGACGGTACAACATGAAACTTAAGCCAAGCAAGTGTGCCTTCGGCGTTTCATCAGGGAAGTTCTTGGGATTCATGGTTTCACATTGAGGCATTGAGACAAATCCAGATAAGATCTAAGCAATACTCAACATGGAACCGCCAAAAAATATCAAAGAAGTCCAGTCCCTTACAGGACATGTTGCCGCCCTCAACAGGTTTGTTTCGAAAGCTACTAACAAGTGTTTACCATTTTTTAAAATCCTCAGGAAGGCATTTGACTGGACGGACGAGTGTCAAAGGGCCTTCCAAAATTTGAAGACTTATCTCACAAAGGCACCGTTGCTAAGTCATCCGTACCTGGCGAAGAATTGTATTTGTATTTGGCGGTATCCCCGCGTGCCATAAGTTCCGCACTAGTCAGGGAAGAGGAACGAGTGTAGAAACCGGTATACTATACTAGCCGGGCACTTAGAGGAGCGGAGGGACGGTACCCAATGATGGAGAAGTTAGCCTTTGCCTTGGTCACGGCTTCAAGGAAGCTGAGACACTACTTTCAAGCTCATGTCATCATTGTCTTAACGGATCATCCCATAAAGAAAGCAATGAACAAATTGGAAGCTGCAGGACGGCTAGTCCAATGGGCAGTAGAACTCAGTGAATTTGATGTCAGGTACCAGCCAAGGAATGCAGTCAAGGCGCAGGCGCTGGCGGACTTCATTGCAGAGTTCACTCCAAGCCAAGACGAGCTGGTCAAGGACGAGCGGGCAAGAAGGTGGATCATAGATGTGGATGGATCATCTACAATGTACGTAGGAGGGATTGGAGTCATACTTAAGTCCCCGGAGGGAGATAAGTTGGAGTATGTAGCTCGTATACAGTACCAAACTACCAACAATGAAACTGAATATGAAGCACTACTCAAAGGGCTGGAATTGGCTAAGTCCTTAGGAGCAGAGTCAGTAATAGTCAGAGGAGATTCCCAGCTAATCATCAACTAGGTGAATGGAATGTGTGATGCCAAGGAAGATCGAATGAAGAGATACCTCAGCAAGGTAAAGAGGCTTGTGCAAAAGTTTTCAGAAGTAAGTTTTGTTCAACTCCCGAAGGAGGAAACATGGAAGCAGACGCGTCGGCAAAAGCAGCGTCGGCAGGTGAAGTTATGGACGAGTATAGTAAAATCCAATACATGCCAAGCATAAACCTCCCAGAAATACAGCAAATTGGAAAGGAAGAAAATTGGATGAGTCCAATTGTAATCTATCTGAAGGATGGAAAGCTTCCGGAAGACAAGAACGAAGCTAGGAAACTAAGGGTTAGGGCTGCAAAGTACGTGCTTATAAATGAAGTGCTTTACAAGCGAGGCTTATCTCAGCCCTACCTAAGGTGCTTGGCTCCGGATGAAGCGAATTATGTTTTGAGGGAGGTTCATGAAGGAGCATGTGGTAATCACTCGGGGGCAAGATCACTCGTCCATAAGATCATACGTGCCGGCTACTACTAGCCCATGGTTCAGGCAGATGCTAAGGCTTATGTCAAGGTGTGCGACCAATGTCAGCGCTACAGCAACATCCCTAGGCAGCCGTCGAAGTACCAGACCTCGATGATGGCCCCGTGGGGACTGGATATCCTAGGCCCTTTTCCCCCAAGAACCAGACAAATGAAGTTTTTGGTAGTAGGAATTGACTACTTTACTAAGTGGGTGGAGGCTGAACCCCTCGCAAAAAATTACACAGCAAAATGTCAAGAATTTTGTTTGGAAGAATATTCTCTGTAGGTTCGGAGTACCGAGGGTACTAGTATCGGACAATGGACGATAGTTCGATAACACACCGTTTAGGGACTTCTGTGAGCATTTCGGAATCAGAAAGCATTACTCCTCACCCTCCCACCCACAGGCAAATGGACAGGCAGAAGTAGCAAACCGATCCTTGCTGAAAATCATCAAGACTCGGCTTGAGGGGGCAAAGGGGGTATGGCCAGATGAGTTACCAGGCGTTCTTTGGGCCTACAGAACCACTGTGAGAACTCCGACAGGAGAAACTCTCTTCAAGTTAGCCTATGGAAGTGAAGCGGTCATATCGGCAGAAGTTCATATGGCTAGCCACCGAGTAATGAAGTATCAGGAGAGGGAAAATGAAGAATTGCTTCGTCTTGACCTCGATCTTATTGATGAAGTAAGGATGGAGGCGGAGCGAAGGACAGCAAGGTACAAGAATCTTATGGCTAGGCAACACGATGCCATGGTGAAACCCAGGCGCTTCAGCATAGGGGACCTCGTTCTCAAAAGAGTATCCTTGGCACTAGGAATCCAGCTCATGGAAAATTGGAACCCAATTGGGAAGGACCATACAGGGTAGTCAATTGCAAGAGGCAGGGATCATATTACTTGGAAGCTCTGGACGGACGAAAGCTAGAGCATCCTTGGAGTGTGGAGCACCTGAGAAGGTACTATCAATAATGGGCTTGGACAAAGCTATTCAAGGACGAGGTTGTAATGATGGATGACTCTACTACTATGTTCAATAATGTCTACTTTTATGTTCTTATTACTGCTATGGTGTGTACTAAGAATAAAGGTGCACTAGTTTTTAAACTTTTGCACCATCTACGAACAAGTTTGTGAAAAACAAGATTGTGTATTTTAAGTATTTCCTAAGTACTTTCATAAGGCACTAGCTTTTAAGCAAATGCCATGTTTGTGAACAATACTTATGTAATGATATAGTTTGGATTTTCAATGTATTTTATGCATAAAATCTAACTCCCATGGTAAAACCAACGAGGGGGCAAAATCTTAAGACGAATGAAAAATCCTTCGACGTAGGGATGTAACGTTCGCAAGCTTTCCTCAAAACGAGGATAAAGTGTAAATTAAGCTAAGGCACAAAAAATTACAAGTCCATGGACGAGCATCTGACCAATACACAGGTGCTCTAGGACGAGTCAAACGCTGGAAAATGTCATTGACAAAAGGCTAACACAAAGCCTATGGACGGGTCTAAAGCCAAAGCTTATGGACGAGGCAAACGGACCAAATCTATGGACGAGGGAAACGTCTGAAGGCTGTCACTAACTCGTCTATAGAAAAGCAAATGGATGAACCAATAAACATCGTCCATAAGCAAAATATAAAGACGACCCTTCAATACTTGAAAAATATTCAAATCTCAATCACAACAATCATAAAGGGTAAGCACATCTATACACAAACAAATAATGAATAAAGCGACATTCATTGAAATAGAGGAAGGGTAGACGACCATCGTCCAAAAACCCTTACATAAACTAAGCCTTAAAGCAATTGTCAATAAACTTGTCTATAACCCTCTAGACGAGGTAATTGTACTCCAATACATTTCAATAAAAAAAAAAAAAAAAAAGAAAGAAGGAAACAAGGTGGATTACATTAAAACAAAGATAATCTTAAACAGATGGTGTGTTGGCGTTGGGCTCGTCTTGAGGCGGCAAAGTGGTAGCATCGTCCTCCACGTTGATATCTCCAGAGCTAGTCTGGACGAGGGAGCTCGTGGACGCCCCACCAAGATTGAGCTTTATAGAGCTGAAGTCCACCTCTGGGAAATTTTCTACGGCGTCCATCCTAAAGTCTTCGAAGCCAGCTGCATAGTTGGCGTCCATTGAATCAGTAAATTCTTTGGACGCCTTGAACTCCGCAACGGCGTCTCCTTTAGCTTTCTCCAGGAGAACGTCAAGCTCTTCATTCCTCTTTATAAGGAAGTATAGACGAGCGTCCTTCTCAAGGGCTTCAGTCTCTAGCTCAATGACGCGCTTCTTCGAGTTCTCCGCCTCGTCCTTGGCCTTAGCTGCCGCCTCTGCCCACCTCTTGGACTAGTCCCTTCCTTTCTACACCGTCTTCTCTAACAACACCCTCGTCTTGTCTAGTTCAGTTGCTTGCCTAGATGCTGCAATGAACTTAGACATTGCCTGCATAGATCAAAGCTTCATTAGAATGCATATGAGTTAATTGCAAGATGAAACAAACATATAAAACCTACATACCTTGAAAAGGTCATGAACGCCGGAGCGCTCAAAATCCTTCAACGACATGTTGTAACATGCCGTTATGTCCTCGTCTATTACAGCCTTCTCAAATTTTTCCCAAGCCAAGCTCTCGTCCTCAAGAAGATTGTGAGGAACTTGGAGAGAAGGTTGAGACGAGGTTGGAACCATAGACGGGATGGGCGGAAAAGGAAGCTCTGGATCAATGTCCAAAATTTGGACTGGATGGCTAGGAGGGACGAGAGAGCCAGGTTGATCCTTGGCTTGGACGTCCTGAGGCTTGGACGACTTGTGCCTGGCCTTCTTCTCCTTGCGCCTACTTGGGAGGTTTCCCAAGTCTACGCCTAGAGAGAGGCTCTTCCTCTTTTCGCCAGAAGCTGGACGAGGGTTGGATTTCACTCCAGGCCTAGTCTCCTAGTCCATCGCATCCTTACCTTTATTTTGGTTCATCGTCGCCATTCCTGCAAGTAAAGACGTCAGTAAAAAAAAAAAAAAAAAGAGACGAGGGAAAGGACGACTTACGTCTTCTCACAGTGACTTCGTGGGCAATTGCCTCATCTGAAGGATCAGGACCTAAACCCCAGGTGGCAAGACGCCGTAAGGTCACCAAAAAATGGAAGGTCCTGTCGCTGTAAAGACGAGCTTTTTGGACTCGTTCCAAATGGAACCTATCCAAATTGGGCCGTCCAACACCTTCAAAACAAAAAAAAAAAAAAAACAAGTTAGATGATCATTATTAAAGACGAGTGCGACAAATATAGTAAAAAATGCATACCTTCAGGATGAATATCTCCCCTGTATAGGGAGGGAATGGATCCTTGGTAGTATCATTAGGACGCCAGCCCAGAAACCAGAGACGAAGAAAAACTCCGTCTTCCAGTTTCTGTCGGACGTGACTAATGACTTAATCAATCTACAATCTTTCCCTCTGGCTGTAAATTGATAAAAGCCAAGGGACTGGTTAAGTTCGAAGGGTTTATAGCAGTAGAGGAACTCGTCCACGGAAAGAGGACGGTTCCCCTCAAACACTTCCCTCCACAAAACTTGCATAGCTACTATTAAACGCCATGCATTGGGGTTAAGTTGGCATATCCCTATACCTAACCTAACCTAGAAAGCAACTCCCTGGTGAAGGCATTTAGAGGCAACCTCAAACCCCCTAGTAGGTAGGCCTCGTAAATGTCAACACCAAAATGGGGTTGACAACACCACTCGTCACGGACGGGCAGCCTAGGGTTCAAGCTATCAGGGATTTGGTACCTCATCTTTAGAAGGTCCAACTTCTTCTCGTCTATCTTAGAGCCAACCCCTATAGCACAAGTGTAAACTACCTCCTCCTCCTCGTCTTGAGCAGAAGACGAGGGAGCACTCGTGCCAGCCCTAGAGCCAGACTTGACCCTCGTCCTATGTTGTTCCCTAAACACCTCTAAAGGAACCCCTGGGACACCAGACGTGTACTCGTCTGTAGTGTTCCCATCACTATTGCTATTACTACTCCTAGAACTATCACTAGAGCCACTAAAGTTACTTGGGTCTTGGTACTCGTCTATGGCTTTGACAGTGCTATCGCTAGACGAGGAAATGACTAACTCGGACATTTTTAAGGAAGAAACTTAAAATCTAAGGACGAAGGTTGAAGAAAGTACTTGGGACTAGACGAAAGGAGACTAACTGACGCAGGAAACTTCTAGACGAGGCGCTAAGACGAGGAAGGATGGAGAAGAAAATTTGAGAAAATGAGGAGGGTAGCGGAGGAATTCAACTATTTATAGGCATTGACCCTAGTACACGAAGCGACGCGACTAGCCAAAAAGCGACAAATGGCACGTCCCTCGAAAAACGAGCTGACATGATTAGTCTCCAGTTAAATCATGACAAGTGGCACCTACAACAGCTGGCATAAGGACGCTTGTCCAAACAACAGCGTTAGTAGATGTGAATCCTAGACGACCCATGGACAAGGGGGCAACTGATGTGGTGTAAACAAATGCAACTCTGAATTTTTCCATGGAGATCGTCCAGGACGAACCAGGTGCTCAAGACGAGGTAAGCTGCCCTGGCTTCCTCAAGACGAGGTAAGCTGTCTTGGCTTCCTCAAGACGAGGTGAGCTGCCTTGGCTTGCTCAAGACGAGGCAAATTGCCCTGGCCTGATCAAGACGAGGTAAGCTGTCTTGAAGACCTCGAGATGAGGAATTATGGACGACACGTGAGCACTTGGAAAATTTACGGTATAAAATTTCTCCGTATTGTACGAGTAACCTCCAAGTGACCGTTGCGCGCAAAAAGGGTAACCCCTAAACAGTTGGAAGAATATATTCAAACACAAACCTCCTCAATTCAAGGGGAGGTTACAAATCCAATAACCGCTCTTAAGACACTATATAAACACTGGTTCAGACCAGAAAAAGGTACGTAAAATGATTCCTAAAAAATTGGAACTTGAAAATAATTGAGAGGAAAACTGACTTTATCATCGGAGGGTTATTGGCCGGCAACCCCGGTCCCCTTTGATCACTTCTCTTTCTTTTTCAGGCTACCAAGAGCAAGCGTTAGCCCGCTCTAATCTGAAGCATTTAGCCTACTGATTTTCTTCCCATCATCAGAAAATATTACTAACAACAACAACAGTAATTCTCTGTAAGGGAAGAAGAACAGTTTGCTGCAAGGCAATGTCGTTTCAATCTCTTCTACCAAAAAAAAAAAAAAATCCTAAACAAAATCAAACCTAACACAAATAGAAAAAACAAAATCAATTCTAACCCAAAGACCTCAGTTCAAACAAAATCTAACCCAAATTCAGTTTTTATTACCAGATTTCTTAAAAATGAAAAAATTTACCGGTAGCTGTTTAGGCGATCTAATGTTGGTGACTGACTGGCTTGCCGGTGGATGATAGTCTTGACACTCCAAAGATCCCTCTCTCAGTCTATTTTTGTCTCTCTTTGTCTTCTAGTGAAGGATCCTCAGATTAATTTCTCTCCTTCTCGGTGTTTCACAGTTTATGGGTTTTTTTTGTTTTTTTTTTTTAAGTAGAATGTAAAAGAAGAAGAGTTCTTTATTGGGAGTTTTTTTTTTTTTTTGGTGGTTATTTCCGGTTAATTCTTAAAAGGTGTATTTAAAAAGAATTGAATTAAGGGAAATTATTGTGGGTTTTCGGAGTACTATAAATGTGTATTTCTTCCTCTTATATGAATGGTGGGTCTTACTAATTAAATTCATTGTAAAACTTACCATTTTTGTAACAGGAGAAAGTACACATTTATAGTACTCGGAGAGTACCTAATAATTTTCCTTGAATTAAACGATTAGTTAAAAATGTTAAATCCCGAAAAGTAACGATGTTTGGTGTTTTTAAATGTTAACGTGACATAAATTTATGTAGTCATGTAGTGCAATGAAGCGTAGTTAACAAAAAGTCAAATATTTTAACAATTAGTTATTATATAAATTATATAGATATAGATATATAGATTATATAGATGTGAGACTAAAGTGTGTTGGATTCCTAAAAAAAAAAAAAAGTGTGTGTTTGGATACAAATGAAAAATTAAAATTATTTTACTATTTATGGGTCTTACTATACTTTTTGGTATTATTTATGAGCTCTACTATACTATTTTAATTAATTTTTACATTTATTTACAGTACTTTCAGCTGTAAGTTTTCAATTTTAACAAAATAAACGGCATTCAAACTAACCCTAAAATAAGTTTACGAAGGTTTTTTACGTCGAGCATATAAGATACGTTTTTCTATTTCACATGCACACGCTCGCCACTTTTGCATAAAAACAGTAACTTCCAGTCACAATTTTAGTTTTAAAAAAAAAATTAGTATGTTTAAATAAGTTAAGAAAGAGAGTATGCATTCGCATCAGTCAGGGTGAAAATGCAAACTAAAAGTTTAGCAACCCAACTCTTTTCATTTATGTCAGGCCACAAACACGTTGACCCCTTGTGATAACTTAGATTAATTAATTAGCCCAGTTATTAATTAATCAAATTAACATGCAATATCACGTGGTAGCACAAACAAATCACCGAAACTAAAATATTCAGCGAAATCCCAGTACCTTACCAACCTACAGTTGAACTCTTACCCCAATATCCAATTGGACTTGTTTTGTAGTGACAGTTTCTCCTTTCAATGCATGGCTCCCAAGTACGTGACTAACCAGATGTGCGGATCCCAGTACGCGACTTCAAACACCAACTAGAGAGAAAGAGTTGTTGGTTGCAAAGTTCTTCAAATCATCAGAGATGAACTAGGGCACGAATTTTGTCTTTCAGATCACAAATTGCATGAACAAGAAGTTCTGAATGAATGTGCAACTTGCATTATCTTGACGGCCCTTAAAATAATCCTTTTATATGTCTAGGGTTAGGAGAAAAGAAGACCCAAAGACACATTCACGGATTGGACTTGAAACAGAACTGAAAATCTGTTTTCTTTAATTCTCGACAGATAGAGGTGTCGAGGATCTGTCGAGAAGCTGTCGAGGCTCGGGGCAAAACAGCTTCTTAAAGCTCGATAGATGCATGTGTCGAGGTAGGTGTTGAGCTTTAAAATCTTGCACTTCCTTGCTTGTTTCTTGGACAGACTTTGATGACTTTAACACTGGATCTTGAAACACTGTTTCTTGAAGTGTTAAACACATCCTAAATCTACCCAATTACAAGTAAAGTGCGTTTTGTCTAAGAATAAGCCAATTACATAAAATAGCGACATATGCTAACAACTTGAACTACATATGTCCTAACAATCTCCCCCTTTGGCAATTCGTGACAAAACCACAACTAACAAATGAAAATATGAGAGAAGTCATAAATCACTCAACTCATACTCACTTGTTACAAACAGTAAAATCTATCCTAACACAAACTCTTGAAAAACTTTGCAAGAAGAGAGTTTATGGCAAGTAGACTTTGACAACCTGTATTTCTGAAACACTTATAAACAAAACACATCAAGGCATCTTTGTGTGAAACAGAAATAATAGATTGCAAACAAGTAAAGAAACATGTGTATAAAGACAGAAAAGAAACAACACATGTAAAGGTAGGTGAAAGAAAAACATACATCATCATATATAAGAAGAGAATAAATACAATGTATGTCAATACATGATCAATGTATCTCTAAAAAGATGGAAAAGAAAAAAATACATATGATCACCTCACTACATCCCTCAATCCACACTCCCCCTAACAAAAATGTCCTATGCTAACATTCCCCCTAAACATGACTACTCTCATACAGACCAAAACTACTCCCCCTTTTTGTCATGAGTGACAAAGGGTAGGTCATGTAAACATCTCATCTGAAGAGCTCGCATCTCCATCATCATCATCGTCAGAAGCATCATCTTCATCGCCATCAGCCTCAGTCTCAGTCGACACATGAGGTGGCGGAGGAGAAGCCTCTAGTACAAAGCTGCCCATTGTCACCTGTCGCCTGGCGATGCGACCAACACGAACGTTCACCTGATACAGCTCTGTGGAGAGTGTATCTAGGCGAGCATCCATGCGCTGTAGCTGCGCCATGATGTCTCTTAATGTGACGTTGCTCGAAGAAGAAGAAGCAGATGCTTGAGCGGATCTGGAGGTGGTCGGACGGGAGGAAGGAGTGGCACCGTCGGATTGTCTCGATCTAAACTGTGCCTCTCTACGTTTTATGGTAGCGGCATCTATGGCAGACATGACATGGTAAGGATCAGACGAAGGGAAAAGGACGGAAAAACGGCTAAGAATCCTCGTGATAGTTAAAGGGAAAATGAGCTTATCACGGATGGCCGTATTTCTATAGACATCTATGATGGAAAAGATAAAGTGTGAAGGAAAGTCTATAAAGAGATCTTCTAGGAGGGACAACAAAAACTAAGCGCGAGGCTCTGTGATAGAGTTGTGGTGAGAAAGTGGGTGCAAAACAAAAGTCATCACCATGTTAAGGAAACGAGGACCTTTAGCAAAAGGTCGACATGGTGTGTACATATGATCTCCCCAAGAGGAAGGACGCTCATAGAACGCCGAGATAATCTCGTCTTTAGACACAGTCCATAGACGCTCACAGCTAGGGTAATCAGGATGATCCACCCTAGGGACATGAAGAACCTCAGAGACTAACTCTAGGGTGACAGCAAAGCGCGTACCTCAAACGTAAGAGTAGAAAAGAGGTACTGAAGAATCGATCCCGTGGATGTTGGAGTAAAACTCCTGTATCAACACAAGTGGACATGTGACTGGGACGTCACACAGTGACTCCCAAGCCTGACTGTGTATGACATCGGGAAGGTCAGTGTCAGCAAAGTCTGCCAGGACAACATGGCGTTCCAAATGAACACCTCGTTTAGAAAAGTTCTCTGAGAAGTCCTTATGGGCTTTCTCATCACGGAACCGGATAGAAAGAGGAGTAGAATCTGAGGAAGACGATCCCTTAGAACGCAGGGGGTTCTGGGATGGAATGGACTTACATTTAGGTGCCATAGACACTACTAACGCAACCATAGAGAGGGGGAAAGAAGAAGAGACACGCAGAAAAGTTCCAAACAGTTCAATATAGGTAGAATATACTGAAAAGAAAGAACGTATGCATGGAAAATGCATGAACATGTGACATGCAACATAAAAACATCATGGGCTCAGCCCAATCCAAACCTAACAGCACACAACAGATAGGCACACATCTAAATGTATGAAAATACAATTAGAATGTGAATGTGATGCAATGCATGTGGTTTTGAAGATTAAATCTATAAAACCAACTCAACAATTTCATGAAAACCTCAAAAATTTTGAAAAATCCCAAAAATTTTCAAAAACACAAAACCTAGGGTTTTAGAAAACATGAAATGCATGAAAATGAGAGATAAGATGCTTACCAAGTGATGAGGTTTGGAGGGAGAGAGAAGTGTTTTGGAAGAGAGAACAGGAGCTTTCGAGTGAGAGAGGTCGAGCGAAGTGACAGAAAAATCGCGAGGAATCAATATATAGACCTTCAGTAATTCTCGACAGCTGCAGGTGTCGAGAGGTGTCGAGCCTGCTATTGAGACAGCTATCGAGAAAAAGCACTTCGACAGATGAAGCTATCGAGGTCATGTGTCGAGAAGGAAGAATCAATCATGAAGGAATCTCGATCAATCCAGAAGCTATCGAGCAAACAAAAAGTTTCTCGATCGATCCACCAGGTGTCGAGGTATCTATCGAGACTGCGATAAGAAAGAGTCTATGAAGCTCGACAGACAGCTATGTGTCGAGAGGTATCGAGGAGGTGTCGAAATGCCTTTAAAAACAGTTTTTCAGAAGAAGAAAAACACAGACATGAATGCAATCATGCATGCAACTCAACCAAAGATCCAAGCAACACATTAAGCTCTCAAAAACATCTCTCAACAAGAATTTTGATGCACATGTATCTCAAAACACGCACACACACACTAAACACGTCTAACCAATTTTATATTTCAAAAACAAGTCCAGACAGTTTAGTGAGCATACATTAACGCATGTAAACCTTGTGATGACCAAATCACATTGTACCTACACATGTATCAAGAATAGCAAAGAGTGTTGCGTGTTGTGTGTGAAAACATCGCAAGATTGCATAAGTGTCTCAATGTTATGAGGATTTGAGATATGCGAAAATCACTTTAACTCATACACAATCATAACTGTTTGATGGGGACTATCACCTTCGAGGTACATCCTATAACTCCCACATCTCCTAGAAAACACGCTTGCAACCATATTTTAAAGCATTTTTTATCTTTTTGCTTTTTATATCTTTGCATATTTTCTTTTAACAAGCATATCATGCATGGGCATACAAGAGAAAGAAAAGAAATACCCAATTATGTTAAGCTTTTGACATTGCACTTTTGCTATGCCGAAGCATACAAGATGTCATTGACATTGCACTTTTGCTATGCCGAAGCATACAGATGTCATATTATGATCGGTGAGTAACAGTGGTGAGATGGTTATTTATGCCTTTCTCTTAGGATTTTCTAGTTCAACCCGTCAAAAAGAGTGATACGAGTGTTAAGTAGAAGGGATCACTTAACCTTACTCATCACAAACAAAGAGCTACAAAGCTCACTTGCTTAGTTGTGCATAAGAATGCTCATCTAAGCTACAGGTGATACAAAGTTTAGAAAACTCTGTTTCAATGGCCATTTTAAAAGTTCACATGAACCAATGTACACAAACACACACTGTTTTTGTATTTTTCAATTTTTCAATTTTTTTTTATTTTTATCAGAAAAGCAAAAATAAAACACAAAACTGAAAACACACAAACAAAAACATGTAAAGCAAAACAATGCATAAAACTAGACTGACTCAAAACAGTAAAGAAACACACAAGTAATACAACATAGAAAAACGGGGAGAGAGAAGAAGAAGTGACTAAAATCACTTAGAGCTCTTTTCCTTCCATACCTTGGAAGAACCTTTCCTTTTAGTCAACCCTTGACCTGGTGATGAGGGAGAAGAGTTTAAACCGTTCAAGTTCGAAAGGAACATGAGGGCTTTAAGAATGTCTCCAAGAGGAGCGAGAGAAGACTGAAGCTGATTCTGGCTCCTAGATGCTATTGTGCCATTGCTCTGTTGAGTGGCACGCCACTTATAGCAATTTGGTCGAGTATGACCGGCAACACCATAATGATAACAGAGATGTGGCTTCTTCTGTTTGGGCTTTTGAGAGATAGTCTTCTTAGTCCTAGGGTTTCTAGTTTCCCTTGTCTCACTCTTAGGGGGTGCTCCTAGGATGGACTTGCCCTTGTCTACGTTCTCACTAGCTAAATCAGTTTTAACATTCTTATCTTCAGTTTCAATGTTATTAGCAGGTGGAACAAACACAGTAGTACTAGCAGTAGGAGTATTAGAGAGAGAGAATTCATACCCCAATCCAGTACGATCTGAAGAATATCTCTAAGCACTTAGCATCTCATCCAACTTTGCACTTGACGTCCTCTCCAGTTGTGCTCTGACTTGAAACAGCTCCGCTTCAAGCTTCTTGGTCCTCTCAACCAAGAAATTATTTTCGAATTTCAGTGCTCCAATGGTTTGATTCGCTTCATCAACTTTTATGGACAGCTCCTCACGGTTGAGTTCCACATCACTGAGCTTCTTGGTGGCCAGCCTATAGAGTTTCTCATGCTTCTCAGAAAGCTTATACAGTTTCTCATAGGCAGTGTGGATATCATCTTGATCATCCATAATCTCACACTTGGAATCCACCAATTCCTTCTCTTCATCCACTTCTTCAGTAACCCCATCAGTAGGATTAACAGTGGCAGTGAAGGCAATCAAGATTCTGTCGTCTTCATCTTCGGAATTGTCCTCGGGCTTCGTGTCGCTTAAGGTAACAGCAAGTGCCTTGCTCTTCCCTACGCTCTTAAGGTACGTAGGACACTCTTGTTTCATGTGTCCGAAGCCTTGGCACCCAAAACATTTTGGCCTAGTGGGAACAGTGTACTGATCGCCATCCTTGACATCCTTCTTCCCTTTATCAGAATTCTTGAATTGTGAAGAACTGGATTGTCTACGGTCTTTGTTGAAGCCCTTTCCATTTGCATTCTTCATGAATTTCTTGAATTGCCTTGTGATGTAGGACTTCATCTTGGAATCTTCATCATCTGAAGAATCATCCGTATCACTGCTCTTGGCCTTTAGTGCCAAACTCTTGCCCTTGCTTGACTTGCCTAACCGGGTCAGCCCTAACTCATAGGTTTGTAAGTTTCCAACCAGCTCAGTCAGAGGAATTCTGTCAATGTCCTTTGATTCCTCGATCGCCGTGATCTTAGCATGGAATCTCTCGGGCAGCAATCTGAGCACTTTCCTCACTATCTTAGGTTCAGGGATGGTTTCCCCAAGATTGAAGGCTGAGTTCACGATGTCCTTAAGTTTGGCATAGAACTCATCAAACGACTCATCCTCCTCCATCTTAATTTCTTCAAAGCATGTGGTGAGCCTCTATAGCTTTGAGTCTTTGACAGCTTTGGTGCCTTCATAGGTTGTCTGGAGGATGGTCCATGCTTCCTTAGCAGTTTCGGTTGAGGAAATTTTCTTGAACTTCTCATTGGTGACTGCACTGAATAGGGCATTCAATGCTCTGCTGTTGAAGTTTGCCACCTTGATCTTAGCATCATCCCAGTCGGCCGGCGCTTCTGTAGGCTTGGTCCAGCCTATCTCCACAGCTTGCCACACCTTCTCATCTAAAGACTGCAAGAAAGCTCTCATGCGTACTTTCCAGTATGCATAATTAGTGCCATCAAATAAAGGAGGTATAATTAAAGATTGTCCTCTATCCATGACAGTGGGGGTCAAATGGATCACACACAATGGATTAAACCCTAATCAAAGTGTGCTTGCTCTGATATCACTTGTCAGGCCACAAACACGTTGACCCCTTGTGATAACTTAGATTAATTAATTAGCCCAGTTATTAATTAATCAAATTAACATGCAATATCACGTGGTAGCACAAACAAATCATCGAAACTAAGATATGTAGCGGAAAATAAATAATACGGTGATTTGTTCACGAATTGGGAAAACCTTACAGCAAAAACCCCACCGGGTGATTTAAGGTCACCACTCCCGAAACTCCACTATTATCACAACAAGCAGTTACAAGTAAGGAATCCCAGTACCTTACCAACCTACAGTTGAACTCTTACCCCAATACCCAATTGGACTTGTTCTATAGTGACAGTTTCTCCTTTCAATGCACGGCTCCCAAGTACGTGACTAATCAGATGCGCGGATCCTAGTACGCGACTTCAAAAACCAACTAGAGAGAAAGAGTTGTTGGCTGCAAAGTTCTTCAAATCATCAGAGATGAACTAAGGCACGAACTTTGTCTTTCAGATCACAAATTGCATGAACAAGAAGTTCTGAATGAATGTGCAACTTGCATTATCTTGACAGCCCTTAAAATAATCCTTTTATATGTCTAGGGTTAGGAGAAAAGAAGTTCCAAAGACACATTCACGGATTGGACTTGAAACAGAACTGAAAATCTGTTTTCTTTAATTCTCGACAGATAGAGGTGTCGAGGATCTGTCGAGAAGCTGTCGAGGCTCGGGGCAAAACAGCTTCTTAAAGCTCGATAGATGCATGTGTCGAGGTAGTTGTCGAGCTTTAAAATCTTGCACTTCCTTGCTTGTTTCTTGGACAGACTTTGATGACTTCAACACTGGATCTTGAAACACTGTTTCTTGAAGTGTTAAACACATCCTAAATCTACCTAATTACAAGTAAAGTGCGTTTTGTCTAAGGATAAGTCAATTACATAAAATAGCGACATATGCTAACAACTTGAACTACATATGTCCTAACAATTTACATATATATTAGTCCACTTGACACATCATTAATAACATAAGACCTTAAGTTCATTAAAAAAAAAAAAAAGTAAGACCTTAGATAGTGTCTTACCAGTCCACTACACAAATCAGCTATTTGATTAATATTTTTAGAGAGAAGGGGGCCTCATTGTTAAAAATATTTATAGACAGAAGGGCTTCAAGCATTCCAGCGTCATTGATCACATCACTGACATCAAGGGCCTTAAGCCACCAATGATCTCGCCATGTTGAAATTGTTTAGTGCGACAAGGATCCAACAGCATGAGTAGTCCTCTAATCCAAACATGTACAAGTCATACAGGACGGCTTGAAGGGAGACGATCACATGGCCACTCTGAACTAGAAATAAAATAATTATTATATAAAAGTTTCAAAAGTTTTATGATTTTTTTTACCTTTACAAAATACTTGTGACCACTCTAAAGTTTTTTATCCACAACAAAATTAAATTTTGGACAAATTTTGTCAACAAACTTGTTTGTAGATTAAGGCTACAACTCTACTCGATATTTTTTTTTATTAAATGTGAATTTTGACAAATTTGTTATTGAATTACATTTTCTTCTTATATTCTCTATATTTACAAAATTATAAGAAAATCAAAGATCAATAGTTATGCAATTAATCAAATGTTTAAATTTTGAGTTTTTATTGTCGAAAATTATACATAAAAAATATGTTTATAAATCGAATAGTAAAGAACGTCCAATTGACATGAAATTTCACATGTGTTTTAAGAACATAAAGAATATGCAATTTACGGTTAAACAAATTAACATGGCAATAAATTTTGAAAATCTAGCATAGCCATATTAATTTTTTTAGTGAGACTTTTAATCTTAAACTATAATTATATTTGTAGCTAAACTTTGATATCCTTAACAATATATTACGCCCTTCAAAACAAAAATAAAAAGTCAAATTTTTTGAACTAAAATTTTGAAAAAGAATGTAGCATGCATCATTGATAATAAGACTATCATGCAATAATTTTAAAATAAAAAAACTCTTGAAAGGAAATTGTAAGATTTTATATACTTGCATTATTTGGTCAATATATATATATATATGGAATTATCTTTTTATTAGATTTTATATTATTTAAGTTTCTTAATGAGCACCCTAAAAACATTCGTAGAGCCACCACTGAATTCATAGGTTTCAATCAATTGACTACCTCCTATTTCCTATCTCTTCTCCACTCTCTAACCATCTATTTCTCTATATTATTTTTCTTCGTCATTAGACAATTAGATTTGACAATTAGGTTTAATAAGGCAGATGACAGTATATTGTTAGGTTGGAAGCTCATGAAATTGCTAATATGATATTTCGAATGTATAATAATTTCTCTAAAAGAGGTGTTCAAGATCTTTTCTTTGGGGGCCTGAAAATAAATTCAGCAATTCAAGAATAAGAAATGCACTGAAATTCATAACTAAATTAAAATAAAGAATTAAATTAGCACCAATTCAATCTTAACAAACTACAAACAATAGGAAAGGTATACAATGATTACATTTTTACTTAATCATTTATAATCTATAAAAAAATTGATATTTTTTTAAGTTATGGAAATCACTTATAATTGATCATGTACTAAATTTTGCAATAACTTCCCTTTCAATATTTAAAAACAAAGAATCCATTTTCTCTCATTTTGTTGCAAAACCTAGTTTATAGCATTCATGATTTAAAATTCTTAATTTTGTCATCATAGTGAAATCTGAAAGAGTAAATATATATACAACTATCAATAAAGAAAATGGCATGAACCAAAATAATTGAAAGTCATGTTTCTTATCATTCTATATCGGTTATTCTTTTTACTTGAAATTTAACTAATGTTACCCAATAAAAAATAAAAAAAAATCAAAAAATACAGATAAAGATTAAAACAATCCTTCAAGTGGAGCTAAGTATCACAATATCACTCAAAACCTGAAGTTTAAAACTTTTAACTTTGGATTTCAAATATCAAACAAGCAAAATATCCTACCAAACACATGTAGGTCAATTGATCATTATTTTTTTTAAAAGATTATTTGTGCCAAATTTAAATTTGGGAGAGTTAATTTTAGATTTAATTTGGAGGGTCATATATATACTATATTTTTTAAATTCTAGGGGGTATGACGTTAGGCACATGATCTAAGAATAGCTACGTCTTTGAGTGTTAAGGTCATGTAGACTCCTTATTGTGTTGCTCAATTATGATGCATACCCTTTTACGTATGTGTTCCTCTAATAATGGACTAATTAAATGATGCATATAATTCTCTTTTCTCTCTTATTTGCTGCACGTTAAATTTATATTTGACTTTGTTTTTATAAATGGTTTTAACTATTAATATTTATTTTAAATGCATTTGAAATAAAAAATTAATCCATGCAAGCTTGTTATTTTTCCTCTCAATTTCTACAAAATCCTCAATTTAAAAAGTTATATTCAAAAACATCCATCTTGCAAACTACTTTTGTTAATTAAACTTAAGGGGTAACTTTCACTGACTATCCCTAAGGTTTGGACTAATGCCAACCAAGTCCAAAACAATTCAAAACTAACAATTTTAGTCCTTTAGTCCAAACAGACTATAATGCTGTTAACTCACCTCTCATCAGTGTGGCCAATACCGTATCGGTACCGGACGTACCGGCCGGTACGTACAGTACCAGCCAGTGCACCGGTACCGGTACACTCATATTTTGTACCGGGAAAAATACCGGCCGTACCGGCGAATTCCGGCCATACCGGTTGCGTACCGGCCCGAAACATAAAATGTTGTGTGTGTGTGTGTGTGTGTGTTTTTTTTTTTTTTTTTTTTTTTGTAATTGTGGCAGTTTTTGTCTCTAAAATAATCAATAATGAAAGTATTTTGTAGATAATTTCATTATTTCACCTAACTTTTGATCTCTCCAATTTTTTTTACTTAATTTGGATTTGGTGTGTGTGTATATATATTAAATATATAAAATAGCGGTAAACCCGAAACGGTACACCGGTATTGAGTGGTATTCGAAATATACCGTACCGGTGGCCAAACTGGTACAGCCTCCGGTACGGTATTGACTTCCTTGCCTCTCATCCCTCTCTCTAACTCTCTCTCTCTCTCTCTTTCTCTAACTTGGATTAAAAAAAATGTATATATGAAGAAGAAGAACTTTCTCAGTGAACCCAAAAAAAAAAAAAAATGTTGGAATGAAACCAACAATCAAAACTCATTTTCATTGAATGAGGAGGAAAACACAAAAAATCAAGTTCATTTGAAGATTTAAACCTAAACCACAAAACAAACAATCAAGAACTGTGACAATAAAATCAACCTCTCAATTCAAAATCCTAATCCAAAACCAAAACTCAATCAATCGAAACATCCTCTTAACTGAACAACTAAATTCACAGACATTAGCAAGGAAAAATATTTACTCCTCTTTGTGGCTTTATGACCGTCCACCATTGACCACCCCCACAACAAACCCACCACCACCGATCGAAATTAACCTAACAAAAATTTATTTGAGTATTTAAATAATATGGAAGGTAGAATAGATAATCTGATATGAGTGTTTTATAGGAATAGTTTTATAAATTAGAAGAAGTAGATAGTTAATGTAAAATAGGACAAAAAAAAAAAAAAAAGATAAATTGATGTGAGTACTCTAAGTAGAGGCACAACAACAGTTTATTTGTCGCATGGAGTGAAAAAAAATGGCCACACAGTCAGTGTTTTACTTCTTCATTATTTATTATTATTATTATTATTATTATTATTATTATTATTATTATTATTATTATTATTATTATTATTATTATTTGGGTGGAAAGAGAAAATGAGACAGACAGATATACATATAAACAAACACGTGCTTGTTTATCTTCACTTTTTTCATTTAGCTTTTCGCTATGGATGAAAATGTCATCATACCGACTGAGAAATCGACTTTGGCAAAGCCTTTCATTCTAGGCCAATGCCTTCATCGAGTTATAAATAAATTTTTCATCATACGACAACCACATTATAGCTAATTATTTTGTCAACAAAAAGATATATTGTTGAATAAAAACATCTTACATAGAAGATAAGGGATTGTGCATGGCATCAAATTGCCACATCCCATGCATACCTATTTGAATGAAAATCACGAAATAATACTTTCATAGGCTAATATATAAAGCAAACTCTAGTGTCAATACATTTAGACTAGTATTTGCTCAGTAAAGCATCTGCATGCTCTTGAATAACCTCCCAAGCCCTAATCACGTATTTCCTCTGTCAGAGTTGCACCTATAGCACACCGTATTATGTATGCTCCATCAACCACAGTGGAAGACATGTACACGTTCCCTGACTCATTGATCGACTCTAGCAGCTTCTTGTTTAGCTCATTTACACGCTCCGCATGATAAGCCACAGTGATATCATTTGGGCAAGGCAAAACCCTAAAGCAAACCAAAGCAAAGTTTCTAGGGCCGGGCCATAACTTCAAACCTGTTATCATTTTTTAGAAGTTCTTCAAAAAGCTTTGCCATTTTGACATGGCTTCTTAGGAAGTTTATGAGGTTAGCCACGCCATAGCTTCTTAGCACAGGCCATAGTTTCATGGCTCAGAATCTTCTGCTCAAGGTTATTTGCCAGTCTTTGTAGTCCACCACTAGTTTTGAATCTGTAGCCTTGTTTCTCAAAAACTCTGGATTAGTTGAGAGAGATTTTATCAAGGCACTTGGATCCTTCACCAAAAGGCTTCAACAATCTAGAGTTGTAAGGAACCATTTATGTGCATTCAAAGTAAACGAGTTTGCATTCTTAATCCCATCAATGAAATGATGAAACTCTGTGCAAATGCAAGCACTTCCAGCATATGCAGCATCGACATGAACCCATATGTTAAAATCTTTGGCTACTTCACACAATGGCCCTATCGGATCAATAGCATTTGTTGAGGTTGTCCCAACTGTGGCACATAGAAAGAATGGGATTAGCCTAGCTTCAACATCTACATGAACTGCATCTCTTAGTTTGGGCATAACCTAAATGAATTTGACTTCATATTTTGATGGCTCGGAAGTTCTTTGTGTGGATCCAACAATTTGACCTGCCTTTTGTAGTGCACTATGTGTTTGGTCAGACCCATAAACCACCAACTTTTCCATCTTCTCAATCCCACATCGGTTTAGCATCTGATCCCTCGCTGCAGCTAGTGTACACAAAATGGCCTCACAAGTAGTCCCTTGTAATACACCTCCACCATTGCTTTTGAAAAGGAAAGACTTTGGTAGCATAAGCATTTATTCAGCCTCATCACTTGTACTCACCTTCGGTCCACTAGCAGTCATAGTAGCCATAACTTCTCCTTTGTTATTTTGAATTATAGCACCATAGCTTGATCTGTCCAAGCCCGAAAAAATTGCTATATCAAAATTTAATTTGTATTCCGATTGTGATGGAGGTTGCCAAACGTCCCCACTGAGTTTTTGCCTAGTCTGAACAGACAAGTGATTTTAGGCATGCTTAAATTCATCAATAAACTCCTCTGTTCTTTTATTTAAGCTACTCGGGTCCTTCAATTTGCCTCCATGCACCACACAGTTCCTCTAATTTCATATGAACCACGCTTGAGCCTAGAATAAATCCATTTCATCCAACGTTATGCGCTTCAACAAATCCTCCATCAACTGCTTCATGTTTAGCTGCTCGTGCATATTTTTTGTAACTTTCAGATGTTGCCAGCCCAAATATCTTGAACTGCTGCATAATCCCACAAGGCACGGACCATTGATTCCAACTCTCTCGTATATAACGGACATTTGTTTTCTTGAATACTTTCCTCCTAGTCAGATTCCCTGTAGTCGGTAATATATCATGACAAGCCCGCCATCCAAATATTTTAAATTTTTTTTTTGGAAGTTTAAGCTTCCATATTGCAGCCCAAATCTTCCTTTCAGCACAGCCCCCTGAAATTCCTACCCGATTGCCATCAATTTGAAGTTTCCTAGTCACATGATAAGCCGACTTAACTGAAGTAATGTAATCCAAGCCATCTCTTCTCCATTAGAAAATTTTTCACTGTTTGGAAATGTTGTTAATGATATTAGGCATTTGATTTGGTGGTTACAGTGGACTAGAGTTTGCTGCATTAGAAAAGGAGCAAATAAGGTGGCACATGCATTAGCTCAATATGCTAGGAATACATTAGATGAGGATTTGTATTGGATGGACGATTCTCTCCTACCAGCCTTAGAAGCCTTGTATCATGATTCTTTAGCAATTTAAATGAATGAATATTTCCCCTTCATAGTAAGATACAAGCGTACGCATAACTACTAACTAGATTATATATATACACAAGGGTGGAAATAGAAAAATTTTCAAATCCTTTTGAATATACAAAAATTTTCTAATTTGCAATACACATGTATAAAAAAAAATGTTAAAAAAAAAAAAAAAAAGGACTCAGCATCTTGACCTTAAAGTAGCAACGTGGCATTATGCTACAAGAGTAAAACATTTGGCATCAAACTTAGCTCCTCTTTAAAGAATCGAATGACTAAACATACCAAAATAACTAGAATTGTGTATTCATCAACAGATAATCAATTGCCTTTATAAATTAAAAAGAAAAAATTAAAATCATAAGCCACAAGATAAATAAATAGAAATTGAACTAAAATATAAATAATAAAGATAAGAAAATTTTTGAACCTGTCAAGATTTTAATACTATTTTCCCTTAACTTCAAGTAAGTTATTAAGAAAAAGAAAGTAATTGAATAAGGACGTGACTATGAGACCACTAAATGGATGGAAGTCAATGACGTGTGAGACTAGAAAAATTACACCAAATTGAGAGTCTTCTAGAATTGAGTGGTTCATGGCTGAAGTAAAGTACTGGGAAAGGGAAATTACTAGAAAATGAAAAAGAAGTTAGTAAAAAAAAAAATATAAAAACATAAAGGAAAAAGTATTAATTTGTTAATGGCTACGTGTTGGGGAAAGCAATTTGAGGTTGGAAAGGGACATGGACAGGTGGGGCCATGCCGTGGGGGAGGGAGCCAATCAATTTCCTTGAGGAGGCCAGCTCATTGAAAAAAAAATGGAAACATTGAGTCACTTTTTTAGCTATAGTAAACTGCACACAAGCTTTAGACAAGTAAGACTTCTTGCGGTTATATTTAGGCCCAGTCTGTTTGAAATGAAAATAGAAAGGACGGAAAGCAAAAGAAGAAAAATAGGAATTTTTAACTATTCGTTTGAAAAGAAAAAATAGGAAGACAATGAAAAATGTTGGGGAGAAAAGTGGTGAGATAGGGGGCTTTTACACTTTTACTTCAAAGCCCCCATCTCACTTGATGCTTTTTATCTTTTTTTTTTTAAATGTTACTGAACATTTTTCTTTTTTTAATGTTATTGAACGTTCTTCTTCTTCTTTATTTTTTTTCAACATTACCTGAACGTTTTTTTTTTTCACATGACCTAATCTAATTTTTACATTATAATAATAAAAATAATAATATAAATTTATATATATGATGTGATGAATTTTATATTATGTAATGAGTATAAATAAATATATATTTTTTTTACATATTATGTAACAAGGGTATAATAGTCAATTTATATAAATTACATTTTCCATCATTCTATTTTTCTCTCCAATCGAACAAAATAGTTTTCCACCACTCCAACCAAACACACAAGAGGGAAAATTAAATATTTTCTATCCTCTCAATTTTCCATCCTCCCACAATTTTTCACCCTCTCACTTTTCCATACTTCCAACCGAACAAACTCTTAGAGTTTTGGTGTTATGAGAGTGCTTTTATGGCACTTTTATAATCACCTAATTTTCTTAGCAAAACTTTGTCTTAAACACGGCCCATGAACTTTGGCCTAAGATTGAACCATGAAAATCTTTATCTTTTTATTATGTGATTGCTTCTTTAATTTTTCATTCTTTATTTCTATTTTGTATAAACTCGTTATTGTTTACTACATTGATAACAAATAAGTATTAAGGCTTTGTCTATATCAACAAGGCATTAAAAAGAAATATTTTGAATTTAAAATTCTTAATTTAAAATGACTTCAATAAAGTATAAGGGGGGCAATTTTTTTTTCCCTATTGATAAAATTTATGATTGTTAATTGGAATTTACATCAACATATGAAATGGTTTTTAATAAGAGTGACCAACATTAAAAGTTGAAATTCTACATCAAATAGCATAAATTTTAGCTGCTCTACGCATGAACTCAAAAAATTATTTGTGATTTCATTAAGGTTGTTGAGTACTTAGAGTGGCATTAATTTTCTGTTATTGCTATTACCTTACTTTCATTTTTTTTTTTAACTCATCTATATCTATATATTACTAAAAGCTAAAGCGTAGCAATTATTGTTGCTACGCTCCCGTTGAGCCACATCAGCGGCTACATTATCCACTTATTTTCTAATTTTTTTTTCTCTCTTTTAAATCTTTTATTCTCCATATTCTTAAAAATAAAAAAAAAATTTAAAAATACATCTTCTTCTCCCTATGAGTCCACATTTACTATTACATTTTTCCCAACCTTTCCACTTCCTCCAACCTTTCCCCTCCCTTTTTGGCTCTTCATCTCCCCACTACCCTCTTCTTTACCGTTACACTTAATCATTTTATTCCTTATATTTTGACTCTTCTTCTCCCCCATTTTATTTTTGTATAAATTCGATATTATTTCTCTCATTCAATCCATATTTTTCCTATGAAAAAGCTATGAGTGCTCTCTCCCTCTCTCTCTCTCTTTCTATGGATTTTTGTTCTTTCTTATAACTCTGATTAAGGTTGATGGTTTTTTTTTAATATATGTTTTGGTATTGTATTTCTCTCTCTCTCTCTCTCTCTCTCTCTCTCTCTCTCTCTCTCTCTCTCTCTCTCTCTCTCTCTCTCTCTCTCTCTCTGTCTTGTAGCTTTGGTTGAATTTTGGTTTGGGTTAATACTTGGTTTGGGTAAATTCCACAATCAATGACCATTATGATACAAATTTGAATGAGTTTTGTCCTTATCTTTCCTATGAAATCCCTTCCACTGGTTTTGCAATAGACGCAAAAGGTTAAGGTGCAAACATAGTATATGGGCTTGCCATTTGTCGTGGTGATATCTTAGAGAAAGATATTACGTAGGAAAGATATCTCATATCTTTCCTACATAATATTACGTAACTCAAATAGTAAAATCTCTTTTATATATATATATATATATAAGCTATATATATATATATAAGTATATATCTATCTATCTATAATACGTAGCTCAAATAGTAAAATCTCTTTTATCTATATATATATATATATATATATATATCTATATAATTACTAATAGCCGAAACGTTTGACTTTTTATTGACAATTTCTCATTGCGCCACGTGGCTACATAAATTAATGCCACATTTACATTTAAAAACACCGAAACATTATATCTTTTCATTTAGAGGAATAAGATAAACGTTTCAGTGATGGTTTCTCTTGGGTAGTTATTACAAAATAGCAACGTCCTAGATCAATTTTATAACATATAAAAATCATTCGTATCCCTTCATTATTTTAAACATACACAAACTCTCTCTCTCTCTCTCTCTCTCTCTTAAAACTGCATTATAACCTTTCACGTTCCTTACCCAATTCCCTACTCTGCATTCTCATCGTCTCCACCACCACCTTTTTTTCCATTTCCATTTCCAATCATGGTGTTTTCAACTTCCTGGTATTGGTCACGTTCTCTTTGTTCGGCAGGCTGCAAAAACGGAAGTTGGAACTTTTTCACTTAGTGGGAGACAATACGGTGTGTTGGATTTTGCTCCTCTTACTCTGCATTGCTTTTTTTTTTTTTTTTTTTAATCATTTTATTTTATTATTTGGATATGGGTTTGCATTAGAGAGTTCAAATGTTAAAGATGATTATAGTTACTTTGTATTGATCCTGATGTTAAGTTTGTCTTATAATTTCACTATATCAGTTATGCTTATATACCGCACTGATTCCATTGGCAAAAGTCAATATTAGTTAGGTCTCATCAATTCCATCTTGAGTTTGACCCGAAGCAAATGTGAGTATGTGTCATGTAGGTAAAGCATCGCATGGGTTTTTGAAGGGCAATTTGTGATATTAAGATGAAATGGTGCAATCTGTCATCAATTCATAAGTTAAGCCACTTAACAGAATTTTAAACTTTTTAAGAAAAATTGTAGTCTCACATTTATAACAACTTCTTCTATTGTTATGAAAAAAAATTATATTCACCATTTTTCCTGATTCACATATTTGAACTTATTAAAACTTTATCCCTTAAAAATAGAGGCTAGTGACTCTTATATCATTTTTTCCGTAAGAGGAATGAAAGCTATAATTGTTAGTACTTTAAAATAGTGTTGTTCATCTTTATGGGATCTCATATGATTAATAAAATATAAGTTTCATTCACTTTGGTCTATGTTGTTTCAGATTTTATTTCATTTTAAATTCAGTTTTGTCATATGGGACTCTTAAATTGACATGCAACATATAGTATATTATTAATATCATCTCCTATTTCTAAGCATTTTATGTGTTTGCTATGCATTGTGTTAAAAAAAATATATATATATTTACATCAAAACGCATTATGTAGCTTTTACCGTGCATTGCACCTTTTTACTATTTAACCAAAAAAACCAATTGACAAAGAGCAATTTTAGAAAAGACCCACATATTTCTTGTATTTTTAAGAAAGATAAAAGAGAAGAAGTTGAGAAGAAGTTACTAAATGAAGAAATCACCAAATGAAGAAATCATTTAGTATTACTGTTGCTACCGCTGGTGTAGCTTCATTCCAAGATCTTTTCACTATTTAACAAAAAAAAAAAAAAAAAAAAAAAGAATTACAAACAGCAATTTTGGAAAACACCCATAAGTTTCTTGTGTTTCTAAGAAAGATGAAAGAGAAGAAGTTGATAATAAGTTACCAAATGAATATGAACCACTATTTATACTTAAAGAATTATGACTCCTCAACAGACACCTTTTTCATTCAATATGCACATTTTTTATCAATAGGCACAATTTCACTTAATAGGCACTTTTTCGTTCAAGAGATACCTTTAATATATATCCAATATGAAGGGTTATGACCTTTCGATAGGTACCTTTTGGTATAAATAATTTGAATAGTTATGATATTTCAATAAGCACATTTTGGTATATATTACAACTTATTTTGTATATACCTATATATACAACACAAACTAAATTAGAGGCGTAACTTTATGTCTCTTATTCATTTTCACAAAAAAACTAATTAATAAAACAACATTACTTTTTTTCCCCCTTAAAAATCATCCAATAACTATTCCCGTGTATCGCACGGGTTAGCGACTAGTTTTTATAAAAGAAAGTCGGCCGAGAACACATTGGAAATATTATTTATGCACCTGCACTGATATTACTGCGGTCAAGATTGACAACTCTGAAATGCAGCAATAATTCCAAGACTCTCATTTTCTGACAAGTAATACCGAGAGTGAAATAAATGACTCTCCATTGAGGAGGAACTTAAACAATTGAAAAGCATTGTGAAATTTCAATGTCTATCCTCTCAGCTATATATATCCTCATTATAGTAAGCATTTTCTATGCAACGAACAAACATTTAGCAAAACCAGCAAAAGGATGGAGCAGGGAGATATGGAGAAGAATGACAAGGCCGCTTCAACAGAAGAGCCCCAGTTAAACTACAGAGGAATTAAAGCCATGCCATTTGTTATAGGTAAGAAAAGAAAAGAGAGAGAGAGAGAGAGAGAGAGAGAGAGAGAGAGGGGGGGGGGGGGGGGGACAGAGCATAATTCTAAAACATAAGTACGTTTTTTTTTTTTTTCTTCTTATGTTTGATGGCCAAAAATGCAGGCAATGAGACTTTTGAGAAGCTAGGGACCATTGGCACCTCAACAAACCTATTGGTCTATCTCACTACGGTGTTCAACATGAACAGCATCACTGCTACACTTCTTGTCAACATCTTCAATGGTACCACCAACTTTGCTACCTTACTTGGAGCTTACCTCTGTGATACTTACTATGGTCGTTACAACACATTGGGTTTTGCCTCAGTCGCCTCTTTTTTGGTACTGCTATAGCACTATTATATATTCACAATCTTTCATATGAAATTTAAACATAGTTTTAGATAAGCATGTGTGCATGCTCCTTTAAGGAATTGAAAACAACCATAACAAAACAGATGCCAGACTAAGTTGAGCATCAGAGTACTGAATTCGATTTTCGCATTTGATAAACCATTCAATACATATTGGACCTCCAACTGGATCCAAGTCATAATAGCTTCACTTCACTAAACTATGTTTCCAGGATTTAATAATTTACAAACTTACGCGTTATTTAAAATTTTGACGTGGTAGTAAATACACTTTTATAATTGTAATATCTAATATGAACCATGAAATTGAAGCAATTCAAATAGAGAATATCCATGTGAACTTTTCATTTATGACCCTGTCCGTTTGATACCTTGCATCTCTAATCTCTTTTTTTTTTTTTTCCTTCTTCTTTAAAGGGGATGCTTGTACTGTGTCTAACAGCAGCGATTGCCAAACTGCATCCTCCCCACTGTGGAACAAAAGAGATAGGGAATTGCCCTGGACCAACACCATGGCAGATGGCTTTTCTATTAAGCAGCCTGGGACTACTTGTTGTTGGGGCTGGTGGCATTAGACCGTGTAACTTGGCCTTTGGTGCTGACCAATTCAATCCCAACACTGAATCTGGAAAGAGGGGAATCAGCAGCTTCTTCAATTGGTACTACTTCACCTACACTTTTGCCATGATGGTATCTCTAACATTCATTGTATACGTGCAATCCAATGTGAGCTGGGCCTGGGGGTTGGCGATTCCTACTTTCCTGATGCTCTTGTCATGTGTACTCTTCTTTGTTGGTACACGAATTTATGTGATTCTAAAACCCGAGGGTAGTCCTTTGGCAAGCATAGTGCAGGTTATAGTGGCCGCAGTCAAGAAGAGGCAATTGAAGTTACCAGAGCAACCATGGCTCTCCCTCTTTAACCACATTCCCACAAGTACCATCAACTCCAAGCTTCCTTCCACTGATCAATTCAGGTAACAGAAACTGCTCATCTACTAAAGTAAATTTTATTCCTTCAAACTCTATGCCTCTTGCCATTTTTTATTAGTCTCGTCCCTTACAAATTGATTATATATCACACGTGTATCAAAAATCATCATTCCCACTCTGAGTGTTCCACTTCATATTCTATCTAGTGCAAATGCAGATTTCTTTATTTCCATTTTAAATTTTGATTACTTTATAAGAAAACCAAAAAAAATAAAAAAAAAAGGGAAAGAGACAGCATTTCAAAAAGGAAAGAGAGAGAGAGACAGACGTGTGGTACTCGTGTTTTGTGTGTTAAGACTATTCTACCTTAGAGACACACTCAACAAAGTCCTATTACACAGGAACTCTTTTTTATTTAGTTGACATGGCCACGAGATATGCCACAAGCCTATAACTGACCATAGAAATGATTTTCTCAGGTTTTTAGATAAAGCTGCAATCATAACCCCCGAAGACCAAGTAAAATCTGACGGATCAGCAGCCAATCCATGGAGACTTTGCAGTACGCAGCAAGTGGAACAAGTAAAATGCTTGATAAGAGTGATTCCCATATGGGTTGCAGCCAGTATATACTATGTTGTCATAATCCAACAACAAACATACGTAGTATTCCAAGCCCTCCAATTTGATAGACGCCTTGGCAATACCAATTTCACCATCCCTGCTGCCTCCTACATTATCTTCACCATGCTTGCCCTCACTATCTGGATACCTGTTTATGACCGTATCATAGTCCCAACAATAAGACGGTTCACAGGCAAAGAAGGTGGCATCACAGTCCTGCAAAAGATGGGTGTTGGCATGGTTCTTGCTATTATCACCATGCTTGTTTCAGCACTTGTTGAAGAAAGGAGGAGAACTTTGGCTATAACTAAACCAGTAGGTATAGACCCAAGAAGAGGTGCAATCTCTTCCCTTTCTGGCATGTGGTTGATACCACAGCTATCACTAGTAGGACTTTCTGAAGCATTAACTGTCGTTGGTGAAGTCGAATTCTACTACAAGCAATTCCCAGAAAACATGAGAAGCATTGGCGGGTCTTTCTTATTTGTTGGTTTTGCTTTGTCCGGTTACTTCAGTAGTTTCTTGGTGTCAGTGATTCACAGGACTACTTCTGGAGCTGCAACTGGGCAATGGTTGCCTGAAGATCTTAACAAGGGAAGATTGGATTACTTCTATTACTTGATTGCTGCAATAGAGGTAGTAAATTTGGGTAACTTTTTAATATGTGCAAAGTGGTACAAGTACAAAGGAAGCGACACCAGTGTTCATGAAGTTGACATGGGAAAAATGCAGTCTGAAAAAGAAAAGCCTCTAGTTTGAATCATTAAATATGAGGGAATAAAGAATAGGCCCCCCAAAAAAAAATGGAAGAAGAAGAAGGAAGGTTAAACACCTAGAATAGAAAAATAAACTGTGTTGTCAGAGTTCTATTTTATACTCCATTAATTACAACAAATCAAGTATTAAGTTGTAATCGGTAAAACATAAAATAGAACACTCACAATAGAACAAGATTTTCACTTTATAATGGAACATATCTTTATGAAATAGGGCATAGAAAAGGAAAGTTAACAGCAATCTGTTGTAGCCTTTCGGCGCTGTCACAATAATGCATGATTCAAAAGGAGGTTGATTCTCATTCTTCACCAATTTCCTCCCATTTGCACCAAAAAGAAGACTTCAACTTTCCATCATATTAGTTCAGTATTTTGTGTTTGTTGTCAAAATAAAACAAAATTAATGACAGTTCACAATGTATTTCTTTCTGAGTTTCATTCTTGTTTGTTGCTAATTTATGTCTAGGACTTATACGGAGAAAGTATCTCGCAGACGGGCAGAACTAAGTGGATAGTAGGGGGTGCCATGACGCCTCTAAAAAATTTTAAAACAAGATTTTTAGTAGGCAAAATGTGAGACACAAACTTAGTTTTGAAGACCTGGGCCCCAACCAAAAAATTGGACCCCCTCACCCGTGACTTGTCCATGTCTCCTTCCCAATTAGACTTACGTTTTTTAAACTTTTTCCATTCCCCAAGTTCCAACAGGTCAGTAAATGGTTAGTTTTGGTTTTTTAGCAATAGCTTTCTGTAGAAACTTCATTACCTTTCTGCAACTTTTTACAGCTTCATTTTCCTTTCTACCCACTAAAAAAAATCTCAAATCATCATCACGTGGTGCTCTACTCTTCTCACATTAGCTTAAGCTCTCTTTGATGTCTACCTTTGGCTACCAATGCCCTTTAAAAGAGACTGGAATAAAGATGATATTAGTAGCATAGTGTTCTCTAACATGATTAACAGGTCGGTCACCATAGTATTCTTTTGAGAGGCACAAAACTCTCTCTCATTTTTAATTTCTATTTACTCATCTTAAGGTTTTTTTTTTTTTTTCCTTTAATTTATTTTAACCAATTGATAGGTTTTATTCACTATTTTGAATTCCATATTTGGCTTCTACTCAAATTTGTCTTTGTATTTGATACTTGGAAAAACAATTCTTGAATATTTGTTACACATCTGTAGCATATTAAAAAACTTTTGTATACTTAATAGAGTTTAGATAAAGTTTTCAAATAAAATAATATTTTAGGCATATAACTTCTATATATATATACGAGTTATGACTTATATTTGAATTAAAATTTTATTACTAAAAAAACTTATGCATTGAGAAATATATGCATACATACATTTGTATGTATGTATGCACGAACATGGTACTTCGAGTTTTTTTTGAATTAGAAACTAATACAAAAATTTAATCTCAGCCTTCCAAACAAAAATTTATGGTTCTACCCATGCTTGCAAGCATAAAAAGTCACACATTTAACAAATTAATAAGGAGTTCACAACAACAATAATGCCTTAATCTCAAATTTTTGGAGTAGACTATATATCCTCAACAATTTAGTTTGAGTCAGCCACGTATAATATTTTCTCCATTATCATGAATAAACTTAGATTATATAACATTCATTAATTATCTTGTTATATATTTGTTAAAAAAAAATAAAACTACGTGGATAACTTGATATGCATATTATACAATTCTTAGAAATCGAGCTCTAACCACACCTGACACTGATCTGCATAAGTTTAAGTACTTAATGACTCATGACGTGGGAAAATGATCATATGCGTCAAGCATATGAAGCGCACGTCTCACAAGAATGTTGGCCACATATTTGTGAAAGCTGCACTCCTTACATCCATGGGTTCACACGCCCATGAGAAGCGCATTCCATTTGTTCGGCGCACAAAATACTAGCTCCATGATGTGAGTTACAGTTCTCGTGACGTTTGAATATGGTTTCCGACCTTCTAAAGAAAATTATATATCCTTGTAAATGCGCATTCAAAACAGACAGTCCACAATTCAGCAGAAAAACCAGACACAAAGTCCAAAAGTGTGTTAAAACCATGACGGCACTAGCTCAAATAATTGCGAACAAACAAAGATTACGAATCAAGCCATTAAAGTCCACATGATAGTGTTCGCTACTGCAATCATGCTACAATTTGGTAGTTAGGATAACCTTCTAGCTACCAGTCCGATTTGGGGCTCTGACTAATTGTTTACAAAATATCTGATTATTATCATATTATGTGTCTCTCTAGACTTTCTTTCATTTTCTAGCCAACTTTAAGATAACAATGGACGTTTCTACACATTTATGATTGGACACTCGTTACATAAAATGTCCACAAGTTCATGCAAAATGTTCCTATTTAAAATGATAATGTGTAGTATAATAACAAGTGTATCACAATCATTACGTTCAATATCTGACTTATTTGTAAACCTGTAATATGTTATTATAAATAAACTCTAGCAATAAACTCTTATGATTCAAGTGTTTTTTTTCTTGTTAATGGTCTTATAGCTTAATTGACACATTCACATACACACAAAGTGCTTAAGAGGAAAAGTGTTTGAGTTATATGATTATTAGAATACTGTAATTTGTGTGTGTGTATATATACACACATCCGTTGACATTGAAAGCAAGGGTTTGTCTTTGCTCCAACCGTGAGACATGTACGTGGTTTGCCATCTTCCACAGACAATTAATATAATATTAATAACACTGCTTTGTAGGATTCTTTTTTCTTTCTTTCTTTCTTTTATTACTAATTAATTTGAAGAATTGACCCCAAAAAAAAAAAAAATAATAATTTGAAGATGATAAGTATTGAGTAGTAAATGAAGTCGTTGGGTGTTAAATCCTAAGTCAACCTTGGAAGAAGTACACGACTTCTAGAATATATTGAGCAATTATATCAAGATCCAATTACTGTGTTGCAAACTTGAAATTAAATAATGAGTTTGACAAAGATCAAATGGATTAATTAATGTCTAATTTACTTTCAGCAATGCTATCCTATCTACTCAAACTTTTTTTTTAAATCTTTTGCACAATTTACTAATTAAAATGGCAATTTTGATTAGAGTATTATGAACCACATACATGAAATACCACAAAGATATAATGACTTTCGCAAAAGTCAATTCACTATTATTGTCATTTTTCTTATATACACCAATCGCAACATATATATTGATGATGCCAAAATCGTCAGTCGAGGTGATCATCCAGAAGGAGGGTGGCTCAAGATCGTCTAGAGGCCTACAAGGAATAAAGATGGAGAAATAGGAGTGAAGGTCATTAGTGTGGTGATAGCCACAAGGCTTCCGATGATAAAGTCAGACAACTAGAATGAGAAAGACTATTTGTTGTATCTAGTAATGGGTATCAAAGTAGGGGTCAAAATTTTGTACCTCTGTCAAGGTTCTAAGGCACCTATATATATATATATATATATATATATATATATACAGCTATTCTTTCTAGCCGTTGGGGGTGTTTAATGATGGTATCAATGTGGTTCCCGTAATGCCCCTAAGTGGTTTGAATGAGAATATCCTATCTCTTTCAACGGCTAGACTACTTATTGTTGATATGTAACGCTATTCCATTTATTATGGCTTAATGGCTGTCCCCTCATCTAGCGCTTATTTCTCTAGGCAAGGGTGTGTCCCAAGGGAAGAATATTGGACTAAAAAAAAAATATATATATATATATATATACCAACACATACACACGAAATACCACAAAGATATAAAATGACTTTCACAAAAGTCGATTCACTAGTATTGACATTTTTCTTATACACCAATCACAACATATATATATATATATATATATGTAGGGCCAATTGGCCTAAGGTATGTGTTAGGCCGGACCAAGAGTGCTTATAAGGTTGAAAGCCCAACCCAACAGTATGGGTGGTCCGAGGACATGAAAGGACCCACCCGTGAAGTAATGTAAAAGAGGAAGGAAGCCATACCTAAGTAAAACATTTTGAGGCATGATGTCCGAGGATGAGAGTATCCTCAACCATAGGTAGCCGAGGACGAGAAGAGTGATCTAGCAGTTTGAGAACATCATTACTAAAGACTCAGGGCACAAAGGCAAAAGAAGTGAAGGAAAAAGATAAGAAGAAGGAATGTAAAATATCAAGGGTAAAGCTGCTACCACTACATTGAAGGCTCTGCAACTACTTCTCTATCCGCATTGATAGGGAAGTGACACCTGAGCATTAAAATTCAACCTTAGGGATACCACCAAAGACTTTGGAGTGGGGAGTGATGGGACAAGTATCCAGATAGAGCATTTGATCCACACGTGAAAGAAAGAGGAGAGGGAGGAAGACAACATAAAAGGAAAACGGTAGAGAAAGAAGGTGGGGTGGGGGGGGGGGGGGACACACAGAGATACACAAGAGAGAATTGTAAGAAAAACACCAAAGATTGTCCTCGGCATCAATATACAAGAGAATTTTCATTTACGTACATATGTTATGCATGAGTTTTGGGATTTAGCTTAACTTTCATGTTATCCAACGTCCATAAACCTAGATTCGAAGCCCACTCTTTATACATTTATTGTTCTGGGCCCTTTGGGCTGGTTCCCTTGGTGCAACTGAGTTCCAGCAACTTTTGTGTCATTACAATATATATGTGAAATACTACAAAGATACAAAATAACTTTCACAGAAGACGATTCACTACTATTGTTATTTTTCTTATACACCAATCACAATATATACATGAAACACCACAAAATTTGATCCGCTATTGTTGCCATTTTTCTAATACACCAATCACAATAAGTCTTGCAAATGTGTGTGCGTATATATATATATATATATATATATATATATATATATAACCTTGTGAAGAGTGTGAAGAGAAGGACACATGCACAGATCACTTACTCCATGATCATGCAATCCACATGTCAGATATCCAAGGTTGTCAAAATTGGGATCCTACGTAGGATCGTGGGAGGTAGATAGGATCGGAGATCGTAGGATCGAATCATGGATCGTAAGATCCTACCTATTTTCAGATTTTAAGAAAAAACCTATTGATAGTGACTTTGTATGTTATATAATCACTTGAAATATGAATCCATCCATCAAAATTTTTTTTAAAAAAAATTTGCATCATAAAATGTAATTTGCACGCACTACATCGTTCTTATGTCATTCTAATGAAACAAAATATATTTAACTTTTGACATAATATATCTAAAAAGTTCAATACATGTTTAATTAGCAACTAAGTACCAAAATATTATCTACACATATGAGAAGTTCACTTAATTTTCTTTCTAGCCAAAGTAGACATTGAATATTTGTACTAGAACTGCAAAAAACAAAGACTCCAAGATACAGAGCATGCTCAAAAAATCACACAGAGAATTCATCAAACAGGTTGTGTGTAATTCTAAACAACTAATTGTGTTTAATAATATTTCTCAAAGATTCAAATATTGAAGATCTTGTTTCATAATTTTTCAAATTTTACTTAATTTAGTTGACAAAATAGAAAAATAAAAACCTTAAAAGCTTTGTCAAAATCATATACACAACACAACAATATGGAATCAAACTATCAAAGTACAAATAAATGATAAACTACTAAATACTAACTACCAAAACAAATTACCAAAAAGCTTAAACGCAGCGATGGCTCATGGCAACATCATTGAGAGGGCTGAGAGGTGCTAGATTTTGACAGAGGAGTGAGGAGGAGTGAGACTGAGGTGCAAGGTTTTTGACTGGGTTTTTAAAAAAAAAAAAAAAATGTTAAACTTAAGTTAAGAAAGCTTAAAGGCAGTGATGGCTTACCATTAACAGGGCTAAGAGGTGCTGGATTTTTGACAAAGGGCTGAGGAGGTGCGGGACAGAGGTGCGTGCTGGAGCTTTGTGTTCTAAATAATTTAGGTTTTGTTTTTGAAAACGTTAAACTTATACCATAGGGTTTTTTTGAGATTTTATGTTGACGTAGGGGTAAATTTGGGACTTCAATTCATTATTGGGCTTCTAAAACCTGTTGGGCTTGTGGGTTTAGGTTTACCCAAATGAATCCCACTTAAAAAAAAAAAAAAAAAAAATTCAAGCCAAATGGTAGGATCGGTAGGATCCCATACGATCCTACACGATCCTATTTATGATCCTAACATTTTTGCGATCCTGCTATGATTTTAAACTTTTTGCTGAGGTGAGATTGTAAAATCGTGCAATTTTACGATCCGGATCGCGATTTTGACAACCTTGCAGATATCTCATAACCTAGCCGGCCACATAAAAAAAAAATTATAAATTATAAATATTAAAAATAAAGTGGAATACTAAAATACCTAAAAGGGATGTCGGGGAAGATAATAATCCTTGAGATGTTTTGTAGTTGTCAATATGTTCTCAATTAACATATGAAAAACTTATTGTTCAGGATTGATTCTTATCAACATCTAGATAAAGCAATAAAAACAAATTAAAAAAAAAAAAAAAAAACACAACAACAACAACAAAATAAAAACAAAATTCAACTTTGGATTTACTGTATATCCATATGTATAATTTAATAGATAGTGCTCCATCAGGCATCAGTGAAAGTGAGGTGGAATCTTATTTCTTCTTTCTTCTTTTTTTTTTTTGGTTGATTGGGTGTTCATTTGAGAAAAATTAGTGGACGTGCTTAGTGATGTGCAAATACATTATAAATTCATATAAAAAGATTTTGTAAAAAAATCATCTTTATGATTCATATATAATATATACTCGTTAGGTAGTATTACATTAGAGCCAAATGAAAAGTATTTTACTTTCTTTTCAAGGAAGGTGCCACATGACACAATTTTTTTTTTTTTTGTCTCCACATGACACAATTTTAAACTATTTTAATTTAGATGGAACAAAATTTTTAGTTGGAAATTTGAGATAACATATACTGGACACTTTGTATTTTAAATATTTATCAGTCAACACATTAGTTAAATATTTGGTATTTACACATTTGGCAAACTTTCTATGGCTCTTGATAGTAGTTGCTAAAATTTTTATTAAAATTGAAATATTAAGAAAAAAAGAATGTTTACGGTTGAATATAGACATTACATAATATTTATTTGCTTAGGTGAATGGTTAAATAAACGGATACATTACATATTTACATCACTTGCTTAGGTGGAATATTAAACAAATATTACAGTACTCATTTCCCTCTCAAGGTGGCATTCTTCCTCTCAAATAAGAGTAAGTCTAGTGGCATTAAAAAAAAAAAAAAAAAGATTAGTAGCGTAAACTTTTTGGAAATGTCAAAAATAAATTATTTTAAATTTTTTTTTATAAATTATTGATATTAAATTGATTATTAATAAATAAAAAAGTGATATTAATAATAAGTTTAAATGAAAAAAAAAAAATTCACTACATGACATTTTGTAAAAATAAAAATTGTGGAAAAATTTGTCCACTAGACTTAAATAAAACTGTTCAGCACTTCAGTTCCTAGTTCCAGTTCCTACTTGTTCACTTGACTTGTTAATATATAGGAGTTGAGTCACCTCAGATAACAGAGAAAAAGAGAGAGAACGGAGAAGAATAATAAAGAAACCATGGAGAAGAACCCGAAAGCTATTACAACTGATGAGCCTGAGATTAACTACAGAGGATGGAAATCCATGCCATTTATCATAGGTGAGTGAGAGTGAAGCTTGTCTTTTACTTCATACCCTTCTTGGTTCTTTCTTTCTTTCTTTCTTTCCTTTTTCATTTTTGGTTTGTTAATCTTTTAATCCTGAGTGACCCATTTGGATAAAATTTCAGGAAATAAAACTTTTGAGAAGCTGGGAGCCATTGGCACCTTATCCAGCCTCTTGATCTATCTTTCTCTGCCAGTTTGGCTTTTTTTTTTTCCAATGATTTTTATCCCTGTCCGTAGTACACTACTGCTATCTATTTTTTCTTTTCTATTTTTGTTCTCAAAAAATATCTTCCTTTTTGTTTAATTTTGCGATTCTTTTCCTTTTATTCTTTTTTTTTTTTTTTGGTCTTTTCCTGTACTTCTCCTTTTTTTTTTTTTTAGTGCTCATCTTAATTTAGCTTATACTTGTTTTTAAAAAAAATTGAAGTGTTCATACTTCAGACAGTAAAAAGTGTCTTACTTTTTTTGGTTTATTTAATGGAGGCATTATTGTAAATTTATACTTACTTTATTTTTCATCTTCTCAATTACACGCTCAACCAAACAAAATTTTTTTTCCATCTTTCTACTTTTTTACTCCTCCAACCAAATACACGAGCAAAAAATAAGTCTTTTTTAGCCCACATTTTACATTAGTCCAAATTGCTTCCTCCATTAGAATCGGTAAACTGTAACTATTGTAAAAAAAAGATACAATTGTGCTACAGCTAATCACATTGTAGCTTAATTGTAAAATCAAATATTAATATTTTATTATATTTGCAGTTTGCTTTATCAAACTTCACTCTCTCACCGCTAGTCTCATCTCCTCTCTATTTTTTTTGTTTCTTCTTTTTCAGTTATGATTCTCTCATTCAATTCTTCCCCCTTGCTCGTCCTTGTCTTCCCTTTCTTTTTTTTTTCTTTTTTTTCTTTCTTTTTTTTTTTTTTCTCTATTTTCCCTTGAATCAAGCCTTTGTGGGTCTCATAGTGCCGAGGTGGTGCATTAGTGAGTGGTGGATTGATTTGGGTTTGCTGTTAAGATTTGCTGGTGGATTGATTTGGGTTTTCCTGATACTGTTAAGATTTTAGTGAGTTTGTTGGGTATTTTAATGGGTTTGCTGGGTATGTTTAATGGATTTGCTGGATATGTTTGCTGGGTATGTTTTATTGGGTAGATATGCAGATGGAAGGAGAAGGAGATAAGGTGAAAAGCAAAGGAATGGAGGTCAGGAAGATACATATGCGTGTGGAAGGAGAAAATTTGGAAAAATAAAAAATATATATTTTATTGTGTAAATATATTATTTTAATGTGTAAAATAGGAAAATAAAAGTTGGATGCTGGGAGGATTGTAAAATAGTATGGTATAATTGATAAAGTAAATTTTTGAAAAAATGATATAGTATAATTGATAAAGTAACTTTTGAGATGGTAAAATAGAATAAAACGAGAGAAACGACTGTAGATGCTCTTAGAATTGAGTGCTTCTGAAGTAAAGTACTGGAAAAGGGAAATTACTAGAGAGAGAGAGAGAGAGAGACACGTGTGCTACTCGTGTTTTGTGTGTTAAGACTATTCTACCTTAGGGACACACCCAACAAAGTCCTATTACACATGACCTCTTTTTTATTAGGTATATTTTTAGAAGAAAAAAAATTTGAGAATAGAAAAAAATTGTCCAAACTTTTTCAATTTTCGATAAAACTTTTTTAAAAAATAGTATACTACTGTGTGCTCTTAGAGCATATATTAGTAAAACTTCTTTTTTATTTAGTTGACATGGCCCACGAGATCATGGTTCTCAGACCCAGACCGGACCATACAGTCCGACTTGGTTAACCGTGAACCTCTCACTATTATGGTTCTATTAGAACTAAGAACCTGTCAATGCGAAAAAAGCATGAAACCGCTCGAACCATAGCCAGACCGTACAATTCTATGAACCGTGGCCAGTTTTTGCAGTTTGTACAGCTTCATTTTTTCAGATCTGAAACTCATTTGTAAGGAAAGAAAACAGAGAAGAAGGAGAAAAGGAAGAAGATGACGACGAAGCAAGGGTGGCGCCATGAAGCAATTGCTGCTTCTTCTTCTTTGTCTTTCTTTTTTTTTCTTCTTCTTCTATATCCATCTCCCTCTCTCTTTTTCTTTTTTCTTTTTATGCTAAACTTTGTTATGTATGTGGTCTGGTTTCTCACTTTCTCTTTCTTTGTTTTGTATTTGTTTTTGAAGATTCCTAAGCTCTCCACGTGACTACACTGAGACTAGCATTGGAAATGTTGAAAGCTTTTAATTTTTGAATAAAAGATGAGCTCTCCACGTGAAAGCTCTCCATTACTTCTTGTCAGCTTTAGCCTTTGAGCCCAACGTGATGTGACATAATGTACGTGTATTGCCCGATTGCCATGGTATTGCAACAAATTTATATTTAGAATAATGCTAATATTACAACATTTTAAACTATTTTTGTTATTAGTTTCAAGTGATAAAAATATAAACTCGTATACATCTACAAGCTTTTTCACTGCTCATAACTTATCATATAACGAGTTGTAGCAAAAGTTGCGTGAAATATTATTGCTATAATATTTAAAGTTTTTTTTTTTGGAAATAGATATAATTATAATTATAAAATTTTAAATTATTAGATAATTTAAATATTTAATTTTATTTGAGGTAAGTGTCCTTCTCATTCTTATATTATAATAATAATTCTATTATTATTATCATTATTATTACGATTATCACAAGTTTTACTAATTAACATGTAAATAAATAAAGATATACAATATTTATATTTGCTTAGGATTTAACATTTTTTATTTGTCTTATAAAAGTTATGATATAAAAAATATTTGATAGCCTATAACTGACCAAATTAAGAAATGATTTTCTCAGGTTTCTAGACAAAGCTGCAATCATAACCCCCGAAGACCAAGTAAAATCTGACGGATCAGCAGCCAATCCATGGAGACTTTGCAGTATGCAGCAAGTGGAACAAGTAAAATGCTTGATGAGAGTGATTCCCAAATGGGTTGCAGCTAGTATATACGATGTTGTCATAGTCCAACAAAAAACATACGTAGTCTCCCAAGCCCTCCAATTTGATAGACGCCTTGGCAATACCAATTTCACCATCCCTGCTGCCTCCTACATTATCTTCACCATGCTTGCCCTCACTATCTGGATACCAGTTTATGACCGTATCATATTCCCAACACTAAGAAGGTTCACAGGCAAAGAAGGTGGCATCACAGTCCTGCAAAAGATGGGTGTTGGCATGGTTCTTGCTATTATCACCATTCTTGTTTCAGCACTTGTTGAAGAAAGGAGGAGAACTTTGGCTATAACTAAACCAGTAGGTATAGACCCAAGAAGAGGTGCAATCTCTTCCCTCTCTGGCTTGTGGTTGATACCACAGCTATCACTAGTAGGACTTTCTGAAGCATTTACTGTCGTTGGTGAAGTTGAATTCTACTACAAGCAATTCCCAGAAAACATGAGAAGCATTGGCGGGTCTTTCTTATTCGTTGGTTTTGCTTTGTCCAGTTACTTCAGTAGTTTCTTGGTGTCAGTGATTCACAGGACTACTTCTGGAGCTGCAACTGGGCAATGGTTGCCTGAAGATCTTAACAAGGGGAGATTGGATTACTTCTATTACTTGATTGCTGCAATAGAGGTAGTAAATTTGGGTTACTTTTTAATATGTGCAAAGTGGTACAAGTACAAAGGAAGCGACACCAGTGTTCATGAAGTTGACATGGGAAAAATGCAATCTGAAAAAGAAAAGCCTCTAGTCTATATATTACTAAAAACTGAAATGTAGTATTTAATGTTACTGCGTTCATATTGAGCTACGTCAGCATTCACGTCATTATCTTTTTTCTTTCCATTTTCTTATAATTTTTATTTTATTTTTTTTATTTCATATTTACACTTCTCAAACCTTTCTCCCTCTCTTGCCTTTTCATCTCCCCACTTATTTTTCAACCTTTCTCCTTCTCTCACTTTCTCATCTCCTCACTGCCCTCTATATTAATATCATTCTTCATTTTTTCCTTCATCTTCCTTTATTTTCTCTCTTTTTATTCACACCGTCTTACTATAAATTTATCTATTTCATTCTATGCATAGTTTTCCTTTAATAAAAAAAAGGTTTTCTCTCTCTCTCTCTCTCTCTCTCTCACACACACACACACACGCGCGCGCACACATACACACACACACACACACACACACACACACAATTTTTGGGGGGATTTTTATTTTTTATTTTTCTTACATCTTCGCTTTAGGTTGATAATTTTTTATATTTTTTAATCTATTTTAGGTTAATGCGATTTAGTTTAGTGTTTTTTTTTCCCTCTTTTTGATTGTTAAATGTTATCCTATTGCATTATAGAGGATTAAATATAGCATATAAAAATATAATATTATTCTACTACATAACATGATTTGAATAATTTAATTTGGTAGTTATTATAATTTGACAGTATGATTTTTATAGTGCTTAATTTAAATGTTAAACTATGAGATTTTAATCATTTTTGTTTACTTTTTAATCATTTGTAGTGGAAAAAATACTCTTAATAATTGTATTAGAAGTACTCTATAATGCTATTTATTTAGAGAAAAGAAAAGGTTGGCTAAACAAAAATTATTGGATGAAAAAAAAATTTTATTTTTTGCAATTTTACTTATTATTATTATTATTATTATTATTATTATTATTATTATTATTATTATTATTATTATTATTATTATAACAATTCATATATAGAAATTTAATTCTTAGATTTTACTAATAATTGTTTATTTGATAATATGCTTTGGGTGGATGAAATTACAATTTTTGCAAAGAAAATAACCTTAGTAGATTATAAACAACAAATTGTTTTCCTAATTAGTCCAATTAATCATAATTAAGTTTTATAAAAAATTTTAGTTACTTTTTTCAGTGTTTTGGATTGTAGGCAGAAAAAATAAGTTTGAGAAAATTTATTTAAAATTAAAAGAATAATTTCCAAATTTTATATTCTTTTTAATGATTCATAAAATGTTATAAATAACTTTTATTAAAAAATAAATATTTTTGCTACCTTGTCTTTTGAATTTTTGAGAAAAATTGTATTTTTTTCATTTTAGTACGACAAAAATTATTAAATTTATGATTTATGATTGTTCCTATATTACATTTATGATTGTTCTTATAATAAATAAAAATATAACAATACATTCTAGCTCAGTTGCAGCTGGTGATGACATCCAATTGAATCCGACTACATTGAAGCCAATGCTTAGAATTTCACCAAGAAAACCTGCAGTGCTACCACTTGAAGGGAAGTAGGCAAAGTAATTAGGATTCTGCCAATGTGTGATCCCAGGTATAATATATTTTTGCACATCTTGGAGGATGGTTTCAATTGATTCAAGATAATAGGGGGCAGATTCTAGCAAGAGTTTTTTAAGGTAACCTGGCTCAACTTGGCTTAAGACTTTGTAACTCTTTATATTTTGTTAATAATCAGCAATGAAGTCTATCAACATGTGGCCTTGCCTCCTGAATTCCTCTAGGTCTAGAGGGTTAACCATCATGTGAGAATCATTTTCAAGTTCTTAATCAAGCTTGAGGCTACCCATATTGATTGTTTTGAGTAGGTTTTTTGCAAAACTAAAAGTTTCTCTATGAAAAATAAAGGAGAAAAATCTATGCAGAAGGTCTGTTTGATACGTATGTTTAAACAATAGTTTTCAAGTCTAAATTTTTTTTTGGAAATACGTGTAAGTGAAAAAGTGTGTAGAAATACGTGTAATGTTATTTAAAAACTTAAAATTGTTGTTTGAAAACATGTACCAAACACCTCCTAAGTTTACGCTGGTTGAGTGAGATATATAATCAATGGCAAGGAGGGCTTATAAAGGAAAGAGAAAAGCAATTAATTCATTTGAAAAAAAGAAATGCTAAAGTTGATATCATGCATATTTATTGGAACCTAACTAACAACATAACAGAACTAAATTAAATTTTTTAGTGCCGTAATTAAATTTTTTATTATTTGTAACAAAACTATTTGTACTGTTAGCAAGGCCTGCCCTAAACATTTTGGCGCCTTAGGTGCAGTGGCGCCGCCTCCTTATGGCCAGGGTGGTCCAAGGACCACCCTAACCTAAAAAAAAAAAAAATTATATATAATAATTTAAAATTTTATTTTTATTTACCTTTAAAAAAAATTTTGGACCAGCATGAATTTTTTTTATGCCAATAAAATTAAATTTTGATCCATAATTTGAGCAACTTAACAATATATTGGGGCATTTCAAGCAAAAAGGAAAAGATAAAAAAAAAAATTGAACTAAAATCTGAAAAAAAAAAATTATAATAAAACTACTACAGACTGGGTAGTGGCTTGATTCCTTCGACTAAGCACACTGCTCAATACAACACAATTTTCGACCTTTTATTATTTTTTATTACAGTATTATTTTTCCTCACCAAACATATATTACTTCTCATTTTTAATTATTTTTTCTTTTTTATTCTTAACCACACACGTCTTCTGTCTCCTCAATTTTTACACTTCATACTTTTAAATTTTGTCACATCTTTATCTACACTTCTACATCTACGTTTAGCTGTACAGGTACCTCTGTTCATTTCTTTTCTTTTCATTTGTTTCCTTTTGAGGTTTTTTGGTTTGTAGAATGCAAATTTGTCTTGGTTTTAAGAACAATTTTTTTTTAAGCATAAACTTCATGCCGGCTGAATCTTGAATATCAGCCGGTATTTACCGAAACACCCGAAATAGACCAGAAAGACCTGAAATTTTTTCCGAAGTGGAATAGGGTGGGTTACTATTTCAGTTTGTTTACCAGCAGGGTATTTTCAGATCATTATGTCCGGAACGGAATGGAATTAATAACATTGAATCAAACCAAATTACCTAAAGGCTAAAAAGAAATAAGATTGTGTAATTTATACTTCCTAAGGAATACCTTGAACAAAATTCCTGGAGCTGCCACTGCTTAGATGATAACTAAAATGAGGCATTTTTTTTATATTTATGTATTAATTAAATTAATATTTATTTAATATTTTTATATTATAATATATTTCATTTAAAATCTATTTTTCTTTCGTTTCGAAATATAAATTGATTAATTAAATTTTTGTATTCAAGTTTTTCTAACATCTCATTTTCAATCGATAGTATAGTTAATCTACTTAATCTTTCTTGAGATATTGTTGATCTTAAATATGATTTTATTAATTTTAATTTTGAAAAACTTCTTTTTGCAAAAGTAACTATAACATGTATTGTTAGTAAAATTGTATAAGCAATGCATGTATTTTGCATGAATCTAACATTTTTATATAATTTAGTATGTCAATTGGATTATATCCTTTTTTTTTTTTTTTATTGAAGAAGGTAGGAGTGTATCCTTTTATTTGTAAAATTTCTTTTAAAACTTTTAACTCTAAAAATAATTCTAAACCATCAATATCATAATAAACATCATATTTGAGAAAAGATTCAAGTTTATGACAGTAATTTTGCAAACTATCGTCATCTAGCTAAGAGAGAGAGAGAGAGAGAGAGAGAGAGAGAGAGAGAGAGAGAAGGTACGAGTAAATTTTAGGGATTTGAGATTTTTGATTTGTTTTGATTCGACATTGTTTTGTGGGCAATTTTTTAGACCGGATTTGCATTTTATCCAGTTGATTTTTGATTTGTTTAAAGGTTAATGATGATTTTTTTGGGTACCGATGTTTACAAGAATATTCCAATTTTTTTGTTCTTTGGTCACAAGGATGTATTAGATTTTTTCGAGTTTCATCTTAAACTAAATTTTTTATTTTTTATTTTTTTTATACTACCCATTCTTTTTCAAAATTTTGGGGCCTCCCTTCCACTTGGGGGCCTTAGCCAATGGCCTAATTGGCCTAGTGGAAGGGTCGGCCTTGATTGTTAGATTTATTGTTCGTCGTCATTGATTAGTATAGTTCTTGACAGCGAGATCAGATGTGAAGTTCTTGAGCTGATGGAGTGCTAGACGGCTATGAGCAAAAAAGTGAGAAGAGAATAGGGATTAGGGCTGTTAGATGTTGGTGAAATTGTTTGGTTACAAGTTTTTGCTATTTATGTGGGAATAGCGTGTATTTGTTGACATGATTTTAGAATTGCTAGCGGGGCATATAATTAGGTGTTGAGAAGGAATGAGTAATGTAATGTTACATAATACAAAGTGACGTACCTCAACTAAACATTTCCGTTGTTAAAAATATTAGCTTCTATTTGGGAAGCAAAATACTAAAAATGCTGTAGATAAAAGAAAAGTTTATTGAAATAGTAAAGTGGATTTTATAAATAGTACTAAAAATTACAGTGAGCCACATAAATAGTAATAAAAATAAGTTGAATAGTAAAATAATCTAACAAAAAATAAGCTATATAAACAAAGCTTTAGTGTGTAATCCCTTGCATATACATGGGTATATTTAAAAACTATCACAATTACATATGTATATGATTTAGAATCTAATTGGCTTTAGACCATTTGGTTTTTACACTCAATAATTCATTTGCTACAAAAAAAAAAAAAAAAAAAAAAAAAGAAGATGAGATTCCTGGCACAAAATTGAACTTCAATTAAAATTCATTTAGAATTTAATTAAATTTTCTCTCAGCTTTGGTTATATATATATATATATATATAGAGAGAGAGAGAGAGAGAGAGAGAGAGAGAGAGAGAGAGAGAGAGAGAGTTGGGTTCAAGTTACACCTGGTATAACTATAAACAATATTACACCATTTAATAATTTTTAATTGGATGCGAATATTGACAAATTCACCGTTAGATTACATTATCTTTGTATATTTTCCATACTTGCAAAATTTCAAGGTGATCAAAGATTAATAGCTATATCATCAATCAATTGTTAAAATTCAAGTTTTTGCAGTTTAAAATAATGTATAAAAGATTAGTTTAGGGATCAAATAGTAGATAACAACCGATTGATATGAAAATTGACATGCATGTTAAAAACATATATAACATGTAATTCAACGGTTAAATTTTCAAAATATTAATTTAATAACAAGCTATTTGGTGATGTAACATTATTTAGAATTAGATCAGGTGTAACTTGATTACACCACATGACATCAAGACCCATAACTCCACCAAATATTTCACCATAAGTATTTATCACCTTCTTGTGTGTGGTTTGTAGACAAAGTGATTATGCCCTTTCTATAAAAAAATAATAATAATAAAAAATAAAAATAAAAAAAAGAGAGGTGATTATGCCGTCTATTAATAGTGAAGGTGTATGCAACGATATCATGTGTGTGAATATTCATACATCCCTTTCTTGAAAACTTAGTTTGCACCGAACCACATAGCATAGTTTTTTTTTTATGAGAACCACATAACATAGTTTGCATCCACATATATCTTGAAAACTAAGTTCAACGATGTGGTGAACTTAGTTAATTTGCATCCGCATATGTCCAGAGATATCGCACCTTGAACTCATTATTATTTTTGAGATATTTGTAAGCCTTCGAATAATTTAAGGTTCATAACTTCCAATAGGGAAATCTTTGTTTTTATTTTTATTTTTTTATGTGTGTCACCACTCTTTTATAAATATGAATTTGATACCATATGTCATACTCATACCATACTTGTAAAGGTCTATTATTTTATTGTTTTATATGGGTTGCATCTAACTGTTTAGTATTTTGACTGTCAGTAGTAGGGGTGTGCAGAAAACCCACCGACCCGCCAAACCCGACCCAACCCGCCGGGTTGGGTCGGTTTTTAGGGCTTGGTGGGTTGGGTTGGGTTATAAAAATTTTTTTTGTAGCGGGTCGGGTTGGGTTATGGGTCATAAAATTACAAACCCGCCAAACCCGACCCGACCCACCCATATTTTAATATATATTTAAAATATATTATATATTTAATAAATATTTTTTTTAAGTTAAAACCTAGCAATATATAATATAAAATATATTATATAATATAAAATAAAATCCTACAAACATATATAATATAAAATCCTATTACTTTCTTTAATATATATTTAAATATATTATATAATTAATAAAAAAAACATAGGTTCAATTAACAATTGTCTAACCCATGGTTCAACCCGACCCCCCGACCCATTTTGGGTCTATGTGATGGGTTGGGTTGGGTCTTTTTTTTGACCCACCATGGTGTTGTGTGTAGTTAGATTTTTTAATTAGTGACCCATTAACATTTTGTGTAAGAACCCCTTTCTCTCTTCCTTGTGTGTGTTTGTTTAAAAAAAAAAAACATTTTGGTGATCATCTATTTTTCTATATATTATTAATTAGAATTCTACATTTTTCTACTCCACTCTTCCAATCATTTGTTTCTTTATATATTTTCTTTGTCGGTAGACAATTACGTTCTATATTTGTAACAAATATTATGGTAGATGACAGTATATATTGTTAGGTTGGATGGTCATGAAATTATTGATGTGATATTTCAAAGAGTAATAATGCGTATACAATGATACATCTATAATAAATGGAATTCAATTATCTTTTAAATCATGAAAATTAGTTATAATTAATTATGTACTAGATTTTGCAGCAACTTTTGTTTCAATATTTAAAGACAAAAAATCCATTAGAAAATCATCTTTCATTTTCTTTCGAAAACTAATTCTAGCTATAGCATTCATGATTGAAAATTCTTATTTTTGTGATTATAAAGAAAATTGAAAGAGTAAATACAAGTATAACTATTCTATAAAGAAAATAGCATGGACTAGAAAATTGAAAGTCTTTACTAATATTTAAATAGTGTTAACCAATAAAAAATTTAGAAAATAAAAACTGCAGGTAAATAATTGATGGTACACTACTCCTTCACTTTAGAGCTTATAAGGCAGCAAGTGGGAGAAGATTCTTTTGATGGGGGACACAAAGGTGTCAAGCCTACGAGATTACAAGGTACAAAAGCCCTTGGTCCGAGGTGAAAATCCTGAGTACCCACAAAAACAAAATAATTCTTTCTTTGAGTGTTAGGGATACACCGTTTTTTTGGGACCTTTTATTTTATTTTTTTTATCTATGTATATAATAGGGATAGGAATATTTGGTGTCCAATATTTTATAAATTAAAGATTAATAACCATATTAACAAATTGAAAGTAATTTAATAAAAAAAAACAAAATAATGAGAATATAATACTAAATTGAGCATTTCAATTCTTACATTTAGTCTATAACTAAGGGGGTACAATAGTTAATAATTAGAGATTGACAAATAGAACCTCAAAGCATGCATGAAGCACATGTGAGGAAGCCAGTGTAATTTATTAAAGTGATATGTTAACATGGCAAATTATGCAACATCTACCTCATTCAATTGGGGCCTTAGCTACCATTACCATTCAACATCTACCTCAGACAATTGGGGCTTTAAGCTAGCATTGGGGCTTTTACTAGGGCTGATTTAAGTTCAATTGGTAATAATTTAAGTGGCCCACAATTATAAAAAAATTTGTACTATTTTTATTCATTAATGGTCATGTACCTAGAAAGAAAATTTTAGGGTGCCTGCAAAAGTTACATTTATGGAATAAAAACAACAACACAAACAAAAAAACAAAAAAATAAACAAAAACCAAAACCAAAACCAAAGAAGAAGGTAAAAGTGACATTATTTAGGGTGCCTGCAATACTCGACAATAATATTCTCATAGGAAAAATCTTTCGGTATGCAGCATAGCTGATCATACCATTTTGCTGTAAACTCCCATGATCTCCTGCATGACAAAATGCATAAATTACTAACACATAAATATAAGGTATTGATAAATAACTTTCTTGAACAGTTGCTGGTGAAACAAGTTGTTTTTAAAAGATACTTATGCTGTGTGGTCTAAAATACATGAGCGAAGAAGCCAAGATTTACAATATTTATCTTTTCTAGTCTAGAAGAAACCAGATATATAAAGAAATTAATGGTCTAGAGAACCTATAACCTCCGTATCATCCATTTAACCACCTCTAGTAAAAATATCAACAACACCTCAATACCAAAACTTTGAGGTTGGCTATCCCTACTTGTAAAGTTGTGATTTACAACTATGTTTATGTTTGCTTTAATTCCGCGTCAAATTTGATTATATTTTGTTTAATCATTTCCTTATGTTTTTTGTGGGATTTAACGTAAGGGTTAAGTGTGAGAGTTTGGTAAAAAATTGTGCAAACAGTGAAGTTCGCGACTTGCTTGTGTTAGGCTTTGTGGAGCCTAGTTATGTTTGATCCGGTTGACGACCTGACTCGACCTGAATAATGTTGCGTGGCTTTTAATGGGAGATTTTCTGAGGCTTAGTCTATAAAGTGAAGGCTTGGGCCGATAAGCCCAAGCCGTAGCGCTTTCCCTCAGGAAAATATTTTTGGCTCATTTTGTAGCTCATTGTGAATCCTGTGCGCAAGATATAGAAAAACGTTGTTTTGGTGATTAGGGTTCTTCTTGTTGTTTTGAGAGAGTGAAAAACTGTACGGCCGCACTTTGTATTTTTTCCTGATAATAGTGAAATCCTTACAACTCTATGGACGTAGGCAAATTGTCGAACCACGAAAATACTATCTTGTGCGTGTGATTATTTTCCTTTGGCCTGTGTTTTCTCTATTTTTTGTTTCTCACAGGTTGGGAATTTCGTGTAATTTCCTACAGTTCGTGACTGACTCGCGAGTGGCAATTCACGAAAGGTCACATGAAAAGTACATGATGGAGCTAAACAGTCTTTTGTTAGGCTCGACTTGGCTAATTTGAGCTATTAGTTTGAAATTGGGGTCTAAACAATCTATATTATTTTGCACTATATTGAGCTTTCACTAGTAAAAATATGGTAAGAATATTTTTGAGTGTTACATATTTTTATCTTGGTGTGGTTTATTTCTTAGTCGAATTTATGTATTGGGATACTGAAGTTTTTTTTTTTTTTTTTTTGATGAGAGGATACTGAAGTTTTAAAGACATAAAAATGAACTGTTGCAAATTCAAGAAATATTTTGCTTTGATGAAAAAGAAAAATAGAGAAACAATGCCCAGGTTTACCTCTAGTGGAAAATCTCCATTCTCCATTTGAAAATATATTATATAGGAGATGATAGAAATGTCTGTTTGAAGAAAAAAGTATACAACCAGCTTTATTTATGTATTTATTTATTTTGTCTGTCCTTATTTTCTGGTTTTTATTACGTTTATTTAAAAATGAAACTGGGAATGCGATCAACCAAAACTGATGGTTACTTTAATTATCAAATTATGAGAAATATAGTGATGAATGTGATTTTCATTCAAGACACGATTGGTATTTTTCAATAAACAAATAGAAGTAGCAGCAACCTCGATACTGCCCCTCTCATTGCTTCGCCTTTTTTCCCCGTAATGGGCAATCTAAAAACCTTCTAGATCTTAAGGTATGTTGTACCTCCAACAAAGGATGATAATTCCTGCTCCAAGATTCAAGCAATCACAAATCTTTCAAGAAATGAATGGGGTGAGTCTATTTCCCTATGTTTTGGTATGACAAATTTCTTGGATTTTCTTGGCCATGAAATTTTCTGCCATGGATGTTCTTGATGATTTTTTTTTTTGATACCCATGTTGATCTCTTTGATGATTATGGTTAGTGTTTGATGGAATGATGTTTCTTGAATGGTATTTGTTTTGGGTATTTAGGAATTCATGGCCAATAGATATCACAGTTTATGTTCATTTCTTCTATACTCAACATGTTTGATAAAATATCCCAGTGAAAAGAAAAGGCTTTGTCATCTTTATAGAATTTGGGCATGGACCTTTCGTGAAATTTGTTTATTTCCATGAGAGAAGCTTAGCTCAATCACCAAGACTCAGACTTGGACTCTGTACACTAGATCAAGATTAATGCAATGACCATGCTATAAGTTTTGTTCCTTGTTTGTTAGTGTCGTGAACTTTTTGGTCTACATATATACATGCATTACGGTGTGCAAAGTGAATCTAAGTTGAAATGTTACATACATTTGGTTCTTTTCTGATATCTTGGGATTACTTATGTAATTATTTGATAAAATGCATGCTATTCTTGGATTTATGATTGGAATCTTCCAAGTGCTTTTTGTTTCTTCATTTATAAATTTTCCAAATTGGTATAGATTTGTCACACTTAGATATTGATATTTGGTAATTGATTCATAAATTTCTATTTGAGTTTGAATTTTCATTCACACTTAGATATTGATTTTTGGTTGCTTGCAAAATTTTGATTTTCCCACAATGCTTTCTTGGCATATATGCATGGGCAGTGGTGTTATGCCTTCATGAACAACTCTTATTTTCACAGCTAAAGGTAATAATTGATACTATAAATCATTCATGTTATGCCTTCTCCATTGCCTATTTTACTATTGAGTTTTATATTTTTATTACATAAAGATAGAAGTTGGGCATCTTTAGCCTTTATTGTTAGCGAACTTGTGTGCTTTTTAATGCACTTCTAAATACAGTTAATGATGTAATGGTGGATTAAGAACTTGAATGAGGAGATAGAAATGGAAATTGAGAAGAGAGGTAATGCATAAGGAAAGAACTGAACAAACTACTACTAAATTCTCATTGATGACTTTACAATTAGCATCTCACTTTTATACAATTCCCGTCTCACTTTAACTATAATAGCCATGTAACCAACTATAACTACTTGTAACTGTTGTAACTAACATCTACAAGTGTACACAATAGCTGTAGCAGTGGCTAGATAGTCCTATACTAAATAGATGTTTCCTTAAAGTGGTTAGATAATAGATTTTTATTGACGAACATTAACCTAATGATTTGTGTTATGATTCAGACAAACTTGGAAGACGCTTGGAGAGAGGGAGTCTCAACTTGCCAAGGATGAAGACGAGGATGAGCAACAAGGCAAGGATGAGGATCAACAAGTTGAACATGAATAAGCTATCATTATCGGCTTTGGATGAGATGGATAAGTGATGAAGTTCAAAATTGAAGGTTGGCTGGTCTCTTTAGCCAGTAGGATTCATTTGTTGGAGATAGAAATTATTAACAACTTATTTCCTAAACTTTTGGAGGTATAGAGGATAGGATTACATTATTTGCTAGTTATCAAGTTTATGTTATTAGTTGGGTGCCTATCATCAACTATATGTGTCACATAACATTAATTTTTAGATATAGTTGTGTCAGTGTGTGGGAGTCACATTACATTGATTTTTAATGACTAAATACTCGAATAATCATATCAAATCAATATCTATTTTGTAAGATCAATGGCATTTCATTGATTTACATTGAAATGATAGTTGTGTTAGTGTGTGGGTGTCGCATTACATTGATTTGCACTGAAATAATCATTTTGTTACAGAAATTAGATCTCCAAGATTAATTTATTTTTTCTTCTCAATGTAAATCTGCATTACAAAGAATAACAACTAGGGATGACAATTTTTCCCCACCCCGTTTGACCCGCCCCTCCCCGTTTCGCCCCGTGCGGTGATTCTCCGCCCCGCAAAGGTGATGGGGCAGGGATGAGGCGAGATTTTAGACCCACACCACGGGGCGGGGCGAGGATGGGTTTACAGTTTTTAAACCCGCCCCGCCCCTCATTAATAAGGGTTAAGTTGTAATTTTTTCATACTCTAAAACCTTACTATTTAAACAAAAATATCATCATCTTATTTTATTCTACCTAACGTGGTTCTACCTTTTTTTTCCTCTCTAACAAAGTTGGAAGTAAGAGACCAATATCATCATCTTATTAGGAGTTTGGATTATTTTATTGTGTCATACTATGAGATTTTTTTTGTGACATTGTCTTGTTAAACATTTAAATAATATTATTTAGTTTTTGCTAAAAATTAGTTTGATTTGATAGGATAAATTTATTTATAACTTCAAGTATATTTTTAATATTGAAACATGTCATTTTGTTTGAAAAAATGGTAATAATTGTAGGGAAAATTAACAAGAAATAAAGTTTTACTATGTAGGGCGGGGTTTTGCGGGGCTTTAAGGGGCAGACATGGGGTAAGAAATTTTCCCCGTTATGCGGAGCAGGACGGGGATGAAGCAAGAAAAATCTGTACGGGACGGGGGCGAAGATCCCATCCTTCAGCCCCGCTCCGCCCCATTGCCATCCCTAATAACAACTTCTTCATCATGGAGTTACCCCATTTTCTTAGACCTCTCTTAGACATAAAGAGAAAAATAGGTTAAATATTTTTGCATTTCTTTTCTATTAGTCATTTACAACCAAGATCTCTTTTCCCTCTACTATCATATAAATATCACATAAAAAAGACTCTTCCAAGTAAAGGAAAAAAAAAATCTCTACTATATGGATATAAACAAAGAGTGAAAAAAAAAAAAAAAACATTCTTCGTCAAAGATTACAAGAGAGTTCAACTTAAGTAGGGGAAAAAAATCTCCCTATCCTCACATTTACATTCACATTAACCTCATCATCTTAGCTTAAATAAATAAATCTAAATGTTCTAATTTGGACTTCAACCCTAACAACTGTACTTTTTCTCCCACTGATGCTTCAACTTAGCCTCAAGCCCTCAACCTTCATTCATGGGACAACTTCAACTGCTCTGATTTGGGCATCAATGCTAATTGCCTCTGCAACTAAAATTCATGAATTAATTAAAAAGAAATGGCACATGGTTGCCGAAAGTAATATACGTGAGACATCAACACTAATGAAGTTAAACAAGAGATGCTTATACACCATTGCATTTGCTTCTTGTTATAATTGGTTCTACATCAGTAAAACCTCTCATTGAAAGTAAGATGCTATAAAGCACCGACGAAAGCCAATCAGTACATCCCTCAACACAACAACAAAACAAGCAACAGACTATATCTACATGTATTATATATACATAACAACCTGTAACTTCAACTACCAACCTATAACTTCAACTACCAACTATGAGAATACAACTATCACCATCTAGAATAACACATCAGCTCAAGGCAAAGCAGAATGTATTGGAATCAAAATTGTAAGGCCTATTCATTACAACAACCACAACAACATCATTACCTTAGGAAAACAAATTAAAAACACATCCAAACGTCAGTGAGCTTCTTATACAGACGAATTTTTATCATCAAAAGCAAACGAAAGGAACCCAAATAGAGGGAAAGAAAAACCCCACATCAATCTATCGACAAAAAACTCCACCTAAAGAAAAATCACTTCAAAGTTTCTAACAGATATTTTCACAAACATTATTTGTGCATTTAAAAAACAACATTAAAATTAAATAAAACAATAAATCAGTCACATTTGGGTGAGAGAGAACCTTAAGATGGGAGAAGGTCAAATGGGCAAGCAAGCACCGCTGGTGGTGGTGGTGTGGGACTCGGTGACTGCTGCTACCATGGAGATTTGGCCATGTTTGCCTCACAGAATGGTGTGTTAGAAGAAACATTTCAAATTTGGTGGAGGTAAAGTAGAATAGAAGAGAAAATGGAGAGAGAGAGAGAGAGAGAGAGAGGGGAGAAAAGGGAGAAAATGAAGAGAGAGGATTCTAAACTTTGCGGCATATTAAACATTTAAACCCAAATCTGACCTGCCATTCACATCCTCAAAATTTTGAATTTTTTTGAATTTGCTTTCACCGTTTTATAGGTTAACAGATGTTAGGATTATCAATAGTTATTGTGCTGATGTGGCAGTTAGGATGATGTAATCTATGTTTTCTACAGTGGCATCAGCTTATTGGCTGGGACTACAAGGTCAGCAAGCTGGCCTTGTAGTCCCGGACTAGCTAAGAATGTACCCACCCAGCACCAATGAGGGCTAACATAACCCATCCGGTATTGACAATATGTGGCCTATTGTCCTTGAGATTGGTATACACCTGTTCAAGAAAAGGTAACTTTCTCCCCAATCACCTGAAGCAAGCTCTTTGGACAACAGATAATTGCATGCATTTCAGATGCTAGAGCTATTCTTATACGTCCTTCCAGCAGGTACCAACCCCCTTATCCCAAACCATCCACCATAGGTGAAGCAGACTCCCCATGATCCATACCTATTTAAATATTTTAGATTAATTGGGTGCAGGTAATTTCATAACTGTTCAAAGGTCAAACAATTCCAAGATAAAAAGTGACTAATTAGGTTAAAGGTGCTCACTGCTCAGGCACTGATACAAAATTAAAGTGGGAGAAATTAGTGACACAATCACAAAGACATTCATGCAAGCATGCAGAATATATAAATAGAAAAGTAATGTGAAAGCAAACCAGGATCCATCTGATTCTTGTACTTTATCAATGAACACTGCAGCTTTTGTAATACAATTTTCTATTTCTTCCTTCCCATATATACTCAGTACATAATTTCTTGAATAATGTCAGTGCTTGAATTGCAGCTGACGTAAACTGATCAACATATCTACATGACCGCTTCATTCAACACATATCTTACGAAAGTGAAATAGAATTACTACCATGAAGAATTAAGTGTGATGAAATCTTATGTACGGATAATCAATAATAATATCACCAAAGGTTTCAGCGAGATTGAATAACTGAAAATTGATGGAGACAACAGACCATGCAAATATACTCTTCACCAAATGTAAATTGTTATCTTTTTAATTGTTCATGTAAGAATTTTATGAGCATATTCGAAGTTGAAAATCAAAAAATGAATTCAACCAACTGTGCCTGTGAATTTACTGATCAAAGTAAGTAAGGTTTATTTATTTATTTAAAATATTAATCCGTCAGGTCGGGTTGACCCGACCCCGACCTGAGACCTGAAATAAACCCATGTTTTTGGCCCTAGCCCGACCCGGGCATCCATCAGACCTGCCCAATATCTTTTGGGTCGGGTCGGGTAGGGTGGGCCGGGTCCATGCTCAGTCCTAATCTCAGCATTATTCCAATACACTTGCAGCATAGGATAAAATGAACTGTACAGCCAATTACAAGATAAGAACATGCAGATTAGGATTACATAACTTGACCACTGTTACAAAGCCACCGGTTAAAAGCAAGATTGGCATAGTAAAGTATCTTCATTTCACACGTCATCTCCTTATCCCCCACTCAAACCCCAAGAAAGGCAAAGAGAGGGACAAACACATGGATATGGATTACAAAGAGCTATATTTTAATTTCTAGTGAATTTCCAACTGACTGCCATATAAAAATGCTTGCGACTCAACCATCACTTCAGGGGTTAGAAACAGCCGCCTTGTATGGATAAATTACTAATTGATATGAATTCTTTGCCACATTCCCTATATCTAAAAAGAGCTCATCAAATCATAATAAAATACAACCATAAAATCATTAGAAATTGATACGGGGTTGCAAATGAGCTCTAAATCAAAAGGCACCTCATTCCCCGTAAGAAAGGACAAAGGGAAAGGGAAACTTATATAGAGTTAATCATCACATTGATCCTAAATTTCCCAGGTCAAAACACCATTGCTCTAAATCAACTCCCTACAGTCTTTTCTTCAGATTGATAGATCTACACAAACACCCAATGAGTTTTAAACCTATATTGTTACCCTCCACCATTTCTTATGGGGGGATATGGTATCATTAGGGCGCTCATTTACCTCAACTCCCTACAATCCCTTATCAATACTATATAATTCTCAATCGTCGTAGGAAAGAAAAGACTATGCAAAACACACACACACATCTATATAGGAAGTCACCTGGGGCAATCAGAGATTAGCAACCAGAGCTTACATAGGAGCCATGAGCTGAGTCCCATGACATCTAAGATGGTCTTTTACTCTGCAAACAAGTATCATTGGCAGACTGTTAGGATGCCAGTATCTCATCTCAGTGAAAATTCAGCTTTTTTTAAGTCCGTGAACCAAGGGTATTTTGCAGAACTAAAAATCCCTGATGTATTTTAGCCATCTCAATTCAAGGGGTTTCCATACAATGAAATTCAAGGTGGAATAGCTTCTAAAGTGTCATTCCAAACACTGATGGTGGTTTTTTTTTCAATGGATTAGTGTGAATCACAATATTGGTGCAGCCAAAAGTCACATAAGATTCTAGGGCTGAGTTATATAATATATGTCTAAGAACATAAACAAGGAAAACAATTCATAAGTAATTTATAATATTTTTCTAAGTGAAGGCTAAGCCTAAACATTCATTTTATTTGATTGCAAATATCACTGGGAGAACAGGGCCAGCTTAGTCATGAAGCTCTTAATAAGGGGGTACTTGGCAATAATTCACACTTTCAAGACATAGCAAATTCATGGTAAGAAAAATTATATAAAACTATAGGTAAAAGTAAAAGAAAGAAGCCTTAAGAAGTTATAATAGTTAACTCCAACCACTGGTAGGATCAAGTTATTTCATAAGTTGCAAAGCCACCATCAGTATTCTGCAGTGATCTAAGAACATCCATTACAATGTTTATAACTCACCAGCTACTGAATTGCATAACTAATCTGCTAACAATACCAGAGACAAGCAAACTAAACAAAAAAATATCACAACAAAATGGAAGAACAATAAAGTCAGGTGCACATCATGCAGAAATTTTCGTATACAGAACTCTTTTCTTTTAAGAATTACAAAAAACTTCAAAGCTTCAAAGTGCCAAATTCTATTCTATGTTTACTTCAAACTTCAGATGTATGATTCTGGAAAGAGTAATAAAACATTAAAAAAAAACAAAAAAACCCAACATGCTTATTACCAAATTTAATACTCTGTCTAATCCAATCAACCAAGACTCTTTAAGGCATTCATGAAGTTAAGATATGTGTAAGAAAAACTATAGAGTAGACAAACTACATCCTTTCTGGGAGGAATTTCTTTTCCTCTTCCACTGTTATCTTCTGAAGATATCTATCCAAATAAAAAAGAACAACCAGAGGTATGAAAATTATGAACTTCAAAGTAATGTCTACATTTTTCAGAGAAAATCAGAAAATAAATGGTCAGGTTAATATTTTCATCATTTGTGAATAAATGATAAATCCTTGGATGTTCAGAGTTCAGTACTGCCAACACCTACATTCTTTAAATACTTAAATATTTAAGCAAGCCCAAGCTGAAGGTACAATTAGCTGCCATCAGTGAGGGAAATGTACATATTATAAATTACTCTAGTCACTTCTATCCAGATGAACAAAGCCTCGAGTTAAACAGCTGACTTAAGTCAATTACAAGAATCATGAGAGTAAACTATTATGTCTTTTTTCAGTCTGTTAACATTTTTTTAAAAAATTTGCTATGTCAGATTCCAACTTTGAGCTTCTAAAAATGCAATATATCTAACAATTACCTGTAAGGAAAGGATAACATTTACAGCATCATATAACTGCTTCACATCTAACGACTTCCCAACTGTTTCTGATGGGAATGTTGATAGTAATAAAACAGCCTGCACAAAAAAAATAGATATCAGAAATTTTTTTCCATTATATAGTATGGAACTGTTTGTTCTAACTCTACCTTCAATCCTTCTGCAGTGCAATCAGAAATAGGCCATCCATGATCTGCAGTTGAGAATGGCCAAGAACCTTTTGAAATGTGACGATACCAAAAATTTAGATCTCCAGGACAATCTTCTAAGACCTTCAAAGCAAACCACAATTGGTCATGAAAAAATGAAAAGAATAATTTTAAGATAAAATAATAAAAAAAATTCTGCAAAGGAGAACCTGCAAATCCTTTATGTAGTCATGTGCTTTTCTTAAAGTTGCTACCATATTCTTCAGCAATGTTAGTTGATATAATCGCTTGAATAGCAAAAGAAGTATCCCATGATTGACTCCCATTATAACCCTACATCAAAATTAATACGAACACACAATGTATAATTCTCAATATTTGAGGTAGTGAAACATAATCATGGGCTCTGTATACTTCATTGAACAATTAAAAAAATACTAAGAAGGTCTTCCCCCCGCAGAGAGGAGGGGGGAGGGGGGGGGGGAATACCGAGAGAGAGAGAGAGAGATGCTTGTTAAGTCAGTTAAAAACTGTTTAACAATAAATGTCTGAACCTGCATGTTCATGCCATCTTCAGCAATCCACAAATAACCAAAGATTCTTGGAAGATGTAATTTGAATGCCTCTGAGTTTGGATCCTCCACCCAAAACAAAGCATATTCAACACCTGCATCATCCACAAAATACAAGGCCAGTAGGTCAATGGAACAACCAATAAGAACAGTGAGTGCCTTTGAGTGAAAGTGTAGAGCTAAAGAAGCTAATTAATCTAACTCTTCAATTGATATTATGTTTGAATGACTATCAACCATTTTTCCTCATAGCTTCAAATTAAAATTTTCCAGTGTCAAACTTTGCTCTCTAGTTCTCTCTCACATCGTAAAAAAAATTACCTTATTGACGGGCCCTATGCATATATACCGAGTATTTTCTTCTTCATAGTGGATATGCTGCATTACATTTTGTAGAGCCTTCTCCCTCAATCTTTTTGCAGGCCAACGCATAAAAACAGGTTCATAGGCATAGTGTAGAGATCCCCAGAGGATATCCTGAACCAGTGGATGGGGGTAGTATAGATCTTCCTAACAATATTTGTAAAGCAACCCATGTAAGCATCAACAGAGACAGTGAAACATGACAGAAGTTGCGATATTAAATCTTATTTTGAATCAGATGTTCTATCTATTGCATATTAATGTATATATGAACTCAAATTAGCTCAATGTCTAATTCAGTTGTTTTTTTTAAGACCAATTCAAAGGGTATGTTAGTAAAACTTAAGAGCAATAGTTATATAGTTGGCTTACATTCACATAGCCCCAAAAAATAAGCTAGCTAATATTCAACAGACAACAAACCTAAGATATGATTTTATTTTTTTTAATTAAAAATAAAAATAAAACATTGATGGTGTTGGAAAGTGCTAAAAGCTAGCAAATTGTAGTAAGCAATAATGATGCTCTGGGCACCATAGGGTTTTGATACATATCTATAATTGATGTGACATTTTTTGTTTATGAACACATTTTTTGATACTATGGATAATGGTTTTGAATAGGAAATCATGATACAATTTGGGTTTGGGACAGAAATGGGTTTGAAGTTGACCCTCTGGGAACCTGACCAAACTCTGCAGTATTGATTAATATCTTATTACAATTTCTAAATCTTGATGTAATCATTATTATTTATACAATATCAATAAATCCGATACAGCAGCTATTTTGAAGAATCTGTGCTTCCTATTTTGAAGTATCTTTGAAACCAACAATTTGAATTATTTTTCCTTGCAACAGAAAAAGCTTGAAAAAAGAATAAAAAATATTATAGTATGGAAGGGCAAAATTTAAATGTAGAAAACTTAAAGGAGAAGAAAAGGTATAATTTTTACCTACCTTCGCACAAAGATTGCGAGCCTCATTCCAATCTATCTCATGATAGGGAACTGTATAAAGCTCATTTCTCAAAGATCAGATTGTGGGCGTGATAGGACCGACAAATCTTTTCCCATATAAATAAGACATGGGCAAATACACCATTCGGCAATGACACCACATCCTTCCTATTAACAGAAAACATGGAAATTTATAACCAAGAAACTGAGGACAAAGCCATTCTACTGCAATTAGCAACCCCCTCAGTTGACACTCATGAATCAAAGTTCTTCCTCACAAATTTTAACAGAGAATATGCAGATTGAGCAAATTTTAAGTGATATGTGACATTTTCCCAATGTTTTCTAGACCATGTTAGTAAGATTTTTAAACCGTAAGCAATACATGATAAGTTTTCCTTGACAAAACTGAACATACATTGTGTTAATGGTATAAGAAAGAGCAGTCAAATAGAGACCTGGATGACAAGGAAGAAGGTAAGGGAAGAGCCATATTTCTGGCGGCAGTGGATTATTCTCAGACCATTCATACACTCCAAGTACCTGAAACCAGAGAAAATCAACCACAAGTCAGTTGATATTTTCAAGGTACCAACTTCTTTGGCAATATCCTACAAAAAATAACACTGAGTTCATACTGAAAGCCACATTTTCCCCCACGAAGTGATTGCAGTGGCACCACCATGATCCAAGATCCATTTCTGTGCTTGTTCCATTGCCTCTAATCCATCTTCAGCTCCTTCACCAAGCAATCTCAAAGTAAAATAATTTAGTGCAGTACCAAACATGGTGCTTGGGCCCTCAATATGTAGACCCCAACCCCCATCTTTATTCTGCAATTAGAAGAGTCACCATTTCAATATTAATACTACCACACCCAAAGTAATTAGAAGTTTAAAACAAAGCTCAATTGAGTTTAATTCATAACGTTTTCATCAATCATATAAGCAATTCACCAGAGTATGAGGAATAAAATCATTAAAAAGGTTTCCACAAAATTGAAGACAAAAAAAAAAAAAAATTAGTAAGGCAGTTATCCCTTTATTAACAGTGTGACTAAAAGTGAAATTCAAGGTGGAAAAGGAGCATTATATATAAAACTGTCTATGTTGCAAGAAAATATTCATGCCTGATGATTGTACAGATATCTGCTGATCTCACATATATGTTCTTTTGAAAGAGTGTTCACCTATTGCATTTTATAAGAAGGATCACACTTCAGGTCAGCTCAAGATAACTTTAGAGGAAAAATTCAAGAAGTGAAATAACTTCATTTTTCTTCTGTGTTTCCCCCCCACCCCATTCGTTGCTAAGCCTTACAAGACCTCTTCCAGTTCATATTGTGAATCCAACAAATTTTCAAATCAAATATGCTAATCTTATAACATGAAACTGTGTGCTTTCCAATTCAACCACAATACATAGATTAGTCCACTTTTACTACACAAAATTATGGGATCGCCTTCTTTTTCCCCACTCTTATGGAAAAAATTCCGTTTTGTAGGTTTCATCCTTACCAAACCAGGAATTAGAAACATGGGACCCCCATGATCCCCCGGCCAGTGACCATCATGTTGAGTAGAAATTGATGGCCCTTTGTAATGTGATTGTTACTGCCTCCTTTGTGAGTTCTTCTGTATCTTGTACTTCGATTTGTGGTACAGTAGAAAAAGATGGATTCTCCTTTGCAAACTAAATTTGAGAGGAAAAAGTAAAGCAACATGCTGTGAATCAATTAGTAGAGAGATAAAAATAGAAAAAACCATGTCAATTACAAATTTCAATATGTTCCCAGCAAAAGAGTAATTGCCTAAGAATAATATGACCTCAATTTAATTCACAATATATATATTAAGACAACCATACCCAGTGCATCTAAATTCTGATTTAAAAAAATGTAAAACTGCATATCCTTTCTTAAGCATTAGTTTCCAGAAAATTGATAAATGCCACTAACAAAAAATTTAAATACAAAAAATCAATTCATACACCGTCTACATTTTCATTTCTTGATGATTACAGACCCACTTAATATATCATAAAATCAACAAAGATTTATAATTGTTATCAAACAGAAGATGTTCCATGAGCTCAGAAGAAGAATATGATCCCAATTCAATTCTCAATTTCTCAGTATATACACATATACAAACACACCCAAACCATCAAAATCTAAATTGAAATTTGAAAGAATATACAACCATTAGCTTTCAATAAATGTGGGAATCATAAATTACTCTATGACCAAATTTCTGGATTAATGGCTCTTCAGGGTGCCAATTGTCATATCACAAGTAGATTTCAGTACCAGGCCCCACTAGGAACTTGAGATGAGGCCTGAATAAGTCTCTTGAGTTTTAGAAATTTCCAGCACCCCCATGAACAATCTTAAGGGAACTTAAAACTCCGGAGACTTTGGCCCTTAAGTTGATACAATTTTATCCAAGGAGGTAAGGGACTTAGACAAGGTGATCCCTTATCTCCTTATCTTTTTGCGCTTGGAATGGAAGTATTCTCTTGAATTCTACAATGCAAAATCCAGGAAGCAGTGGCCTTTAAATTTCATCCAAAATGTGAAAACCACACTTCACAACTGGTGGTTAGAATATGATAATCACAGACACCACATCATGATCTCGATTCAATTGTCAACACATACATAACTACAAACACACTCCAATTCATCCAAATCTAACAGAAAACTAAAGCTTCATATAACCATTAGATTCAATCAAATTGAGAAATGCCACTAACAAATAAGTCAACAAACAAAAGTGAAAACAACCCGTTTCACGATATTCACGATAGCACTAAAACAAGCAAGAAAGAAAGAAAATTGAACAGATTTAGGATAGTACATGGGACCAGACCTGAATGCGCATGAGAAGGTCAGAACTGTGGCGTTTCTCGAACCATCGATCAGAGAGGCCCAAGTAAATCTACTGAAAAATTAAAAATTAAAAACCTCATTCCTAACACGTACAAAACCCCCCAAAACCAGTTAAAAGCCCAAGTAAGCTCCAAGTCCAAGCCTAGTTAGTAGAAACCCAAAGTTCAAACCCACTTAAAAATTAAAATACCCAAACCTAAACTCACATTACATTAAGCCCAATATTGCAAACCCAGATTGAAGTCCATAGTAACCACACCAATGCCAACTGTTTTATTTTATCTTTTTCTTTCTTTTCTTTTTTTAAGAAAATAATTTTAATGAAAACCATCGAAAGGTTTTGGGAGTTTACATAATTTTAATTTGACAAAATATCTTTCATTTATCTTTATTTCTCAGAACTGTTAATTGGAAAAAAAAAATAGTATAAAAAATAATATTGTCAATCATTAATTGATGTAATTTGTAAACGATTTAAAGAAAAATAATGTTACCACTTCATCAATTATCATAGCACATGAAAAATAAATAATTTTAGGGTAAACAAGTCTACACTCTAATGGCCACTTTGCTGGTTGAGATTAAAATACATATCAAATTATCAACCTCAACAAATATTAATTATTGAAGCACAAACCTAATCACACTGTAAATGTTTTGAAAAACACACCAAATCTTACTCACATACCGACACACCGTACACAAACACCCATACATTACATATATGATATATATCCCAGAGAAATTTATTCCGAGTCCAAGGCTTATATAGGAACACCTAGTGTGAAAACAAAATGATATATATAAGATTGGACGGAAATTAAAACAAAAATAATAAATTATAAAAAAAACTATAGAAAATAATTTGTTTGAGGAAGGATAATACTATTTTAAGATATTAGAATGAAAGATAAATTTAGAGGAGAACTTATTTTAAACAAAAATAAAAAATAAAAATAACCTGCTTGCTTAATGAATGGTCAATATTGAAAGAATAAAATTCTAGAAAATATAAAAAAAATGACAATATTTGTTGCACTAGCACGATCTTTTATTTTATTTTTTTTGAGCAAGCATGATCTTTTATAAAACAATAAGTCTTATGACACAAACACTTTCACAACTTTTGCTACAATGGTTAGGAACTTAGGGTGATCTATTGTGATTTTTTTTTTTTTTTTTGGGGGGTTAAAATCAAGGGCAAAACTACCGTGTGAGGTATATTTTTTTTTGGGTGGGGGTCTAAAATAAACGATAACATACTAACAACAACAAAACAACTAACATTCATATATGATTGAGTTTCACTAGCCTAAGATATATTGTTTTTATTTTCCTCTTAATGAATGTTGCTATCTTCTTTATAAAAAAAGTAAAAATAAAAACTTTAGTGACCCAAAACAAAATCCCCTTCTTATCACAATATACTAGTAGTACGTAATTTTTTTTCTTTTATTCTTTTATTTGCTTACTTCACTAATTTTATGTAGAATTCAATGGTAGCCTTCAAAGATATGGAAACTAGAAATGGGCCCAAACAATGACAACCAAAAATAGAGAAAATATTATTACCAATTAGCTTTGAAGATGCCTTTGCAATTTGGCTGTAGTCACCACTCCAATCACGTATAGCTGATCTTTGATATTATTCAAGAACTTGAAATAGGATGATCGCCATGACCTCTTTAGTAGTAATGTGCCAAAAACTCCCCAAAAACCGATGACAAACCCAATGGCTGCACTAACATAAAACCCTCGGGTTATAAACCCATCTTTCTCGTCTTGCATGCTAGCATCTCCACTGCTTCCATTCATAGTTGGATTTTGAGGTGTTTCTTCATCCAAACAATTCTTTGGAAGTGGGAATCCACAAAGATTTGGGTTCCCCTCATATGTAGAGGCATTAAAGGTCCTGAGTTGAGGGCCTGCTGGAATTCTGCCTGACAAATTATTGTTTCTCAAGTTCAAGGAATTTAGACCATCAATAAGAGGAAGGGTTGAAGGAATTTCACCGACTAGCTTGTTATAAGATAAATCCAAGACTTCTAATGAGTGTAATCACCCAATGTCTAAAGTGATTTTTCCAGTCAGCAAGTTTCTTGAGAGATTCAAAGAAATCAATCCATTAAGCATCACAATTTCTTCTGGAATTACCCCACTTAATTTGTTGCTTGAGAGATCTATGCCCTCAACAAGTGCAAGAATATTTCTATATTCGTATTCTCTTCCTTTCCACATCCAAATTGTACGATCCATGTATCGTGAAGAAAGTATTTCATATGAATGGATAATGGCTACATTGGGACTCTTTTCATCAGTCAAGAAAATAAGATTTTTGAGACATTTTGGTATACTTTCTGTGATATTGTTCAAAGCGAGGTCCAAAATTTGAAGATGAGTTAGAAGACATAAATGTGGAGGAATTCTTCCGTAGAAGTGATTGGATCTAAGGACAAGGACAACTAAATTTGGATGGCTTCTCCCTAGCCACGTTGGTATTGGTCCCAACAAGCTACTGTTTCTAAGATCAATAAATATTAACTTTGAGCAATTCTTCAAGGATGAAGGTAGTTCCCCACTAAGATTATTGTGGCTTAAATTAAGTGTTTCAATCTTAGTTAAGGAGCCCACTGAATTTGGGATTTTCCCCTGAAAATAATTGTTTGCCAACTTAAGAATTTTAAGTCCTCCAAAATGTATCCAGCAGTTAGGAAGCTCTCCTAATAATCGATTATTGGAGAGATCTAGAAATTCCAAACTATTATTTTTGGCAGCACATAAGGACAAGGCTAGCTTTGAAAACATATTATTGGAAAGATCCAAATGTACCCCTTTAAATACAAATAGTGGTATTTCACCTTCCAATTTATTTGAACTCAAGTCAATGGCGAAGCCAAAGGATGACTCCAATGTCAAATTGGGAATGTGGCTATTGATTTGGTTATGAGACAGATTTATATAGAGCAAGTGAGTTGGGAAGATCAAATATGAATTGGAAAGAGCATCCAAAATCGTAGAATTAGAGAGATCAAGCCAATAGTGACTTTTTTGAGTTTGAAGCCATTTTGGAAATCCAAAGCCTAGTTGACAAGACATTAAATATAGCTGCTCTAATTGAAAAAGTGGAATCCAATTAGAGCTAAAGTTGAAAACCAAAGAGTTATTATATATGTGAAACACCTTCAATTTTGTGAGTTTTGAGAAGTGGGCTTCAGAAGTAACTCCTTCAAATGGATTACCACCAATATATAATCTCTCTAGATTGGATTGTTTTCCCAAACTTTCAGGTATTGCCCCACTTAATCGATTGTCAGAAAGCCATAATTCTCTCAATGATGAAAATGTTGTGAGATCACGAAATGATCCCATAATGTGATTGTTATCTAAATACAATACCTCTATTGAGTGGCTTGCACACCCAGTCAAGTTATGAACAATTCCTAGAAGTTGTTCACTAAGATTGTTACTTGATAGAGACAATATTTTTAAATTACACATTCCACTGAAGCTTTTTGGTATCCCACATTCAAAGTCATTATCATTGAGAATAATAACCTTAAGAGAGTTTATTTTGCTGAAAGCATTGGGAATTAAACCTTGAAATTGGTTATTAGAGAGATCAAGTTCAACAACATTGGTATTGGAGTTATGAACAAATTCTAGAAGTTGTCCACTGAGCTTGTTGTGTGATAGAGATAGTTTTTTTAAATTACACATTCCACCGAAGCTTTTTGGTATCCCACCTTCAAACTCATTATAATCGAGAATGAGAAGTTCAAGAGAGTTTATTTTGCTGAAAGCATCAGGAATTAAACTTTGAAATTGGTTATAAGAAAGACCAAGTATTACAACACTGGTATTGGGGTTGAACAACCACTCTAGTATTGAAGAAGACAAGGTGAGACTATTATCAGAGAGACTGAGGGCATCAAGAGAAGTAGAAGAATTAACATGGGGAATAGGAAAAATATTCGGAAGATTACAAGAACCCAAGAACAAGGATGTTAAGTGAGGCAATTTATTCACTACTTGGAGCCAATTGTTAACTTTACTCAGATTAACGGAACTCATGCAAAGGAAACTTATAATAGAAAGTTGAGGGAGCCGCTCTATGTTATCAAGTTTATTAAAATTATTCAGGCCAAGATCAAGGTACTGCAAGTTCAAAAGGTTCCCAAGCTGAAAGGGAATATTTCTTCTGAAATTAGCATTATTAAGGTTAAGGTATCTTAATTTGGAGAGAAAACCAATGGATTTTGGGATTTGGGTATGATTAAAATCATTGTAACTCACATCCAAAAAAGTCAAATATTGCAACTCACTCAAGAAAGGGCTTAGTTTACCTCTCAAAGGTTCCACATCCGAGATACTGAGATTGAGCTGGGTTACGTGGCCTGTTTCGTTGCTACAGTAGACCCCTCTCCATTTGCAACAATCTTCTTTCCCCTCTTTAGTATTCCAGGAAGAAAGATGGTCATAATCATCAATGAGGTCTTCTTTAATCTTGATAAGTGCTCGTCTCTCACGCTCTTTGTAGCCGAGGTTAGCATCTCCCACACCCCAATAATTTCCAAGGGCTGGTTTCATGCACAACAAAAAGAGAAAAAAAGTGATCGAGGAGAAGTTGGAGGGAACTTCCACCCATGAGTGGGATGAATGTAGAAGATCAAGAATGTGATTAAGATAATAAGAGCATCAACACATAAAAGGTGCAATTTAACATGTACACATGATTTCGTTTGCTTTTACAATGCTATCTTTATATACCATGCGCTAGGTTGGAAGCATTGGCACAAAGAAGACGAGAGTTGAAAATTTAGGGGCTATTTGGTACTGTTGCTTTAGTAACGTTTTTTGTATTTTTTAGAAATATGTATAGGTGAAAAAGTATATAAAAATACATGTAATATCGTTTAAAAACTGAAAACATGTCCTTAAACTCATATTTCAAATAGCCCTTAATTTTTCTTTAATAAGCAATTAACGCAACAGCAGGGAACATGGTCGTTGAAAGTCTAAAACCTCTAATCTAGCCTAGAGACTGATAGACAGGTAAAAATAGATAAATATCCTAAAAATATATGTAATATTATTTAACAATGTATCACAATTTAAAAATTGATTCAATTGGGGCTCCTTCAGAGGGTATTTGTGTTTTCCATCGCTCATATCGTTTCCATCACTCATAACTCAAAATAAGTGGGACCCACGAAAAAAATGCTTGTTTGGATTTGTTTCCTGATTTTGTTTCCATCTGATTTTTGAGTTCAAACAGCCCTTAATTTTTCTTTAATAAGCAATTAACGCAACAGCAGGGAACATGGTCGTTGAAAGTCTAAAACCTCTAATATACCCACAGATAGCCTGCTGCCCGTCGGAGGTGGAGTTCGGTGCTGTTTGAACTTGAAGAGGAAGAGAGAACCGGTGTCTGGGTATTGAAAACGGAGAGTGATGGAAACAGATAAACGCCGCCGCGTTGAGCCGTTGGGTCGCGCCGCTGGTTTGAGCCACTAGGTCGCATAGCCGCTAGGTTAAGCCACTATCACTATTTTTGGGTCAAAATTATTAATATTTAAGAAATATTTAATAATGTATCACAATTTACGAAAATTAAGAAAAAGTTCAATTGAGACTCGAGTTTTTAGAATTTCAATTTCTTGTACACTTTTGCTTTCTTTTCTTTTTTTCACTCCCTTTTCCCACGTGTCCCTAACAAAAGAAAGAAAAAATAGAAACAAACAGCCACAATTGTTGACTGTGTGAGCGCTGTGGAAGCGGGAATTGTTCAATCTGCAATGTGATACACACCACCCTATAGACAATGAAGGTCCCTCTGTAGAGTGAAAAAAATCTACCATGAGGCGGTTTTCTAAAAAAATCTAATAAAACACAAAAGTCTCCTCTTAAAGCCTGACAGCACCTCACCTGCCCAATGCAGCAGATTTCACATTTGTGACAATGTGATCTTCAATTGACTCACTATTGTTATCTAATTAAAGGTTTTTTTTTTAGGGTAAATATTAACTACGGCCGTTTGTTAAATATTTATTTAGAAAAGTTTTTATTAAAAAAATAATTAATATTTTTACAGTTTTTATTTTTTATAAAAGTCACTTAGAGTTAAAACTGAACTTAATTTTTATTGGATTTTTTTTTTTTTTTGGTTGTGAAAACTCTTCTTTCCCCCAAAGACATAAACTAAACTCAATTTTAACTAAGAGTCAAAATGATATAGATAGATTCTCTAACATGCTTGACAAATAATTTCATGTGATAATATTCTTTTTGGGGCCATAATCTTTAGTGTTTAAATATCAAAAATTTTTATTTTAGCATGCATACCAAACAGCTAGAGTTGTCCGTGTCAAATAGTTTTGTTCTCACTCTTTAAAAAAAATAAATAAATAAGGTTTTGTTCTCTTTACTGCAAGCGATTGTAATTATTGCCAACTTTTTTAGTTGCATAAACTTTCCAAGTCCTCTGCCAGAGACTTGACTTTATATTGAACACAGTTCAAACTGAAATTAAAATTAAAGTTTGTGCAGAAAGAACTTTATTGACAAACTTAAAAAAAAAAAACTTTATTGACAAAAAAGAGTTTTATTATCTTTTTATTAATTCGTGAGAATTCCGGTCTAAAAAGTATGAGAAAATTTCCTCCCATACTTGTTTACATAAACTATTTTATACATACAAATATCCACAATTAAAACATTTGCATATTTATAATTCTTATGGAACTGCTTATTTAGCTAAACTGAAAACGTTTTACTAAAGGTATTGTAGATAAAGTTAAAAGGTAGTTGAAATAATATAGTGAGACTCGCGAATAGTATTAAAAGTATAACGAGACCCATGTATAATAGCAAAAATAAGCTAATAGTAAAAAAAAAATTGACTTTTTAAGCCAATACCAAACGCAACCCTAAAAGTAAAAATGGATATAAAAGAGTAATGACCTGTTTGGAATTTTAAAAAATGAGGGGAAGTAGAGTAAACGGAGGGAGAGTAATTCAATTACCTTATTTAGAAGTTTTTTAAGGAAGGAGATGAGGGGTTTGGAGAGCTTTCAACTACCTCTAACCCCTCATTTTTAATTCCCCTAAATTGGAGAGATTTGAAGGGAGAGTAGAGTAAATAAATTATTGACAAAATGAATTTCCCAATTTACCCTTTCTAAATTAACAAAATTACAAACTGATTATATAAATAATCTTTGTTCGTTTCCTGAGAAAATTTAACACTACAAATGACAAATCTTCCTAGTGCTTTCTTACAAACCAAACACAATTTCTACTAAATTTAGTATCTTTACAATTTCTATCCAATATTTTCTCAGCAACCAAACAGAAAAGAGAAACCCAAAACCGAATACTACACAAAGTCTCTAATTGCATAGATCCAATGATCCAATATCCAAGTCCATAAACTAACAGAGCAACGATCACAAAACACAAATCAGTCACAACTAGTTTCCCACATATTCTTGGCATCCAAACACCCCCATGAAAATCGAAACTAAAAAAAAAAAATCGAAGACTAACCTCAGCAGCAAGGTATTCAATGAAAGGCTTGATTGGAAGGGACCAAAGAAACCCAAGCTAGGAAGTGACCCAATTGATCTCCTCTCGGGTATCGCACATGGGTCAGTGTCACAGCCTTCAGCGGCAGTGAAGGCATCATTGTGTGTGAATAGTGAATAATTCTGGGTTTCAATTCAGGTGGGAAAATGGTGGTTAAGGAAGGAGAATTTCGGTTTTGATGGATTATTTGTTGGTGTTTGTTTCTCGGGAAAGCATTGACGCTAAAAAGGAAAAGGAGCCTTTGTTAAAGAAAATTGAATTTATTTTTATTTTTATTATAATTTTTTTGAGGTAATAAAAATTATTTTATAATAGTTAATAGTAGTTTTATACTTTTATTAGTGGTATTTGATGGAATGAGAATTTTGATTAAATAATTATTTAATCTAACAAATTAATCATAGACCAATGTTACAAATCCATTTTCAAATAAGAGTAAATTTGTCTATTTAAATCATTTTCTCTCATTTCTATCCTAATTTTTAAAGTATTCAAACAAGAGAAAGGGTTAATTACTCCATTCCCCTTTACTAATTTTAAAAACATTTAAATAAGGTAGAGGATAACTATTTTCTTCTACTCTCCTGCCCTCTACTCTCCTTCCCCTCTAAACTTCCAAACAAGCCATAAATATAAAAAAAGTGGACCTCAAATTTTTATTATCCAACAAATGCTAGGTAAAAGAACCTAAGACAGAGACTAAAGGCCCGTAAATAACAGTTTTTAGTATTTAAATAACATTACATTTATTTTCATACACTTTTTTATTTACACGTATTTTTAAAAAATACAAACAACACTGTTAAAAATCTCTTATCAAACGGGTCTTAAATTTTATCCAACTGACATGCTTTTAAACTCAATTGTCAATGTGAAGATTGAGTTTTGATTTCCCCACTCAAACCTAGCGCCCTAAGAAGGCGCAAAACAACAGTTGACGTGTTGCGCGGAGCCAGAAAAGGCCCCATAGTCACTGTGCTTTACTTCATTTTATTCTTTTTATATATACATTTTTTTTTTTGGTGAAAGAAAGAAGGGAAGAGAGAGACAGTAATGAGTGGTACTGTTTAATTTGGGACAGTTCTAGTTTATACCATGAGAAATGTCTCTTTGACATGCCTATTACACATCCACACACACACACTTGGAAGTTGGAAATCAATTTCTGTGCAAAAATGACTCGTGTAACACAACCAAGTTGTGTGTAAGGTGTGGGTAACATGCGGTGTGTGTAATAGACATTGATGGAATTGAAACTATAGCCCATTTTAGGTTGGTTGTTGGACGCAAGGGACTATGTGGCCCTTGCCTTCATTTTGTCTAAAGGGATTGGATATAAAATGCTGATTGACTTGGAAAAATTGGATTTAGAGTCAATAACTTGCTCGAACCTGAAAGAGATAAAAAAAAAATATGGGTATAGGTTTCTGACAAAATAGATTGATCCAAACCTGAACTTGTACAAAATTTTTTTTTTTTTTTTATGGAAACTTGTACAAAATTTTAATTCTTTGCACTTTTACATCTTTAATTTTATGCTGAATAGTATATTTTATTCTTTGAAATGCATGCTTTGAAATGTATGCATTACAACTTATAATTGTACTTCTATTAATCTTTAATTAGTGCCTTTAGGGTAAGCAGGACCCGTAATATTTTTCATACTAATTAATTTGGTTTCTTTTAGGTCATATTGTGTCATATACCTATCTCCAGAGAGAGTTTTAAGGTAATTATTTTATGGGTGCTTGCGGTTAAGTTTTTAAGTGCTAACTTTAAACCTCAAAAGGAGCACACGCACACTTTTTCTCTTTTTAAATAATTATATTTATAAATACCGTCATGATAGATGACTTGATTATCCTCTCACAAAATGTGTGGAGAGCATTTTATTAAACCATTTCATAAGATTTTATTTTATTTTATTTTTTCTAATTGTACAGTTTCCTCTTACATGTTACATGACATATGTTTATTAGGCATTTCGGTTAAGTTTAAAGTTGCAATTGATAATAACCAAAATGCATTTGAATAGGGTGACTTACTTTTGTTCCTTAGAATTTAATCATTTATATATGCAAAACAAATTTGGAACGGAAGTGAGGAAAAGTTAGAGGAAACTTCCACCCATCATGACAGAAATCATAAAGGTATGGTTTTCATGTTCTCAAAAGCATTGCTTTTAGTATTTAGAATATCATCAAATAGAAACTATAATAAAAAAATCAAAGAAGAAAGAAAAGTAATAAAATCTAGATTTCGGTTAGAACTGGGGTCAAAGCATAGGATGCTTCAGTATCAATATGCTTTATTGTCGATAGTAGTTGAAAGCTGTGGTTTGAATATAAATATAGCTTAAAGTTATACTAGTTATAACTTGAACTTATGGTGAGTTTGGTTCAGCTTTTTGAAATTGAGCTTTTTGAAAAAGTAGGGTTTTCAAAAAGTGGGGTATGAAACTAGTTTTTACAAGCTAAATGTTTAGTAACAGCTGTTAAAAAGTACTTTTTAAAAAAGCTGAGTATTTAGCTTGCACTTATAAAAGTGGCAGTTTGAGAGGTAAATTACCAAAAATGACAATGTATATTTAAAGAGAATTCTTTGTTTTAATTACCTCTCTTAATGCAAGTTATGGACAATATTTTCACAAAAATTTCACAACAAAACCTATATGACAAGTTGTTAATAGTAGGAAAATAAAATGTTACTGGTAGGTCTAGATGAGAACTAATAACAATTTACTATGTAAACTTTATTATGAAATTGTTATAAAAATATTCTGCCAATAATACTATTTTTTTTTCTAAAGAAAAATAGTACTAATTTAAAAAATTTAGAAATATAATAAAATGTCACAATATTTTTACAATACTAATTTAAAATTAATATTTATAAAATAAAATTTTACTAACATGAAGTTGTGAAATAATATGCATGCCCTCCCTGTATATTTTATTCCACGTTGCTTTACCCATACCCAAAAACACTTTTAAATTTTTTTTTTCACTTTTTTCTCATCCACTCGCTCACTTCTTAGTTCTTACTCGTCTTCTTATTTTCCTTTTATTTTACTTTCCTCCACACAAAGCCCCACACACTCCACCACATATTAGTAAAGGACTTCAAGATTTTCAGAACAAGATCGTCAGCCGGGGCTGCCTTGTTGTTGTTGTTGTCGTCTCCACCTGACTTATTAAGCAAAGAACGTAGTTGATTTGCAATATCACAGCCTTGAACAAGCTCCTCTATTGCCTTTTTCTTTCTAGAAGGTAAGCTCTCAGGCCAAGTACACTCCATTGTTGTGTGTGTGAGTTTCAGTGTGTTTTAAGACTTTTGTGTTTTGTGTATATGTGACTATCTTTTGAGCTTTGAGTCCCTTGTGTTTGAGCTCTGCTTTTTTACCAGCCAATGTGAAGCACAGCAAGAGGGTTTTTTGAGATTAGATATGTAAGACGTAAATAAAAAAAATAAATAAAAAAAAAAAGAGAAGAGAAGAAGAAGAAGCAGCATGGAGAGGCTTGTTCTGAAGATGAGATGAGAGGAATCCATGAGGTGAGCTACAGACCTTGATTTATCAAAGGGCAAAATTGGGTTTTCAATAAAATGTCTGGGCAATTTGGTAATTAAAGACCACCTCTCAATGGCAACCACACTAGCTTATGGATTGTCTTCTAAAATACAAAAAGTACTCAATTTTACACATTTTAACCCAAAAATTCCCTAACATCAGTTTTTGTAAAAATGTCTAAATATACACAATGGTCTTGAAAATGAATAGTAACCATGCATATATATACGGTTACTATTCACAATGTAAATAATTTTTTTATTCTTTTTTTCTCTCTCCTTACTCTCTTTTTCTCATTTTCTTTCTCACTTCATTCTCACGGTTACTATTCACAGTGTTAAAGAAATGAATATTTTATTTGAAAAAATGTGTATAATAGACAACTTGATGCGGGTGTTTTGTAAAAATAGGCGTGTAAAATAGAAAAAGTAGGTTTTAGATGTGGAAAATGAAAAAAATTTTGCACATACTGACATGGATGCTCTAACAGTAAATATATGAACGTGGCTCTGAAGAGCTGTGGTGTGCCAAAGTGAAGTTGTTTCAAATTTAAAAAAGTAGCGTTTTCTTAAAAAGCATTTTTTATTTGGTTTACCAAACGCATATATTATATATTTGGTTTCAAAAAAGCACTTTTTGAACTTAGAAAGTGCAAACAAACAAGTATCTAATCCTCTCTCTCTGTCTCTGTCTGTCTCTGTCTCTCTCTCTGTCTCTCTCTCTCTCTATATATATATATATCAAATTTAAATTGAGTGGGTACTATATTGGATCATTTTTAAGAAATTAAATCATCGTTCAACTCATGTCACTATCAAGTATCAACGTAAATAAGGGAGTATGGACTTCCAAGTTATCCGAACATATAATTCATGTCATAGTGACTTTATCAATTGTGATGAAATCAAATTAGGTAGCCATGGGCCCGTGTTAGATTCCTAGCTTTTAAGAAATCAGTGAGCATGGATTCAACATTATCAAAACAATTGATCCTTTGTGTCTTGCCTTAGGTTTCATTTGAGAGTTTATAAGGGAATGGAATAATAGAATGGAATGAAATTATCATAAAAGAATGGAATGGAATGTATTTAAGTAAGAGAAATGAATGGAATGGAATGAAATGAAATGGAATTAAGTAACCTTGATTAGATGTTTTAAAATAAAGGAATGAAAATGAATGGAATGTAAGTAATCTTATTTGGGAGTAACATGGAGGGAATGGAATGGAATGGAATCATTTTATGATAATATTACTATTAGACCCCTATTTTAAAATAAAGGTTTGAATATATAGGGGTATTTTGGGAGTTTTAATAAAAAAATCATTAAATCTAATTCCATTCTCTTCCATTCCTCCTAATTTCGAAGGGAATAAAAATTTGAGATTTTAAGGGAATAGAGAGGAATGAGTATTCTCTCATATTCATTCCATTCCCTCCCACTTAAACTCCTAAACAAGAGAATGAACTTTTCATTCCTTCCATTAAAACTCCCAAACAAAAGAAGGGAAGAATATTCTAAAATTAGTCTTTTCATTCCTTTTCATTTCATTCCCTCCTTCCAAACGAGACCTTAGTAGCAAAAGGGTAAGCATGAAAAATACGATAAACGTCTTTACCGTAAGTCATAGCTTTAAGTTATTTTGGGAGAACCAGATATTCCACAAGCAAAAGGCTTATCAAGGTGTTTTCTGGTGCTAGAGAAGGCCTCATTTAGGATGAGTAATTGTTAAAGTAACAATTTTTTTTTACAAACTACCAATGTAGTATGAGGTTATTAAATATTGACTGATGATGCAAGAAATCAGTGAGCTGATTTTTCAAAAACCAAAATGCAATGAGAGACCTGAAAAAATGTAATAAATATAATCGAAGTGCTCCAATGTGATGTCAACCAACTACTCTCCGATAGTTAAGATAGAACTTCTCTTGACACAACATTTTTTTTTTTTTATCCAATGGCCATACCCATTGGGTAATTGATATCCAACCCTACCCAATCCAATTTTTCTGAGTAATACCCAGTTCTTAATGGGTAGAAGGTAATTGGGTAGGGTTTAGATATTATCCAAATATATTTGGGTAGTGTTTGGATGTTACCCATTATAACCCATTTAACTAATTAGATCTAACTCAAACCCAACTCAACTAAATTATTATGGATAAACCTCAACCCACCCAAATTACCCAATAATCAAAATTACCAAATTGCCCCTAAAACTTGAAAATGACCAACTTATTTCTAAAATCCTCTAAAATTGCTAAAATGTACCCTAAACCTAAAAAATGACCAAAATATCCCCGAAACATAAAACAATGACCAAAAAATATCCCCAAAACCTAAAAAATGACCAAAATACACCCAAAAACTAAAAATTACCAAAATACCTCATAAACCTAAAAAATGACCAAAACACCACTGAAACCTAAAAATTACCAAAATACCCTCTAAACCTAAAAAATGACTGAACTACCCCCGAAACATAAAAAATTACCAAAATACCCCCTGAAACCTCCAAATAATTGAAATACCCCCTATAAACTTAAAATTACCAAAATACCTTCTAAACCTAAAAAATGACTAAAATACTCCCAATACTTAAAAATTACCAAAAAAACCCCCCGAAACATTAAAAAAAGATCGAGATACCCACGAAACCTAAAAAAAACCAAAATACTCCTAAAACCTAAAAAATGACCAAAAGACCATTGAAACTTTAAAAATGACCAAAATATCCCCGAAACCTAAAAATTACCAAAATACCCTCAAAACCTAAAAATGACCAAAATACCCCCGAAACATAAAAATTACCGAAATACCCCCTGAAACCTAAAAATGACCAAATTCCCCCCCCCCCATAAACTCAAAATTACCAAAATACCATCTAAACCTAAAAAATGACTGAAATTCCCTTGAAACCTTAAAATTACCAAAATACCCCCTAAACATATCAAATGACAAGAATACCCCTGAAAACTACAAAATAACCGAAATACCCCCCTAAATCTAAAAAATGATCAAAATACTCCTAAAACCTGTAAAATTACCAAAATACCTTGAAACCAATAAAATGACAAAAATGCCCCTAAAACCTATAAGATGATAAAAATACACCCAACCCTAAAAATGACTGAGATAATCTTAAAATCTAAAAAATGACCAAAAGATCCCAAAACCTAAAAAATGACCGAAATACCCCCAAAGCTTAAAAAATAACTAAAATACCCCTAAAACCTAAAAAATGACCAAAATATCCCTGAAACATAACAAATTACCCTTGAAACCTTGAAATTACCAAAATACCTTCAAAATCTACAAAATAGCAAAATTGCCCCAAAATATTAAAATTACCGAAATACCCCCAAAACCTAAAAAATGACAAAAATGCCCCTGTAATCTTAAAAATGACTAAAATACGCTTAGAATCTAAAAAATGACCAAAATAATCCCGAAACCTAAAAAATTACCAAAATTCCCTCAAAACCTACAAAATGACTGAAATATTGTTAGAACCTTTAATCTTGACAAAAATACCCTCGAAACATCCAAAAGACCCCAAACATCTATTTTCATAATTTAAGAGGTTACTAATGTATTTTGGTCATCTTACAGGTTTAGGGGTATTTTAGTCACTTTAAAGGTGTCAAGGGTGTTTTGGTCATTTTAGATATTTTCTGGGGGTATTTGGTTGTTTTAGAGGTTTAGGGCTATTTTGGTCGATTTATAGGTTTCGAGGTATTTTTAGTAATTTTAGAGGTTTGGGGTTATTTTTGGTCATTTTAGAGGTTTTGGGCGCATTTGGTCATTTGACAGGTTTAGGGCTTATTTTGGTCATTTTATAGGTTTGAGGGTATTTTAGACATTTTATAGGTTTTAGGGGCATTTTTGTCATTTTTTAGATTTTTGGGGTATTTTGGTAATTTTTCAGGTTTACGGGGTATTTTAGTCAATTTTTAGGTTTTAGAGGTATTTTGGTAATTTTTAAGTTTTAGGGGTGTTTTAGTAAGTTTTTAGGTTTCAAAGATATTTCGGTCAATTTTTAGGTTTAAGGGTTATTTCAGTCATTATTTTAGGTTTCGGGGATATTTTGATAATTTTAAGTTTTAGGGGTATTTCTGTCAAATTTTAGGTTTCGGGGGTCTTTCGGTCATTTTTTAGGTTTAGGGGGTTTTTTGGTAATTTTTGAATTTTGGGGGTATTTTGGACATTTTTAGGTTTCACGTGTATTTAGCCATTTTTTAGGTTTTAGAGATATTTTAGTCATTTTTTAGGTTTATGGGGTATTTTGGTAATTTTAAGTGGTTTTTAAGCATATTTGGTGATTCTGAGGGTATTTTGGTCATAGAGATTTCATGGATATTTTCCTCATTTTAGAGATTTTGAGATATTTTGGTCATTTTAGTGGTTTTTTAGCATAATTGGTGATTTTAGAGATATCATGGGTATTTTGGCTATTTTAGAGGTTTCATGGGCATTTTGCTCATTTTAAAGATTTTGAGGATATTTTGGTCATTTTAGTGGTTTTGGAGCATATTTGGTGATTTTATAAAAATTAGGTTTGGATAAACAAACTGAGTAACAATTGGATATGGATACTAATTGAGTAAGGTAATTGGGTATTCATAGATAAATTAATTGGGGCAAATGGATCCCTACCCACCTCAACAAGGTGTCTTGCCCAGAAACCAGAGACGAAGAAAAACTCCATCTTCCAATTCCTATCTGATGTAACCAATGACTTTATTATCCTACAATCTCTTCTTCTGGCTGTAAATTGATAAAAGCTACGGGATTGACTAATTTCAGAGGGTTTGTAACAAAAAATAAATTCGTCCACAGTAAGAGGACAATCCCCTTCAAAAACCTTTCTCCACAAAATTTGCATAGAAACGATTAGTCTCCATGCATTGGGGTTGAACTGACACAGCCCTAAACCCAATCTAGTGAGTAACTCCCTAGCAAATGCATTAAGAGGCAACCTAAGACCTCCTAGAAGATAAGCCTCATAAACTCCTATACCAAAACGAGGTTGGCAACACCACTCATCACGAACAGCCAACCTAGGGTTTAACTCGTTTGGAATTTGGTACCAGCTCCTAAAAGAGGCTAACTTCTTATCATCCGTCTTAGAAGGAACCCCCACAACACAAGTGTAAATGGTCTCAACCTCGTCCTGAGGGGTGGATGAGGGAGTGCTAGAGGGACCAGCTCCAGACCCAAACGCTGCTCTCGTCCTAAGTTCCTCTTGAAAGGCCTCCAAGGAAACCCCAGGAACCCTAGAAATATACTTGTCTGTGGTGTTCCCCCCACTACTACTATCACTACTAGAGCCACTATAACTGGTTGAGTTGTGGTATTCGTCTATCTCTTTATCAACACTATTACTAGACGAAGAAACAACAACTTCCGACATTTTGAAAATTTAAGGAAAAACCTAAAGACAAGAATGAAGAAGATACCTGGCTCTAGATGAAGGGAAACTAGGGACGCTGGAATACTTCTAGAGGAGGCGATGGACGAGGAATGTGAAAGAAGAAAATTTGAAAAATGTAGAGGGTATGAAAGGAAATCTACTATTTATAGGCGTTGAAAAATGATACCTGGAACGACGTGACCTACCAGGAAATGCCACGTGGCGGTTTCCTCGAAAACACGAACCGGCGTGACAGTTAACCTATAAAGTTATGACATGTGGCACAATTTGAGACCATAGGAATTTGACCATCAAAATTGTGACACCTGGAGTAACGTATGACCATAAGCATGAAAACACGTGTCCAAAGAACTAAGAGCTCTGGACGACCTTGGACAAGGGGGCAACTGATGGGGTACGATAATGTACCAACTCCAACATTGTCTATGGAGGTCGTCCAAGACATGGCCAGCGAAGCAAGGATGGCAATAACCTCATCAATGACTATCTCGTCTAGGCAAATAGAAGCTTGGACGAGCCTTGCATGATTAAGGGACAAAACCGCGTCGTCCCATGCGAGGAAGTCACAAACGTCGTCCTGAACAAAGGTCGTCCTTAGGGGAACGACCTTGTTCCTAAGTGAGGAACGCTCAACAGAAGGATCCTCGGACGAGCCCTTAACACTTGGAAAAAATTCCTGAGTGTGCACAACAACTCCTTATTATACGCGTAACTTCCAGTGACCGTTATGCGAGAAAAACGTAACTCCTAAACGGTTGTAGAAATTATCTCAGAACCCTTACACCTCCTCAAAACCAGGAGAGGTTACGAGTTTGATAGCTGTCTTTAGGATACTACATAAACGCTCATTCAGACAAAACAAAGGTACGTTTGACATTTCCTAGAAAGTTGGAACTCCAATATTTGAGAGAGAAAAACTAACTTTGTCATTGGAGGGTTCTTGGCTGACGACCCCGGTTACCTTTGATCACTGTTCTTTCTTTCTCAGGCTATCAAGTCAGCCAGTAGTCCTTTCAAATCCGATCAGCCTACTGTTCTTTCTTTCTCAGGCTATCAAGTCAGAAGGAGGGAGTAGAAAGACAAGACTTACAACACTAGCTCTTACAAAAGGGTTTATTTTTGTAGTACTAGTGAGACTTACGAACTGAAGACTCGTTTACTAACTAACTGATGTGGTACTTTAGTGAGACTTACGACAATAGCTTTGGGTCACGGTTGCTTCTATGGTGGTTATTGAGGAGCACAAGGTGGTTGCATTGGGTTGGGAATGGGTTCTGAGGAGGAGCATGTCTGCTTTCCAATTTGGGTTTTAGTTGTGGTTGATCTAACTGATGTGGATACTTTCTGGAGATCAAAGTGAATTCTTTACATTTGTATTTTGGTGTCTAAAACCAATTCCAACAATTTGTTGGAGTATTTATTTCCCTGCCATGGTGATAGTTATGACACCTACATTTCTGTTGTCATTTATTCTTTTGTTTTAGCTTATAGTTTGGGTTAGCATGAGGGATTTACTCACAAAATTGTCATTTAGGACAAAGTATTGGCATGACTTGCTGATTCCCTTTTTGCCTACTTTGATGTGGTTCCACTAATGTATTGTCCTCTCATAGGATTCTACGAATGACAGTTATCCCTTCCCTTCCCCCCACCCCCACCACCACTCCCCTTTCTAAATTGTTAATACATGAATATAGCGAGCAACTTTGTTGCTGTTATTTTATTTTTGTTGACGTTGATTTGGGTTTGATTTTTTTTTTTTTTTTGGTATATGTTCTTCATATTCATGATCTGTGTGAATGAAGGGAGTGATGAATGCCAATTTTTGATCTTGTTTCTCTTGTATTTTTGTGTTTTTGTTTTTTTTAAGAGAGACATAAAATGATAGCAAAAATACAAATTTAATCATATTTTCAATAGATGTGGATTATGGGAGATAAACGGTACTTACCTTAGGTCGGTAGAGTGACACTTTTCAAATCATTGGTAGACAAAATGATTTCGGGTCAAACCACATGTAAGTTTGTTGCAATTATCCTAAAAAATAATCAATATATTTTACTTAACTTTATTTTTTTTAAAAGCAATTACTATACAATCTATGGAGCGATGCAAAGAACAGTCAAATTAGATGACAAATAAATAGTCAAACTTTTTTATTTTTTAAAGAGAGTTTCAACTTATAGTGTTCTCTTCTGATAATAGCTTTTTTCATTAAATTAAGACATCAATCAATTTTTTGTATAAATGAGAATCGATCCTCAAATTTCTTATTCAACTATAAGAGATTTTATCAGTTGCATATCTGAAATTAGTGGAAATAAGGCCTCTTAAACATATCACATCATGTCTTGTTTTAGTTTACACAAAAATCACTAATTTTCTTTATTCCATTCCCATGTTATTTTCCAGCGCTCTTACACGTGCCACACCATGTCTCATGGAAACTAAAAATACACAAACAACTCTTCATTTCTCTCTTTCCCATAAGGGTTTTACTAATGTATGTCCTCAAGGAAGGGACAAACCTAAGATTTCAAGTTAGGTGAGGTTGGAGTATAAGTAAAAAATATCATGAAATTTCAAATAAGCATCTATTTAGTATTAACAAACTATTAACAAAGATAAATAACAAAATCATTGTTTCATAATACATTATAATGCAATCATCTACTAACAAAAATAAAGACACAAAACACCATTATTTATTACTACATAAGAGCATTTGCATCAACTCATGCAAAAATTTCTATCCATTTTAGCATAACAACCTACTTTTTCATTTTATATACTCATTTTTCAAAATACCTCATATTAAATTATTTATTTTACACTACATTTCATTCCTGAATCTAAATTATTTTCTTAAACACTCATTTGCATAGCTACAGTAATTGTGTAAATTTTCCTAATCAACCCCAAAATACACTCACATCAGTTTATGTAGGGTAAACTACGTATTTAGTCCCTATTCTATACACCATATTTCAATTTGGTCCATAATATTTCAATTTTGTCAATTTTGTCCCTAACCTTTTAATACTGTGTCAATTTAGTCCTACGCATTATTTTGGGAAGAAAATTGATGACGTGTCTAATGGAAAAAATAAAAAATTACCTTTCATTAATATGACAATACACTAAAATTTTATTTTGGTTTTTTCATATCATCAATTTTCATCCAAGATATAACGACAAGAACTAAATTGACATAACACTAAAAGATTATGGATCAAATAAACATAATTCAAATGTTAGGGACCAAATTGAAATGTGATGTAAAGGATAGAGACTAAATATGTAGTTTACCCATTTATATATCATTATACAAAAATATATTTATGCTATAGTAATGTGTAAATTTGCAAAAATACATTTGTGCTACAGTAATTGTGTAAATTTACACAGTTACTGTAGCACGAATGTATTTTTGTATAATGATACATAGATTGATATGGGTGTATTTTAGGGTTGATTGAATAAATTTGGGGCCCTATATTATTTTAAAAATGATGCAAATGCTATTACAATAAAATCGATGTAAAATTGTGGGGGAGGAGGGCCCAAAACTTGTAATAGATGGGGCCTAGATATAAAATAGTAATATATATGTATATATATATATATATATATATATATATTTCCCTTAAGACTAGGTAGGGGACCTCTTGGGCCCCATTTGATTTCATCCAAGCCTTAGGGCATACATTAGTAAACCATTTTAGCATACTTTTATAAAAAAATGTAAAAATAATTAACTTTTTTTTACAGTTTTTTCAATTTCCTATAAAACTTTTCCTAAAATAGATGATTAATATATACCATAAATGCATACATTAACGGGACCTTTCCAATAATGCTCCAGACACCATTTTTTGGAAAAGAATTGCTGATTAGTCCATGAAAGTGATGGACATAACTACCATAATGCTCCAGACACCATTCTTTAGATGTTAACAATATTTAGCCGAATCGGGTTACTTATCTTCCAGCTCTCCTCTCATCCGTTTCATTGTGTGCTGCATTTGTTTTTTTTTTTTGGATTGGTTGTTTCCTCTTTTTTTTTCTTTTTTTTTTATTGGATATGATTTTTGTTAATTAATGTTTGCCCTCTTTTTTTCTTGTTTTAGTTGGCATAATTTTTTTAATAAGGAAATATGAGTCAATTTATATAATTTACTTTTTTTATTCCCTCACTTTTTTCTTTAACTAAACAATATAGTTTTTCATCCTCCCAACCAACTACACATAGGAGAAAATTAAATATTTTTTATGTCCTCTTTATCCATCCTCCAACCAAATTAATTGAAACGTAAGGGTGGTTGATTCAGCAGATTACTAAGAGAGTCTATTAAAAAACTTTTCCACGGTAGATTTTACAATTATTAAGTTGTTCTCACATGAGTGATGGAAAAAAAAAATTATTGGGTCCGTGAATGGTTGTTATGTCCATCACTTTCATGCACTAATCTGCAATTTAAAAAGGGGTCCGGTCAAAAAATTTTCAGTTCTCAATAGAGTTTTTTTTTTTTAAATGATATACTATTGTGTGTTCTTAGGGCGTGTGTTAGTAAAATTCTTTAAAAAAATACTGGTGTTTGGATCATTATTAGAAAGAGAGCAATGATGACTTTTTTGTGTATTTTTAGTTAATTTCCATGGGACATGGTGTGACATGTGTAAGAGTGGAGGAAAATGACATGTGAATCGAGGCATGATGTGTGCGAAAACTAAATTGAGGCATGACGTGATAAGTGATATGTTTAAGAGCATTAGCATTGATGGTGGTATAATAGTTAAATTGCTATTATAACATCCAAAACACTAAAAGCTAGGCCATATTGATGGTGGTATAGTTAAAAAAATTGGTAAATTACGATTTTTTACATGTGGTTTGATTGAAATTTAAGTTGCCTATCTGTGATTTGAAATTTGACACTTTACACTCATGAGATTAGCTCAATTAGATTTTCTTTAACTCACATTTTTTAAAAACATTACTAAATATATAATTTTACTCCACTTTTATGTTTCTCTCTTTCAAAAACACAAGAAAAATAAAATACAAGATCAAATAAAGTCGAAAAGAATTCAGTCAAACACTTGCATCATAGAATTTCAAATCATAGGTGGGTAATTTAAATTTTGGTCAAATCATAGATGAATAAGTTATAATTTTCGCTTAAAAAATTTGCCAATGAGTTGTAGTGAGCTGCCATCTTTGGCAGCTTAACGTAGCCACAAGTTATTGAAAAAAAAAAAAAAAAATTTATTCCAATAGTATCTTGACTCTTGCTACATAGACGAGAATATTGACTCTTGCTACAAAATTAAAAAAGATAAAGTAATAAAGAGTGAGAAAGAAAGAATAAAATAAATAAATAAAGAATATTCACACGAAGTGGTAAAAAAATAGAACCATTAATGTTGAGTGAATTGTAAATTGAGGTGTTAAAATAAATAAAATAATTTTTTAAATTGTTAAAAACTAAAAATTTGAACTTCCAATGCTAATGCTCAAAGAGGCACCATTTCTGTTAATTTCAGTTGTGCATTTTCCATTATCAGTTTGATCATTTATCCATTCTTTTTCTTTTATTTTATTATTTTTAGTTTTAATTTGATTCATCTGTCCTCTAATTTGTTTGTTTTTTGCGTTACTCCAAAGATTGTATAGTGATTTTTTTTATAATTCATTTTAGAAGATGATTAGATAGTGATTCTAAAAGTGTTTATTTGTAAACAGCTTGCATATTTTTTTTTTTTTTACAAAAATTACTGTAAATAATAATTAAATCAAATATGTTTATTATTATTATTTTTTTACTTATGAAAGTATTATAGAAAAAGAAGTAGAGTAGAATCACAATCAAAGAAAACATAAAGTAGGACCGTAAATAGTAGCTAGCAACCGGATTAGGATCCGGTGCAATACCTAGGGTATTAAATTGAGTGCAATTCACCCTACTATGTCTCACAGAAAAAATTTACATTTTACATTCTTAAGTTTTACTTTTTACTTTATTTCAATTTTTTATTAACTTTTTTAATCAATGGCTGAGATTGAAAGTTGTTTTTTGCAACTATCAATCTCAACCCTCCATAAGAATTGCCCTAGGTATTGCACCCAATCTCAATCCTTAGCAACCGACCAACCGTGTGAAAAAATAAGCTACTTTTACGAGAATGGAAATTCTTTGTTGTAGGGCCCACATGGGACCTACAATCAGTGAAAGATTTAAGCAAAGACTGGCTTTTAATTGGTATTTAAATGCACATTAAGTTTGGGTACTTTTAGTCATATATCAAAATACAAAAAAATAAAAAACAATATTAGTGCCTGTATAATGTTTTTGATGATGACCTATGCTTGATCATAGTTCATGAGCAAACGTTTTAAAGGAGATTTCCCCCTTATCACCATTGCGTTCAAGAAAATGTTCAATTTACAAGCTAAGAAAATATTTAATAAGTGATAAATCGACAAGTATCAAAAAGATATCTAAACCTGCATATTTAATTTTTCTTGAGTAAACTGGCAATTTTTTACTATACCTAGAAAGCAAATTGTAATGATGGGTTTTCTAACTACCATAATTTCACTGACTAGCACTTTAGAACAAGGAGATATAACTTGGAAGATCATTTTAGAATGAGTACAGGTAGCTATTATAATTTCATTCACTAGCACTATTTATGGTCCCATTTTATGTTTCTTTTTTGGAAAATTGAGCAAAAAGTTAGATAGGAAGGAAACTAAGTCCAAAATTGTTGTTTGAAGTTTGAACAAAATGTGTGGTGGGTGGGATATCGTGTAAGTGTAGGGCATGTGAAAAAAAAAAAAAAAGTTGGCAATGATATTGTTACCCATTGGTGTACTTACTTTTTGTCATTTGAGCAAATAAAAAACTAACTAAAATGCTTTGTAGTGGTTACCTCCCCCCTCTCCCGCCCGCCCCCCCGCTTTTTTTCTTGTTTTGGTTGATTATTTTTTAAGTGGTGTCCAAAAGTTGGTAAGTTAATGTATAATGTTTTACTATTGTAAATTTATTTTTTAGTTAAAATGACTAGTTATAAAATTATATATTTATTTTTATAATTTTATAACTATTAATTAATTGTTTATGACATCACCAGTTTGACCACCAATCGAATCTCGATCAGACTATAAAATTGATAACCAGTCCATATTCCGATTCTTTGATTGTATTGGTTAGTTTTTTGGTTTTTAAAACTATGCGATCAACCTTTGTTAGCAATTGTTTTGATATTTTGTGAAAATTTTCTAACCTTTTATTAAAAAAAAAAAAAAGCTAGAGTTCTTATTTATTTATTTATTGCTAAACAAAAATAGGTACAGGAACAATTTGAGTCGATGTCTTCTACTTGAGTCTAATCATAGTAACATCTTACCTACTCTTTTCGGTCATGTGAAAATATAAGCTAAAAGCATTAAGTTATTTTCCAAACACTTTTTATTTCAAAATTCGAGCTTAAGACCACCCTTATGGCAAAAACCTAGAGTTCTTGTTTATCAAATACTTCTTGTTTTAATTGGATTTGAAACAGAGTATGATCCCTCAAAATATTGTTTTCATATATTGTCGACAGCTCCATCCTCTTTTCCTCATCTGGCATTGGTCACTTTTTTTTTTTTTTTCTTTCTCTTTTTTAAGGCATTATTCAAGTTTTATACCAAATAATTGGCCGTAATTCAAAATAAGTTAGACGTAAAGCGTCTGTAGGTTGTTTGTTTCGAAAAGGCATTGGCCACTTTTACAGTATTAGTCTTGCATCACGTGCATTGGTCCCATCATTCACACAAAAATATATACTCTGGCTACTCTATAGAGTTGTGGCTATCTTGAAAGGTCATTTTTCTTCCCACTATTTCCGCCTCTTGTCTCTTGATGAAAATAGGGCAAATTTAAGAACATAGGGCTTCTACAAGTATCCATTCATATATTTTGGTATTAGGAGTGTACTGGAACAAAATGGAAACAGATCTGGAAACGCTATTGTATGTTGAATCATATGTCCTTTTGACAACGCTCCTGATAGCCTTTCTTACAGTCTTCGGATCATGGAGGCGTCGAAGCCACAGTTTGAAGCTCAAATATTCGATATGGGCATCTTATCTTTTGTCTACGTACCTGATAAACTACACCATGGGCCTGATGAAGTCAGCAACATTCCGTAATGAATTGTTTTCTGTTTGGGCGACGTTTTTGATTATTTTTCTTGGAAGCGCTGATTGCATCTCTGCCTACAGCCTTGAAGACAGTGAGAATCGGAAGAGATATAACTTGGAACTTTTTGTCCTGTATTTTTGGCTGGGCTGGCTGATAGGTGTGCATACTCACGAACCCAAATTTATGATTCCACTCTATCTCCTCTATTTCTTGTCTTTGAGAAGGACAGGAGGCAGAGCCAAAGCTTTGGAGTTAGCAAGCAAATCATATGGTTTGGTGAGAAGCACCAAAGTGGTTGCAGACTTCATGGAAGATGAGAGCAACAAAGGAGGCGATGAAGCAGATCCTACTTGCATGAAAGGCTACAAGTATTTGGTAAAAGGCGAAAAGAAGGCAAAGGTGAAAGTTAAAGCACCACACTACCATATGCAGTTTGAGACGACAGATGATCATAAAATCATTACCATTGATATGATCTGGCAATGCAAAGGGAGACTCTTAAGCTCCACCGGAGATCCAGACGGGCGACTCAAAGATATCTGCCTTTCCTATGCATTGTATAGGCTTCTCTGTTGTAGATTTGCAAAATATTCCTTCCCTGAAAGCTCCCACCCTAAGACATGGAATTTTGTTCGATATGGACTTCTTTCCAAAGAAGGTGATCATGAGAGAGCATTCAGAGTCATTGAGATGGAGCTCGGATTTCTTTATGATCTCTTTTACACAAAATATCCGGTCTTATTTGCCAAGGGGCTTCCATTATTAAGAAATTTTGAGTTCATTATTGTCATAATTGGTTGTTGGGTTGTGGTTCCCACTCTAACCGACTACTATGAAAGAAACACAGGTTCTGATGATGTTCACCTCATGACAACAAGTGGACGTAACCTTGATGCTCTTCTCACAGGAGTAGTTTTAGTCGCTATACTTTTCATGGAAATTGTGCAATTTTTTGCTGTCAACTTCTCCGATTGGGCTAAGGTACAGTGGCTTTGCTATTATGTTAAAAAACCCTTGTGGCATAATAAATGCATGGAGATGATCATACGAGCTATATGTCATAGGAAATTGTTAAAACCTTGGGATAGAAAACTTGCCCAATATTCTCTTCTTGAATCTTTTAGTCATAACCCTTCCATATTGCTCTACAATCGTTGGACTTCTCCTTATATAGATAAGCCGAGAAATGGTCTAAAACAAAGTGCTCACGTCAAATTGCCGATGGGAGTGAAGAAAGCAATTATTTACTCTCTAAAGACCAATGGGCAGCGATTGACAAATGGGGTAGCTTCTCTGAAGAGAAACGAGGTTGAGAATGAATTCTCTTGGGCATGTGGACTTGAGACACAGATGCATGTTATCATGGTCTGGCATATAGCCACCAGTCTTTGCGAGCTCAATTTATCATCACAAGTAATTGTCACAAGGGAGGTCAACCAACAAAGGGAAAGCGAAGACTTCATTGTGGCAACTAAGTTGTCTAAATACTGTGCCTATTTGGTGGCTTTTGCTCCAAGACTTTTACCTGATCATCCGTATATTACAGAATTTATTTTTGATCAAGTAGTTGCTGAAGCCAGGGAAAAACTCAAGGGATGCAAGAAAAGTATTTGCCAAAAGATGTTTACTTTATGCAAAGATGATCGCAAGAAAAGAATTTCCAAAGAGATGTTGACTTCGGACCAAAAGGATGATGAATTAATCGAAGAGATTATTGAAAAGGGTGCTGTTCTTGCGAAGGATCTACTACAAAAAATAGAAGACAATGGGCTGAGATGGAAAATTCTGGCTGAATTTTGGGCAGATATGATGTTGTTTGTGGCTCCCTCCGATGATGAAACTGCCCATGCAGAACACCTAGCCATGGGAGGAGAGTTTGTGACTCACTTGTGGGCATTACTCTCTCATGCTGGTATACTCAAGCGAGATTCAGCTCAAGATGTTTGACTAATATTGCAGCTGTCCCTATGTGTTTTCCTTATGATTGTATGATATTGTGTGTCATGCATTTCCATTCCGAGTATGTAAAATAGATAGATGTGTGCCTCATTTAAAAAAAAAAAAAAAAAAAGAAGATGGATCGCTGTGGTTGTATTGTAACGCGTGTTGAATATTTGGTTTGATTAGTGTTTGATCTTCTGTTATTTCCTTCGATTTGATTTCTTTAACCTGGGCATTGCTTAACGTGTTTCAAATTCATTAGAGTATCTGTTTTCCGATTTATGTAGAGAAGATATTTTCTATTTTCCTGATTTAGAGTACATTTAAATAAACAAAGCAAATCCGAATGTAATCTAAATCAGGAAACTAATTTTTGGTAAATTTTATATTAAATATGTGACAAAAGGCTAAAAGATAATTAAGCTTATTTTCAAAAAATAAATTTGAAGTTAAATTATTTGAATTAAAACTGAAAAAAGTAAAAAGTAAAAAGATGTAGCTTAACTCACCCTCAGTAGGTGGGTTATCAATAAGACACCAACAGCCTTAGCTAGTGGGATTTTTTGACTAAATATGGAAAAAAGAAAAAAAAAAAAAAAAACTACTATGAAACAAATAATGCTATGCGCACAATAATTTCAATGTTTCTAAATATACACCCAATTGCATACCTAATTTCACTATTTGCTCTCTTTTTTTGTGTAACTGGTGGACAATTTCTGCCCATATGAACCCACCTCTCATCATTAAATACTAATAATCGTAAAAGTTGGCAGGTTATGAAATTTGGTGTAAGAATGGTTGTGTATGTAATATTGTTGCAATATTTTTCACAATAATTGAGATAATAAATTTTTTCTTTATTCTCATTTGCGTCTATCATTAACCGAAACAAAACCTCATTGTTCTTTAGTAAGTCAACACCCGAGGAGGAAAAAAGAGAGATCAAGGAGGCTTTTGGAGTTCCCGAAATTGTGCACTATGATAGGTACCTGGGGCTACCATCACTTATTGGAAAAAATAAAAAAGCAAGCTTCGATTACATAAAGGAAAGGATTTGGAGGAAATTACAAAGGTGGGAAGAGAAGTTGTTGTCACAAGCCGGTAGAGAAATCCTCATAAAAGCTGTGGTGCAAGCAATCCCAACATATACGATGAGTTGTTTTATGCTTCCTCAGAGTCTTTGCCATGAAATTGAAGTTTTAATCCGTAAGTTTTGGTGGGGACAAAGGGGAGATCGAAGGAAAATTCATTGGGTTAAATGGAGTGACATGTGTAACCCAAAGGCGGAAGGTGGGATGGGTTTTAAGGAATTGTCGATTTTCAATGAAGCTCTACTTGGTAAGCAAGTTTGGAGGCTGCTGCACAATAAAAATTCTTTGTTCTATAGATTTTTTAAATCTAGGTTCTTTCCAAATTGCACAATTATGGAAGCCAAAGAGGGTCATGGTGGGTCTTATGCTTGGAAGAGCATTTTGAAAGGTAGGGGTGTTATTCAAAGGGGGGCGAAATGGAGGGTGGGAGATGGAGAATCAATCAAAATTTATGGTGATAACTGGCTGCCTTCGGCTTCCATTTCTGGAGTACACGGTCCACTTCCATCAGCTTTCATTAATGCCTCAGTCAGCTCTCTTATTAACCATCAGTCTCTCACCTGGGATCTTGGGGTTCTATCCACTGCCCTCACTCCATTTGAAGTTGATTTGGTTCAGAAAATTACTCTAAGCCGTAGACAATCAAGGGATGTCATATATTGGCCATTTGTGCAGTCAGGTATCTATTCAGTCAAGTCGGGTTATTATTTCCTCAAGGCTGAAATTCGTTCCTCAGCTATACTAGTCCAAGCTCCGCCTGATCATCCCAAGCCTCCTTGGAATTGGATATGGAAACTGAATGTGCAAAACAAAATAAAAAACTTCCTATGGAGAACAACTCGTAATGCACTGCCTACTAGTTCAGAGCTGGTTTGGAGGTGCATCATCAATGATCCAAGCTGCTTTGCTTGCTCTAGTCACAGTAAGGATGTTTTGCATGCTTTATGGTCCTGTCCGAATCTGTCACAAGTGTGGGATGCTGACCCGCAATGGAGTTTCAGACAGACATCAAGGTATTCTGACTTTACACAGCTGCTATCCATGGTCATGGACTCTACTTGCAATGTGGAACTCTTCGCAACAATAACATGGACAATTTGGGATAGGAGAAACAAAATTAGATTTTCACCACCGGGGCTACCTCTGGACCAGGTCATGCAGACAGCAGTTAATTCAATGTTGGAGTTTCGGAAGGCACAAAATCCAGGTGATCCGAAGGTTGACAGGCCAAGAACAAAGTGGATGCCACCTCCAATTGAGAGTTTCAAAATAAACTTTGATGGAGCCGTCTTTAAGGAGCTGAACAGGGCAGGGATTGGAGTAATTATTCGTGACAGCTGCGGTTTGGTTTTGGGATCAATGTCTCCAGTAATTCCTCTCCCTCAAACCGTTGTGGAACTCGAAGCAGGGGCAGCACTGAAAGCACTTGAGTTTGCTGCTGACTTGGGTTTGTTTCATGTGGTTCTTGAAGGTGATTCAGAGATTCTTATGAATGCATTGATGGATAATTCGCTATCGTTAGCCTCTTTTGGTCTTTTGATCCAAGATATTAAGGCTTATGCTGAATTTTTTCAATGTATTAGTTTTTCTCATATTCGTAGGGATGGTAATATTGTAGCTCACAACCTAGCTAGGCATGCATGTCATGTCATTGGTTTTTCAGTGTGGATGGAAGATGTCCCATCTCACACATTTGTTGCTTATCAGGCAGATTTGCCGAGTGCTGAATAAAAAACCTTATTTCCTTCTCAAAAAAAATATAGTTGTAAAATTTTATATAACTCTAAACTTATTAAGCATGATGTGAATGCTTTTAAGTTTAGTGTGGTTGTGTCCTCGATGGGAGGACGTGCCATGCAATTGGTAGAATTTTGCCAAGTTTGCACCTTTCCCTGGCTATTACCCTAGCTTGAATCTCTTCTTATAAATAAGTCATTACTGAGCACAAAAATCTAATACCATAAAAAAAATGCACAATTCTTACCACAATTGTCTATAGGGGTTTATATGATAATAATAGGAAATCAATCATGGTTCATCACGTAAAATAATTATGGTAAAAATTGTGATTTTTTTATGAGGTACTAAAATTACTCTAAGAGCAAACATTTTAAATCATAATACTCTAATTAATATCGGTTACTATCACCCTTCCACCAAGTAAGTCTCAAAGAAGAACAAAATGTCAGTTGAGCTATAGTTCATTCGTCTGGTTATTATGTATTTGTTGATTGCAAATTAGTTATTGTATTTGATTCTCCAATGAGTAAAGAATAATAATAATAATATATATATATATATATATATATATATAAATTACATCAACTCCCAATTTTAGTTTCATCATTAGACTATAGTATCTCTTAAAAAATTTCGGACAATTACTATTCTTTATTTTTATGCTAATTTTCTAGAACTAGAATAACGAAAACGTCGTCAATCCTCTCTAGAGGAATAAGAATGGAATTTAACTTGGTTTGGAAAACTTTTCAAGTTCTTAAAATTTTATCAATCTACTGTGAAATGAGTGGATTAAAAATTTTACCTTATGGACATTTAAATGTTAAATGTCATTGATTGGATATCTATTAGAAAATGATGTGACAAAATCTAGTCAAATCTTCTATATATAAAAAGAGCCCATTCTTGTAATTATAGTGTTTTTAGTTTATTCAATTCGCACTGTTTGCTGGCCATTTTTTTTTTTCTTTTTCCTTGTAATATCATCATTTGAGCTTTAAAAAAAAAAAATTAGACATATGAAGTATAAACGGTTAGTTACTCGATTTATATATATATTAAGTTAGTAACACAAAAAATTGTCACAATATTTTCATAATTACTGAGATATTAATTCTTTATAAGTCAAAATAAAATACCATACTAAAACTAAATACAACTAAAGGTATTGTGAAAAAAAAAAAGTGATACATTAAAAAAAATTTTCACAACACTTTATATATCTATATAAGGAGTGATTTGGAAAAGCATTTGTAGCTTTGCTACAATAGTTTTGGTTTGTTCAATTTTCATTGTTTCATTGGCCACTTTTTTTTTTTTTTTTTTTGTGAATAGGTAAAGCTACAGTAGATTTTGCTATATTATTTTTGGTTTGTCTAATTTGTATTGTTTCACATTATAATAAAATATTAATACAACAAATTGGCAAAATATTCTCACAATTGTTGAGGTGTTAATTTTTTATAAATCGAAATAAAGTCATAAAATATCATACTGCAACCAACCACAACTAAAAATAAAGTGCTAACTTCTATTATATTTTTCACAATACTTTCATAACAAATCATAAGATGTAAATTTTTATTGAATCTAATTTAAACTTACCAATGAAACTACTTTTTTACTCACCAATAATAACTTGCAACAATCTACTACTTATGATTTGTTGTGAAAATGTCATGAACATAGCATTTCTTTTGTGAAAATGTTAAGACATCTTGTTGTCTTCACAATATTTTCAAAATTGTTGAGCTATCAATTCATTATAAGTCAAAATAAAATATAACAAAATTATGAAGGTATTATGAAAATGTTGTGTCATGCTGTTGTGTTTTTAGAAATTTTTTGTTGGGTTAGTCAACTTTATTGAGCTAAAATTTATTATTTCACAAACAATTTTCTTGGGTTGACTTTTTATATTTTTTTTCCTTTACATACCATTTTAAAATACTTTTCATTCCTGCTTTAACTTTAAAATCAATCAATTTTCTTGTGTTCAAGTTTATTTGAACACAAGATTATGACGGGAGAAGAAGTAAACTCCAATGTTAAGTTTGGAATTTAGCCACTTATTTGGTTGTAAGACAAATTTAGATATTTTAGTTGAGGAGAGAATATCCAATCTAAATTGGAAATGATATCCAAAATTCCAGAATTAGAAATATCAATCCAAGAATAATATTTTTGAGTTTGAAGCCATGTTGGGAATTGAGGGCCTAGTTGGCAAGACCTTAAACTTATCTCGTCTAATTGGAAAGGTGGAACCCAATCAAAGCTGAAGTTGAAAATCAATGAGGTATTAGACAAGTCCAAATGCTTCAATTTTGTGAGGTTTGAGAAGTGGGCATCAGAAATAACACCTCCCAATGAATTATCTCCAAGATATAGAGTCTCTAGGTTGGATTGTTTTCCCATACTTTCAAGTATTGTCCCATTCAAACGATTTTTGTGAAGCCTTAATTTTCTCAATGATGGAAGTGTTGTGAGATCAGGTAACGATCCCATGATTTGATTTTGATCTAAATACAAAACCTTTAATGAGTGGTGTGCACACCTGGACAAGTTTTGAAAAAAATCAAGAAGCTGTCCACTAAGATAGTTCCTTGATAGCGACAACATTTTCAAATTACACATACCACTAAAGGCTTTTGGTATCTCGCCTTCAAACTCATCGTAATCAAGAAAGAGATATGCAAGAGAGTTTATTCTACTAAAAGCATACGGAATTAAACCTAGAAATAGGTTACTAGAGAGACCAAGTTCAACAACACTAGTGTTGGGGTTGAACAACCACTATAGTACTGAAAAAGAAGAAGTGAGATTATTATTAGAGTGTTTGAGGACATCAAGAGAAGTAGAAGAATTAACAAGGGGAACAAAGAAAATATTCGGAAGATTACAAGAGTTCAAGAACAAGGATGTCAAGTATGGCAGTCTATTGACAAAATGGAGCCAATCATTGATTTTGCTCAGGTTAATGTTACCCATGTCAAGTAATGTTAAAGAAGAAAGTGGAGCTGAGTAACCTTGGTTTGGTTTTGTTAACAAGAGTTAAGGCTGATATAGTAAAGGGTTAGTGCTGATGTGAAGTTGAATTAGAAAAAATGGCCACGTGACACTTTTTTATTGGCTGGCAGAGCAGGGAGGATCACATCAGTGGTCCACCCGGAGGAACCACTAATTTCTCTTTAGTTCCCCAACTTGCATCAATGATTCAAATTTCAAAGTAGAGAAAACACCCATGGGCCCTCAGCATTGAAAGAAAACGTGTGGACCATTAAGGGTCCGTTTGGATAGAGCTTATTGCTGAAAACTAAAAACTGAAAACACTGTAGCAAAATAATTTTTAAAAGTGTAAATAGTACCGCGGGACCCATTTTTAATGAAAAAGTACATAAACAGTGCCGTGAACAGTACCGTGAACAGTGCCAATCAGTGATGAACAATATTTTCTGTCCCCCTCAAAGCTGTAAAGCTACCGGTTGAAAAAAAAAAAAAAAAAAAAAAGAAAAGAAAAGAAAAGAAAAGAAAAGAGCTGAAATGTAAAACTACAAAACGTAAACGCATATAATCTGTATCCAAACCGCACCTAAGTGTCAACTTTCCACTCTCCTACTTTTTGAGTGCTTCAATGATGGTAAAACATGTTAACATCTTTTCCCAAACTTTGCATCGACCATTTATTAAAGCAACTGTGTGGACCACAAAGGCACAAAGTGTTTCCCTTAAAGGCTGAAGCAACCTTGTCATATACTCAACTAAATAAACTGTTTCCAAACAAACTATTAGATTTTTATTGAAAGTCATTTACTTGTGTTTCAAAAAAGTTATAAAAATTGAGGTTTAAAAAAATGTAAATAAAATCTAAAAATTATGCTTATAATTTCAAACCAGCTCACACGTTGACATGTTTTATAAGTGCAAACTTTGTTGGAAAACTATAAAAATCTTTTGCAGAAACTGAACTCAGTTCAAACTAAAAGGTCAAAAAGTTATAGAAGATGGTGAAGTCTTTGTCACACTGTATTCTAAAAGTGTCCATTTGGTTCAGTGTTTTTGGCCAAAATGCACTATTCCAATTTAAAATCGGGATTTTTTTTCATTTTTTCACGTTTGATAAGATTTTCAAATTGTGCGTTTTGAAATCGCAATCAACCCAGAAGCGTGTTTTGGTAACGGACCATCTGAGATGGAATACGAAAACGCGCTCTTACTTGCATTGCTAGATAGCATAAATGTGAAGGCATGCTTCCGTATAAGTGATTAGATCGAAGGTTGAGGACAACTAAATTTGGATATTGTTGGTCCCTAACCACAGGTATTTGTCCAGATAGGTTATTGCGTCCAAGATTCATAAATATCAACTTTGAGCAATTTTTCCAGGAAGAAGGAAGTTTCCCATTAAAACTATTGTTGCTTAAATTCAAAGTTTCAATCCCAAATAGAGAACCCATTGATCTTGGGATATTCCCATGAAATGATTGCTTGCCAAATCAAGAATTTTTAATCCTTCAAGATGCAACCAACAATCACGAAGCTGTCCTAATAATTGGTTATTGGAGAGACCAAAAAAGCTCAAATTTCCATGATTGGTTGCACATAAGGACAAAATTAGGGATGGCCATATTCATTGGATAATGGATATCCAACCCTATCCAATCTAAATATTTCGGATAATACCCGGTTTTTCGTGGGTAGAACTTAACCGGATAAAGTATAGATATTATCTGAATTATTCGGGGAGGGTATGAGTATTATCCATACCCGACCCGTATTAAAAAAAAAAAAACCCCTAAATCTCTCTCACAATCTCACTCACCGTCACTCACACACTCAGACACTCTCTCTGCCTCTACTCATTCTCACCGACACTCTTACTCTCAGAGCTCTCCAGTCTATGCCTCTCCACTGCGTCTTCGATTCTTCAATCTCAGTACACTTCCATTCGTTTCAATACCACTCTTACTTCCCCTAAGCTCTTTATCAGTGGTACGTCTCATTCACTCTTTTCTGAGTTTGTTTTTCGTTTGGTTCGAGGGAAAATTGTGCGGTAAATGTTACAAAAGTGAGTCTATATTTGATTTGGTAATCTTGGGTCATCCATGATATAGACCAGTTTTCTAATTTTTATTTTAAATAGTTATATCTCTTTCTTGCCCCCATTTTCCCAGCAATCAAATGGGAAATTCTAGTTTCTTCTGGGTGATTCTTTAGATTTTGGTTTTAGAGTTTGAATTCAACTGGGTATGTGTCGAATTTGGTTTTTGATTGAATTTTATCAACTGGGTGTGTGTTAGATTTGGTTTTTGATTGCATTAACGTGTTTCTTTGGTTTTCAATTCTTAAATTCGGTTGTTTCTTTTTCCTGGATCTTAATTTCTGACTTATAGATTGAATAATTTATACACTGAATTTAAATTTTTTATTAGGAACAAGAAGGTCAATTAATGATAGCTTTATGTTTGGATTCATATTGGTTCTGTCATTTGTGTATTGTGTGCTTTCAATGTATTACTTTAGTTTTTGATTCATATTGTACTAGGAATAGTTTTGGATATTCAGTATCTCTTAGAGAATATTATATTAACTTGGAGAATATTGCTACTAATGCTTTCAACACCCCCCCCCCCCCAAAAAAAACATTTGCATGATTAAGAATACATTGAATTAATGAACCAAAAAGCCAATTGATTAATAAAATTTTACCGAAACCTCATGTGGGCAAAAATGCAATTAACCCTTGTGCTTATATATGGTGATGGTCATTTTTTGTCCTTTTGGTTTTTTTATTTTATTTTTGGGTCTCATTCATTGGTTCTCTTAAGTAATTGTTAATGGGATTTCTGTTTTAAGAAAAGCAGAAATCATTCATACCTCAGTTGCTTACTTCTTTTTCTTTCTTAATTTGTAGTAACAGTTTATGTTTGCTTCATACTTCCTTAGTTTGTAATTAGCAGTCAGTTTTTGATGTTCTGTATTAACTGTATTTTTTAGTGCTGTGAGTTTGTTAGGAAATTAAGGTTGTTGTTGTACAAATTTTTGTTTGTGATTTTGAAAAAGATTTGTTGATATGGTTTGGGAGAGAGTGATTATGTAATGTAGTGATGGTATTATTCACAAAAGGTGATGAAATGAAGGTTTTAACTTTTAAGCACTAAAAATATTGGCAATTTTGGAATAACCCAGTGAGACTGAGATATTGGCTGATGATATATATATTCAATTTTATTTTCTATTTGTTTATATAGAAGTTGGATTTTGGTGCAATGGCAAATGTCTTATGCCAAAGTAATGTGTGGCGGGTTTAAGTTCACAAATCGACCTTTACAAAATTTGGAGTAAGGCAAGATAACATTCTTGGTTTTTATAATCTAAATTGGAAAGTTTGTGAGATTTAAAACGACGGAGGCGATGGAGGAGTGCATGGTGAGGTGAGAGGAAAACCAAAGGTGTTATGGTGCAAGAGATTCATGTGTGTTTAGGTGAGCTTATTTTGCCTATCTTGAAAAAGTGATCCTTTGAAAAGCTGTACATACCTTTTTAGATGAAAAAAAAAACAAAGACCTGAGGCAAATGAACTGGCAGGGAATTGTGTAGACATTGTAGAGGAGAGAGGGAACTTATACAGGTATGGGAGATCTAAATTGAAGTAGCCATAGTGAATGTGACGGTTTTGTTGGATTGGAAGTAGTAGGCATGGTTCTAAAAAATTTCGAACTTTTAAGTAGTTACTAAGCGTTGGGATGCTGGCGGCCAATTGTCATATGGGTGAGAGACTAAATGTTATCAGAGATTCTAGTAGTTGTAGTAGCTGAAGCTGCATCTCCCTTCTTCTTTTTTTATGCATTTAGTTTGTCTTTTTTCTCTCCCTATGAGGTATGGTATGGAAGATTTGATTTCTGGTTTTTTTATTATTCAGGACTCGGCTTTCTTTTCCTGCCAAACTCTTCTCTTGCCAAGCACAATTCAGTAAGCAATTGATTTTTACATTTTCTTTCATGTGGTTTTTGCTTTGCTATTTACATTTTCTCTTGCCAAGCACAATTCAAGACGATAATTTAAACTATGTTTTGTGGTATGGAACTTGTTTCTGTTCAACCAGCTTTAACATTACTGTTCTTGAACTAAAACTATAAACTTACAGCTTCAAGAATTGAAGAACGATCAATCTTCAGTGGATCGGTATCAAGAATTGTTGGGACAGAAAAGGAATTTTGTTCTTCATGCCTCAGTCGCCATATTATCATTCCTTGTTTTTGGTTTGGTGCCTCCTGTGGTCTATGCAAGGTAGTCAAAGGCGAAAGGCGCCCTTAAGGCGCCAAGGCCTCGTATCGCCCGAGGCGACGAGGCGCCAAAAAGGCGCTAGCCCGAGTGAAGCAAGGCACCAAATTCTAAATATTGTTATTTTACATATAGGGTTCCAATCTAATTTATTTGATATATAAGAATACTATAGAAACAAATCTGACTCCATTCCTAATGGATAGGAGCTGGTCAGCCTGGTCTATAAAACCAGTTTGTGGGTTTGAATCCCAACTAAAAAATTAGTCTTCATAAATATCAACAGTCAACTAAGTCTAGATAATTATCAAATATCAACAAGTCTAAATATTAACCATAAATCACCATTTAAAAATTACTCTACATCATAATATCAACTAAATCTAAATATTAAGCCAAAATATTGTTCATAACTTCATATTAGAAAGAAGAAAACTCCTAACAAAACATTGAAGATTGAACTTCATGACTATCCATGACAAAACAAAAGCATTTGAAGATTAAACATTCTGCCTATTAGCCTATTTAATAGCCTGAATGTGGTTGTTAGTTTTAATCTAAAGGTCATCATCAGAATCTTCACTCAAGTTTCCATCACTTTCAAAGCCACTTGAACCAGATTTATAACCATCAACATTCTCTTCCTCGGTCTCATCAGAATCAACATCTTCCTCTTCAATATTTGGTTGTGATGTTGAGGCCTTTGAGCTTGCCCTTGATTTTGTTTGGAATCTAGTATTCTTCCTTGGTTCTCCAACACCAGCAGCTCTTGCCACTACACCCCATGTCAAACCGTCATCATCATCATCAAAAACCAACTCATCTTCATCATTCATGGATGGTTCAGCACCCATTTCCCCCAACTACCATTCATTACTTTCATCTATATCATCTAAGGAGATGGGATCAATAACATCACGCTTATCATATCGTGCCTTCATCTTTTGATTATACTTCACAAAGACTAGATCATTTAGTCGTTTTTGTGCAAGTCTATTCCTTCTTTTTGTGTGAATCTACAAGCATTTATGAAAACTAAGTATTAGACTATAGTGAATAATTAAACCACTGGAATTTTCTATGAAATAAAGTAGCTCATCAAAGGATAAAATCTACTTATTATATTTCAAAACTCACCTGCTCAAACACACTCCAATTGCGCTCACAACCACATGCATTACAAGTCAAGCTCAAGATTCTTATAGCTAAATGTTGCAAATTCGGAGTTGAGCTCCCATACAAACCCCACCATTCAGCTATGTTAAAAAAATAATTATGAGTAATGATATATGATATATCATAGAAGTCAGATTTTTTATTTGTAAAAAGTGCCACTGCTCTAGTCATTATAAGTTAGATATAAGTGCTTTCTTACCTGGAGCCCTTGTCTTTCTTGATCTTTTAGCCAATTCAATGCCAAAGAGTCCTTCAGCCTTCTTATACAGGGGTAGCTCAGCCATGATCTTGTCCTGAATTTCAGCACTAGGAACTAGTCTTTGTATACAAGCATACAATCCTGCTGTAATTTCATGATTTGTTGCTATGTTAGGATCAAAATAGAAGTACTCAGGATTCAAGAAATGACCCGCTGCATGCAAAGGCCGATGTAATTGACATTCCCATCTCTCATCAATGATTTTAAAAATATTTGAATACCTTTCTTCATTCTCATTAAAAGCTTTTATAATAGCTTCTTTGGCCCTATCCATTGCCTCATATATGTAACCCATAGCTGGTTTTCTCTCATTATCAACAAGGCGAAGAACCCGAACAAGAGGGCCCATAACTTTAAGAATGTAGACTATAGTATTCCAAAAAGAAGGCATCAAAATCGTTTCTATTACTCGTTTAGCATTTGCTTCCTTTGCCCATCTACTACGAACCCACTCCTCAGAAGTAAACATGGCCCTTAGGTTATGCTTTTGCTTATAAATGGATTTTATTGTAAGATAGGATGTGCAAAATCTAGTTTTCCCAGCCCTAACTAGCTCTCTTTGCTTTGTGTATTCTCTCATCATATTTAACATACCCCCATGGTTGTAGATATATCCAGTCAATTGAATGGCCCTTCCCAAAGTTTTTGCAATTCTTGGAATTTTCCCAATGTCCTCCAATATAAGGTCAATGCAGTGTGCAGCACATGGAGTCCAATACAAATTTGGCCTTTTTGCTTCCAACAACTTCCCAGCCAACACATAATTAGATCCATTATCCGATACTACTTGGACTACATTAGCCTCCCCAATCTGTTCTACAAATGCATCAAGTAATTCAAATGTTTTTTCCCCAGTTTTCACAAAAGATGATGCATCAATTGACTTCACAAACATGGTTCCAGATGGGCAATTCACCAAAAAGTTGATCAAGGTCCTACTGGTTCTACTAGTCCACCCATCAGACATAATAGAACAGCCATATTTCTTCCAAGATTCCTTGTGATCACTCAACAACTCATTTGTGTAAGCCACCTCCTTTTTGAGAATTGGAACTCTTAACTCATAGTAACTAGGAGGCTTCATATTTGGACCATACTGCCCAATAGCTTCAACTGCCCATTTAAATTCATCTAAGCGAGCAACATTGAATGGTATACCGGCTAGATAAAATAGCCGGCCAATGTACTGACAAGCTTGTGCTCTTTTCTCTTTGTCAAGTTTATCATTGATGTTTGTTTGCTTCATCTTACCATGTTTCCTAAGTGCAACCACTTTTTCTGGCTTTAACGTTACAAAAGAATCCATGGGACCTTTCAACTTCTTTGACTTTGGCATTAATTTTACAAATTTCACTTGGGTGCTACTGCCAACCCCTCTCTTACTAGAGCATAATTTTTTTCTATTTTGGATAACTTCTACTTCCTCTACCTCATCATCATCTACATCCTCAATTTCAATCATATTATCTATATCATTAAAGTCAGGCATCTTGTCATAATTCTCCTTGTCACTCTTCTTTACTGCCATATACTGTGCAAGCTCTTCTCTAACATGATCAGGACATTTTAAACACTTTGTACTATTTTTAAAATTCCCTACTTGATGCTGCTTTGCTTTATGTATCCCTCCCTTTGTGACTTTATTACAAAACAGGCAAGTCACTGCATTTTTGTCTTCAACATTAGCTAAATAATTATATTTCCATCCCAGATCTTTTCTCCTCCCATTATCTAAAGCCATTCTACATATAAAAAAATAAAACCCAATACAATACATTTAATAGGATTCTATATTAAGCTGCCTAGCTATGTATCATTTACTATGGTTTAAGCTCTAAAAATTGAGTGAAGTAATGAGTTTGAGAAAAGGGGAAAATGCAGGAAAAGAAAATAAAGAAAAAGATAGGGGAGAGTTGCTGCAAGACAGTCAGACTAGAGAAGGGTAAAGGGGAAAAAAAAACAGAGAAAAAATAGAGAAGCTATAGTCGTTGGAGATAGAGTCCAAGAGAGAAGGGAAGGGAAAAAAACAGAGAAAAAACAGAGGGGAAAGTTGCTGGAGACAGAGAGTCCAACAGAGAAGAGAAAAGGGGGAAAAACAGAGAAAAAACAGAGAGGAGAGAGTCCGACAGAGAAGAGAAAAGGGGAAAAAGTAGAGAAGAAATAGAGAGGAAAGTGTGGACAAATTACCATGCATGCAATGTCGCAGTGAGAGAGAACTCAGGAAAAAAAAGTTTAAAACAGAGAAAAAACAGAGGGGAAAGTTGCTGGAGACAGAGAGTCCAACAGAGAAGAGAAAAGGGGGAAAAAACAGAGAAAAAACAGAGAGGAGAGAGTTCGATAGAGAAGAGAAAAGGAGAAAAAGTAGATAAGAAATAGAGAGGAAAGTGTGGACAAAATTACCATGCATGCAGTGTCGTAGTGAGAGAGAACTCAGGAAAAAAAAGTGTAAAAAAAAACTAAAAGAATAGGAAATGTTACCTGATGTTGGATGATTGCCGGCAGCCAATGGCCCACTCCCTTCCAAACCCTAGAAGAAGCCAAAATTCCACTGGTTTGCTCTGAAAGATGATGAAGAGAGTGGTCCCGAAATATTTTATTGGGTCCTTTGCTTTATGTTTTGCTTTTTACCTTCTGTTTTTTGCTTTTTTATATTAATTTATTTGTTATAGTGAGTGACAGCTTGTCACCCACAGAGGTATAAGTTATAAATAAACCATACACCTCTTCAAATTTACAAATCCTGCCATTCCAAGCTTTATGTTACAAATTGCAATTAGGCGCTCGCCTCTCGCCTAGCAAAATAAATCTAGGCGAGCGCCTAGGCACCAGAGGCGAGCGCCTCACTAAAGGCGCCTCGCCTCAGTGCATTTGAGGCGCTTTTCTGGTGCCTCGCCTCGTCTGGGCGCCTAGGCGAGCGCCCGGAACGCCTTTGACTACACTAGGTCTATGGCTTCTCATTTTATCAGAGTGACAACAGAAACCTTGAGATTGCAGTAGTTGCAGCAGCTACCCTTTTATGCATCACGATACTTGCCATAGTGAAAGCTTACACCCAAAAGCTACCACTCAGCCCTTGAATTTTGAGAAACTTGTGTGGGAATCCTACTAATATCATGGGTTTTAAACATAAGGCTTGACTCTGTTATTGATGTTGCAGGGTTGCATTCATTGTCATTAGCAGTTTACTTTTTGTTTTTCCACCTCTGTTTTTTTTTTTTTTTTTTTTTGAAGTTGTAGTCCTGTATTATCATCAGTGCTATTAAGTATGATCTGACTCCTGAGCAACTGATTCCTATTGATGTCTTTGGATATGAAACATTGGCATTTCAGCAGTTTTGACTAATATTTTAAAGCCATAAATTTACTTTTTGAAATTGTATTCGGGTTTTTTTGCCTTTTTGTTTTTTGTTTCTAGGGGTTAATTCTTTGTTTGTTTATAATATGTTTTTAAAGTTGAATTTAGTGTTTGTGAATAAGGATTTATGTTTGAATTCTTAATAGTGCCATTGGCATTTGTGAGTTTTTAAGTTAAAATGATTCGGGTAAGATTTGGGTATGGATACTAATGGATATTGGTATTCGGGTATCCATGGGTAAGATTTGGGTATGGATATTATTATAAAAAAAAATAATAATAAATGGGTTTCGGGTTTCGGGTAGGGTATAGATATTCATAGATAATAATTCGGGTACGATTCGGGTATGAATACTAATGGATATTGATATTCGGGTATTCATGGGTAAAGTTTTCGGGTAGGGTATGGATCGGGTATACCCATACCCTACCCATGGCCATCCCTAGACAAAACTAGCACTGAAAAGATATTATTGAAAAGATCCAAATGCGATGCTTTAAATAAAAACGGCAGTGTTTTGCCTTCTATTTGATTTGAACTCATGTCTATGATGGGGTTAAAGTAGAAGCCTAACGAAAAAATTGTTATTTGCCTATGATTTGATTTTTAGATAAATTAATATATAATTTACCAAAGGAGACAAGATCCAATATGAATTGGGAATAGTATTTGAAATTCCAGAATTAGAAATATCAAGCACAATGCAACTTTTTTGAGTTTGAAGCCATTTTGGAAATTTAGGGCCCAGTTGGCAAGACTGTAAACGAATCTCATATGATTGGGAAGGGGGAACCCAATCTAAAGTGAAGTTAAAAACCAATAAATTGTTAGACAAGTCCAAAATCATCAATTCTGTGAGTTTTGAGAAGTGGACTTCAAAAATAACACCTTCTAGTGGATTATCACTGAGAGACAAAATCTGTAGTTTGGATTGTTTTCCCAAACTTTGAAGCACCCTTCCTTTCAAACAATTGTCAATAAGCAATAGTAATCTCAATGATGGAAATGCTGAGAAATCAGTTTGATTTTGCTCTAAATCCAAAATCTCTACTAAGAGGTTTGCACAGCCAATCAGGTTATGAATAAGTCTACGAAGCTGTCCGTTGAGATTATTCCCTGATAAAAATTAACAACACTTTTAAACCACACATACCACTGAAGGTTTTTGATATCCCACCCTCCAAATAATTATATTTGAGATTCAGATGTTCCAGAGAGTATAATTTAGCCAAAAGCATCTAGAATTAAACCAAGAAATTGGTTTCCACAGATTTTTTTTAAAAATAATCAAATCCCTCAAACAATTTTATTAGTTAGCCAAGATTTGAAACTATTTTGGTATCTAACAAATTGAGTCTGTTAAACTTGATTTTGCTCTTTGAAATTGGACTTGGAAATTGAGTGTTTCACACTCGAGTGTCTCACACTTGAGTTCCAAGTGCAATTTCAAAGAGCAAAATTGAGTATAACAGATTCTATTTGTTAGATACCAACATAATTTCAAATCTTGACTAACTAATAAAATAATTTGACTTTTATAGCTCTTTTCAAAAAAAAATCCCAGTCTCCACGGAGATATGGTTCAAAAATACTAGTGTTAGAGTTGAACAACCACTCCAATACAGAAAAAGAAGAAGTGAAACCATTTGAAGAGCGAGCGAGGGAATCAAGTGAAAAAGAAGAATTAACAAAGGGAATAGAGAAAATATTCCAAAGAACCGGTGTAAACAAGTAATTTTCCTTGTACGTGTATTTCATAAGCGAATGTATTATTGCCAATTTTAAGTCTTTCCACCAAAGACATTCACTAAACTTGGATCAAACTAAGAAGTCAAAAGTTATTTTTTAAAAAATTATAGGAAGATTAAATTTCCAAACTTATTAAAGTTGCTTTTCCACTGAATTCTTCTCTCACATGCTTTTCTCAAATTTTTTTTTTTTTTTATAACCTTCAATTTATTAATCTAAAGAGCAGAAGAAGTGAAGAACTATCCTTATTAAAACAAAAAGACGCATTGGAGTATAAAGGAAACTTAGCAGCCTCATGGGCAGCAAACTTGCACAACCTCCATCCTAACGTTAACGCAAACGAAGAGCAAGAAGAAAAGGACTCACTAGAGCTACTGACATTACTAACAATATTAAAGATGGACCAACTTGGCTGGAAATTAACAACAGATGAGGAGCAATTATATCCAACAAGCTGGACCTCTTTGTGACTATGTCAAATAGTTTTGTTCTCTTTGATTGGTCCAAATTCAAGGAATATTTGTGAAATGTATCAAATAAAATAAAAATATATTTTTTGAAATTGGGACAAGGGACTACACATATCCAAAAAATAGTTAGATATTCAAAGAATTTTGAATGCCTTCATTAGCAAAAGAATAATCATTATAGAGAATATGATATTAATTAGTTACAAATCATATTGAAAATAAAATTAAAATAAAAGAAAAGCCTTGGTTAGTTTTTTTTTTTTTTTGAGAGAAGAAAAAGCTTTGGTTAGCTAGTGGTGTAAGTGTAACCAATCAAATTTCAGTTCTTGCACTAATCTTTGTCGAATCACATTTACTAGATATTTTTGGTTGTGGCTAAATTGTCCATCTTGCTGTAATAATAGATTTGAAGCCCATTCAATCTTTTTTATTTTTGTAATTTGGGCCCTTAAAACCCATGAGTAATTGATATGGGTCCTATTTGAGGAACAAAGTTTTTCTCCAAACTAGTTTGGAGAGAAATTCTACAAACTCATCATATATATTTATATTGAGTGAAAATTTTGAAAATTTAACCGTTAGATTGCATGTTCTTATTACATTCTTAATGCATACAAAATTTCAAAAAAATCAAAGATCAATTGTTATGTCATCAAATAAATATTATAATTTCAAGTTTTCGTAATCTAAAATTGTATATAAAAAATAAGTTAATTGATCAAATAGTGAATAATATCCGATTTGAACGAAATTTGATATGCATGTTAAGAACATAAGAAACATGAAATTTAACGGTTAGATTTTCAAAATTCACATCCAAAAAAAAAAATATATGAGAGAAGTTTGAAAAGTTTCTTTCTAAACTAGTTTGGAGAGAAAATTCGTTCCTATTTGAGCTGTAATTTTTGTGGGCTTTTGGAGGGTAATTAAATAGGTACCATGTAGCAAAAAGATAAATAGTAAAATGAAAGAAGACAAAAGTCACTGGAAATTTCTTCCAACAGATTATACACCATTGTTAAGAAAAGGAAAATGCTAAAGAAAAAGTAATGGTATGTTTCAAGTATCAGGTGGTAAAGTTTTAAAGTGGTAAGTTTAAACCCCTCAAAGATGAAAATCATAGAAAATTTCTTAGCTTAGACAAAAGAAATTTTGATTTAGGTAAAGACCAGGGTCAAAGAATTAAAAGATGTAGACATCTAGACCTCGCTAGTTCCACTATTCGAGTCTTTAACATGGGAGAAGTATTTCATTGATGGCGATATTATTATTTCCAGCCATCTTTGTATCAATCTCTTTCTTTCAAAGGCATGATAATTATTAAGGTGAACCTACCCAACACATACTGGAACTGGACGTAGTAAAAAGTCATGGTTAACACTGAGGTTAAGGTGTAAGAAATTTGAAGCAGCTAAAGAAAATAAAACATACCTTCAGCTATTGAAGTTCAAATGATTTATATATATTAAAAAAAAAAAACTCAATGTAAAGCAAAGAATTAGAAGAGCTTCTAGTCTATAGGTCTATGACCCTCTCCTTAAAAATTGTTTTGATGGCGAACACAGGCTTTTTAAGGCTAGACTAGACTCCTAATAAGATATAGATCTTTCTCTATCCCTCTTATTAACAAATAAATAATAAATTCAGATAAATAATATTAAAATAAAATTTATGTGGGCCACATTAAGTCTCCTAATGAAGATAATTTTATGTAAGGGTCATCCACATTTTGTTACAACTGAATTAAATTAATATCACAAATTTGTACAGCTCCCATCTCCTGCTTTCAAGTACAAGGGAGTATGATTCCCTTCAAAGCATCGATATTTTTTCTATTATTTTCTTAGATTTTAGTTAATGTCATAATTAAGTAAAGAATATATATATATATATATAATCTTGTAAAAAAAATGAGTAGCACTGTAGCATTGGGAAAAAACTGGAAAAAAAAAAAAAAAGGACAAAAAGCCAAGATATATATAATCAATTTTGATGAAGCAAATTAGCTAGATAGTCATGACAAATTCCTAGCTTAAGAAATTAGTGAGCATGGATTCAAAAAAGTTATCCTTATGCCTTGCTTTAGTAGCAAAAGGGAAGAAGTGAAAAATACGATATACGTCTTTACTATCTCAGGTTCAATTATTCAAAAATAATAATTGAATCATTTCAGTAAATATTTATTTGCAGAATTACTCAAATGGTTTCAAATCCTTTTTACCATCACACCAACAGACTCCCGCACCAATTCCAAACCCCTTTTACACTGCCAAAAAGTTCACCCATAATCCATTGAATATTGTTATAAACCATAAAATTTTAGTTGGATTCAAAGGTCACTAATCCTACTGAACATGAGAGAAAGAGACTGTTTTTTGTTATAATTTAGCTTGATTCCCTCTTCCATTCAATGTAGATAAATAAGACTAAAAAATCTTCTGCAATAATATTGACCCATGGGTCATTTTTCTCAACAAAACAAATAAGCCAACATTTTATTTAATGATTGATAAAACTGAAAAGAGCAGTAATTGTTTCCTCATACTCTGGAACACCTAAACAACCTCACACAAATGATAGACCTTCCAACATAGCATTCCAAGCATCTTTAATTTGGTTAACAAACTCATCATAACAATGGGCTCCATATGATAACACCTAAGGAAACCGAATCATAACATTATAAAATTATGATTAAGTTTTTTATACTAAATCATAATTTTAACATTCTTTAAATTATGATTTGATAAAAAAAAATTTTATTAGAATATAATTTTTACAACAATATTACTTTAAAGTGCCCATTTTATTTGTATAGTGGCATTAATTTAGCCAAGATTACTTGGCTAAAAGGATAACTACAAGATTAATTGTTTTTTGATATAACATATTGATAGAATTAATTTTTATATTTTCTAATATTTTTATTTATAAAAATAAAAATATGTTTGAGTGCAAAAATATTTTCTTGTTTATGTTTATGTTTATAATCTAAGAATTCAATCCATGATATTGAGTATTTACTTGGTCTGGTCTATATGAACATGTGTCATTCTTTTCGTGAAAAAGTATATAATTCAAAGAATTGGGAGTCAATGCCTTGTGTCACACTACTTCATAGGGCCAAATTCAAATTTACGTAAATATTGAAATGAAAAATAGTTGATTTAAAGTTTAGAAATTAGGTAATGGAAATCCCAACTTTGACAATGGAGGATTGAGCAGAGTGTAACTTTCGAAATCTAATTACATATGAGCAATATTGTATATTGAACTGGTGCGTCTCAAAGGAATTATGTAAAAATGGATTTGGTGATTATTAAGCAATCTCCTTGATATTCAAGCTTGGTTACTTCGTCAACCCATCTAATGAATTACTCTAAAATCTTCAACAATGTGAATATGCACTATACTTGACGTTAGAAGTATGGATTGCAAAACTAAAACACAATTATTTCAGTAATCCATGGGCAATGATTTCATTACCAGTTACTCTAATGTTTCTTCTCCTTACTCTACCACAAACAATAAGTTTAATTCATTTGTATACTTCCACGTAGGGGATGTAGTGGATTCTATTGGTTGATCTATTAGGATTTGTGTTCTAAAATCTAATTTCTATGACAATTTCAGTTAATAAATTGTTTTATTCTCCCAGATTATATAAGCCTTAGACATTATAATCCACTCAATAAATAGTCAATTTATTGGATTCATTTTTTTGCATGTTAAAATACTTGGTAGTTTAGCACATGCTCTTTTATTTAATTACTAAAAATTTAACATATTCATTTGCAAAATTTTTTCACTTGGTACTTGAGACTTGATTTAAGAGTGGTCAAAAGAACTAGAGACTTCCTAAGGAATGTGCCAAACATATAATGCACAAAAAAAATTATGCCAATATTCACAAATATCAATATTGATACGTAAATTAAAAATACACATGATACATATGACATTACAAAATATATTTATTAAATAAATTTGTAAAAAGCCTAATGAATTCAAAATTGATATAATTTTTTTATATATAAACATTTTCTAATGCTTTTATATGTCAAAAAAAAACTATATATTTATGAGTACAATAAATTTCTCCTCATTATGTTTATGTTTATATTTATGTTATTGTTTCTTTTATTTATATGTTATCTTCAGAAAAAAATTCTAAATGTTATATACCTATAACCATTTTACAATTAAAAAAAATCATACAGCTAATCAATTAGAATGTTCAGAATATGGTCACTATAAACAAGTTCATCTGCTTCAAGTTTTTGCCTAGATTGCACTAGTTTCTTCAAGAGTCAGTAATAATCTCTACTGACACTTAAATGTATCCTCATTTGCTGTTGCGTTTAGATTCAACTCGTTGTCTCCTTCCTGGTGGCTCAACAGTTGTGATACCTCTTGTGATGTCTGTATTTCGTACCTAACAGAAAACTTGTTACTAAAAGTGTTGAAAATTTGTCAATAATATCACATCGGATTTAACTACAAAACATTAATATTTGCTTCAACTTTATTTATTTCCTAAAAAATTCCCTAACATCCCCCTATGGCAATAATAGCCTAAACAAGTTCATACTAGATCAAAATTTGGGATTCATGCAAACATAACTAAGGTTTACTTGAACAACTACCTAAGTTAGACACTTAAAGATGTAACACATCTTGATAGATTGGTATCGAGAATATTTGTACTTGATAACTGTAAACTATATTCAATTCAATATAGTGTAATTTAATGGGATCAACCATAGTTGTGTAGAAGGACAGTTACGTAACTGATGGAAAGTAGAGGGCCTATGACGTGTTTTCATAAAGCAGAGTTCACTAAGACATGTTGAATCAATGAAGAACAAAAACAAAGACGAGTTCATAAAGTTGGGACTAATAATGATAATAATAATACTAATTTAGTCATTTTGGAAAAAAAATGACGAATGAAAAAGAGGAATATAAACAACAACAACAATAATAATAATAATTGGAATGACATGGATGGTAATAACAATGATTAGGATGGTAGAGAAACAATTATTATCAATTATGTTTGAAGCTGCCTTTGTAATTTAATCATGTTTGCCATGGCCTATTTGGTAGTAATGTGCCAAACACTCCCCCCCCCCCCCCCCCCCCCCCCCCCCCCCCGCCAAAAAAAAATCAATGACAAATTTGAGGGCTGCACAAACATAAAACCCTAGGGTTATAAACCTATCTTACTCATCCTGCATGCTTGCATGTCCACCGTTCATAGTTGAGTTTTGAGTTATTTCTTCTGCAAAACATTTCCTTGCAAGTGGGAATCCACAAATATATGGATTCCCCTCATATGCAGTGGCCTTAAAGGTACTGAGTTGAGGGCCTATTGGAATTTTTCCTGACAAGTTATTGTTCGGCAAGTCCAAAAAATTTAGAAAATTAATAAGAGAAATGCTTGAAGGAATTTCATCGCACAACCAGTCCTTAGATAGATCTAGGGAGTCTAATGACTGTAAAAAACCAATCTCTAATGGGATTCTTCCTGTTAAAAGGTTTCTTGAGAGATTTAAAAAAATCAATCCATCAAATTTCAAAATTTCTCTAGGAATAGTCCCAACTAATTTGTTGCTCGAAAGATCAATGCTTTTTACTAGTCCAAGAATACTTTGGTACTCATGCTTTCTTCCTTTCCACATCCAAATTGCACGATCATCATAACTACCAGCCACAAAACCATTTGGCATGACGTAATCTTGATATGAATGGGTGATGGTTGAATTTGGATTTGGAGTCCATTTATGAGTCAAAGCAATAATATTATTGAGGCATGTTGGTATACTTCCTAATATTTGGTTTATGGCAAGGTCCAAAATTTGAAGTTGGGTTAGATGGCATAGATGTGAAGGAATGCGTCCAAAGAAGCGATTAGATCGAAGGAAAAGTACAATTAAATTTGGATGGTTGCTCCCAAACCACATTGGTATCTCTCCCGACAAGTTATTATCTTGAAGATTAATAAATTTTAACTTTGTGCAATTCTTCAATGATGGAGGAAGCTCTCCGCTGAAACTATTGTTGCTTAGGTAGGCCTAATATAATTAAATTCTGAATAAAATTTGGCAACAAGCATGGTTGTAGATTAAGGCTACAACTTTATTCAATATTTATTTTATTAAACATGAATTTTAACAAATCCACCATTTAATTATATTTTTTTCTTAAATCCTTCATGCTTGCAATATTTCAAGAAAATAAAAGATCAATAGCTATGTCGTCAATCAAATATTTAAATTTCAAGTTTTTGTAATCTAAAATTATATATAAAAATTAATTTTATAGATTGAATGGCAAATAACATCCAATTAGCATGAAATTTTAATGTGTTTTAAGAATATATATAGAGAACATGCAGTTCATCGATTAGATTTTCAAAATATGTAACAATGTTAATTTATTTTGTGAGAGCGACTACAACAAAGTTTGTAGCCAAATTTTATTCTTAAACTTTGGTCTCCTTAACAATATATTAGGTCCTTACAAATAAAATAAAAGTTTTATTTATCTAAACTTTGGAAGAGATGTAACTTACAACATTGATAATGAGACTATCATGTAACAATTTCAAAATAAAAATATTTGTAGAAGGAAATTGTAAGATTTTATGTATTTGTGTGTGTGTGTGTTTTTTTATTTTTTTATTTTTGGCAATGTATGAAATTCACTTTTTATTAGATTTTGTATAATTTAAATTTCTTAAAGACCGTCCTAAAAAATTTTTTTGGAGCTGTCACTGTATGTGTTATATATATATATATATAGAGAGAGAGAGAGAGAGAGAGAGAGATATTCAAATTACACATTTTTTACACCGTAAATTTTTAAGAGATCTAATGGTTGAAAAAAAAAAATCATTAAATGCTATTCCTTTTCCCTCACTACCTAATTAATACTACAATTTTTTTCTCTCTCTCCTTATTAAATTCTTTCCATACCTTTTTTTTTATTCCTTTTTCTTTCTATCCATAGAGCATAATATCATTTTGGTGTGGGTAGAAACTTCAGTACAAATCCATTTGCATTGTTTTCCCAAACTTTGAAGCACCCTTCCTTTCAAACAATTATCAATAAGCAATAGTAATCTCAATGATGGAAATACTGAGAAATCAGTTTGATTTTGCTCTAAATCCAAAATCTCTATTAAGAGGTTTGCACACCCAATCAGGCTATGAATAGGTCTACGAAGCTGTCCGTTGAGATTATTCCCTGATGAAAACAACACTTTTAAATTACACATACCACCGAAGGTTTTTGATATCCCACCCTCCAAATAAATATATTTGAGATTCAGATGTTCAAGAGAGTTTAATTTTGCTAAAAGCATCTGGAATTAAACCAAGAAATTGGTTTCCACGGAGATAGAGTTCAAAAATACTAGTGTTGGAGTTAAACAACCACTCCAATAGTTTTGTTTTCTTTGATTGGTTCAAATTCAAGGAATATTTGTGAAATGTATCAAATAAAATAAAAATATATTTTTTGAAATTGGGACAAGGGACTACACATATCCAAAAAATAGTTAGATATTCAAAGAATTTTGAACGCCTTCATTAGCAAAAGAATAATCATTATAGAGAATATGATATTAATTAGTTACAAATCATATTGAAATTAAAATTAAAATAAAAGAAAAGCCTTGGTTAGTTTTTTTTTTTTTTTTGAGAGAAGAAAAAGCTTTGGTTAGCTAGTGGTGCAAGTGTAACCAATCAAATTTCAGTTCTTGCACTAATCTTTGTCGAATCACATTTACTAGATATTTTTGATTGCGGCAAAATGATCCATCTTGCTGTAATAATAGATTTGGAGCCCATTCAATCTTTTTTATTTTTGTAATTTGGGCCCTTAAAACCCATGAGTAACTGACATGGGCCCTATTTGAGGAACAAAATTTCATTCCAAGCTAGTTTGGAGAGAAACTCTACAAACTCATTATATATATTTATATTAAGTGAAAAGTTTGAAAATTTAACCGTTAGATTGCATGGTCTTATTACATCCTTAATGCTTACAAAATTTCAAAAAAATCAAAGATTGAACTGGTGCGTCTCAAAGGAATTGTGGAAAATTGGATTTGGTGATTATTAAGCAATCTCCTTGATATTCAAGCTTGGTTACTTCGTCAAACTATCTAATGAATTACTCTAAAATATTCAACAATGTGAATATGCACTATACTTGACGTTAGAAGTATGGATTGCAAAACTAAAACATAATTATTTCAGTAGTCCATGGGCAATGATTTCATTCCCTGTTACTTTAATGTTACTTCTCCTTATTCAATCGCAAACCATAAATTTAATTCATTTGTATACTTCCACATAGGGGATGTAGTGGATTCTATTGGTTGATCTATTGGGATTTGTGTTCAAAAATCCAATTTGTATGACAATTTCAATTAATAAATTGTTTTATTCTCCCAGATTATATAAGCCTTGGGCATTATAATCCACTCAATAAATAGTCAATTTATTGGATTCATTTTTTTGCATGTAAAAATACTTATTAGTTTGGCACATGCTCTATTATAAATTAATAAAATTTTAACATATTCATTTGCAAATTATTTTCACTTGGTACTTGAGAGTTCATTTGAGTGGTCAAAAGAACTAAAGACTTCCTAAGGAATGTGCTGAACATACTATGCAAAAAATAAAAATAAAAAATGAAGCCAATATTCAAAAATATCAATATTGATACGTAAATTCAAAATACACATGATACATATGACATTACAAAATATATGTATTAAATAAATTTGTAAAAAGCCTAATGAATTCAAAATTGATATAATTTTTTATATATAAACATTTTCTAATGCTTTTATATGTCAAAAAAAAAAATTATATATTTATGAGTACAATAAATTTCTCCTCATTATGTTTATGTTTATATTTATGTTATTGTTTCTTTTATTTAAATGTTATCTTCAGAAAACAATTCTAAATGTTATATACCTATAACCATTTTACAATTAAAAAAAATCATACAACTAATCAATTAGAATGTTCAGAATATGGTCACTATAAACAAGTTCATCTGCTTCAAGTTTTTTCCTAGATTACACTAGTTTCTTCAAGAGTCAGTAATAATCTCTATTGACACTTAAATGTATCCTCATCTGCTATTGAGTTTAGAATCAATTCCTTATCTCCTTCTTGGTGACTCATCAGTTGTGATATCTCTTATGATGTCTCTATTTCGTACCTAACAAAAAACTTGGTACCAAAAGTGTTGAAAATTTGTCAATAATATCACACTGGATTTAACTACAAAATATTAATTTTTGCTTCAACTTTATTTATTTCCTAAAAAACTCCCTGACATCACCTAATGGCAATAATAACCTAAACAAGTTCATACTAGATCAAAATTTGGGATGCATGCAACATAACTAAGGTTTACTCGAACAATTACCTAAGTTAGACACTTAAAGATGTAATGCATCTTGATACATTGGGATGGAGAGTTTTTGTACTTGATAACAATAAACTATTAAAAAACCAATCTCTAATGGGATTGTTCCAATTAAAAGGTTTCTTGAGAGATTTAAAGAAATCAATCCATCAAGTTTCAAAATTTCTCTAGGAATAGTCCCAACTAATTTGTTGCTTGAAAGATCAATGCTTTTTACTAGTCCAAGAATACTTTGGTACTCACACTCTCTTCCTTTCCACACCCAAATTGCACGATCATCATATCTACCAGCCACAAAACCATTTGGCGTGATGTAATCTTGATATGAATGGGTGATGGTTGAATTTGGAGTCCATTTATGAGTCAAAGCAATAATATTATTGAGGCATGTTGGTATACTTCCTGAGATTTGGTTTACGACAAGGTCCAAAATTTGAAGTTAGGTTAGATGGCATAGATGTGAAGGAATGCATCCAAAGAAGCGATTAGATCGAAGGAAAAGTAAAATTAAATTTGAATGGTTGCTCCCAAACCACATCGGTATTTCTCCCAACAAGTTATTATCTTGAAGATTAATAAATTTCAACTTTGTGCAATTCTTCAATGATGGAGGAAGCTCTCTGCTAAAAAAATTGCTGCTTAAATCCAATGTTTCAATCCCAAGTAAAAAGCCCACCGAGCTTGGGATTTTCCCATGAAAATGATTGTTTGCCAAATTAAGAATTTTCAATCTCTCAAAATGGAACCAACAGTCAGGGAGCTCTGCTGATAATTGGTTATTGGAATGATCTAAAAAGTTCAAGTTTCCTTTAGTGATTGCACATAGGGATTGGACTTGCTTTGAAAAGGTGTTGTTGGAAAGATCCAAGTGTACTGCTTTAAAAAAAAAAAACTTGGTATTTCACCTTCCAATTTATTGGAACTCAAGTCTATTATGGGGAAAAAGGAGAACTCCCATGACAAATTTGGTACATGGCCACTAATTTCGTTGTGAGATAGATTCATAAACCAAAATTGACTTGAGAAGATCCAGTTTGAATTGGAAAGAGTATCCAAAATTTTAGAATTAGAAATATCAAGCCAAGAGAAATTTTTTTGAGTTTGAAGCCATTTTGGGAATTGAGGGCCTAGTGGGCAAGACCCCAGGCCTATCGTTTTTAATTGGAAAGAAGGAACCCAATCAGAGTTGATGTTGAAAACTAATAAGGTATTAGATAGGACCAAATACTTCAATTTTGTGAGTTTTGAGAACTGGGCTTCAAAAATAACACCTTCTAGTGGATTATTTGAAAGATAATGAAACTCTAGGCTAGATAGTTTTCCCAAACTTACAAGTATTGTCCCATTCAAATGATTTCGATCTAAATGCAAACCCTCTAATGAGTGGTTTGCATACTTGGTCAAATTAAGAATAAAATAAATAAGCTATCCGCTGAGATAGTTCCTTGTTAGAGATAACGTTTTCCAATTACACATATCACCAAAGGCTTTTGGTATCTCGCCTTTAAACTCATTATAATCAAGATTGAGATGTGCAAGAGAGTTCAACAACTCTAGTGTTGGAGTTGAACAACCACTCTAGTACTGAAGAAGAAGAAGAAGTGAGATTATTATAAGAGAGATCGAGGACATCAAGAGAAGTAGAAGAATTAAAAAGGGGAACAGAGAAAATATTTAGAAGATTACAAGAACCCAAGAACAAGGATGTCAAGTATGGCAGTTTATTAACAACATAGAGCCAATTATTAACTTTGCTCAGGTTAACGTTACTCATGTCATGGTATTCTAAAGAAGAAAGTTGAGGGAGCCACTCTATGTTTTCAGTTATATTAAAATTATTCTGGCCAAGATCAAGGTACCGCAAGTTGGAAAGATTCCCAAGCTGAAAAGGTGTACTTCTTCCAAAATTAGCATAATAAAGGTCAAGGTGTCTTAAGTTGGAGAGAGAAGCAATGAATTCTGGGATTTCGCTTTGATTAAAATCATTGAAGCTCACATCCAAATAAGTCAAATATTTCAACTCAATCAAGGAAGGATTAAGTTTACCTCACAAAGGCGGTGAGGGAAAGGACGAGGCACTGAGATTGAGCATGATGACGTGGCCTATTTGGTTGCTACACCTAACCCCACTCCATGTGCAACAATCTTGATCGGAGCTCAAAAAAGAAAGAAGGCCATAGTCATCAATAAGGTTTTGTTTAATCTTGAGAAGAGCTTGTCTCTCATGCACTTTGCAGCCAAGGTGAGTATCTCTTTACCCCAAATAATTTGCAATAGTTGGTTTCATGCACAACAAAAGGAGAATTAAAGTGAGGAGAAATTGAAGGGAACTTCCACCCATGATTAGGATGAATTTGGAAGATCAAGTATATGATTAAGATAAGAGTATCAACACATCAAATGAGCAATGTTTACAAGAATGATTTTATTTGCCTCAATTATTTATACATGCGTTAAATAGAAATTATTGGCAGTAACTTGAAAAAAAAAAAGAGAGAAGACGAAAGTCACTGGAAATTTCTTTTAAGCTTTAATAGATTAGACAATGGACACCAGTTTTAAGAAAAAGTATTTGTTTAACTACAAGTCTGAATTTCGTGGTTCGATGTAGTGGTTGCCTGTTTTATTTTCTGGAAATATAGGACATAAATGCATATAAGACGCTCCAATATTACAATAAAGTATTAAAAAATTAATAAATAAATAAATCCTTAAACCAATCAAATTTCTGCTCTTGCACCAATGTTTAGTTTAATCACTGATGCCTCCCTCTAAACTTAAAAAGTCCAAACCTTGTATGCTGCCCACAATGGTCACTGGGGATGGATAGCCACCACAGCAAGTTGTTGATAGAAAAAGAGTAAAAAACATAGGCACCAATCTTTGTTTAATCACTGATGTCTCCCTCTAAATTCTTGTATGTTCCCAGAAGGTAGCAAATGCATATATAGACTTCACTTGGTTGTTTTGGGTGGTTTACGCAATTTTGGTCCCATGCCTCTTTTTTTTTTTTTTTACCATAACTTTGGTCTTAGACGGTATTCTTTATTTATTATTACTATTATTGTCTACTTTAATTATATTATTGAAGTGTTCTTGTAATTCACTAATTTGCATTAACTTTTTTGGCCATTGTAATTCACTATTGTAATTCATCAATAAGGTCCTGTTCAATCTTGAGAAGAGTTTGTCCCTCATGCTTTTTGCAGCCAGGGTGAGTATCTGCTAACCCCAAAGTATTTCCGGTTGTTGGTTTCATGCACAACAAAAGGAGAATTAAAGTGAGGAGAAATTGGAGGGAACTTCCACACCCATGATTATATAGGATGAATTTAATTAGAGGATCAAGAATGTGATTAAGATAAGAGCATCAACACATCAAATGTGCAATGTTTCAAGAATGATTTTATTAGCCTAAAATATGTCTTAATTATTTATACCTGTGTTAAGTATAAATTATTAGCAGCAAATAGTAAAATGAAAGAAGACGAAAGTCACTGAAAATGTCTTTCAATAGAGTATACACCATTGTATTATTGCCAACTTTTTTAGTTGCGAATTTTCCAAGTCTTCCAACTCTTAATAAAAAAAGGTTATTCAAAGATAATATTCACTACATAATTTTGTTTTCACACTGCACTCTTCTCTCACATACGTATTTCATTACCTGCTTCGATATTAATAAGCTTTATATATTGTTCAGATTTGATAAAAAGTTAAAGCGAGGTGACTAAGGAGTATATTGTATTATTGCAAAATGTCTTACGGCAGAGACAAAAACTGAACTTGGTTGGTTTAAACGAAAAAGTCAATTTATAGAAATATACTATTTTCACAATAAAAAGTTATGAGTAATACTAACATCATAACTTTTACTACAACTTTTATTACAACTTACTCACGTGACAAGTTACGAGTAGTGGAGTTGTAAACCCACCACTCACAAATTGTCATGTAAACAAATTGTGGTCCTATCATTTTTCAAAAGTTATTGAAGATATAAGTTTTCACATTGTATTCTCCTCTTAAAATGTATTCTTTATGCGCGAAGAGATTCTATAGCACAAAATTTGCCAAAAACTTTTAACCTTGGGATGAGTAAATAAAAAATTGATATTCGTGATGAATTTAGATAATAATTAATAAAAATTTGTCAATTCAACTGTTATAAAAGAAATTATAAAATATTTTATTATATAGGCATTGCTCATACAGCCCTAAGAGAGAGTAAATAAAAAGTTGAAGCAATGGCTCATTATAATTTCGTTTTTGGACACAAAAGAAGGGAAATATGCTCTTGCCTACTTAATTGTGTTGTGTCTCAAGGTTTTGGACATAAAATGCTGATTGTACATGGCCGTTAAAAGATCCATCTATCTGTAAAAATAGGTATGGAGCCCATTTCATTATTTATTTCAAAGTTGGTCCCTTAAAACCCAAGCCCTACTTATGCCGTATTTTCCGTGGGCTTTTGAAAGATAAATAGCTACCGCAGAGTGCTTAATCACAGACATTACAACCCACCTGATTCTAATTTGATTTGAATTTTGAAGGAAGGAAAGTTAAGCTTGGTGACATGATATAGTTATACCAATCATAATATTTGTTATGTTTAAGCCTAGCTATCCGAGCTTGTGAGATTATATGTATAACATGATCTTCACCTTTCTGTCTTACATTGTAAAGGAAGAGAAATTAACAGTGCAAATAGCACAAGCTGAGCACATGATGGGTTGCCCTAAGACAACAATTTCGAACGGCAAACAAGAATTACCTAACTTCCTCCATGACTATGGATAATTGCTCCACCATACTATGGAACAAATATAGTTTACCAAGTGTATCGCCTCACCCTTCTTAAACAAGTTTTTGTTTCAAACACATTAATTGGTTTTTTTAATAAGTTTTTTTTTTTTATTCATATTGAATACAAATCATTTTTTTTATGCGAATTGAATACAAATCCTTTGTCTTATTTTGAGTATTCTGTTTTATATTTTACCAATTGCAATCTGTTACATGTGTCTTTTTTATTCCTTAATAAAACAATTAAAATTAACAAAAAATTGATAGAGCATACATAAAGTAGATATCTTAGAGTGGGGAGAAGAAGTTCTATTCGTTTATATTAACATCAAATACATAAATTGTCTTCTCGTATTACAAAGTGTGTGCTCATATTTACCATTGAAAAAGAGAACTGTATGTCCAACTGTTAGATATACTCATGTGACATATGAGTGAAGTTTCACAGTGACTATTACTCCATGAAAGCAAATCAAGAAAGTAGAGTTGTACTTTTTCATAGAAAACCTACTAAAATATGGCAATGGCAACTTAGATACAATTTTTTAAATGTTATATTTTAAGTTCTCCATTTAAATTTCATCATATGACCGATTGCATTGACTAATAAATGATATGGTTGAATTTTTTCTTTTCCAAAAAGATGTGCTACATTGACTTATATAAACACATCTTTAAACTTAATTGAAAAATCTAAAAAATAGTATATAAGAAATTTTACCTAAGTTTTACGTTTTTGTAATAAGTCAATGAATTCAAACAAATCTTTTTGAGAAAATGCTCTCAATGAATTCAAACAAATCTTAGATTAAGTACTTTTTTTTTTTTTTTTTGAGAAGAGATTAAGTACTCAATTTGTAGTTGCGCTAATAACTATAAGTTATTATATTAATGATAACAATGATTTTTGGATAAATAACAATCTTTAGACATCATTTGAGTCTGGTCAAATGAGGTGAAGAAAAAAGACAAAATCTTTTCATTTGAGTTGCCAAAAACTAAAATGTCATTAATAATAACTTGCACAAAAGCGAAATACCTTACAACATTAAAAAACCAAGTTGTTTATTGTGGCACATTAATTTAACATGTGAATTTACTTGAACAAGATCTCCACCTTTCTACCTACATGGTAAAGGAGAAGTTGTACACAAAACAATGCAAACAGCACCCATATTGCTTATGCTAGAATGAAAATCCAGCCTCAATCTTAATATTCTACTTTATACTCCATTAATTGTAGTATGTGAAACTTTGGTTACTTTTTTAAAAAAAGAACAAAAAAAGTGTAGCAGACTATAATCAATGGAGTATATATATAATGTAGAACACTAATAATGGAACAGAGGACTTTATTCTATATCCTAAGTGATTGCTTTAAATGACAAACCAGAACCACCTAACTTTTCCTCCACAACCTTGGTCAATTGCTCCACCATTCTTGGTGTCAGATAGTTAACCCAGTCTCCCACCTCACCCTTCCTAAACAAGGTTTTGTTTTCAAAGTACTTAATAGACTTGCCAGCCTTGTTTACCTCCAACTCCTTCATATTCTCAAAACTACAAAGTTTGGCTATCTTTTTAACATCACCAGCTCCCTCCTCCTCCAAAGAAAATGGGAACCCCAGAAACTCTGCTAGCTTTTTCAGGTGAAAAGTGACGTCTTCTTTGAGGTCCTCATACTTCAAGAACAATACCTTGTGAGGTCTCTCTATGCTCTCCTTCCAGTACCCCAACATATGGTCCCAAAAGGGACCAAATCCAATTACCCCCTTACAATACATTTCAAAGGCTTCATCTAGTGACATTGGAGATTTAGATCCAGGATCAACTTTGTTAAGAAAATGCCATGAGGAGATGAAAGTGTCAAAAGGGTTTCCACAAATATAAACAACCCGGCAACCAGACTTCTTGATTGAAGTAGGCAAGGAAGGAAATGGAAGCTGGGTGCCAAAAAGTCTAGGGTGTGGAAGGTTGGAGAGATCAGGAAGTTGGCGGTTGGCATAGAGCTTGTACTCAAAGAAAGGTACAAGATCATGAGGGTTTGAAGTAAGTAAAGGATGATTATTTTCCAAAGAAAAACGCTTACGATTCACAATAGCAAAAGCCAAAGCTTTTAACCATGTGGTGCCTGATTTTGGAATGGTGGCTAATACAAAATCATTGTCACTTGCTTGGAAGTGCCTTTGGAATGAGACTATGGATTGGATTTCAATTGCTTGGCACCAAAACTCTTGGTACTTGTAGAGATGAGGGGTTCTCCACCCTTTTTCTTTGGGAAGAGAAAGAAGAAGTTCCTTGCATTCATGGCTTAGTTCTTCTTCTTCTTCTCCTCCATTACTTGATTGGTTTTTTGGGTAATGAGTGATAGTCATTGAAGTAGTATTGATAGAACTTGGCATGAAAATTGGGTCACAAATGACCACTTATTTATAGTTGAACTTGTTCGTCTTTTTGTACTTGAAGGGTTTGGATATTTTGTACACCATATTGTGGGCTTACAACTAGTGATGCTTCTCGTGCCATTTTTGGCATGTTTTGGTTATCTTATTAATTTTTCTACTTCTTTACGTCTGCCTAGCTAAGTTGGGCGTTGCTTTTCTGATAGTGACTGAATTGAAATCCTTTGCCCCCACAGCTGGTAAACAAAGATTTTCTCCAAACTAATTTGAAGAGAAACTCTTCAAACTTCTCAGTAAATTTCGACAGCTGCAGGTGTCGAGAGCTGTCGAGGTAGCTGTCGAGGTAAGCTGTCGAGAAAAGCACGTGGACAGATGCAGCTATCGAGGTCAGCTATCGAGGGAGAAGAAACAAACAAGAGGGAACCTCGATCGATCCAGAAGCTATCGAGGAGCTATCGAGCAAACAGAAAGTTTCTCGATCGATCCAGCAGCTATCGAGGTATCTGTCGAGACTGCGATAAGAATGAGTCTAAGAAGCTCGACAGATAGCTATGTATCGAGAGGTATCGAGGAGGTGTCGAGATGCCTTTAAAAGCAGTTTTTCAAAAGAAGAAAAACACAGACATGAATGCAATCATGCATGCAACTCAACCAAAGATACAACCAACACATTAAGCTCTCAAAATCATCTCTCAACACGAATTTTGATGCACATGTATCTCAAAACACGCACACACACACTAAACAAGTCTAACCAATTTTATATTTCAAAAACAAGTTATGACAGTTTAGTGATCATACATTAACACATGTAAACTTTGTGATGGCCAAATCACATTGTACCTGCACATGTATCAAGAATAGCAAAGAGTATTGCGTGTCGTGTGTGAAAACATTGCAAGATTGCATATGTGTCTCAATGTTATGACGATTTGAGATATGAGAAAATCACTTTAACTCACACACAATCATAACTGTTTGATGGGGACTATCACCTTCGAGGTACATCCTATAACTCCCACATCTCCTAGAAAACACGCTTGCAACCATATTTTAAAGCATTTTTGATCTTTTTGCTTTCTATATCTTTGCATATTTTCTTTTTAACAAGCATATCATGCATGGGCATACAAGAGAAAGAAAAGAAATACCCAATGATGTTAAGCTTTTGACACTGCACTTTTGCTATGCCGAAGCATATAGATGTCATATTATGATTGGCGAGTAACAGTGGTGAGATGGTTATTTATGCCTTTCTCTTAGGATTTTCTAGTTCAACCCATCAAAAAGAATGATACAAGTGTTAAGAGAAGAGATCACTTAACCTTGCTCATCACAAACAAAGAGCTACAGAGCTCACTCGCTTAGTTGTGCAAAAGAATGCTCGTCTAAGCTATAGATGATACAAAGTTTAGAAAACTCTGTTTCAATGGCCATTTCAAAAGTTCACACGAACTAATGCACGCAAACACACACTGTTTTTGTATTTTTCAATTTTTCAATTTTTTTTTTATTTTTTTTTTCAGAAAAGCAAAAAATAAAACACAAAACTGAAAACACACAAACAAAAACATGTAAAGCAAAACAATGCATAAAACTAGACTGACTCAAAACAGTAAAGAAACACACAAGTAATGCAACACACAAAAACAGGAGAGAGAAGAAGAAGTGACTGAAATCACTTAGATTCCTTTGTCTTCCACACTTTGGAAGATCCTTTCCTTTTGGTCGATTCTTGAACTGGTGAAGAGGGAGAAGAATATGAACCGTTCAAGTTCGAAAGGAACATGAGGGCTTTTAGAATGTCTCCAAGAGGAGCGAGAGAAGACTGAAGCTGATTCTGACTCCCAGATGCTATTGTGCCATTACTCTGTTGAGTGGCACGCCACTTGTAGCAATTAGGTCGAGTGTGACCGGCAGCACCACAATGATAACAGAGATGCGGCTTCTTCAGTTTGGCCTTTTGAGAGTTAGCCTTCTTATTCCTAGGGTTTCTAGCTTCCCTTTTCTCAATTTTAGGGGGTGCTCCTAGAATGGACTTGCCATTATCTACGTTCTCACTAGCTAATTCAGATTTAACATTCTTTTCTTCATTTTTAATGTTATTAGCAGGTGGAACAAACACAGTAGTACTAGAAGTAGGAGTATTAGAGAGAGAGAATTCATACCCCAATCCAGTACGATCTGAAGAATATCTCTGAGCACTCAGCATCTCGTCCAGTTTAGCACTTGACGTCCTCTCCAGTTGTGCTCTGACTTGAAACAGCTCCGCTTCAAGCTTCTTAGTCCTCTCAACCAAGAAATTGTTTTCGAACCTCAGTGCTCCAATGGTTTGAATCGCTTCATCGACCTTTGTGGACAGCTCCTCACGGTTGAGTTCCACATCACTGAGCTTCTTGGTGGCCAGCCTATATAGTTTCTCATGCTTCTCAGAAAGCTTGTATAGCTTCTCATAGGCGGTATGGATATCATCTTGATCATCCATAATTTCACGCTTGGAATCCACCAATTCTTCTTCTTCATCCACTTTTTCACTAACCCCATTAGTAGGATTAACAGTGGCAGTGAAGGCATTCAAGATTCCGTCGTCTTCATCTTCGGAATCATCCTCGGGCTCTGTATCGCTTAAGGTAACAGCAAGTGCCTTGCTTTTCCTTATGCTCTTGAGGTACGTAGGACACTCTTGTTTCATGTGTCCGAAGCCTTGACACCCAAAACATTTTGGCCCAGCAGGAACAGTGTACTGACCGCCATCCTTGACATCCTTCTTCCCTTTATCTGAATTCTTGAATTGTAAAGAACCGGATTGTCTACGGTCTTTGTTGAAGCCCTTTCCGTTGGCATTCTTCATAAACTTCTTGAATTGCCTTGTGATGTAGGACTTCATCTTGGAATCTTCATCATCTAACGAGTCATCCGTATCACTGCTCTTGGCCTTCAGAGCCAAACTCTTGCCCTTGCTTGACTTGCCTAACCTAGTTAGCCCTAACTCATATGTTTGCAAGTTTCCAACCAGCTCAGTCAAAGGAATTCTGTCAATATACTTCGACTCTTCGATCGCCGTGATCTTAACATGGAATCTTTCGGGCAGCGATCTAAGCACCTTCCTTACTATCTTAGGTTCAGGGATGGTCTCCCCAAGATTGAAGGCTGAGTTCACTATATCCTTGAGCTTGGCATAGAACTCATCAAATGACTCATCCTCCTCCATCTTGATTTCTTCAAAGCGTGTGGTGAGCCTCTGCAGCTTTGAATCTTTGACAGCCTTGGTGCCCTCATAGGTTGTCTGAAGGATGGTCCATGCTTCCTTAGCAGTTTCAGTTGAGGAAATTTTCTTGAACTCCTCATTGGTGACTGCACTGAATAGGGCATTCAATGCTCGGCTGTTAAAGTTTGCCGCCTTGATCTTAGCATCATCCCAGTCGGCCGGCGCTTCTGTAGGCTTGGTCCAGCCTATCTCCACAGCTTGCCACACTTTCTCATCTAAAGACTGCAAGAAAGCTCTCATGCGTACTTTCCAGTATGCATAGTTAGTGCCATCAAATAAAGGAGGTATAATGAGAGATTGTCCTCTATCCATGACAGCAGAGGTCAATGGATCACACACAATAGATTAAACCCTAATCAGAGTGTGCTTGCTCTGATACCACTTGACAGGCCACAAACGCGTTGACTCCTTGTGATAAATTACGTTGATTAATTAGCCAAGTTATTAATTAATCAATTTAACATGCAATATCACGTGGCAGCACAAACAAATCACCAAAACTAAGTTATGCAGCGGAAAATAAAAAACACGGTGATTTGTTCACGAATGGGGAAAACCCTTACGGCAAAAACCCCACCGGGTGATTTAAGGTCACCACTCCCGAAACTCCACTATTATCACAACAAGCAGTTACAAGTAAGGAATCCCAGTACCTCACCAACCTACAGTTGAACTCTTACCCCAATACCCAATTGGACTTGTTCTGTAGTGACAGTTTCTCCTTTTAATGCACGGCTCCCAAGTACGTGACTAACCAAATGCGCGGATCCCAGTACGCAACTTCAATTACCAACTATGGAGAGAGAGAGTTGGCTGCAAAGTTCTTCAAATCATCAAGGATGAACTAGGGCACGAACTTTGTCTGTCAGATCACAAATTGCATGAACAACAAGTTCTCAAAGAATGTGCAACTTGTTTTTCTGTGATCTCTACTTTGACGGCCCTTAAAATAATCCTTTTATATGTCTAGGGTTAGGAGAAAAGAAGTCCCAAAGACACACTCACGGATTAGACTTGAAACAGACCTGGAAATCTGTTTTCTTTAATTCTCGACAGATAGAGGTGTCGAGAGGTGTCGAGACAGCTGTCGAGGTTCGGGCAAAACAGCTTCTTTAAATCTCGATAGATGTATCTGTCGAGGTATGTGTCGAGATTTAAAATCTTGCACTTCCTAACTTGTTTCTTGGACAGACTTTGACGGCTTCAACACTTAACTTTGAACCACTGTTCCTTGAAGTGTTAAACTCATCCTAAATCTACCCAATTACAAGTAAAGTGCGTTTTGTCTAAGGATAAGCCAATTACATAAAATAGTGACATATGTTCACAGACTTGAACCACATATGTCCTAACATGTGTTAAAAAGAAATTCTGGAGCCCTATAGTGGCGTTTTAAGGAGCCTATAATGGCGTTTTAATGACCTATAGCGGTGTTTTGTAACTTGAGCTCCATGAACTCGAGTAAACTATATTTTTTATTTTTTTATACTACCCCTTCTTTTTCAAAATTTTGGGCCCCCTTCCACTTGGGGGCCTTAGGCAATGGCCTAATTGGCCTAGTGGAAGGGTCGACATTGATTGTTAGATGTATTGTTCGTCATCATTGATTAGTATAGTGCTTGATGGCGAGATCAAGTGTGAAGTTCTTGAATCAGTGGAGTGCTAGACGGCTAAGAGCAAAAAAGTGAGAAGAGAATAGGGATTAGGGCTGTTAGATGTTGGTGAAATTGTTCGGTTACAAGTTTTTGGCTATTTATGTGGGAATAGTGTGTATTTGTTGACATGATTTTAGAATTGCTGGTGTGGCATATAATTAGGTGTTGAGAAGGTATAAGTAATGTAATGTTACATAATACAAAGTGACGTACGTCAACTAAACATTTCTGTTGTTAAAAATATTAGCTTCTGCTTGGGAAGCAAAATACTAAAAGTATTGTAAATAAAGGAAAAGTTAGTTGAAATAGTATAGTAGAATTTATGAATAGTATCAAAAAGTGCAGTGAGCCACATAAATAGTAGTAAAAATAAGTTGAATAGTAAAATAAACTGACATAGAATAAGATATATAAATAGAGCTTTAGTGTGTAATCTCTTGCATATATACGAGTACATTTAAAAACTATCACAGTTACATATATATGATTTAGAATCTAATTCGATCTTTACACTCAATAATTCACTTGCCATAAAAATTAAAAAAAAAAAAAATTAGATGAGATCCATGGCACAAAATTGAAGTCCAATTAAAATTCATTTAGAATTTAATTTAGACTCTTTTTGATTTTTGACCTAATAATTCATTTGACACACAAAATTAAAAATTTAATGAAACATGTGGCGCAAATTAAACTCCAACTTAGAATTTAATTAAATTTTCTCTCAGTTTTCGCTATATATATATATATAGGGTTGGGTCGAAGTTACACTTGGTATAACTATAAACAATGTTACACCACTTAATATTTTTTAATTGGATACGAATATTGACAAATCCACTGTTAGATTACATTATCTTCATATATTTCCCATGTTTGCAAAATTTTAAGGTGATAAAAAATTAATAGCTATGCCATCGATCAATTGTTAAAAATCAAGTTTTTCTAATTTAAAATAATGTATATAAGATTAGTTTAGGGATCAAATAGTAGATAGCAACAGATTGATATGAAAATTGACATGTATGTTAAGAACATATAGAATATGTAATTCAATAGTTGGATTTTCAAAATATTAATTCAATAACAAGTTATTTGGTGATGTAACATTACTTTGAGTTAAATCAGGTGTAACTGGATTATACCACATGACATCAAGGCGCATAACTCCACCAAATATTTCACCATTAGTATTTATCACCGGTTTGTGTGTGGTTTGTAGAAAAAGTGATTATACCCTTTCTCAAAAAAAAAAAAAGTGATTATGCCGTTTATTAATAGTGAACATGTATGCAACGATATCATGTGTGTGGATATTCATAGTTATACATCCCTTTCTAAAACTGAGTTTGTATCGAATCACATAACATAGTTTGCATCCACATATATCTTCAAAACTAAGTTCCACGATGTGGTGAACTTAGTTAATTTGCATCCGCATATATCCAGGGATATCCCACCTTGAACTCATTATTATTTTTGAGATATTTGTAAGCCTTTGAATAATTTAAGGGTCATAACCTCCAATAGGGAAATCTTTTTTTTTATTATTATTTTTTTTTATGTGCGTCACCACTCTTTTATAAATTTGAATTTGATACCATGTCATACTCATACCATACTTGTAAAGGTCTATTATTTTATTGTTTTATATGGGTTCCATGACTTCCATCTAGCTATCTAGTATTTCAACTGTCAGTAGATATTATTAATTAGTGACTCATTAATATTTTGTGTTAGAACTCTTTCTCTCTTCCTTGTGTGTGTGTGTTTGTTTAAAAAAAAAACATTTTGGTGATCATCTATTTTTCTATATATTATTAATTAGAAGTATACATTTTTCTACTCCACTCTTCCAATCATTTGTTTCTCTATATATTTTCTTTGTTGGTAGAAAATTACGTTCTATATTTGTAACAGATAATATGACAAATGACAGTACATATTATTAGGTTGGATGGTCACGAAATTGTTGATGTGATATTTCAAAGAGTAATATTGCGTATACAATGATACATCTTTAAAAAATGGAATTCAATTATCTTTTAAATCATGAAAATTAGCTATAATTAATTATGTACTAAATTTTGCAGCAACTTTCCTTTCAATATTTAAAGACAAAATATCCATTAGAAAATCATCTTTCATTTTCTTTCAAAAACTAATACTAGCTATTGCATTCATGATTGAAAATTCTTATTTTTGTGATTATAGAGAAAATTGAAAGAGTAAATACAAGTATAACTATTCTATAAAGAAAATAGCATGGACTATAAAATTGAAAGTCTTTACAAATATTTAAATAGTGTTAACCAATAAAAAATTTAGAAAATAAAAACAAAATAATTCCCTCTTTGAGTGTTAGGGATACACCATTTTTTGGGACCTTTTATTTTATTTTTTTTTATCTATGTATGTAATTGGTATAGGAATATTTGGTGTCCAATCTATATATATAATAATAGGTGAAGTTGAGAGAAATTCAAATTAAAGTTCCAAATTAGAGTTCTAATTTTGTGTCATGTGTCCTAAATTATTTATTTTAAAGAGTTTTATTTCTTAATTTTAGAATCAAATGTGGGATCATAACATAAATATTTATCCAAATGAGTTATTAAGCACAAAAACCAAAGAGTTTAGAATAAATATACGTATGAAAAAATACTTCACAATAATTATAAAAAAAATGAACAATTTACATTTTATACCTAATAATATCCTTACAAAAATTTTTAAAGAGTTAACAAAATATAAAAATGACTATCAATAGTTTTAAATTATATATATAAGAATTATATTATGCATTTTATTGTATGTCTTTAAGTAAATCTATGCATATACATGAAGTTACAAGCTAGTATTTTATAAATTAAAGATTAATAACCATATTAACAAATTGAAAGTAATTTTATAAAAAAACAAAATAATGAGGATATAATACTAAATTGAGCATTTCAATTCTTACATTTAGTCTATAACTAAGGGGATACAATAGTTAATAATTAGAGATTGACAAATAGAACCTCAAAGCATGCATGAAGCACATGTGAGGAAGTCAGTATAATTTATTAAAGTGATATGTTAACGTGGCAAATTATGCAACATCTACCTCATGCAATTGGGGCCTTAGCTACCATTACCATTCAACATCTACCTCAAACAATTGGGGCCTAAAGCTAGCATTGGGACTTTTACTAGGGCTGATTTAAGTCCAATTGGCAATAATTTAAGTGGCCCACAATTATAAAAATATTTGTACTATTTTTATTCATTAATGGTCATGTACCTAGAAAGAAAATTTTAGGGTGCCTGCAAAAGTGACATTTATGGAATACAAACAACAAAAATAAATAAAAATAATAAATAAAAAAAATAAACAAACAAACAAACAAAAACCAAAACCAAAGAAGAAGGAAAAAGTGACATTATTTAGGGTGCCTGCAATACTTGACAACAATATTCTCATAGGAAAAATCTTTCGGGATGTAGCATAGTTGATCATACTATTTTTGCTGTAAACTCCCATGATCTCCTGCATGACAAAGTGCATAAATTACTAGCACATACATATAAGGTATTGATAAATAACTTTCTTGAGCAGTTGCTGGTGAAACAAGTTGTTTTTAAAAGATTCTTATGTTGTGTGGTCTAAAATACATGAGCGAAGAAGCCAAAATTTAAAATATTTATCTTTTCTAGTCTAGAAGAAACCAGATATCTAAAGAAATTAATGGTCTAGAGAATCTATAACCTCCATATCATCCATTTAACCACCTCTAGTAAAAATATCAACAATGCGTCAATACCAAAACTTTGTGGTTGGCTATCCCTAGTTGTAAAGTTTTACAACTATGTTTATGTTGGTATTAATTCTGTGTCATATTTTATTGTATTTTTTTTTTTTTCAATCATTTCCCTATATTTTTGTGAGATTTAATGTAAGGGTTGAGTGTGAGAGTTTAATAAAAAATTGTGTGTACAGTGGAGTTTGCGGCTTACTCGCAACGGGCAATTCACAAAAGGTCACATGAAAAGTACATGATGGAGCTAAACAATCTTTTGTTAGGCACAACTTGGCTAACTTGAGCCATTAGTTTAAAATTGGGGTCTAAACAATCTATATTATTTTGCACTATATTGAGCTTTCACTTGTAAAATTATGCTAAAAATATTTCTAAGTTTTACATATTTTTATCTTGGTGTGGTTTATTTCTTAGTCGAATTTATGTATTAGGATACTGAGGCTTCTTTTTTTTTTTTTTTTTGATGGGAGGATAATGAAGTTTTAAAGCCATAAAAATGAACTACTGGTCTGTTCCTGTCTTTCCGCAGAACATAATACAATTGCACATTCAAGAAATATTTGGCTTCAATGAGAAAGAAAAATAGAGAAACAATGCCTAGGTTAGCCTCTAGTGGAAAATCTCTGTTCTCCATTTGAGAATAATATTATATAGGAGGTAATAGAAATTTTTGTTGCGAAGAAAAAAGTATACAGCCAGCTTGATTTTTATTTATTTATTTTTTTTTGCCTGTCCTTATTTTCTGGTTTTTATTATGTTTATTTAAAAATGAAATTGGGAATGCGATCAACCAAAACTGATGGTGACTTTAATTACCAAATTATGAGAAACATGGTGATGAATGTGATTTTCATTCAAGACACGATTGGTAAAATTAACACAAATATCACCTCTGTGAATCAAGGTATTAATTATATAATGTATGGATTTTTAAACATTGCTGTTCAAAAATCCTATTAGTTTTCACAAAAGAGAATTTCCACTCTCTCTTGTTTAATGTATCGCATACAATCAAACACAGAATACGGATTATCAGAACCTATTTTCTCTGCAGCTAAATGTCATTGAGTGCAGGTTATGCATAGAACTGATATTTCATTACCAATATGATGTTGAAACATTTCCTTCATGAGTCTCAAGTAGGCATTGATGTAATTCTCTGGTTTTAATAACCTTACAAAATAATTTTTATACCTTTAAAAAAAAAAATTTAAATTGCCTGTAATCTATCCTCAGCTCCTTCACCAAGCAATCTCAAAGTAACATAATTTAGTGCGGTACCAAACATGGTGCTTGGGCCCTCAATATGTAGACCCCAACCCCCATCTTTATTCTGCAATTAGAAGAGTCACAATTTCAAGTTCTTTTTTTCATCAACAATATTAATACGACCACACCCAAAGTAATTAGAAGTTTAGAACAAAGCTCTATTGAGTTTAATTCACAACGTTTTCATTAATCATATGAGCAATTTACCAGAGTATGAGGAATAAAATCATTAAAAAGGTTTCCACAAAATCAAAGACCAAAAAAAAAAAAAAAAAAAAAAAAAAAAAAAAAATAGTTAATTAGTAAGGCATTCATCCTTTTATTAACAGTGTGACTAAAAGTGAAATTCAAAGTGGAAAAGGAGCATTATATATAAAAATGTCTATGTTGCAAGAAAATATTCTTGCCTGATCATTGTATAGATAGCTGCAGATCTCGCAAATATGTTCTTTTGATAAGACGGCATTGAGTGCTCCAGTAATTGAAAGAGTAATCACGTATTGCATTTTATAAGAAGGATCACACTTCAGGTCATCTCAAGATAACTTTAGAGGAAAAATTCAAGAAGTGAAAGAACTTCATTTTTCTTCTGGGTTTTTTTTTTTTTTTTTTTTTTCCCGGTTCCTTGCTAAGCCTTACAAGACCTCTTCCAGTTCATTTTGAGAATCCAACAAATTTTCAAATCAAATATGCTAATCTTATAACATGAAACTGTGTGCTTTCAAATTCAACCACAATACATAGATTAGTCCACTTTTGCTACACAAAATTATGAGATCGCCTTCTTTTTCCCCACTCTTATGGAAAAAATTCCGTTTTGTAGGTTTCAACCTTACCAAACCAGGAATTAGAAAAATGGGACCCCCATAATCCCCCGGCCAGTGACCATCATGTGCCTGAATTGTTGGCCCTTTGTAATGTGATTGTTACTGCCTCCTTTGTGAGTTCTTCTGTATCTTGTACTTGGATTTGTGGTACAGTAGAAAAAGATGGATTCTCCTTTGCAAACTAAATTTGAGAGGAAAAAGTAAAACAACACATCAATTAGTACAGAAAGAAAAATAGAAAAAATCAAGTCAATTACAAATTTCAATATGTTCCCAGCAAAAAGTAATTGCCTAAGGATAATATGACCTCAAGTTATTTCACAATATATACATTAAGACAAACATACCCAGTGCATCTAAATTTTGATTAAAAAAAATGTAAATTTGCATATCATTTCTTAAGCATTAGTTTCCAGAAAATTGATATATGCCACTAACAAAAAATTTAAATACTAAAAATCATTTCATACACCGTCTACATTTTCTTTTCTTGATGATTACAGACCCACTTAATATATCATAGAAGCAACAAAGATTTATAATTGTTATCAAACAGAAGATGTTCCATGAGCTCAGAAGAAGAATATGATCCCAATTCAATTCTCAATTTCTCAGTATATACACATATACAAACACACCCAATTCATCTTAATCTGAATTGAAATTTAAAAGTATATACAACCATTAGCTTCAATTAATGTGGGAATCATAAAATACTCTATGACCAAATTTCTGGATTAAAGGCCCTTCAGGGTGCCAATTGTCATACCACAAGTAGATTTCAGTACCAGGCCCCACTAGGAACTTGAGACGAGGCCTGAATAAGTCTCTTGAGTTTTAGAATTTTCCACCACCCCCATGAACAATCTTAAGGGATCTTAAAACACCAGAGACTTTGGCCCTTAAGTTGATACAATTTTATCCAAGGGGGTAAGGGACTTAGACAAGGTGATCCCTTATCTCCTTATCTTTTTGCACTTGGAATGGAAGTATTCTCTTGAATTCTACAATGCAAAATCCAGGAAGCAGTGGCCTTTAAATTTCATCCAAAATTTGAAAACCACACTTCACAACTGGTGGTTAGAATATGATAATCGCAGACACCACATCATGATCTCGATTCAATTGTCAACACATACATAACTACAAAAATACCCCAATTCATCCAAATCCTAACAGAAAAACCAAAACTTCATATAACCATTAGATTCAACAAAATTGAGAAATGCCACTAACAAATAAGCCAACAAACAAAAGTGAAAACAACCCATTTCACCATATTCACCACATAACTAAAACAAGTAAGAAAGAAAGAAAATTGAACAGATTTAGGATAGTGGGACAAGGGACCAGACCTGAATGCGCATGAGAAGGTCAGAGCTGTGGCGCTTCTCGAACCGCCGATCGGAGAAGCCGCGTCGAGCATCTTCGATCTGCTGAAGCTCTTCTGGGGTGCCCAGTTCTGGGTGGAACTCCCAAACTTGACGTCCCAAATGACCGTTCAAAGTTCTCAGCCACGTTTCACTGCCATTACTGCCACCACTTTCATCATCATTGTCACGGTCTTCTCTCACTGTCTCTGCACCGGTCTTGAGCTTCCACATTTGACAGTTGCTTTGATCCAATGAGATAACTTTGAGAGCAGGAAGAGGTTGACAAGGGAGACTGCGGAGGGGACACCAGACAGGACAGCCTGTTTTCCCTCGCTTCTTTCCCTTCAACAGTTTGCACGCAAAACGATATAAAAATTTTGCAACAAATCTTAAACTCTAAAGGAAAAAAAAAATCATTTAAATTATAAATTTAAATTAAAACTAATAAAAACTTAAATTTACTATTTCTTTAAAAAATATTTACCACTTATTATTTATTGTAAAATTATTATATACATAAATTTGTATTATCTGCAGAACTTATATAACTAGTTGCCCTTTTAAAAAAAAAAATAGCTTTTCTTATTTGTTCTTTCTTTTCTCTAAAATTATATATATATATATATATATAGAATTTAAATTAAAACTTATAATAATTTATCATCAATTTTTTTTTCTATAAAAATATTATAAATGTAATAAATTTTAAAAATAATATTATTAATTTATTATATATAGAGGGATTTCAATTACGTGCAGAAGTTGTGTACATAGTTGTCTTTTTCCTTATCCCAAAAATAAATGATTTTTCTTTTTTGTCTTGTCCTTTATCAGAGTAATATACATGTGTAGTGGTCTATTATTTTATAATTTTTTTGTGGATAAGACGTGGATAAAAAGAAGAATTTGGGAAAGTATTTTGTCTTTACATAAGATATTTGAGACAAGTTTGAATAATATTTACACAAAAAAAAATATATTAATGTTTTCACATGATAATAAATAAAAATTATCAAGAAATGAATATTATTTTTTTGATAATCATAACCATAAGTAATTTGTATATAAAGAAAAAAAAAAAGTCTAATTTTGAATCACACAATTGTCACAGTTTTCTCCAATTTTTTGTTTGGGGATTTTTATTCCAAGCCTTATTTAAGATTATCATCATTTAATTCTATAAATTATCTAAAAGCCACAAGAGAATCCTCGGCCTCTATTCTAAATAGAGAGAAAAGGGCATTGGACATTCTACAATCTACATAAACTGTGTCAAATTTCTACTCACCCAAACATGGTAGTCACAAAACTTTCTATTAAAAAAAATAAAAAACCCCTCATTTCTAACATCACATACAATAACCCCAATACCAATTAAAAGCCCAAGTAAGCTCCAAGTCCAAGCCTAGCTAGTAGAAACCCAAAGTTCAAACCCACTTAAAAATTAAAATACCCAAACTTAAACTCACATTTCATTAAGCCCAATATTAAAAACCTTGATTGAAGTCCATAGTAATCACACCAATGCTATCTGTTTTGTTTTATCTTTTATGAACACCATCGAGAGTTTTTGGGAGTTCACATAATTTTAATTTGACAGAATATCTTTCATTTATCTTTACTTCTCAGAATTGTTAATTGGGAAAAAAATGGTATAAAAAATAAAATTGGCAATCATTAATTAATGTAATTTGTAAGCAATTTAAAGAAAAATAATGTTACCACTTCATCAATTATCATAGCACATGCAAAACTAATTATTTTAGGGTAAACAAGTTTACACCCTACAGCCACTTTGCTGGTTGAGATTCAAATACATATCAAATTATCAACCTCAACAAATATTAATTATTGAAGCACAGACCTAATCACATTGTAAATGTTTTGAAAAACACACCAAATCTTACACACATACCGACACACCATACACAAACACCCATACATTACAAGTATGATATATCTCCCAGAGAAATTTATTCTGAGTCCGAGGCTTACACAGCAACACCTGGTGTGAAAACAAAATGATTAAGATGGCAATATCAAATTGGATAGAAATTAAAACAAAAATAAAAAAATAAAAACAAACTAAAGAAAATAATATGTTTGAGGAAGGATAATACTTTTTTAAGATATTGGAATGAAAGATCAATTTAGTGTAGAACTTATTTTAAACAAATAAAAAATAGAAAATAAAAAAAAAAAAAAAAAAAACCTTCTTGCTTAATGAATAGTCAATATTGAAAGAATAAAATTCTATAAAATATAAAAGAATGACAATATTTGTTGCGGCTAGCACGATCTTTTATTTTATTTTATTTACTTTTTCTTTTTGAGCAAGCATGATCTTTTATGAAACAATAAGTCTTATGACATAAACACTTTCACAACTTTTGCTACAATGGTTAGGAACTTAGGGTGATCTGTTGTGATTTTTTATATATATATAATTTAATAATTTTGGGAGAGGATTTGATTTTGAATCAATAGTTTTCATGTATAGTTTTTCTCATAAGATACTCTTTGGAACATATATTAAATACTTTGATAAGATAATCATTTTTTTCTTATAAGTCGTCTTCTATGGTTTTTCAAATAGTAAAAGGCACATAGCTTTCATTAACTATGATTTTTCTTTATCGAATGAAAAAAAGTTGGAGCACATTGTATAATAATTATTTGTAAATTCCCCAAATTATTTCTTTTAGATCGTAAAATTTTCTTCTTTTGTTAAAAAAAATTAATTTATATTTTTTAATGTAAAGAATTCTGTACTATATATATATAGAAGGTTATGGTTTTTCTTTTTCCCCATTAAAATCATTGGCAAAACTATCATATGAGGTTTTTTTTTTTTTTGGGTGGGGGTCTAAAATAAACAATAACATACTAACAACAACAAAATAACAAACATTCATATAAGATTGAGTTTTCATTATCTTAAGATGTATTGTTTTTATTTTCTCCTTAATGAATGTTGCTATCTTCTTTAAAAAAAGAAAAAAAAAAAAAAAAAAAAGCTTTAGTGACCCAAAACAAAATCCCCTTCTTACCACAATATACTAGTAATAAGTAAATTTTTTTATCTTTTATTCTTTTATTTGCTTACTTCACTAATTTTATGTAGAATTCAATGGTAGCCTTCAAAGATATGGGAACTAGAAATTCTTTTGACAAACTATGGAAACTAGAAATGGGCCCGAACAATGACAGCCAAAAATAGAGAAAATATTATTACCAATTAGCTTTGAAGTTGCCTTTGCAATCTGGCCATAGTCACTCCTCCAATCACGTATAGCTGATCTCTGATATTGTTCAAGAACTTGAAATAGAATAATCGCCATGACCTGTTTAGTAGTAATGTGCCACAGACTCCCCAAAAACTGACGACAAATCCAATGGTTGCACTAACATAAAACCCTCGGGTTATAAACCCATCTTTCTCATCTTGCATGCTAGCATCTCCACTGCTTCCATGCAAGGTTGGATTTTGAGGTGTTTCTTCACCCGAACAATTCTTTGGGAGTGGGAATCCACAAAGATTTGGGTTCCCCTCATATGCAGAGGCCTCTAAGGTTCTCAGTTGAGGGCCTGTTGGGATTCTACCTGACAAATTATTGTTTCTCAAGCTCAAGAAATTCAAACCATCAATAAGAGAAAGGGATGAAGGAATTTCACCACAAAGATTGTTATCAGATAAATCCAAGACTTCTAATGAACGTAACAGCCCAATATCTGAAGTGATTTTTCCAGTCAGCAAGTTCCTTGAGAGATTCAAAGAAATCAATCCATCAAGCATCACAATTTCTTCTGGAATTACCCCACTTAATTTGTTGCTTGAGAGATCTATGCCCTTAACAAGTGCAAGAATATTTCCATATTCGTATTCTCTTCCTTTCCACATCCAAATTGTTTGATCAACATATCTTAAAGACAGTAATGCATATGAATGGTTAAAGGCTGCATTGGGACTCTTTGTATTAGTCAAGGAAATAAGGTTGTTGAGGCATTTTGGTATACTTCCTGTGATTTTGTTCAAAGCGAGGTCCAAAAGTTGAAGATGCGTTAGATGGCATAGATGTGGAGGCATTCTTCCGTAGAAGTGATTGGACCTAAGAAAAAGGACAACTAAATTTGGATGGCTTCTCCCTAACCACATCGGTATCGGTCCTGACAAGCTATTGTTTCGAAGATCAAGAAATACCAACTTTGTGCAATTTTTCAGTGTTGAAGGTAGTTCCCCACTAAAATTATTGTTGCCTAAATCCAATGTTTCAATCTCAATTAAAGAGCCCATTGAGCTTGGGATTTTTCCATAAAAATGATTGTTTGCCAACTTAAGAATTTTAAGCCCTTCAAAATGCATCCAACAATCAAGAAGCTCTTCTGATAATTGATTATTGGAGAGATCTAGAAATTCCAAACTATTATTACTGGCTTCACATAAGGACAAGGCTACCTTTGAAAACGTATTATTGGAAAGATTCAAAAATGACCCTTTAAATACAAATGGTGGTATTTCGCCTTCCAATTTATTTGAATTCAAGCTAATGGCTAAGGGAGAGAATGACTCCAATAGCAAATTTGGAATGTGTCCATTTAGTTTGTTCCAAGACAGATCTATAAATCACAAGTGAGTTGGGAAGAACCAAGATGAATTGGATAGAGTATCTGAAATTGTAGAATTAGTTAAATCAAGCCAATAGAAATTTTTTTGAGTTTGAAGCCATTTTGGGGAGTGAAGGAGTTGACAAGAATGAATATATAGCTGGTCTAACTGAAAAGGTGGAACCCAATTAGAGCTGAAGTTGAAAACCAAAGCGTTATTAAATGCGTTAAAGATCTTCAATTTTGTGAGTTTTGAGAAGTGGGCTTCAGAAATAACCCCTTCAAACATATTACCACTAATATATAATATCTCTAGATTGGATTGTTTTCCCAAACTTTCAGGAATTGTCCCACTCAATCGATTGAAAGTAAGCCACAATACTCTCAATGATGGAAATATTGTGAGATCAGGAAATGATCCCATAATGTGATTTTTATCAAAATACAATTCCTCTATTGAGTGGCTTGCACACCCAGTCAAGTTATGAACAATTCCTAGAAGTTGTTCACTAAGATTGTTACTTACTAGAGATAATATTTTTAAATTACACAGACCACCAATGCCTTTTGGTATCCCACCCTCAAACTCATTATCATCGAGTTTAAGAACCTCAAGAGAGTATATTCTACTGAAAGCATCAGGAATTAAACCTTGAAATTGGTTATCAAAGAGATAAAGTTCAACAACACTGGTATTTGAGTTGAACAACCACTCTAGTACTGAAGAAGACAAAGCGAGATTGTTATAAGAGAGATTGAGGACATCAAGAGAAGTAGAAGAATTAACATGGGGAATAGGAAAAATATTCGGAAGACTACAGGCACGCAAGAGTAGGACTGTCAAATAAGGTAGTTGATTCACTACAAGGAGCCAATCATTAACTTTGCTTAGGTTAACAGAACTCATGCGAAGGAAACTTAAAGAAGAAAGTGGACGGAGCCAGTCTAAGTTTTCAGGCTCATTAAAATTATTCCAGGCAAGATCAAGATATTGCAAGCTAGAAAGATTCCCAAGCTGAAAAGGAATATTTCTTCCGAAATTACTTCCATAAAAGTCAAGGTGTCTTAAGTTTGAGAGAGAAGCAACGGATTTTGGGATTTGGGTATGATTAAAATCATTGTAACTCACATCCAAAAAAGTCAAATATTGCAACTCACTTAAGAAAGGACTTAGTTTACCTCTCAAAGGTTCCACATCCGAGATACTAAGATCGAGCTGGGTTACGTGGCCTGTTTGGTTGTTACAGTTGACCCCTCTCCATTTGCAACAATCTTCTCTCCCCACTTTAGTACTCCAAGAAGAAAGATGGCCATAATCATCGATAAGGTCTTCTTTAGGGTCCGTTTGGTTGGAGGAGTGGAAAAGTAGGAGGATAGAAAATGGTGGGAGAGTGGAAAAGTGAGAGGATAAAAAAGATTTTATTTTCTCTCCTATTTGTTTGGTTGGGGGTGAAAAAGTGGAGGGATGAAAAAAATGAGTTTGTATAAATTTACTCATATACCCTTATTAAAGAATGATACCCAATTAAAACAAAAAAGTGACAAATAACCACAAAAAAAAATCACCCAAATTTATTAAAAAATAAAAATCTTGTCAAAATAAAATCACAACTAGTTAAAATATATATATATATATCATGCCCAGGCCTAGAAAATCAAAAGAAGAAAAAAAGAATAGGAAAAAAAAAAAAAAAAAAAAGGCAATGTAGCCCAGGCCTAGGAAAAAAAAAGCTAACGTTACTGTAGCCCAGGCCTGAAAAAAAAAAAAAAAGAAAAGAAAAAAGAAGGAAGCCAACGTCGTTGCCCAGAAGGAAAAAAAAAAAAAAAAAAAAAAACACATAAAGGCAAAGTAACGTGTGAAGAAAATAAAATAAAGGCAATTTAAATAAATGTGTGTATATGTACTGGGCATTTTTGTCAATTAAGAAAAAATTTATCCTCAATCAGTTTTCTCTCCATTTTGGAGAGAAAACATTTTGGTGGGCCAGAGGAGAAGATACCTGGACCCCACCATTTATTTTCCTTCCTCTCCATCCAACCAAACACACCCCAAAAAAGTTTTCTCTCCTATTTTCTCTCCAAAGTTTTTCATCCTCCCTGTTTCACCTCCAAACAAACACACCTTAATCTTGATAAGTGCTTGTCTCTCATGCTCTTTGCAGCCGAGGTTAGCATCTTCCACACCCCAATAATTTCCTAGGGCTAGCTTCATGCACAACAAAAAGAGAAAAAAGGTGAAGAGAAGTTGGAGGGAACTTCCACCCATGATTAGGATGAACGTAGAATATCAAGAATGTGATTAAGATAATAAGAGCATCAACACATAAAACGTGCAATTTAACATGTACGCATGATTTCGTTTGCTGTTACAACCCTATCTTTATATAGCATGCGCTAGGTTGGAAGCATTGGCACAAAGAAGACAAGAGTCACCGGAAATTTAATTTTTCTTTAATAAGCAATTAATGCAGTAGCAGGGAACACGGCCGGCCAGACAATAAGTCTACCAATCAATTAATGCTTTCTGAAAGTCTGAAACCTCTAATCTAGACTAGAGACTGATAGATATGTGACACACACCAAGTTCAATGTTATTTCCCCATAGACAATGAAGGTCCCTCTGTAGAGTGAAAAAAATCTAGCATGACTGCATGAGACGGTTTTCTCACGAACAAAACATAAAAGTCTCCCCCTTAAAGCCTGACAGCAGCAGATTTCACATTTTGTGGCAATGTGATCTTTTTTAGGGAAAATATTAACTACAGCCATTTGTTAAAAATTTATTTAGGAAAGTTTCTATTAAAAATAAAAAGTAATTAATATTTTTTTGACAATTTTTTTTTTCATAAAAATAACTTAGAGTTAAAACTGAATTTAGTTTTTATTGGAATTTTTTTTTCTGGTTGCGAAAACTCTAATTCTTCCTCCCAAAGACATAAACTAAACTCAATTCTAACTAAAAGTCAAAATGATATAGATAGATTCTCTAACATGCATGACAAATAATTTCAAGTGATGGAAATATTCTTTTTGGCCATAGTTTTCAGTGTTTAAACACTAAATTTTTTTATTTTAGCATGCATGCCAAATAAACCATAGTAATTAGGGACCCATTTGGTACGTAAGAGATTTTTAGTAACGTTATTCATATTTTTTAGAAATACATATGGATGTGAGGGCAAGGACTGGAGTTCAAGTCTCTAGAAAACATATTCACACATATATATACACTTTAATTAGAGTAGAGTATGAATTCTTTCTTGTATAAAAAAAATACATATAGATAAAAAAATATATATATAAAAAAACGTACAATATTATTTAAATACTGAAAACTATCGATAAAACTTCATTGACCAACAGTGTAAAGTTGTCCATGTCAAATAGTTTTGTTCTCACTCTTAAAAATAAAAAAAAAATAAAAAAAGTTTTGTTCTCTTTACTGCAAGCGATTGTAGTTATCGCCAACTTTTTCAGTTGCATAAACTTTCCAAATTCCAAGTCCTTTGCCAGAGACTAGACTTTACATTGAACAAAGTTCAAACTGAAATTAAAATTAAAGTTTGTGCAGAAAGAACTTTATTGACAAAAAAAGTTTTATACAACTATCCACAATTAAAACATTTACATATTGTTTCTCAAAAAAAAAAAAAACATTTACATATTTATAGTCCATTTCGAAACAGTTTATTTAGTTAAAATTAAAAATATTTAATAAAAGTATTATAGATAAATCTAAAAAGTAACTGAAATAGTATAGTGAGACCTACGAATAGTACCAAAAAGTACAATAAGACTCATGAATAATAGTAAAAATAAGCTAATAGTAAAAAAATTTGACTTTTTAAGTCAATACCAAACGCAACCTTAAAAGTAAAAACCGATATAAAAGAGTAAACGTAAAAAAGTGGACCTGGAAGTTTTATCGTCTAAGAAATGCTTGGTAAAAGAACATAAGATAGAGACTAAGGGCCTGTTTGTTACTGTTGTTTAAACAATAGTTTTCAGTATTTAAATAATATTACACGTATTTTTACATACTTTTTCACTCACATATATTTCTAAAAAATATAAACAATATTACTAAAAATCTCTTACCAAACAAGTCCTAAATTTGACCGAACGGACATACTTTTCAACTCAATTGTGGACGTGAGGATTGGGTTTTGATTTCCCCAATCAAACCTAGCACCCTAAGAAGACGCAAAACAACAGTTGACGTGTTGAGTGGAGCCAGAAAAGGCCCCATAGTCACTGTGCTTTACTTCATTTTATTCTTTATATATATATATATACTTTTTTTTTTTTTGGGTGAAAGAAGAAGGGAAGAGAGAGACAGTAATGAGTGGTGCTGTTTAATTTGGTACAGTTCTAGTTTATACCATGAGAAATGTCTCTTTGACATGCCTATTACACATCCACACACACACTTGGAAGTTGGAAATCAATTTCTGTGCAAAAATGACTCGTGTAACACAACCAAGTTGTGTGTAAGGTGTGGGTAACATGCGGTGTGTGTAATAGACATTGGTGGAATTGAAACTATAGCCCATTTTAGGTTGGTTGTTGGACGCAAGGGACTATGTGGCCCTTGCCTCCTTCATTTTGTCTAAAGGGATTGGATATAAAATGCTGATTGACTTGGAAAAATTGGATGCAGAGTCAATAACTTGCTCGAACCTGAGAGAGAAAAAAAATATGGGTATAGGTTTATGACAAAATAGATTGATCCAAACCTGAACTTGTACAAAATTTTAGTTCTTTGCACTTTTACATCTTTAATTTTATGCTGAATAGTATATTTTATACTTTGAAATGCATGCTTTGAAATGAATGCATTACGTACTTCTATTAATCTTTAATTCGTGCCTTTAGGGTAGACATGACAAAACCGGTCAGAATTTTCTGAGCTGACCTAACTCGGCCCAAAAAATACCTAACCCGAACTTGATTTTTTTGACCCAAAGAAAAAAGAGTTGACCCGTGACCCGACACTTATTTTTTGCGGGTTAACCCAACCCAACTCGTGACCTAACCCAAGCTCGAAACACTTTTTAAAACTTTTTTTTTTAGTAAAAAAATATATAAAATTAAGGCAATATTGGTATAATTGTTTGTTTTGAGCTTTAAAGGAACAATTGAGACATTTACATAATTACATGCAAATTAATTGAAAAATGAATGCTTGAGCATTCTATAATGAATAAAGATATATCAAATAGCAAAGTACATGCGAAGATAATCTAGTTACAATACAACTAAAAAAATAGATTTAAAATTGTAGATATGTGTGAGAAGCATTCACAAGTGTGAAAATAGTAAAGCCAAAGTATCAAATTAACATAAATTATGAATTCTTAGACCTATTTTTTAACAATTTATATTCAAAATAAACTGCTTTTTAAAATAAATTATGATATTTTCTAAAGTATGTATTGCTTAACAATGATATGATATTCATCAAAAAGACCATACATAAATTAGTAAACAATCCAACTTTGATGTATATCTCAAATTGAAATAGAGTGCCAGCCACAATTGACAATAAATTATAAAATTAATTTTTAAGATTGTAAATTTCTTATATGTTTTTATTCTTTATCAAATGAATTATCCAATAAGTCATTTGTAATTTTTTTTTATATTTTGGGATGTTAAGATTGTGTAGAAATAAAACTTGTGTGTTTGTTTTACTTATCGATATTTATGTTATTTTGTTTTAAATAACAATTTTAGGATTTGTATAATTTTAAAATTATTGAATAAGTATTAATAAGTGTAGTTCATTCTTAATATAAGTGATGAATTCAAAGTAACGTATTTTACATCAAGTATTTTGTTGCATAACTTTTTAAATAAAAAATACATATTGTTTTCTTTATAAAAAATAAATAAAAAATAAAAAATTCATGTGAAAAATACGAGTCAACCTAACCCACAATTGGATTGACCCGAACCCATTTTTAACCCACTTAAAATGACCATTTTTTTACCTACAACCTGTTTGACCCAACCCGACTCTACTCACCCGTTTTTCCATGTCTACTTTAGGGTAAGTAGGACCCATAATATTTTTCATACTAATTAATTTGGTTTCTTTTAGGTCATATTGTCTCACATACTTATCTCAGCACGTCAGAGAGAGTTTTAAGGCAATTATTTTATGGGTGTAGGCGATTATGGGGGTGTTTGATACTGTTGTTCTAGTAACGCTATTTGTATTTTTTGGAAATACGTGTGAATGAAAAAGTATGTGGAAATACATGTAATGTTGTTTAAACATTGAAAATTGTTGTTCTAGTTACACCACTAAACAACCCCTAAGTTTTTAAGTGCTAACTTTAAACCCTCAAAAGGAGCACACGCACACTTTTTCTCTTTTTAAATAATTATCTACTAATTATACAAAAAGAGTGAATGCCTCTATCTACAATGAATTTTTGGTTTAGTTAATCTGTGCTCAAAACTCACCGTTTTATCTCATCATTTGTTTTATCTGTATCTCATCATTGTTTTATTTGGACTTACATGGGCTTAAAAGAAAAGCTTTCATCTCATTATTGTTTTATTTGGGCTTATATGGGTTTAAATTTAAAAGAAAAGCACATAACCCACGGCCACATCTATCTCTACTTCTACTTCTACTTCTACTATCTACAAACTATATAAAAAGAGCCAATGGCTCTAGCTATAGGACCCTTGGTTTATTCAATTTTTTTTTCTTTTTTGTAACAAGCCAAAAAGGTGAGTTCAGGTGAAAAAGAAAAATTTTTAATATTAAAAAAAATGTTATGTCTACAATATTTTCACAATAAATATCTTATTTTAAGTAATAAGTTATTATTGACTATTATTGGTGATGAAAAAACAATTTTAGTAGTGGGTTCAAACTAGAAACATTAATAATTAACTTACAGCTAAATTTTTTTGTAGAAATATTGTTGGCATAACACTTAGTATTTGATACTATAAAGTCCTTAAAATAGGGAGAATTGGTGAGCTCTCTTCTTCTTTTCTTTTTCTTTTTTTCCTTCAAGTACGCCACTTTGGTTTGAGCTTGTTTTTGTTTTTGTTTTATTTTTTATTTTAATTATTTTTATATGCTTAATGATGAAGCAAAATGTTCCTCAGTCTAAATAAGGGGTGAGTCTAGATGGAACCAAACCTGTATCTCGCCTTTCCAGCAGTCAAGAAGGTGGCAGGGCGATCTGTCAACGTGGTCATCGGTGTGGTGCTTGCCAAAACACCTCCGATGCTTAAGTTAGTTTCTTGGAATTTTGCTCAGAAAAATTATGATAAACAATGAGTGCATTTCTGTGTGTTTTCTTACCCCTGACTGGCGTTTTTGGAGGGTTTATATATGCTCCTTTTGCTCCCTAGCCATTGTAGCAGTTATTGTGCTTTTAATGCTGCATTAGGTAACGCCTTCCGCTTAATGGCAAGGCTTTAATTCATCCCCAACGAGATATATAGCTGTTTTATCTAGCCTGGGGCATTATTGGCATTACTAAATGTTCCTGCTGCTTTCGCTTGTTCTTGCACATTTTATCATCGTCCTTGCCGCTTACCTCGTCTGTTGTCATTTCTTGTCAGTAATGCCATTCTCGCCAGTAATGTCATTCTCGTCAGTAATTATTACGTCAGCCTCGTCAGTTGCCCCCGGATTCCTTGGTCGTCATGACATGTCACGACGATCATGGAAGATGAAAAGTTGACAGGCGACTCTTGGAATTTCGTGCCGCATTAAATGTGTGGTGGTGGCGCTGTACTGATCGTGGCCACGTGGCATGTTTCAGTTGGTGAAATTAATGCTCCCATCATTTGGCTCTTCGTTTTTCCCGCTGCTTCTCTTCAATTTCTGTGTTATTTTGGCTTTTAACCTCTCTTTCTTTATTCTCTGCCATTTCTTTCAAAAATACCTTTATTGTTCTGCGTCTCTCTTCTTTTTTCTTTGCAAATCATCTTTTCCGGCGACCTTTCCTTTTTCGAACCGGCGCATTGCGTGGTGGTGCTTCTGCTTTTAAGGTACTTACTTTCTCAACTTTTGGCTCCTGTTTTTCTTTTTCTTCTTTTCGCGATTTCTCTGATTTTTCGTTTTCTTCTTCCCTTTCTTTTATATATATATATGGGGGTTTTAGCTTGTGTTGTTCCGCTCACATTATTTCTAGATTTTGATGGTTAGTGGCTCTAAGGTTAGGATAGCTTGCCCTTCAATTTCTTTCATGTTTGCACGTTTGGGGGGATTTTTAGGTAGTTTTCCACGCCTAGAGGGTTTTGTTTGTGAGGGTAACGGTCTAGGGGTTGTGTTGGCTAACTTGCTACCTTTGCTACTTCAATCTATCGACTGGTTTAGGAATAAGGAAAGAGTGCAGGGAATCATGTTTGATGTCAGATCTAGTGAGTTGGAGACTGGACTCTCGTCTAGTGATGATCCAGTGGGGGGCGATACTGCTATTTCGTCCATTCGAGAGGTTAGAGCTTTTCACGCCCTTGGGGAAGGGTGTAGCTTAGATGCTGAGACGTTGGGGCGTTTTAGGGATAGATTTCAATTTCCAGAATGAGTGAGGCTTCGTCTGCCCGGTAAGGATGATCGGGCATGTAGCTTCTTTCCAGGGGAGGTTTGCTTCTACGAGGCGGCCTTCATCTGTGGATTGAGGTTCCCGGTCCATCCTTTCCTGATGGAGCTGTTGGATCATTTTGGGATCGCTCTAGGGCAACTTATACCCAACTCCTGGAGGATTGTGATTACTTGTATGGGGATATGGCTGGCTGCTGTAGATGGGGATATGCTCAAGATTGATGAGCTTGTTTATTTGTACCGATTAAAAGCGTCCAAGGAACATGGATATTATGAACTGGTATCTTGGGAGAGGAAAAATAGGGTCGTCAGGGGTTTGCCGTCCTCCTTCAGGTACTGGAAATCCAGGTTTTTCTTTGTGTCTGGGGACGAGTTTGAGACTGCCTCGGGCGCGATTTGGGGTGATCTCCCGCGATTACATTGTCAGTGGGGAACCCCGACATTAGGTGCGTCAATATCTTTTCTTCATCGCTTCAACTTTTAGGCGTATTGGTATTGCAGCTAATCCTTTTCTCTTTTTTTTTTTTTTTTTGCAGTTCAAAAGTGACCAAAACTTAAGAGCAGGTATAGCGATAGGGTGAAAAAAGCTATAGAGTACGCACAGACGGTGGAAAATTAGGACGACTTCGTAGATCCCAAGACTTTATCTTTTTACTGTTTTGGACCAGAGCCTTCGTCTTTTGTTCTTCGGAGCATAGAGGTTGAAGAAAAGAAGAGTAAGTGTTATGTTCGTCAGTGCTGGTTTTTCTTTTTCCTTCCTGACGAGCATTCCCTTTTTTTTTTTTTTTTTGGGTGCAGGGATGACAACAAAGTTCAATAAAGACATGTACGCAAAAATGAGGTCGAAGAAGGGGGAGCCGCTGTCAAGCTTGGGGAGAAAGTCAGTGCGGGTTACTGACAAGGGCGCTTCTGGTTCTCCCACCATCCAGTCTACTCCGGTTACTTCCGGGGCTGTAGTGACGAGGACAACTTCCTCATCGACCTCGATCAAGGAGCTTTCCACGCCAGTTGCCAAGAAGCAACGTCTCTCCGGAAAGGGGATAGAGGTGGCGAGGGTCACTTCCCGATCGTCAACCATCTGGGATGACGAAGGCCTGGCGGTGGAAAGAGCTCATGGGGTTGTGGCTGCCGAGGACTTGAAGGCACTCTCTGGAGTGTCTTTTAATCGTGTCGCAAGCCGCCACATTCAAAAGCTTGTCCAAGTGAGTTTTTAGTTATGAATCCTTTTCTTCCTCTGGCCTTTTCCTTTTTTTTTTTTTTTAATTCTCATTTTTCTCTCTTTTTCTTTCTTCTCTCTCATTTTTTTTAGAGGTTTTGGGGGAGAGCCTTCACATCACGTTTGAATATCTAGCCCAAGAGGCCAAGGCGGCTTCCCTTTCGTCGAGGGTGGAGGCTTTGGAGGCAGAGAGTTCCACTTTGAAGAAAGACTTGATTGAATCTATGAGCGAAGCCACTGATTTGAAGGAAAAGGTGAAGAGGTTGGATGAAGATCTTAGGGTTGAGCGTCAGCTAACCTTTGAGAAGGATGAACAACTCATGGCATCCCGGGAGTCACTGAAGACCATTGCTGCTCGATCCGTGGAGGCCTTTCAGACTACGGACGAATTCAACACTGTTTTATTTAGCTGGTACTTCAAGGGCTTTGAGCTACTCAGGAGGTACCTCGTCAAACATCCTTCCGGAGTGGATTTGGACAGCCTGGACATGAAGGAGATTGATCGAGAGATGGCTGCTGACGAGGCTGCCCAATCATCTGCTGGTCAGCCTGACGCCTCAGAAAATGTTGATGACGTGCCCGATGATTCCGCACCCGGTGTTTGATCCTGAAAAAGAAATTGATTTCCGTTGTTTTTTTTTTTTTTATTAGTCCTACTTTTGAAACAGCTTGTCAATGGTGAACAATCGGTTTTATAATGGTTTGGCCCAGTGTTTATGGGTCTAAAAACAATGGAATTTGCCCTTTGTTTTTGGGCTTTAATTATATGCACTTGCTTTCTTCTTGCACATTTGTAACTTAGCCATTTTCAATGATTTCTTTTTTATTCGTTAGTAACTTACATCTGTCAAAGCTGGACTTTGTTACTTAGCGATCTTTGAGAATCAATGTTTCTTTTATTCATCAGTAACTTACATCCGTCACAGTGGAATCTTGTTACTTTGCGATGTTTGAGATTCTATATCTCTTTTATTCGTCAGTAACTTACATCCGTCACAGCGAAATCTTGTTACTTTGCAATGTTTGAGATTCAATGTCTCTTTTATTCGTCAGTAACTTACATCCGTCAGAGCGGAATCTTGTTACTTAGTGATGTTTTGAGATTCAATGTCTCTTTTACTCGTCAGTAACTTACATCTGTCAAAGCGGAATCTTGTTACTTAGCTATTTTTGAGAGCGGGGAGGGGTCGTTTGAAGTTTTTAACTGAGAAAACCTGCGGACATAGAAGTATTAGTAAAAAATCTCTTTATTAATTTTGAATACATTTATTGGTTACATTCATTAGTGGTACTTCTTCAAGTGCTCAATGTTCTATGGTCGCGGAAGTTTCTGCCCGTTCATGGCTTCCAGATGATAGCTCCCCTGTCTGGAGTAGTGAGTAACTTGGTAGGGCCCTTCCCATGTAGGACCCAACTTTCCCTGTGCAGAATCTCTTGTAGCTATGCTGACCTTGCGTAAGACGAGGTCACCTATTTCGAATCGTCTAAGCTTCACCCTCTTATTATAATATTCTTCCATCTTCTGCTGGTACTTGGTCATTCTGTTGGAAGCTTGGTCCCTTACCTCGTCCAAGCAGTCAAGGTTGACTCTGAGTTAATCGTCATTATCTCCTTCGTGGAATGCCTTACGTCTGAAACTGGTGACTCCCACCTCGACCGGGATCACGGCTTCAATGCCATAAGTGAGTCTAAAAGGTGTTTCCCCCGTCGGGGTTCTTGCAGTGGTTCTGTAGGCTCACAATACATTGGATAGTTCGTCTGGCCACACGCCCTTCGCATTGTCCAGCTTGGTTTTTATGATCTTCAGCAACGTCCGGTTCGTCACCTTTTTCTGACCGTTGGCTTACGAGTGTCCTGGGGATGAGAACTTGTTCTTGATGCCTAAACCTGAGCAGAAGTCTTTGAAGCCCTGGCTGTCAAACTGTCGACCATTATCTGATATTATCGTCATTGGTATCCCGAACCTGCAGACTATATTCTTCCAGACGAAGTTTCGAATTCGTGATTCGATGATGGTTGCTATTGCTTTTGCTTTTACCCACTTGGTGAAGTAATCAATCGCAACCAATAAGAATTTTACCTGATCTTTACCTAGCAGTAGTGGGCCAACGATGTCAATTCCCCATTGTGTGAATGGCCAAGGAGAGGATATGGTCGTCAGTTGCTCCGTTGGAAGTCATTGGACATTCCCAAACCTTTGACACTTGTCACATTTCCTAACAAGTTCAACTGCGTCCACCTGCATTGTTGGCCAAAAATAGCCTGTTCGAATGATTTTGCTTACCAGGGATCTGGGTCCGGCATGGTCCCCACAAATTCCTTCATGGACTTCCTTCAAGATATATCTAGCTTCCTCTTCATCAACATACTTCAGGTAAGGCATAGAGAAGCCTCTCTTACATAAGGTGTCGTTTAGGATCGTGAACCTGGCTGCTCTTTTCCTGACCTTCTTGGCCTCGTCAGCATCTTGGGGGAGGTGTCCGTCCTGCAAAAAAGACATAATAGGAGTGATCTAGCTGCTTGTACCTTGGATCTGAAATGTTGATACTTCTTCAATACTGGGATGCTTCTGGACTTCAATTGCTAGCCCGCTTCCTTATGGCCTCTCTTCTAACGATGACATTTTTGATATTTCGTCTGCTATAGTGTTCTGGCTTCGAGGGATCTGTTCAAATCTAACTATATCGAACTCCTAGATAAGACGCCTCGTCAGCCTGAGGTATTTTTGCATTCTATCTTCTTTCGCCTCGTACTCTCCCTTTATCTGCTTGGTCACCAGTTTTGAATCGCTTTGGACCAGCAGGTTCTTGGCTCCAAGGGCTTTTCCAAGTCTTAGTCCTGTCAGTATTCATTCGTATTCGGCCTCGTTGTTGGTAGCTGGGAACTGAAGCTGGACTCCATATTTGAGCGTTTCTCCGTTAGGAATGGTTATTACGACTTCTACTCCGCCCCTCTTCTGGGCGGACGATCCGTCAGTCTGTATCGTCCACATATCATCGTCTCTGGTTTGGCTATCTTCGCTTGCATAGGTGAACTCCGCCACGAAGTCTGCCAGGACTTGTGCCTTGATGGTCGTCATGAGATGGTACTCGATATCAAATTGACTAAGCTCGATTGCCCACTGGATCATTCTTCCGGCTGCTTCAGGTTTGTTCATGGACTTTTTGATAGGTTGGTCGGTCATGACCAGGATTGGATTCGCCTGGAAGTACTGTCTCAGTTTGCGTGAGGCCATTATTAGTGCGAACACAATCTTTTCGATCAACGGGTACTTAAACTCAGCTCCTTGGAAAGCCTGGCTGACGTAATAAACTGGAAGATGTTTCCTACCTTCTTCGCGAATTAGGGCCACGCTTACGGCTGTGACTGATACCGCCAGGTATAAATGTAAAGCTTCTCCTTCTTTGGCCGGGCTTAGAAGGGGTGGATTACTCAAGTAGCGTTTAAGCTCCTGGAAAGCCTCTTCACACTCGTCAGTCTAGACGAAGGCCTCTTTCAAGGTTTGGAAGAAGGGGTGGCACTTATCTGTTGCCCTAGAGACGAACCTATTTAACGTCGCGATCCTTCCTGCCAGTTTTTGGACTTCTTTAACCATCTTTGGCGACTCCATATTGATTATAACTCGCACCTTCTCTGGGTTAGCTTCTATCCCTCTGTGGGACACCATGAATCCTAAGAATTTCTCCGAAACTACGCCAAAAACACATTTGCTTGGGTTCAGCTTCATCTTGTACTGTTTGAGGGTGGCGAATGTCTCCTTCAAATCTTCAAGATGGGAAAGTTCTTCCTTACTCTTGACGAGCATGTCGTCCACGTATACCTCCATATTCCTACCGATCTGGCTTTTGAACATCTTGTTTACCAACTTTTGATAAGTGGCTCCAGCATTCTTCAGCCTGAAGGGCATCACCTTGTAGTAGTAAAGTCCTTTGCTTGTGACGAAGGCAATTTTTTCTTAATCTTCTTTAGCCATCTTGATCTGGTTGTACCCAAAGAAGGCGTCCATGAACGTCAGTAGCTTGTTTCCAGCCGTCGAGTCCACCAGCTGATCTATCCTTCGAAGAGGGAAGCTATCCTTCGGGCATGCCTTGTTCAGATCCGTGAAGTTCACGCACATTCTCCATGTTCCATTAGCCTTCTTCATTAGGACGATGTTGGCGAGCCACTCTAGATAGTATACTTCTCAAATGAAACCTGCCGCCAAGAGCTTCGCGACCTCGTCCATCACTGCCTGGTCCCGTTTTGGGGTGAAGGTTCTACGTCTCTGGTGGACGGGTTTCCTCTCTAGATTCACCCTCAACTCATGCTGGATGACCTCTGAGGATAGGCCAGGCATGTCCTCATGACTCCATGCGAATACGTCTAAGTTTTCTCTGAGCAACTCGATAAGTTTCTTCATCTCAGGGCTTAGCATTTTTCCCACCTTCGTCGTTTTGGTTGTTTCTCCGACAGCTAACTCTACCATCTCCAGTGCTTCTTCCTTCTCTTCTTCTTTCTCCTCTTCTATCGTCCATGTATGGTTTTCCCGTACAGCTAGTATGGCCTGGTAGCATTCTCGAGCTAAAACTTGATCTCCTTTTACTTCGCCGACTCCCTCATCAGTTGGGAACTTCACTCTTAAACAATAAGTAGACATCGCTGCCCTCCATTTATTGAGTGTTGGTCTTCCAATAATGGCGTTATAGGATGAAGGACAATCTACCACTAAGAAATCCAGCTGACGGGTTAACTGCCTTGGGTAGGTCCTGATTGTAACCATCAGCATCACTATGCCCTTGGGATATACCTAATCTCCGCTGAAACTGACAAGTGGGGAGTCAAAAGGGCGCAGCCTCTTTGGATCTAGCTTCAATTGCTGGAAAGCGGGGAGGTAGATAATGTCCGCTGAGCTGCCGTTGTCCACGAGGATCCTCTTGGTGTTGAATCCTTCTAGAGTTAACATTATAACTAGGGGATCATTGTGTGGTTGTTTCACCCCTCTAACATCTGCTTCGTTGAAGGACATATCCTGGTCTATCCATCTCTGCTTGACTGGAGGTACCATGTAGACGCTGTTCCCTTGCCTCTGGCATGCCTTCCTGAGGGATCTAAAAGATCCTCCCGCAAATGGTCCTCTTGCGATTGTTGTTATTTCTCCGATCACATTTTGCGCTGGTTGGGCTTGACGATCGTCGTTTCTTGACAAGGATTCTTGTTGGTTTTTGTTCTAGTCCCTGGTCTGCTATATTCCCCCTTCTTCATGTACTTCTGTAGCTTCCTTTTCCGTATCAGCTCCTCAATTTTCTCCTTGAGATCCCGGCAATCCTTCGTGTAGTGGCCGTGATCCTTATGGAATCGGCAGTACTTGCTTTTGTCACGAACGTTGGGTGACATGTGCAATGGCCGCGACCATTTCAAGTGGTGCTCATTTTTAATCTGCGACAAAATCTTGTCAACGGGCATAATTGAAGGGGTAAACCTTACAGTTCGGGGATTTTGTCATCTTTTCTGTTACTATCTCTGGCTTGATGATCATATCGTTCTCTCTTCTGTCTTCTTCGTTCGTTGTCCCTTATTCCGATGCTTCCCGGCCTTACTGCATCCCCTATGGCTACGAGTGCATCTTCGGCATTCATGTATTTTTGTGCTTTTAAGAGCATTTATGCCATTGACTCTGGGGGATTCTTTGTAAGTGATGCCACAAGGTCTTGAGATCTTAACCCCGCCTTGAAAGCCTTCAACTGTACTTTGTCGTCAGCTTCGTCCACTTCCAAGGTTTCTCGTGTGAAGCGTTTTACATACGACCTTAATGTCTCCTTCTCTCCCTATCTGACAGTGAGTAGATAATCCACTGGCCTTTTCGGACGTTGTCCCCCAATAAAGTGCCTCAAGAAGGCGCTGCTCAACTGTTCAAAGTTGTCTATTGATGACGTTGGCAGCTTGGCAAACCATTCCCTGGCCGCTTCTTTGAGAGTGGTGGGGAAGGAACCACATAATATCTCGTCAGGGGGTTGTTGGAGGCCTAGTATTGTTTTGAATCTATTAAGGTGATCTTGAGGGTCCCTCAACTCGTCGAACTGTTCAAGCTGGGGCAGACGAAATTTGGGCGGTACTGGATGCTCGAGGATCGCCGTAGTGAAGGGCGAGTCTGTGGCCCTAATCATTCTATCCACACTCCGGTCCGTTTTTTCTTTGATGGCATTTCGTAGCTTGTCCATCTCTTTCCTCATTTCTTTTATAACATCCGAATTTTGCTCATCAGGGGTGGTTGGTCTGAGAGTACTAACCCTTCTATGACTATCCCCTTCATCTTCTGGGCCACCCCTAGATTGACTCTCTTCTTTTTGAATCTGCTGAAGTTGTATCTTCATTTCTTGGTTCTGCCTGGTGAGTTCTTCGACAGTGGCCGCCAGGGCCTGGATTTGCTGGGTCAAGGAGGTGGGATCTTGATTGGATTCCATTTGACTGCAAAAATTGGTGGGAACCACTTCTCCAAGTATAAATATGGAAATGTGCAATTCCCACAGACGGCGCCAAACTGATAAAGCAAAATGTTCGTCAGTCTAAATAAGGGGTGAGTTTAGATGGAACCAAACCTGTATCTCGCCTTTCCAGTAGTCAAGAAGGTGGCAGGGCGATCTATCAACGTGGTCACCGGTGTGGTGCCTGCCAAAACACCTCCGATGCTTAAGTTAGTTTCTTGAAATTTTGCTTAGAAAAATTATGATAAAGAATGAGTGCGTTTTCGTGTGTTTTCTTACCCCTGACTGGCGTTTTTGGAGGGTTTATATATGCTCATTTTGCTTCCTAGCCGTTGTAGCAGTTATTGTGCTTTTAATACTGCATTAGGTAATGCCTTCCGCTTAATGGCAAGGCTTTAATTCATCCCCAACGGGATGTATAGCTGTTTTATCCAGCCTGGGGCATTATTGGCGTTACTAAATGTTCCTGCTGCTTTCGCTTGTTCTTGCACATTTTATCATCGTCCTTGCCGCTTACCTCGTCTGTTGTCATTTCTCGTCAGTAATGCCATTCTCGCCAGTAATGTCATTCTCGTCAGTAATTATTACGTCAGCCCCGTCACTTACTTTATACTTTTACAATGTAAGCTTACAGCATAAAATTTAGACACACAAAAAGTTACAAATATTAAACATATTTGTAAAAAAATAGTAAATATTGTACAAATTTTGCAAATGTGTATAACATTTGCCAATTTTTGTGTGTTTATAATATAAATTTACATTGCAAGTACACTATAAACATAGAGATATTGTGAACATGTTGTGGCACGTGTCAATTCCTTTTGGGTCAAACTAAAATAAAATAAAATAATAAAATATCAAACCTAGATCTAACACAACTAAAAATGAGTGTATTGTATTGTGAAAATGTCATGACATTTTGTTGTTATCAGAATATTTTCATAATTGATGAGGTGTAAGTTCCTTATGGGTCAAAATAAGATAATAAAATATTAGATTGAGATCTACCATAGTTGAAAATAGAGGTATTGTGAAAATGTTGTGATATGTTGTTGTGTTCCTAGACTTTTTTTTTTTTGGTTTAATCAAATTTGGTAAGCCAAAATTCACTTTTTCAAGCACAATTTTCTTGGGTTGATTTTTTTTTATACACCATTTAAAATTTAAAGTAATAAAATAAAAAGACAGTTTTACACCTAAAGTAAAAAATAAAATTGGTCATTTTAAGTTTGGGGTACTTTTATTCCTCCTTAAACTTTAAAGCCAAGGAAATACCCCTAACTATTACTCTCTTAGTTAAACCATTTTAAAATCTTACGATTCTTAAATTCTACCGTAGAATGTCTAAAATAACCTTACTAAAATTTAATATCCCAAAACATTTTCTACGTATTTTGAGTTTTATGTGGTAGTCATACTTTAAAAGTTGGAATGGTGATATATGACGTTTTATTTGTTACCTAAAGAACGTTGATTTTCCTAGGTTTAAATATTCTAGAACTAAAATTTTATCGAATTGAAACTTCAATAACACATGTCTTTGTTATCCTCTTCTTCTTCCTTTTTTTTCCCTCTTCTTACTTAAAAGGGTGTTCATTAAAAACTAAGTAAGCTAAATATCGTGGTCAGACTCATATAATGTAATATAATAAAAAATGAAGTATGAATAAAAAAATCTTTATTGAGGATAATTGCAAGTATTTGATGAAGACCTTCAATTGTAGTATATGATCACATCATTCATTGCGAAAATTTATATATTGTGACAATGTCTTAGCAAAACTCAATTGCTTATTATCCGAAGAAGATTATATTCATTATCACTCTTAGAAGTTTTTAGTGAATGATTATTGTCTTTAGCAAATAGGTTCTAAGAAACTATCACGACAAATAAATACTCATATATTAAAATAGTTACTCTGAATTTAAATACATGGTTTTCATTTTTCTTTGAATAGACGTTTAATCTTAATTTTCCCACTCAAAAGGGCAGCACATGCCTTGCATGTGTCACCCAAACTAGTATTTATAAATACCGCATGATAAATAATCAAGTCATTTATTGCTAAACTGATAAATCAAGCCATTTATCAGTTTAGCAATAAATGACGATTATATTATCTCATAAGACTATCCTCTCATAAATTGTATGGAGAGTTTTCTAAAACCATTTCATAAGATTTTCTTTTTCTTTTTCTAATTAACAGTTTCCTCTTACATGCATGTTACATGACATGTTATTAGGCATTTCGAATTTGTAAACTAGAAAGTATATTTAACACGTTGTAAACTTGTTGATTTAAAAAAAAAAAAAAAACAAAACAAAATGTTGTAAGCTTGTAATTCATTAGGATCAATCATGGTTGTGTAAAAGGATAGTTCCATAACCGAAGGGAAGTAAAGGGTCTATGACATGTTTTTGTAAAGCATAGTTCACTGAGAATTTTGAATAAATGAAGAACAGAGACAGAGACATGTTCATAAATTTGGGAGTAATAATGATGATAATAATACTACTTTAGACTTTAGTTATAGAGAAAAAAACTAGTGAAGGAAGAGAGACAAAAAGAAAAAAAAAAACTTAGAATGACATTGATGATAATGATAGTGATAATAAAAGTACGGAAACCATTATTATCAATTATGTTTGACCTTGCCTCCGTAATCTAGCCACATTCACTACTACGATGGCATCGAGCTTATCTTTGATACTGTTTAAGAATATGAAATAGGAGACTCGCCATGACCTGTTTAGTAGTCATGTGCCAAAAACTCCCCAAAAACCGATGACAAATCCTGGGCCACACTAACATAAAATCCTGGGGTTATAAACCCATCTTCCGTCTCTTAAATGCCAGCATGGTCACCACCTCTATTCATGGCTGGCTTTTAAGTTGTTTCTCCTGGACATTTCTTTGGAAGTGGAAATCCACAAAGATTTGGGTTACCTTCATATGCAGTGGCATTAAATGTATTGAGTTGAGTTGAGGGTCTGTTGAAATTATGCCCGAAAGGTTATTGTTCGACAAATCCAAGAAATTTAGAGAATTAATAAGAGCGTTGCTTGAAGGAATTCCACCCAATAATTGATTCTCAGATAGATCCAAGACTTCTAATGACCGTAACACACCAATCTCTGTAGTGATTCTTCCAGTTAGAAGATTTCTTGAGAGATTCAAAGAAATCAATCCAACAAGTTCCATAATTTCCCTTGGAATTGGCCCAGTAAGTTTATTACTAGAGAGATCTATGCTCTTTATTTGTCCAAGATTACTAGAGAGATCTCTTCCTTTCCACAACCAAAATGCAAGGTCATCACAGTGGAAAAAGTCTATAGGACCTTTATAAAGATGACCAATGGTTGAAATTGGACTAGTCAAAGTAGTAAGACTATTGAGGCATTTTGGTATACTTCCTGAGATATGGTTTAAAGCAAGGTCCAAAAGTTGAAGATGTGTTAGATGACATAGATGTGAAGGAATGCTTCCAAAGAAGTGATTTGATCGAAGGAAAAGCACAACTAAATCAGGATGATTGCTCCCTAACCACATTGGTATTTGTCCCGACAATTTGTTATCTCGAAGATTAACAAATTTCAACTTTGTACAATTCTTCAATGAGGAAGGAAGTTCCCCAGTGAAACTATTGTTGCCTAAATCTAGTATTTCAATCCCAAGTAAGGAACCTATTGAGTTTGGGATTTTCCCATGAAAACGATTGTTTGCCAAATTAAGAATTTTAAGTCTTTCAAAATGCATCCAGCAGTTAGGAAGCTCTCCCAATAATTGATTGCTGGAGAGGTCTAGAATGCTCAAATTCCTTATATGTTGTAAACTGATCATATGCTTTTTATGTGGAAAGGAAAAGAGCATGAGTATAAAAATATTCTTGGCCTGTCAAAAAGCATAGATCTCTTGAGCAACAATTTAACTGGGCACATTCCTAGAGAAATTGTGGAACTTGTTGGGTTGGTTTCCTTAAATCTCTCAAGAAACTGTTTAACTGGACAAATCACTTCAGATATTGATATGTTAAAATCATTAGATGCCTTGGATCTATCTAAGAACCAGCTTTCCGGTGGGATTCCTTCAAGCCTTTCTCATATTGATCGTCTAAGTGTCTTAGACTTGTCAAACAACAATTTGTCTGGAAAAATTCCAACAAGCCCTCAACTTGATACCTTTATATCCATAGGATTTTATGTTAGTGTGGCCCTTGGATTTATCGCAAGTTTCTGGGGAGTTGTTGGCACATTAGTACTGAATATGTCACTGCGAGCCACATATTTCAGGTTCTTGAACGATTTCAAAGATAGGCTATTTGTGGCAATATTAGCGAATATGGCTACAGTTCAGAGTCAGCTTCAAAACTAACTGGTAATAACTTTTTTTTTCTTCTACTATGCAAATGAATCTATCACTTCTACCGCAATTTGTTTCTCTACGCAAAAGTCTTTGTTATTTTGATAGTACAATTAATTTCTCAATAGATCATTTGATGATTATAGTTTATATTGTCTATTGAAATCAGAATCGTTATCATCCTTTCTACCACTAATGATATATTATAAATAGTTTAATACTATTATTATTAACTTCATATGCTTCAATTATTTTTTCTTGATGACTAAATTAGTATTATTATCACTATTATAAGTTCCAACTTTATGTACACGTCTCTGTCCTTCATTGATTCAACATGTCTAACTGTCTAATAGTCTAAGTAAACTCTGCTTCTCTTATGTCATCACAAGAGATACCACAACTGCGGAGCCATGAGAATGGAGAATTGGAGTAAAGGTTGACACACTGCAATAGATTGGATCAGATTGAAAGCAGATGAGGATAAATAAGTGGCACTGTATTAGGAGTAAAAGATCAGATTGTATTATCTTTCAATTTGAATTTAATTGTAACTGATCGATTATTTCAGTCTTATTTATGTACTTTGAATGGAAGAGGGAATGAAGTAGAACTAAAACAAAACAGAAACAAAAAAACAAAAAAGTCTCTTTCTCTTATGTTTAGGAGATTAGTCAAGTTAAATCCAAATAAAAATTCTATTTTGTTTATTAGATACAACTCAATTCATAACATTTTCAGCGGATTGTGGGATTTATTTTTGGTCGTGTACAGTGAGTTTTGGAGTTGGGACTGTTGGAGTGGGAATCTTTTGAAGTGGTGGTTTAAAGGATTTGAATCCATTAAGAGTAGTTTTGGTATCCAAATCACTCGCATCTTTCATGTAGTTTCCATTTAAAAAGTATAGCAAAATAATTTCTATTTCTCTTTAGGTGTAGCGTCCAGGTGTTTTCTCTCCGGGTCTACCGAAATGTTTTTCCCTAAATCAGAGAGAAAGCTGGAGATAAAAACAAAAACAAATATATATATATATATATATATATATATGTATGGAATTTGATCCAATGGATGATACTAGAATGTTAGCAAACTTACTTATAGCTTTTTTTTTTTTTTTTTTTTTTTCATATTATTACAAATTTAAAAGACAGCTTAAAGTGGTATTTTTGGGTGTCTTCAAATTTCAATACGCCTAGAGTTTAAATTCCTCCTCTTCCAACGATGGAATCATAAAAAATTAAAAACAATAGCTAAAACAACAGGTTTACATATTATTTTTCTAAGCCTGACACTTAAGTCACCTAGTAGTTTTTCCTCAAAAAAGTCACTTGGTAGCTCATAATTTCACTTGACTTATTTTGGATGCCGCCTGATTCTCAGTAGAGTAATTTGAACAATGAAACTCTTTCCTTTGAAACTTGTATCCTTTACACTAGTGTATTTCTCATAAGAAGTACATGCAATCTCAGATTAAGCCTATACGTCCTAGTATTTTCGTAAAAATAAAAAAGATCCACGTCCAAGCAGTGTTTTGTTAAGCCCAACTTTTTATACTACGTGATATCTGTTTATCTCTCAAAACCCACAGCAAATAGGGCCCAAATCAGTTTCTCTTGAAGAGTTCGGGTTTTAAGGGCACAAATTCCAAAAAAACAAATGACGAAATGATTGAGCTTCATACCCATCATTACGGACATATGTGTAATTAATATTGAATAGCTTTGCCTTTATTGGTTTGTCCTTTTGTGTATTGTTAATGTTTTATATTCTTTAACTTCACCCACCCACTCTCCACAGACTAGTCTGACTTGTGACTTGGACCCCGTCTCTCATCTTTTGTGTAACTATTTTAGTGTTTGTAATTGTGTTTTTAAGTAAATTTACATAATTATTTACCGACTAATGTATATTAATTTTAGAAAAAATTGTATAAATTTTACGCATTTTTTTATTATACACAAACTCTGACAGACAGGACACAAACCAAGTTTAATGTTATTATATCAGAAGGATAGACAGGAAGGTCCCTCGACGCAGCAAAACACAACCCACAAATGTAAACACAACACACAAAGTCTCCCTCCCCTTAAAGCCTGCCCAATGCCGCAAAATTCACACTGTTGACAGTGTAAACACAACACACAAAGTCTCGCTCCCCTTAAAGCCTGACAACAGACCTGCCCAATGCCGCAGAATTCACATTATTGACAATGTAAACACAACACACAAAGTCTCCCCCCCTCCCCCCCCTAAAGCCTGACAGCAGGCCTGCCCAATGCCGCAGAATTCACATTATTGACAGTGTAAACACAACACACAAAGCCTTCCTCCCCTTAAAGCCTGACAGCAGACTGGCCCAATGCCGCAGACTAAACATTCATTGTATTTGAGTTCAAATATCACTGGAAGAACAGGGCCAGCTGAGTCATGAAGCTCTTAATAAGGGGGTACCTGGCAATAATTCAAACTTTCAAGACATAGCAAATTCATAAGTTATAATAGTTGCCTCCAACCACTGGTAGGATCTAGTTAATTCATAAGTTGCAAAGCCACCATTAGAATTCTGCAGTGATCTAAGAACATCCATTAGAATGTTTATAACTCAACAGCTACTGAATTGCATAACTAATCTGCTAATACCAGAGACAAGCAAACTAAACAAAAAAATTATCACAACAAAATGGAAGAACAGTAAAGTCGGGTCACATATCATGCAGAAATGTTCGTACAAAGAACTCTTTTCTATTAAGAATTACATAAAAAAAAATTAAAAAATAAAAAACCCAACATGCTTATAACCAAATTTAATACTCTGCATATTATCTAATCCAATCAACCAAGACTCTTTAAGGCATTCATGACATTAAGATATGCATACGAAAAGCTATAGGGTAGACAAACTACATCCTTTGTTGGAGGAATTTCTTTTCCTCTTCCACTATTATCTTCTGAAGATATCTATCCGAATAAAAAAGAACCAGAGGTATGAGAATTATGAACTTCAGAGTAATGTCTACATTTTTCAGAGAAAATAAGACAATAAATGTTCAGGTTATCATTTGTGAATATAAGATAAATCCTTGGATGTTCAGAGTTCAGTACTGCCAACACCTACGTTCTTTAAATACTTAAATAATTAAGCAAGCCCTAGCTGAAGGCACAATTTGCTGCCATCAATGAGGGAAATGTACATATTATAAATTACTCTAGTCACTTCTGCCCAGATGAACAAAGCCTTGAATTAAACGGCTGACTTAAGTCAATTACAAGAATCATGAGAGTAAACTATTATGTCTTTTCTCAATCTGTTAACATTTTTAAAAAAAATTGCTGTGTCAGACTCCAACTTTGAGCTTCTAAACATGCAACATATCTAACAATCACCTGTAAGGAAAGGAGAACATTTACAGCATCATATAACCACTTCACATCTAACGACTTCCCAACTGTTTCTGATGGGAATGTTGATAGTAATAAAACAGCCTGCACAAAGAAATAGATATCAGAAATTTTTTACATCGTATAGTATGGAACTGTTTGTTCTAACTTTACCTTCAATCCTTCTGCAGTGCAATCAGAAATAGGCCATCCATGATCTGCAGTTGAGAATGGCCAAGCACCTTTTGAAATGTGACGATACCAAAAATTCAGATCTCCAGGACAATCTTCTAAGACCTTCAAAGCAAACCACAATTGGTCATGAAAAAATGAAAAGAATAATTTTAAGATATAATAATAAAAAAATTCTGCAAAGGAGAACCTGGGAATCCTTTATGTAGTCATGTGCTTGAATAGCAAAACAAGTATGCCATGATTGACTCCCATTATAACCCTACATCAAAATTAATACAAACACACAATGTATAATTCTCAATATTTGAGGTAGTGAAACATAATCATGGGCTCTATATACTTCGTTGAACAATTAAAAAAATACTAAGGTCTCCCCCCCCCCTCCCCCGCAGAGAGGATGGGGGGTTGGGGGAATACAGAGAGAGAGAGAGAGAGAGAGAGAGAGAGAGAGAGAGAGAGAGAAATGCTTGTTAAGTCAGTTAAAAACTATTTAACAGTAAATGTTTGAACCTGCATTTTCATGCCATCTTCAGCAATCCACAAATAATCAAAGATTCTTGGAAGATGTAATTTGAATGCCTGAGTTTGGATCCTCCGCCCAACAACAAAGCATATTCAACACCTGCATCATCCACAAAACACAAGGCCAATAGCTCAATGGAACTACCAACAAGTGCAGTGAGTGCCTTTGAGGAGAAAACATTTTGTTAGACCAAAGAGAGAACTCTTGGGCTCCACTAGTTTTCCATCCTACAATCACTCTAACTAAACACCCAATGAAATTATTTATTCCATTTTTCTCTCCCCTTTTTCGATCCTCCTAAAATCACCCCAACCAATTGGGGCCTAAAGAGAAATATAAAAATTATATTGTTAAACTTTCTAAATGGAAACTTCAGGAAAGATTGGAGTGATTTGGGCAACCAAACTACTCTTAATGGGCTCAAATCCTTTAAACCACCACACCGAAAGGCTACCACTCCAGCATTCCAACTCTAAAACTCACTTTACACAACTAAAAATATTACGAACTGAGTTGTATTTGAGAAACTAAATAGAATTTTTATTTGGATTTAACGTGACTGATCTCCTGAACATGAGAGAAAGAGACCTTTTTCTTTTTTTTAGTTCTGCTTCATTCCCTCTTCCATTCAAAGTACAAAAACAAGACTGAAATAATCCATCAGTTACAATTAAATTCAAATTGAAAGATAATACAATTGATCTTTTACTCCTAATCCAGTGCCACTTATTTATCCTCATCTGCTGCTGCACTGAAATTCAATCTGATCCAATCAATTGCAGTGTCATCCTTTACTCCAATTCTCCATCCTTGCGGCTCGGCAACTGTGATATCTCTTGCGATGACATAAAAGAATCAGAGTTTACTTAGACAGTTAGACATGTTGAAACAATGAAGGACAGATACGTGCTCATAAAGTTGGAACTTAGAATAGTGATAATAATACTAATTTAGACGTCAAGCAAAAATCATTGCAGCATATGAAGATAATAATAATAGTATTAAACTGTTAATAATATATCATTAGAGGTAGAAAGGATGATAATGATTTTGACGTCAATAGACAATAGTAACTATAATCATCAAATGATCTACTGAGAAATTGATTGTACTATCAAAACAAAGTCTTTTTCCTAGAGAAACAAATTGTAGTAAAAGTGGTAGATTTATTTGCATAGTAAAAGAGAAAAGTTGGTAACAAAAGAATTATTACCAGTTAGTTTTGAAGCTGCCTCTGAATTTTGGCCATATTCACTGATATTGCCACATATAGCCTGTCTTTGAAATCGTTCAAGAACCTGAAAAATGCGACTTGCAGTGACATATTCAGTACTAATGTGCCAACAACTCCCCAGAAACCTGCAATAAATCCAAGGGCCACACTAACATAAAATCCCATGGATATAAACCCTTCTCTCTCATCTTGCATGCCAGCATGTTCTCCACTCCTGTTCATAGCTGCATTTTGAGCTATTTCTTCCCCCGGACATTTCTTTGGAAGCGGGGCTCCGCAAAGATTTGGATTCCCCTCATATGAGGATGCATTAAAGGTATCAAGATGAGGGCTTGTCGGAATTTTTCCAGACAAATTGTTGTCTGACAAATCCAAGACACCTAGACTATCAATATGAGAAAGGCTTGAAGGAATTCCACCGGAAAGATGGTTCTTAGATAGATCCAAGGCCTGTAATGATTGTAACATATCAATATCTGAAGTGATTTGTCCAGTTAAACGGTTTCTTGAGAGATTTAAGGAAACCAATCCAACAAGTTCCACAATTTCTCTAGGAATCTGCCCAGTTAAATTATTGCTCGAGAGATCTATGCTTTTTAACAGTCCAAGAATATTTTTATACTCACGCTCTTTTCCTTTCCACATAAAAAACATACGATCAATATAAGAAATCATGTGTCCAAAATTGCTGAACCATGCTATAGAAGAATGGGCGATGGTTGCATTTGGACTATCTTTTTGAGTCAAAGTGTGAAGGTTGTTGAGGCATTTTGGTATACTTCCCAAGATTTGGTTTAAAGCGAGGTCTAAAACTTGAAGATGTGCTAGATGGCAAACATGTATAGGTATGCTTCCATTGAAGTGATTGGATCTAAGAACAAGGATAATTAAATTTGGATAACTAGTCCCTAACCACATCGGTATCTGTCCTGTCAGAGCATTGTCTCCAAGATTAAGGAAGATCAACTCCTTGCAATTATTCAAGGAAGAAGGAAGTTTCCCACTAAAACTATTGTTGCTTAAATCCAGTGTTACAAGCCCATGTAGAAATCCCACTGAGCTTGGGATTGTCCCATGAAAATAATTGTTTGCCAAATTAAGAATCTTTAATCCTTTAAGATACATCCAACATGAGTCAGGAAAATGACCTGATAACTTGTTATTGGAGAGATCTAGAATCTTCAAATTCACATTTTCAACTTCACATAAGGAAAAAATTGTGCCTGAAAGGATATTCTTGGAAAGATCCAAATTTACAGATTCAAATAAAAATTTTGGTATTCTGCCACTAAGTTTATTTGAACTCATGTCTATAATTGGGGAAAAAGTAAACTCCAATGACAAATTTGGAATTTGGCCACTTATTTGGTTATAAGACAAATTCATATACTTTAATTGAGGAGAAAAGACCAAATTGAAATTGGAAAGGCTATCCGAAATTCCAGAATTGAAAATATCAAGATAATAGTAATTTTTTTGAGTTTGAAGCCATTTTGGAAATCTAGGACCTAGTTGGCAGGAGCCCAAACTTATCACGTCTAATTGGAAAGGTAGAACCCAATCAGAGCTGAAGTTGAAAACCAATGAGGTATTAGATAAGTCCAAATACTTCAATTTTGTAAGCTCCGAGAAGTGGGCTTCAGAAATAACACCTTTTAGTGGATTATCATCAAGAAACAGAGACTCTAGGTTGGATTGTTTTCCCAAACTTTCAGGTATTGTCCCATTCAAATGATTTTGAGAAAGCGATAATACTCTCAATGATGGAAATGTTGTGAGATCAGGTAATGATCCCATGATTTGATTTTGACCAAAAGACAAAGCCTCTATTGAGTGGTTTGCACACCCAGTCAAGTTATGAATAAAATCAAGAAGCTGTCCACTAAGATGGTTCCCTGATAGAGACAATGTTTTCAAATTACACATACCACCAAAGGCTTTTGGTATCCCACCTTCAAACTCATTAGAATCAAGATAGAGATGTGCAAGAGAGTTTATTCTGGTAAAATCATTTGGAATTAAACCTTGAAATTGGTTATTCCAGAGATAAAGTTCAACAACACTAGTGTTGGAGTTGAACAACCACTCCAGTACTGAAGAAGAAGTGAGATCATTATTAGAGAGTTGGAGGACATCAAGAGAAGTAGAAGAATTGACAAGGGGAATAGAGAAAATATTCGGAAGATTACAAGAGTACAAGTACAAGGATGTCAAATACGGTAGCTTATTCACAACATGGATCCAATTATTGACTTTGCTCAGGTTAACGGTACCCATGTTAAGGTATTTTAAAGAAGAAAGTCGAGGGAGCCACTCTATGTTTTCAGGTTTATTAAAGTGATTCCTGCCAAGATCAAGGTACTACAAGTTGGAAAGATTCCCAAGCTGAAAAGGTATATTTCTTCCGAAATTAGCACCACGAAGGTCAAGGTGTATTAAGTTGGAGAGAGAAGCAATGAATTTTGGGATTTGGCTGTAATTAAAATCATTGTAGCGCACGTCCAAATAAGTCAAATATTTCAACTCAATCAAGGAAGGATTAAGTTTACCTCGCAAAGGCCTCGAGGGAATGGAGTACGAGACATTGAGATTGAGCATAATGACGTGGCCTGTTTGCTTGCTACACCTGACCCCACTCCATTTGCAACAATCTTGATCGGAGCTCCAAGAAGAAAGAAGGCCATAGTCATCAATAAGGTCTTGTTTAATCTTGAGAAGAGCTTGTCTCTCATGCTCTTTGCAGCCAAGGTGAGTATCTGCTAACCCCAAATTCTTTCCAGTAGTTGGTTTCATGCACAACAAAAAAAGGAGAATTAAAGTGAGGAGAAATTGGAGGGAACTTCCACCCATGATTACGATGAATGTAGAAGATCAATAACGCACAAAATATGCAGTGTTACAAGTACGATTTTGCTTGGAACCCTTTTTTTTATATACATCCATTGATTGCTTTCAGTAGGAAGTATTAGCATGACGAAGTTGAAAGTCACCGGAAATATCTTTTATTAGACTAGTCAACATTGCTATTTTTTTTTTTTTGAATCGGTAAGAATTATATCAAAAGAGAAAGTCCAGAAGCAACAAATTTTACAAAATTGTTTTACAAGCTAATGTAGTATATTTTGAATGATAGGCAAAAACAAATTATATTAGTAGTAGATTTAAATAAAAAACAATCAATCCTTGTCAAGTTAGTTTATAAAAAATAATATCATTTATTTTGTAACTCAAATTGTGTGAAAAATATTGTCAAATTTTTTGTGCACTCAAAACCAAAAGATGATGCAATGCAAAGTGTAAACTCTACCAACGCAAAAATTCTTATCAGCTTATCTTTTTTCACACACAATAATCACCATCTACTCTCTTCCTTCATCTCAAGACACATAAAAAAAAAAAAGAATAAACACAAAATAAATAGTGTAATTTTAACAAATTTGTAAATTTACATAATTATACATACCAATATAAATCATTTTCAGAGACAAAATTGACTAAATTTTACACATTTTCCTATTATAGATGGACTGATCGATATGAATGATCATAAAGTTGCTGAAACCTCTAATAAGCAAGGTTGTGAAACCCGGACTGGACCGTACGGTCCGACGGGATTAACCGAAAATCGTTCACCAAAACGGTTCTTCTAACCTCAAAAATCGGTATATATGAAAAATTCAGTCACCCGTGTGAACAGCGGTTCAATCTCACGGGTTCTTGCAGGTTCAGTGATTCAGAGTTTTTTTTTTTTTTTTGGGTACTTACAGCTCAGCCATTGATGAAGCTTCAACCTCAGACATTGAGATCGCACCACTATTTGCTCTTATTCTTCTTTTCAGTCTCACTCGCCCTCTCTCTCTCTCTCTCTGTTTTTTCCGACCGCTGTTCCTGCATATTTTTCTTTCTCTGCGTTTTTTCCGTTTGTTGTTCCTGCAGTTTTCCCTATGAGCGACCTCTAGAGTCTTCGGGACTCTTTGAAGGTGATTGACAACCTCTCTGTCACCCACTTAAATGCAAGCTGTCAAACACTCTTCTTTAAATATTATAGGATTAATAATTTTTTATTGGTTTGGCTGGCCACTCATTTAGCTTTGTTTATTTTTTATTTTTAAAATTTAACTAAATACATGCTGTCAAGTCAATTGTCAACAACTCTTTTCAAAACTTTATAGGGCTTTGTTTTTTATTTAATCAATTTCTTAATGCTTTATCCGGCCACTCTTTTAACAGTTTATTTTAAAAAATTTCATATATAGTTGAATATTCAAATGGGCTTTAGCCTAAAACAATTTATTAGATAGTCAAACGTAGGTGGTAACTTTAAACCCCTCAAAGATAAAAACCATAGGAAATTTCTTAGCTTAGGCAAAAGAAAAGTAGCAAATTTTGGTTTCGGTAAAGACTAGGGTCAAAAAATTAAAAGATCTAGACATCTAGACCTAGTTCTACTGTTCGAGTCTTTAACGTGGTAGAAGAATTTTATTGATGGCGATATTATTATTTTTTGCCATCTTTGTATCAATCTCTTTCTTTCAAAGGCGTGATAGTTATTACAGTGAACCTACCTAACACATACTTGAGCTGGAAGTAGTAAAAAGTCCTGGTTCAAATGATTTATAGAAAAAAACTCAATGTAAAGCAAAGAATAAGAAGAGCTTCTAGTCTATGACCTTCTGCTTAGAAACTGTTTTGACGGTGAACACAAGTTTTTTAAGGCTAGACTAGAGACTCCTAATAAGATAGATCTTTATCTATCACTCTTATTATCAAATAAATAATAAATTCAGGTAAATAATATTAAAATAAAATATATGTGGGTCACATTAAGTCCCCTAATTAAAATACTTTTTACGTAAAGGTCATCCACATTTTGTTACAGCTGAATTAAATTAATGTCACAAATTTGTACAGATCCCATCTCCTGCTTTCAAGTATGAGGGAGTATGATTCCCTTCAAAGCATCAATATTTTTTCTATTATTTTCTTAGGTTTGAGTTAATTTCATAATTAAGTAAAGAGTATATATAATCTTGTAAAAAATGAGTAGCACGGTAGCATTGGGAAGAAACTAAAAAAAGAAAAAAAAAAGCCTATATATATATATATATATAACTAGTTTCACTATGACTCGTGTAACTATGACTTTATCAATTTTGATGAAGCAAATTAGCTAGATAGTCATGACAAATTCCTAGCTTAAGAAATCAGTGAGCATGGATTCAAAAAAGTTGTCCTTGTGCCTTGCTTTAGTAGCAAAGGGAAGAAGTGAAAAATACGATATACGTCTTTACTGTCTTAGGTTCAATTATTCAAAAATAATAATTGAATCATTTCAGTAAATTTTTTATTTGAAGAACTACTCAAATGGTTTCAAATCCTTTTTACCACCACACCAATAGACTCTCACACCAACTCCAAACCCCTTTTACACCGCCAAAAAGTAAACCCATAATCCATTGAATATTGTTATAAACCATAAAATTTTAGTCGGATTCAAAGGTCACTAATCCTGCTGAACATGAGAGAAAGAGACTGTTTTTTGTTATAATTCTGCTTGATTGCCTCTTCCATTCAACGTAGATAAATAGAATTGAAAAATCTTCTGCAATAATATTGACCCATTGGTCAGTTTTCTCAACAAAACAAAAAATCCAACATTTTATTCAATGACTGAGAAAACCGAAAAGAGCAATAATTGTTTCCTCTTACACTGGAACACCTAAACAACCTCACGTAACTGATAGACCTACCATCACAGCATTCCAAGCATCTCTAATTTGGCTAACAAACTCATCATAACAATGGGCTCCATATGATAACACCTAAGGAAACTGAATCATAACATTATAAAATTATGATTAAGTTTTTCATACTTAATCATAATTTTAACATTCTTAAAATTATGATTTGATAAAAAAAATGTTTATTAGAATATAATTTTTACAACAATGTTACTTTAAAGTACCCATTTTATTTGTATAGTGGCATTAATTTAGCCAAGATTAATTGGCTAAAAGGATAACTACAAGATTAACCGTAATTATACTTAATGCATGTATGATTGTATTTACATTTCTAAATTAAATAATAGATATTCATTGGAACAATATTTAAATTATTATATAATCAATAAATTTATTTGTAAAAAGCATAATAAAGTCACATATTGATAGAATTAATTTTTATATTTGCTAATATTTGTATTTATAAAAAGAAAAATATGTTTGAGTACAAAAATATTTTCTTGATTATGTTTATGTTTATAATCTAGGAATTCAATCCATGATATTGAGCATTTACTTGGTCTGGTCTGTATGAACATGTGCCATTCTTTCCGTGAAATAGTACATAATTCAAAGAATTGGGAGTCAATGCCTTGTGTCACCCTACTTCATAGGGCCAAATTCGAATTTACGAAAACATTGAAATGAAAAATAGTTGATTTAAAGTTTAGAAATTAGGTAATGGAAATCCCAACTTTGACAATTGAGGATTGAGCAGAGTGTAACTTTCGAAATCTAATTACATATGAGCAATATTGCCATGATGTTGAACTGGTGCGTCTTAAAGGAATTGTGGAAAATTGGATTTGGTGATTGTTAAGCAATCTCCTCGATATTCAAGCTTGGTTACTTCGTCAACCCATCTAATGAATTACTCTAAAATCGTCAACAATGTGAATATCCACTGAAAAATACCTAGTTTGTTTTTCATATGTTATCAAACTAGATGGACTATTAAAGAAACTAGCATTCCAGGTTAACCTTGTTGCTGCTGCATCTTGAAATTGATATTGGGCCTTTTTACAAACACTTCCTTCTGATTATGTTTAGATTGGATGAGGCGGAATGAGGACGGAACATTTGTGCATGATGTTCTTGAATGAATTCAAAATATTCCTGGGCCCATAAAGGCTGGAGATAGAAGTTACTGACCTTGGATTATAAAGCAAATGTAACAGCATCACAAGAAGAAAAAGAACATTAAAGTACCTGTAGGTGAATTAGAATTAAAGAGCCCAGATTGAACCAATGTAATATGGATTCAATGCCTTAATCTCTTTTTCTTCGCCTATTAATTTCAAGTTCAGGTATGTTCAAATTCAAAATTTCATTCCAAAATTGTGTAGCAATCAAACCAATGGCAAGAAACAGGGGTCATCCCACTCTTCCCCCTCTTCCCCCTCTTCCAAGGCACAAAACTATTCAATCACCAGGACAAGAAATCTATATACTTCTATATTCAACCTCCTAAATCCACAACATAAAACATTGATAATTAGCAAAGTAGATAGTATACTAAACCCCAAAAACTAAAGCTAGAAATTCATACATTGATAATTACTGACCTTGTGATTAGTGATTACTTGGAAGAACTTTTCATCTTTACAATTAGAATTTCTTGGCGCCCGCGGGGGGGGGAACAATCATTTACCCCCACATAATTCTCCTACAATGAAATCAATGGTTCTTATATTTGCATGTTGTATAAGGACTGACAATTTTGAAATGTTGCCAAATCGAAGCTAGTGACTACCAATTCACCATGTTGTAGGCTACTAGATTTAATATTCTAGTCTAACTAAAATGGGGTGCCTTAAGCAGTTTTTAAATTACTTTATAGGTCTTACCATAGCTGAAAGCAAAACAAAGGAAATTATAGCCAAGGCATAAAGTTAGAATTAGTTGCTACACAAATACTCCTTAGTTCTTTGTATACTAACTTTCAATGGTGATCTGTGCACACTTGTCAGGCATGGAAACAACAAATTCAACACCAAAGCAAGGCAATACATTCTCGTATCTATACCTTAAATTTTTTAGATAGCAGCAGAATTATCATGGATTATCTTATTTCCAAATTCTCCAACAACTCCTTCAGGTAAAAGGGTGACTCAGGAATCAAGCAACAATCCACATCACAATTAGCATACGTTGCCATGAATCCTGCACGAAATTATTTCAGCTACAAGATTTAGGTGAGGCTGATTTAAGTTCTCTTTATAAATTGGCTGTTTTGATTAAGAAGAATTAATGGAAGAGAAATGTGTTGGAATGATATAAGACCATTAATTGGAAAGAAGTAAAACCATTAATGAGAATAGTAATTGACCTATGTTCTTAGCTACCAGATGGCTGCGCTCCACTCAGCACCTTGGATTGACCAATGATGATCTTTTAAGGATTCTTGACAATTGTCTAGATATAAGTAAACAAGACCAAAGAAAACAGTGGAAGAGGTTACAACTGAAATATTTAAATATTAAAGAACAAAATTATAGTACCATTGATAGCCAACAAGGTTTCTGACTTTCTGCTTCATTTTTGGACAACACATCTTTTCCCAACCCTTTAGACTAGGTTCAAACAATCTGCTTGCTGCTCAATAGTAGGCTGGCTTGTAGTGGGAAGATCACCATTTCTTTTGGGGGTGAGGCTCTCGATTATGTCAAAGTTAATTTGTCACTTGTATCTTATGCCGAATTCATTAAGTCTCAATATGAAGATTTCCAACAAGGATGTACAATTGCTGCAGTTGCTAGGTGATGTATATATGAATATGAATGTTTTTTGTGGATTAAGGATTCAACTCTAGGTAAGTCATTAAAGAGCAATAAAATGCAAATAATGAGGATCCTCCAATAAACATCATGATTTTTCAACGAACAGATTATACTATGAAACAATCTCTGTAATTAATTTCATATATATTTCATTAATCAGCAGTAAAAATAGAAAATAAAGTAAGAGGAAATAAATTCCAATTTCAAATATTTTATTCTTTCAGATTCAAGAATACAAAGAATGAAGTTCAATTAGCAAGATTATTGTACTGAACAAAACTGGGATATTCAATGTTCGTTAATATGTGAGAAACCACACTGTATAATCAATTACAATAAGAAGATTTGGAATATGTAAAATACACAAACCCGAAGAATTTGGTAATTTAGATGGTTCATCTCTCATCATCCTCCAACTAAAGGCCCAAAAGAATAGCACAACCTGCTCAGTGAAAATGGATTGATATACATAATTAGTGGAATGGAAGTACAAAATAGAACTTAGAATTAACTGGATGAGGCCAAAAGCTTTGTAGCTAAGTGACATAACCTGCTCTCCTTTAATAGGAGGACCAATGTCCAAAACACCCCTCCCACATATCAAATTATTAAAAACAAAAATTGGATAAGAGTTGGAGGTCACTAATCAAACTGATAATCAAACTGGGAGTTGACATATTTGAAAAAAATAAAATAAAAGAAGACAAAAAGGGAAGGAGAGTTACAGTTGTATGTCAGTCTAAATCAAATTGGATGTTAATTGTCTCTTTGCACATATTTGTAATCAATTTTCATGTTTGGGATGTGAGAAATCTTTGGCCAGTCCTCTCCGGTCCCTTTTTTGCAACGTTCATGAAGAAGTGGACAGTAGTAGATCAACAATTCCTTCAATGGAGTCGTACCTGGCAATGACTTTAACTTTGGACAGATTTCAATTGTCAAAGAATGAAGACGTGACATTACTATTATGGTATTAGTATCAAAACCGTTGTCTTCTTCTTCTCCAATTCCAATCCATTCTTCCCACTTTATAAAACCCCAAAACGTGAGAGATTTCAACTTTGGGAATATGATGTCATCTTTGTTGTTTTTGTTTTTTGAGTCTATTCCAAAAAAATTCAACTCCCACCTTTTTCAAACTATTCACTACAACTTCAAACCCCTTTTACATTGCCAAAATGTAAACCTATAATTTTTTGAAAATTTAATGAACCCAGTTGTACTTGAGAAACTGAATAGATTCAAGGTGACTATAACCTCTTGAACATGAGAGTGAGAGAGAGAGAGTTTTTGTTTTTAATTCCATTCAATATGGAGTACATAAATAAGGCTGAAATAATCTATCCTAAAACATAGGAACCAACTCCCATCAGTTACATTTAAATTCAATTGAAAGACAATACAATCTGATCTTTTATTTATCCTCATCTGATACTGCATTTAAATTCAAACTGATCCAATCCGTTCCTGTGTATGCCATCCCTATTTCCTTCCATGTGGCTCAGCAGTTGTGATGTCTGAATTTCGGACCTAACAGAAAACTTGTTACCACGAGTGTTGAAAATCTGTCAATAATTTCATCTGCAATCAGCTGCAAAATAATAATTTTTGCTTCAACTTTATCCATCCAAAAAAAAATCACTGACATCCTCACCTCCTATGGCCATAATAACCAACACAAGTTGATACTGGAATCAATATATTTGGTGCATGCAACATAGATAATTACCTAAGAGACTAAGACACTTAAGACGTAACGCATCTTAATAGTACTTTGGATAATTTTGATTTTGATAACTAAAAACAATATTTAATAGCATGGTGTAATTTATTAGCAGTTGTGTAAAATAATTGAAAGTTTGTAACTTAACTTAAGGGGCTTGGAAGTAGAGGGTCTATGACAGGTTTTGGTAAAGCAGAGTTCATGAAGGACAAAGACATATTCATAATGCTAGGACTAATAATGATAGTATTAATACTAATTTACTCTTCACAAAAAAAAATGATGAATGAAGAAAGAATAAAACAGAAAAATAATAATAGTATTTAGAATTAGAATGACATTCATGATAATGATAATTAACATAGTAGAGAAACAATTAGTATTACCAATTATGTTTGAAGCCGCCTCTGTAATTTAACCATATTCACTGCTCCTGTCACATACATCTTATCTTTGACGATGTTTAACAACTTGAAATAGGAGAAACGCCATGACTTGTTTAGTAGTATTGTGCCAAAAACTCCCCAAAAGCCAACAACAACTCCGAGGCCCATACTAATATAAAACCCCATTGTTATAAACCCATCTTCCTCCTCTTGAATGCCAGCATGTTCACTACCTCTATTCTCAACTGAGTTCTGAGTCATTTCTTCTCCTAAACATTTGTTTGGAAGTGGAAATCCACAAAGATTTTGGTTCACTTCATATGAAGTGGCACTGAAGGTATTGAGTTGAGGACCAGTTGGAATTTCGCCTGACAGGTTATTGTTCGACAAGTTCAAGAAACTTAGAGAATTAATTCGAGAGATGCTTGAAGGAATTCCACCACACAACTGGTTCTTGGACAGATCAAGGGAATTTAATGACTCTAACAAACCAATTTCTGAAGGGATTCTTCCAGTCAAAAGATTTCTTGAGAGATTCAAAGAAATCAATCCATTAAGTTCCATAATTTCTCTAGGAATTTCCCCGGTCAATTTATTGCTGGAAAGATCAATGCTTTTTAATAATCCAAGAATGCTTTTGTACTCATACTCTTTTCCTTTCCACATCCAAATTGCATGATCATCATAGCTACTAGAGAAAAAACCGTCTGAGATGACGAGACTATCATATGAGTGGGTGATGGTTGAATTTGGAGTCCATTTATGAGTCAAAGCAATAATATTTTTGAGGCATATTGGTATACTTCCTGAGATTTGGTTTAGGGCAAGGTCTAAAACTTGAAGATGTGTTAAATGGCATAGATGTGAAGGAATACTTCCAAAGAAGCGATTGGATCGAAGTAAAAGGAAAATTAAATTTGGATGATTGCTCCCCAACCACTTTGGTATCTCCCCTGACAAGTTATTGTTTTGAAGATTAATAAATCTCAACTTTGAGCAATTCTTCAATGATGGAGGAAGTTCCCCATTGAAACTATTGTTGCTTAAATCCAATGTTTCAAGTCCAAGTAAAGAGCCCACTGAGCTTGGGATTTTCCCATGAAATTGATTGTTTGCCAAATTAAGAATTTTCAATCCTTCAAAATGCATCCAACAGTTAGGGAGCTCTCCTGATAATTGGTTATTGGAAAGATCTAGAAAGTTAAAGTTTCCATTAGTGACTGTACATAATGACTGTACAGGCAGCTTTGAAAACATATTCTTCGAAAGATCCAAATGTGATGCTTTAAGTAAAAATCTTAGTATTTCACCCACCAATTTATTTGAACTCAAGTCTATCATGGGAAGAGTGGAGAACTTCCATGACAAATTTGTAACATGACCACTGAGTTCGTTGTGAGATAGATTCATAAACCAAAATTGACTGGAGAAGGTCCAATTTGAATTGGAAAGAGTATCCGAAATTTTAGAATTAGAAATATCAAGACTAGAGAAATTTTTCAGATTTTGAAGCCATTTTGGAAATCTAGGACCTAGTTGGCAGGAGCCCAAACTTATTATTTCTAATTGGAAAGGTGGAACCCAATCAGAGTTGAGGTTGAAAATCAATAAGTTATTAGACAAGGACAAAAACTTCAATTTTGTGAGTTCTAAGAAGTGGACATTAGAAATAACACCTTCCAATGAATTATCTTGAAGAAACAGAGACTCTAGGTTGGATTGTTTTCCCAAACTTTCAGGTATTGTCCCATTCAAACGATTATTAGAAAGGTCTAAATATCTCAATGATGGAAATGTTGTGAGATCAGGTAACGATCCCATGATTTGGTTTTGATCCAAACACAAAACCTCTATTGAGTGGTTTGCACATCCGGTCAAGTTATGAATAAAATCAAGAAGCTGTCCGCTAAGATAGTTCCCTGATAGAGACAATGTTTTCAAATTACACATACCACCAAAGGCTTTTGGTATCCCACCTTCAAACTCATTAGAATTAAGATAGAGATGTGCAAGAGAGTTTATTCTGCTAAAAGCATCCGGAATTAAACCTCGAAATTGGTTACTAGAGAGATCAAGTTCAACGACACTAGTGTTGGAGTTGAACAACCACTCCAGTACTGAAGAAGAAGAAGTGAGATTATTATAAGAGAGATAGAGGACATCAAGAGAAGTAGAAGAATTGACAAGGGGAACAGAGAAAATATTCGGAAGATTACAAGAGCGCAAGGACAAGAATGTCAAGTTCGGCAGTTTATTCACAACATGAAGCCAATTATTGACTTTGCTCAAGTTAACGGTACTCATGCGAAGGAATTCTAAAGAAGAAAGTTGAGGGAGCCACTCTATGTTTTCAAGTTTATTAAAATGATTCCAGCCAAGATCAAGGTACTGCAAGTTGGAAAGATTCCCAAGCTGGAAAGGTATATTTCTTCCGAAATTAGCATAATAAAGGTCAAGGTGTATTAAGTTGGACAGAGAACCAATACTTTCTGGGATTTGGCTGTAATTAAAATCATTGTAGCTCACGTCCAAATAAGTCAAATATTTCAACTCAATCAAGGAAGGATTAAGTTTACCTCGCAAAGGCCTTCGGGGAAAGGACGAGTCATTGAGATTGAGCATGATGACGTGGCCTGTTCGGTTGCTACACCTGACCCCACTCCATTTGCAACAATCTTGATCGGAGCTCCAAGAAGAGAGAAGACCATAGTCATCAATAAGGTCTTGTTTAATCTTGAGAAGAGCTTGTCTCTCATGCTCTTTGCAGCCAAGGTGAGTATCTGCTAACCCCAAATTATTTCCAGTAGTTGGTTTCATGCACAACAAAAAAAGGAGAATTAAAGTGAGGAGAAATTGGAGGGAACTTCCACCCATGATTAGGATGAATGTAGAAGATCAATAACGCACAAAATATGCAGTGTTACAAGTATGATTTTACTTGGAACCCTTTCTTTATATACATTCGTTGGTTGCTTTCAGTAGGAAGTATTAGCATGACGAAGTAGAAAGTCACAGGAAATATCTTTTATTAGACTAGTCAACATTGCTATTTTTTTTTTTTTTTTTGAAATCGGTAAGAATTATATCAAAAGAGAAAGTCTAGAAGCAACAAATTTTACAAAATTGTTTTACACAAGCCGATGTAGTATATTTTTAATGATAGGCAAAAACAAATGATACTGGTAGTAGATTTAAATAAAAAACAATAAATCCTTATCAAGTCAGTTTATAAAAAAAATATTTTCATTTATTTTGTAACTCAAAGGTGTGAAAAATATTGTCAAATTTTTTGTGCACTCAAAACCAAAAAATGATGCAATGTAAAGTGTAAACTCTACCAACAAGAGCATTTGCATTAGCTTGTGTAAAAATTCTTATCTATTTTAGCATAAGAACTTACTTTTTTTATTTTACTTACTCTCTCTTCAATATACTTTACATCAAATTATTTATTTTAGACTACCTTTCATTAAAATATTAAATTTTTTTTTAATTGTTTATCTTTTTTCATACACAATAATCACCATCTACTCTCTTTTTTCATCCTTAAGACACATAAATAAATAAAAAAATAAACAATTAAATACAAAATAAATAGTGTCAGTATAATTTTACAGGATTATTTTAACAAATTTGTAAATTTACATAATTATTCATAAACTAATGTATATTATTTTTAGATAAAATTATGTAAATTATTCACATTTTTCTATTATACACTGACATGAATGTTATAAAACTGCTAAAACCTTTAATAAGTATTAGAAGGCTGATAGACATGACACAAACCAAGTTTATTGTTATTATATCACATTAAATGATAGACAACAACGAAGGTCCCTCGATGCTGCAAAACACAACCCACAAAGTCTCCCTCCCCTTAAAGCCTGACAGCAGACCTGCCCAATGCCCGCAGAATTCATAGACAACGAAGGTCCCTCGATGCTGCAAAACACAGCCCACAAAGTCTCTCTCCGGACCCTTATTGACAATGTGATCTCCCACACAAAGTCTCCCTCCCATTAAAGCCTGACAGCAGACCTGCCCAATGCCTAGTATTCACATTATTGACAATGTGATCTTCCACACAAAGTCTCCCTCCCCTTAAAGCCTGGCAGCAGACCTGCCCAATGCTGCAGAATTCACATTATTGACAATGTGATCTTGGACTTGCCATTGTTATCTATTCTATTGCGATTACGGTATTTTTCAAAATAAATATTCTTTGCTTTCAAGTTAAATGGTATGGTTCTTCTCAAAAAGAAAGTTAAGGGCTGTTTCGTAGTAGATTTCAAATATTGTTGTTCAAAATAATATGAAAACCGTGACTTAAAAAGTGTTAAGAAAACACGTGTTTAAAGTATTCATAATATAAAAAATGTGTTTGGTATCATGTTTCAAATAACATATTTTAAAATGTGAAAAAACATAAATAGTAATGTGTTTTGTTGTATAAACTTTCTAGGTCTTCCTAGACAGACTGTACCAATTCAAATTGAAAGTTAAAAAGTGGTGTCAAAGGATAAAATTTTTACACTAACCTCCATCGATCCTCCAACCCCGCTATCTTCAATACAACAATCACCACCCCACTAACATCTCACGTTTCTGGTGGCCAACCACCGCCATTTGTGTCCGGTTGCCACTAGTACCCAATCAATTTTTTTTTTTTTTAATCTAAAATTTTCCCATTTTTTAATCTATACCCATAACGCAGAATAGGGGGTAAGCCAATTTAGCAAGTCTAGCAAGTCATATGACAATGCTGAAATTTCAATTTTCGATCAATCAATTTATTTGTCTTCAATTAAAGTAGACTATAGAAACGTATAAAAGGGGACATGGCAAAGCTCACTTGGGGTCACAATTTATAATGTCTTCAATTAAAGTCATTGCATGCAAACGTATATTAGGGTCCAAAATATTAAGTCATTGCAAAATGTTTATGTCTTTATCAACTGAATAAAGTTGATAAAGACATACTTTATTAAGTTGGAATCATGGAGAGACCTGACACTATGATGTGTATTCTGCTATAATATGAGCAGAAAGTGAATGAAATTCGGAATTTTTTTTTCACACTTGTACATTGATAAATGTTAGGTTCTAAATATTTAGGTTCTAAATACTTTATGTGTTGGCAAACTGAGAACATAAATTTGTCTAGGAATAGATCATAGTTTCTATGAAGTTTTTTAGATATTTCTCAAAGTACTACAACTTAAGATTCAAGAACGTACAAGTTGCAGAAAGAAGAATTAAAAAGCTAACTAACCGATTGAGAAAAGCTTCGATCGATAGAGAGAAAACTTCAATCAATCGAGACATGGATTTGCAGAATTTTAATTCAGCCCAATAGCCTGCAAAACGTTTAGGGTTTTAGTCTAAACCTACTAGGTGTGGGCATAAGCACCCGCAACAAGTGGTTTCCTCATGGGAAGTATGCCTTGGCCAATGGTGAACCAAGGAATAAGTGTAAATTGAGTTTCCACTTAGATTAGATCTAGGAACCATATATATAGCATTCTTGTGGAATGACTGATCTTTACCAGAGCACATGTCTGGAGTTCAAGTAGGAGGATGAGAAAGTGTTAGGCACTTAACCCCACTTGACCCGTAGGTTGGCCTCTACTCATTGTATTCCAAATCCTAATCTTATCAAAGGGTCTTCTAATAGATTATTTTATACCCACACACTATCATGCATCTAAAATCCAAACATGACTTGTTTCCCACACTCCTCCATAGCATAAAACCCTAATCATGAATATATCAACTAAACAAGTAAAACATGTTATTTTACTAAGCTAACAAAGGCTAAACATGTGATTAAAATAAAGCAAAACAAACAAAACAGCAAAAATCCTAAATCTGGGTTTTTGGGCACAAATATGCATGTGCAAACATGTAGTAAGGGAGTACAAAATGTGGTGTCTACAAAGGCCTCAATTCATTTTTTGCCTTAGACCTATAAATGCATCAAGCCACTTTGAAGACATCTTAATTGACACTATATAAAAGCCAAACTACAAAGGCCTTAATTCTTTATCTTCCATATTAATTCTGATATTTTTATATTTATATTGTCATACTTATTCATTTTAATTAAATAATATTAAAATACTCCAACAAGTTGGAATCAAGACCTGGCATTATAATATGTATTTTTTTGCATAAAGTAAATGAAATACGGAATATATTTTTTTTCACGCTTTTTGTACATTTTCTATACTTAATATCCATATTTTCATGCACAAAGTACTATTTTTTTTCCCCAATAATCATAGTTAAAAGGTGTTAGTAGTATCCATAAAGTCATTTTTGTATTAATACCAACAAATTTGGGTAGAAAACACTTTCAAAATTAACAATTACACACTTAATTTCATTGAACCTATCCAACGAATAATTAGGAAAAATAATTGGGATAAAATATATATTATTTAAGTTTCTCTTATGAACAGACATTTTAACACCATATATTAAAAGCCAAATGATTCCCATCAACGTAGTAAGACAATTTAGCAAGCCTAGTATTAAGCCATATTTGACTATACTGGCATTCATTCTTTCATGATTCCATCAATCAATTTACGTTGTCTTAAAATCAAAGTAGACCACCTTCTAAAAAAAAAAAATTAAAGTAGACCATAAAAATCCATCGTAAATAAGGGGACACGGAAATTTTTTTAAATTTAGCTAAACTGAAAGTCCATTTCTCCATCTGACAATTTATAGTGTTCCAAATGTTAGAATAATGTGGCCCAACATAATATCTTATGATACCTCTATTATCAACAAATAAATATTCAGTCTCTTGTGAAATTATGCAATACTTTTATGATGTAAGATATTGATATATTGAAATAGTCTACTTGATTTCGTAGACTAAGATTATGAATGCATTCATTGTAGTTCTTGACTTAATCATATCCATCATGATGTAGTCTATTCTAATAGGAACATTTTTGGACCATGATAGAAAGGAGGTGCAAGTTAAAATTGATTAGACTATAGAAGACAATAAGGGCTAGTCTTTCGATGGTTTGTGCATATAATCATGGTTGTCAAACCCAAACCGTTCATTGAACCGTAAAAGGAAAAATGTTCAAGGTTTTTAAGGTCAAACTGAGGTTGAACCGTGATGACGTCATAATTAATTTAATAATTACTCTAAATATAAATAAATACATTAAATTAGTAAAAATAGAAAAATTAACTAAAATAGCCTCCAAATAAATATGAGATTTATCTTTCAAATGTATTTTTTATATCATAATTTTCATAAGACCAATAGAAAATATTAAACCCACCTGTGGTATGGCCCGTTTTCACTTTGCTTACATGTGGTTTAATCATTTACACTTTGCCCATCTGTACTTCAATCCGTTACCCATCTGTTACCCACCTCACCCTCAGACGTCAGGAAAACACCTTTTTATTCAAAATTAGAACATAACACAGATCAAAACTTGAACCTTCAGTTTCTTTTCCTCACAAGCCCTAAAAACACGAAAACCCCTAGAGAAACCCATTCTGCGTCTGATATTGAGTTCGCGCTGCAAGTATAAACCTAGACGAGCAACGGGTTGTTCGAGGGACTAAAATCCTAGTAAGAAATCAATCACTGTTTGAGTTTTTAATTTGGGCTTGTGGTTGTTTTATAGTTTTTTGAGTAATTAGTCAGTGGTCAATGTTACATGTAATGTAATAAGAATATTGGTTGTGTTTGTTGATGTAATGTTACCTGTTGTTTGGATTTGTGTTTGTTTATGGGCATTTTGTCTATTGTGTTCATTTTATCTCACAGTGGACCGAATGGGAAATTTTAGTGTTTCTATTGGTTTAAATTTTAGTGTTTGCATGTGGTATTTAGTAAAACAGAAATAAAAGCAAAGCAGAAATGTGGTCCATTTGATGTGTGTGTTGCATCCCAAAAGCCAAACAGAAATATGCAAGTGTTTACTCTTTTGTGTCTATTGTTTACAATTCTTTAATTGTTAATTGTGTACGTGTCAAACGGTAATTTGTTATTGCAGATAGATGATGAAATAGTGAAATTTAAGGTACATTATGGGGGGACTTTTGTGTGGAACCCTAATTTAGAATACTTTGGAGGGAAAGTTGAAATAGTGCATAGGGATCCTGATAAGCTTAATTATTTTGAAATACAAGATATATGTGAGGACTTGGGGATTGATGAACCATGTAGGGTTCATTATTTAGGTCCTGGGGGCAACTTGGAGCAAGACTTGAGGCTCCTACAAGATGATCAAGATGTGGTGCCCATGTACAAGCTTAGGGACACCATCATACTATATGTGGAGAGTGGTGATGCTCCACTTGTAGTTGAAGTTCCTGATGTTGCTGGGGCTGGTGCAGGGGGTGATGTAGGGGCTGGTGTAGAAGCTGGTGCAGGGGCTGCTGCAGGGGGTGTAGGGGGTGCTACAGGACAAGGTGATGGTAGTGTGGGGGTAGAGGAGGAGTTTGATTGGTTGAATGAAGGTCTGGAAGGAGAAGACTTTACTGATGACATTTTTGGTGAGTCTTCTCCACCTCACACAGTGTCATCTAACACTGGTCCAACCATTGATACACCTGGTCCAACCACTGATACACCTCATCCAAACACTAATACACCTCAGCCAAACACTAATGCACCTCAGCCAAACACAGATGCACCTGGCCCAAGCAATGTTCCTCCCCTAAACATAGATTTAGATGAAGAGTGGGTTGAACCAGCTTTGGAGGATGATATTGCAAGTTTGGATGGTTCTGATGATGAGCAGAGGCCTGGAAATTTGGAGTTCAATGAGAGGACTGATATGGAAAATGTTAGGTTGGTAAAAGGGATGAAATTCCCAAACTCCAAGGTGTTTAGGAAGGCTTTGAGGGAATATGTGATTCAGAATCACATTGATATCAAGTGGAAGTTGAATGAGAAGAAGAAGATTTCTGTACATTGCAAGAACAATTGTGGATGGAGATGTTATGCCTCAATTGTGACTGGAGAGTGCACATTTGAGATCAAGACACTTTATCCTGAGTGTACCTGCCCCCTTACATTTCAAAATGGACAAGTTATATCAGCCTACGTGGCAAATAAGTATTTGGAGGATTTTGGTAAGAATCCTAATTGGGATGTCTCGGGTGTTAAGCACCATGTGATGCAGTAGATTTCTGTTGAGTTGAGTATTAGTCAGGTGTATAGATCAAGGAAGGCAGCTAGGGGACTGATTACTGGGAATGAAGAGGCTCAGTATGGTCTGCTTAGAGATTATGCAGAAATGATAAGGAGGACAGATGTAGGAAGCAAGGTGATTTTGCAAATAGAGATGGAAAATGAGAATGCAGAACCCAAGTTTAAAAGGATGTACATTAGGTACAATGCTCAGAAGGTTGGCTTTCTAGGTGGTTGTAGACCCTTTGTTGGGCTGGATGGATGCCACTTGAAGGGGAGGTTTGGTGGACAATTATTGTCTGCCACTGCCAAGGATGGAAATGACAATATATTCCCAGTGGCAATGGCTGTGGTTGAGCAAGAGAACAAGGATAGCTGGGTCTGGTTCTTAGAGCAATTTGCAGATGACATTGGCAAGCCAGAGGACCTCAATCTGGTATTCATCAGTGACAGGCAGAAGGTATTATCATTACATGCTTATCTTTTTACATGCTTACTTGCTGCTGTTGAATGCTTACTTATTGACATTGAATGCTTACTTGATTGCAGGGCCTTCTACCTGCAATGGAGACTCTATTCCCAACTGTGGAGCACAGGTATTATGTGAAGCAAATATACAACAACTTTAAGGTTAACCACAAGGGGATGGAGTTGAAGAGTGTGTTGTGGAGGTGTGCTGGCACAAGATCAGCCAGGGAATTTGAGAGGGGGATGGACCATCTTAAGAGTTTGGACGAAGAAGCTTGGAAGTACCTGGCTGATATAGAGCCTGCACAATGGACCAGATCCCACTTTTCTTTAAGAGCTTTGACAGATTGTCTGGTAAACAATTTGAGTGAGAGTTTTAACTCTATGATTGTGAAGGCTAGAGACAAGCCCATCTTATCAATGCTGGAGTGGATCCGAGTTAGGCTTATGACTAGGATGTATACAAAGAAGATTGGCATAGAAAAGTATGATGGCAAGTTGTGTCCAAGCATACAACAGAAGTTGGAGAAGTTAAAATTAGAGTGTAAGAACTTTTGTGCGATGCCATCTGGCAGGTTTGTGTATGAGGTTGACAATGAGAGGGAAAGACATATGGTGGACTTAGTACAGAGGACATGCAGTTGTAGAGCATGGGACTTGACAAGAATCCCTTGCAAGCATGGAGTTGCAGCCATTTTTGTGAACCGTGAGAAACCAGAAGACTACACCCATCCATGCTACTACAAGGATACTTTTGTGGAGACATATAAGACACCCATACCTCCCATGCCTGGCCAATCTAAGTGGGTGTCAAGTGGCCAACCTAAGCCTGTTGCACCTATTATCTATAAGCCACCAGGCAGGCCACCCATGAAGAGGAAGAGAGATGTTGATGAGCCAAGGAACCCTTATAAGACATACGTCTTAACGTTCAGCTATTCATATAACATTGAATGATTTCAGTAAATTTTGACTTGCAGAACTACTCTAAAAGGTTCAAATCCTTTTTACCACCATACAAACAGACTCCCACTCTAACTGCAAACCCCTTTTCACACCTCCAGAAAGTAAACTTATAATCCATTGCCAATGATATAAGACAAGTTTTATTATATTTGAGAAAATGAATAGAATTTTAGTCAGATTTGAGGTGACTAATCTTCTGAACATAAGAGAAAAAGACTTTTTTTGGTTTTAAAATTATTTCATTCCCTCTTTCATTCAAGAATTAAGATACATAGATTGAGATTGAAATAATCTACTTTAAAAGAAATGCACTGTTACACCTATCAGTTACATTTAAATTCAAATGTATCTCCTAACCCTAAACAGTGGCAAAATAATTTCCTGTATCTCGTAACCCTAAACAGGATTCCTAACTAATTTCTTGTAGTTGGTTTCATACACAACGAAACGAGAATTAAAGTGTAGGAGAAATTGGAGGGAACTTCCACCCATCATTAAGTATGGGATTAAGATAAGAGCATCAATGCATCAAATATGCAATGTTACAAGTATGATTTCATTAGCCTTAAATTAGTCTTAATCATTTATACCCGCATTAATTATAAATTATTAGCAGTAAATAGTAGTAAAAAGAAAGAAAGCGAAAGTCACTGGAAATTTCTTTTAATAGATTATACACCATTGTTAAAAAAAGTGATGTTTACATTGTTGTCTTTTGCAACAAAAAGTAGTAGTGGACCAGTGGTGTTCGGTTTTAATTTCTGAAAAGATGGGAGATAATTAAAACATAAGAAGTAGTACAATCATTGACTAGGCCTATTGTTATTAGTTCTGAATATAAATGATTGTGAATAATAAATCTAATTAAAAGTGATATTATTTTATCATGACAAGTTTCTCGATAAAATTGATGAGAACCATCACGTAACTAGCATAAAGTTGTTTTCATAGTGCACGGTTTGCACTGTTCTCTCACTATGCATATTTCATTACCTGCTTCATATTAATATGATTTATATATTGTACACATTTAATAAAAGTTCTTTTTTTTTTTTTTAAATATTAAGTATTTTTAACACACATGGAAAGAGAGGGGAGAAGGTCTTAAGTGAACCTATTTGGCATTTTTAGTTATTATGTACAGTTTTTTAAAACTTCTTTTTGTTTTTTTTTTTTTTTTTGAATTTTATTATTTTTTCAAATTTTTTTCAAGGTATAAGTATACTTTGGAATATTTTGTGTAAAAATTTTCATCAAAAAATTTGATAAACTATTCCTAGACACACATGAGTTTCATAAAAAAAAACGATTGTATTATTGCAAATGTCTTACGCCAAAGACAAAAACTAAACTCAATTCAGACTAAAAAGTCTAAGAGTTATGGAAAGATACTATTTTCACGCATAAAATGTCAAAAAGTTATATTTTTAATAAGCAAAAGTCAAGAAGTTATAGAAGATAATACTTTGTATGTAGCATTACTCACGTGAGAGACGTAACTTGAAAACAATATATTGTCCTTAAAGTTTGTGATTGTGTCAAATAGTTTTGTTTTCTTCACTATAAATGACATTACTCTTTTTCCAACAGGTGATTACATAATTAGATTATGTAATCATATATAAATAGTGTTGTTCTCCTTACAAAAAAACATTTGGAGATTACACAATTTCCATATGGTTTTGATTGGTTTAATATTTATGAAAGGTATCAATTGGAAGGAGTATTAAAATTTTTTATTTAAGTTGTGAAAGCTAAAACATATTGAAACATAAAAAATCATTTGTAAAATTATAAGACCTTTCGCATATGCTATGTGAGAGCTATGAAATTGTGCATTACTAATCAACTATTTAGTTAGGTGATTGGGTGAAGTGGTATAGTTAATGTTGGGTAAAGACACATGTCAATTTTTTAAAGAATCACCTAACTTTGAGTTACATTAAACCGAGAAAAAATAATTAATCCGTATGTACAATGCAATACGTCATATGCGAAGTGGATTCTAGACAAGTGATTTAACATAAATAATAGGTCTAGAGCCCAATCCGTCAATTTTTAGCATTTGGGCCCCCAAAACCCAAGCTCTTCAACACCAGCTGACTTGAGCCCTATTTGTGTTGTATAAGCTTAATAGAAATGAATGTTATTGTTCAAACTATAACATGGTGTCAAGGTCTTATTGCGTAATTTCATGTGTTCTTTTTTAGTACGAAGAAAAAAACATCGGCTTGATGGACAGTTTTATGAAAACAATCTAAGGGTGATGATTTCTTGTCTAAAAGTTATTTCGGGAGAGCCAAATATTCCATAATCAGCAAAAGGCTTTCAATGTGTTTCCTGGTGATAGAGAAGGAGTTTAGATTTTCATACAACCAATCCTGTAAAGATTAGAAGAAATCCGTTAGAAGATTAATGGGGAGATGATTCCACATGAATTTGGCTCGACGATAGTCCCTCAACATTTGCAAAGTGGTTTCCAGTTGATGTCATCTCAGACAAACTTGTTATTTTAATATGTAGATTAGACAACATTGTTAAGAAAAAGTGATCTTTAGATTATTGTTATCTTTTTCCATTATGAGTCCAAATTTCATGGGCAACAAAAAGGTGTAGTGGTTTCTGGTTTTCATTTCTGGAAAAAGTAGTTGTTGACCCATGCATGCTTCTGTGTGTGTATGTTTTTTTTTTTTAAATATAAAAAAGGCTAAAATCCAAAATTGATTATCTAAATTTCAACTTTTGTCATTTTAGTCCTCTAAGTTTCAGTTTTGTCATTTCAGTCCTCTAAGTTTCAAATTTTGTCAATTCAGTATTCTGTTACCCTTCAGTTAAGTGCTGTCGTTAACTAAGCCAAACTTAACGACACCATTTTGGGCTTTTTTTTAAAAAAAAAATTCATAATTTAAAAAAGAAAAGAAAAATTACATATCCTACTCATTCTAACTCAAGTTTCAGTAAGCCTTCAATTGAAGAGATCCCCTGCTGCATAGAAGATGTTAAATATGAATTATTGAAATATGAATTAGATATCACAATTGAGCAGCGGAACTATGCAATGAAGATTGCAAAGTTGAATGCCAAAATGCTAAACGCGGTGGTATCTCAAGTCCTACACAACAATGAACCCAATGAAATGGCACATCTAAATTTGGTTGAATGACCATGAAGGTTGTGGTAGTAGATTTTATTTTGTGTTGTGTTGGGATTTTTGTGTGTGGATACATGTGTAATTGTTATGTACGCAAAACTTGGATGTGTGTATGTTAATATTTTGAGAATTGAAATTTATGGATGTGCATATATGATGTGTATAGGTAGTTTGAGAAATCCAATTGTATTATAGGTATATATTTTGACATTTTTTCTTGAAAATGTTTTACATTGGGGAGCCAAATATAGGGAAATATTTGCTGGAAATATTCTTTTACATGCAAGACCCAACACTAAAAATACTTTTACGGCGTATTTTCTAGAACACAATCAAACAGTTGAAAATATTTTCCTTTCCGTAAAATATTTTCATGTGAAAATATTTTACACTTGGAAATTATTTTATGTGTTGCCAAACACAACCTTAGTAACAATGAACTACTTTCATATAATAAAAATAATGTCAGTAATAGATCCATTTGAAATTAATAAATATTATTTCAATAAAAACTTATTATCATAACAAGATGTAAAAAAAAATTCTCCCTATAATTTATTATAAAAAAAAAACATAAGAGTTGTAAAAAACTTTATGTCCCTATAATTTATTTTAAAAAAACATAAGAATTGCTTAATAATTTGAGAAGTGTTAATTTAAAAAGTACTAGAGAGAGAGAGAGAGAGAGAGAGAGAGAGAGAGAGAGAGAGATGTTTTATGTGAGAACGAAAAATTCTTAAGCATGCTGAAATTGTTGGCCAGTTCTAGTTTATACCAAATATGGAATTTGACCTAGCCTATTTTCGTTTTTTTTTTTTAAGGGATAATTACAGTAAACCTACATGTGGTATGATCCGTTTTCATTTTGCCTACTAGTGGTTCAATCATTTACACTTTGCCCACTTGAACTTCAATCCATTATTCATCTATTACTCACCTCTGTTAAAATCAAGGGTAAAAATGTATTTTATCTTCACTTTTATGTCTCTCTTCTCTAAAAACAAAAAATAACATAAAAAACTCAAACAAACAAGATCAAAGAGGGGGTTTTGTAGCTTGGGTTCAAGAACACACTTGCTCTTGGTATGAATAGTCTTGAGCCAATCAATCCAAATAAAATTTTCATATTCGCACAAATCCTAAAAAACATTTACAAAAATCCTATACTTGAAAGTGCTCTACTCTAATTTCACAAAAATCCTTTTAGAAACTTTCAGTTATTCACAAAAATCATACACGGGTTCACTTTAGCTTTCTCTCAAATCTCAAACCAAAACCAAAGCAAACCCCTCTTCAAAACCCAAACCCACCACACCTAGCAATACAAACACAGGCCCACTACACCCATAACAAAGAAAATAAGATAGCAGAGAGAGAGAGAGAGAGGCGGATTGAAGTCACAGTCGGAGCCAAACTCAACGCGAAGGAACCAATGGCCAAAGCTAGAACCTACACTGCTGCAATATTAGTTTGTCATTGCTCTGTTCATCGCCACCATTGCTCCGTTCACTGCTGCTACATTGGTCCGATTCATTCGTCTTCCTCAACTAGCCGCTCACGCTCATCCAAGCTCTCTATTCGGTCAGCCATCTTTGTTCCTTCTCGCCGACCCATCTCTCCCCTAGTCACCCTCTCGGCAAGCCATCTTGCCCACAACGCAATCTTCGAACTCGATGGAGAGGAACGAAATTGATATTGAAATTTTCGCTGCAACCACTGACTACAACGGCATCGTTTTTGGTTGACGGTGGATTGTGGGTGATGTCGTGAGTGGGTTGGGTTTGGAGAGATGGAGAAGTCAGAGAGATAGAGATGAAGAAGGAGAAAAAAATAATAAATAAATAAAGGAGATGGGTCTGGAAGCTGTTGTATTTTTTATTATTTATAATTGATTTGTATTCCTCCAATTTATTCTCGTAGAAGTTCTTCAACAATCAAAAACCCTAACTTTTTTATTTTTGTTATGTTTGTTTTTTCTTAAAAATTTGTTTTTCTAACAACAAAGGAAAACGTGGGTAATAGAGTCCTAACGGAAATTAGCACAGGTGGGCAAAGTGCAAATGATTGAATCACGGGCAGGTAAAGTGAAAATGGATCATGCCATAGGTAGGTTAATTTACTGTAATTATCCCTTTTTTAATGTAAAATGCTCATGTACATGGTCATTAAAAAGGTGATTTGAGGGTTAATTCAAATGGTGTACACTTTAAAACTAATTGGTATTTTTTTATATATTGTTTTTGCTGTGAAAAAGTAAACTAATTGGCTTATATCTTGGCTTGATGGGAAAAAAAAAAATCATTACAGAATGTACTGTTATTACTTCAAATTATATCACAACTAAAAAAAAAAATAAAGGATGCATTGATAATTGATAGGCCCAATTGTTGCACCAATCTTTGTCGAATCACGGATGCCTCCGTCTATAGACGAAACTCTTGTATCTTCCCTAAGGTTACCACATAGACTTGGCTATGGTTACGGCTCAAATCCAATCCAATTCCCTTCTAAATGTGTTAGGCTTTTGCTTTAGGTCCAGCCCATGCTGTTTCTCCTCTCTTTTTACTCCATTGTACATTGGGTGTCCATACAATGGCGTCGTGTGACTTCTAGGTGATCCATTACCCAATGACCCATCTGCCCGTAGTAATAGGCATGGAGCTCAATGTATCATTCCGTCATTTTGTGAACAGATATCACGTAGTATTTATGGTTGGGCCTCAACAGAATAGTACTTGAACGTGGATTTTTTTTTTTAATGAAAATACTATTGCACGTACTAAAGATTATTACGTACTTAAGATTATGAGAAATACACTAGCGCAATGGATACAAGGTTCAAAGGAAAGCGCGTTACATTTTTCAAATTACTCTATTGAGAATCAGGCTGTAACCAAAATAAGTAAATTAACCGATCGGAACAAGCAGTGAATAGAGAGATTAATGATCTATGTTCGTTAAAAATGTTGCTCACACTAGAAGCAATCTGGTACTTGAGGAATCAGTTGCTTTATAAGTGGGGCCATGCACGTTAACATTATGAAACCACCCAATACATTGAGAAGAGAACTATGGAACGTGCTGTGATATTATCCAAGGACAGGAGGGACAACTCACAGTCAAAAGTAAAATGGTTGGGGAAACTCCAGAGAAATGATGGATTAAACTCAATGTGGATATTGCAGTGTCTGCAAAAGTAAACTATACGGAAGATTTGAGTGATTAGGGTACCCAAACTACTCTTAATGGGTTCAAATCCTTTAAACCACCACTCCAACCGTCCAACTCCAAAACTCACTTTACACAACCAAAAATCAATCCCATAATCCATTGAAAATGTTATGAACTGAGTTGTACTTGAGAAACTAAATAGATAGAATTTTTATTTGGATTTAACGTGACTAGTCCCCTGAACGTGAGAGAGAAACTTTGTAACTCATTTTGTGAAAAATAAAAAAATATTGTCATTCATTTTGTAACTCATTGCTTGAAAAATATTGTCAAATTTTGTATGTACTCAAAACTAAAAGATGATGCAATGTAAAGTGTAAACCCTACTGACTAGAGCATTTGCTTGTGAAAAAATTATTATTTTAACACAAGGACTTACTTTTTCTATTTTACTTATACACTTTTCAAAGCATCCTACATTATTTTAAATTACATTTCATTAAAATATCAAATTTTCTTATTTTTTTAATTGTTTATCTTTTTTCACACACAAAAACCATCTACTCTCTTTCTTCATCCTTAAGACACAAAAAAATAATAAACTAAATACAAAATATACAATGTTAGTGTAAATTTACAGAGTTATTTTAACAGACTTGTAAATTTACATAATTATACACAGACTAATGTAAATCATTTTTAGACAAAATTGAGTAAATTTTACACATTTTTCTATTATACACAGACTATGACAGTCTGATAGACATAACACAAACCAAGTTTAATATTGTTATATCACATAGAAGGATAGACACGAAGGTCCCTCGATGCAGCAAAACACAAGAATTCACATTATTGACAATGTGATCTTCAAAACACAACACACAAAGTCTTCCTCCCTTTAAAGCCTGACAACAGACCTGCCCAATGCCGCAACCTAAACATTCATTGTATTTGACTTCAAATATCACTGGGAGAACAGGGCCAGCTGAGTCATGAAGCTCTTATAAGGGGGTACCTGGCAATAATTCAAACTTTCAAGACATAGCAAATTCATAAGGTATATTAGTTACCTCCAACCACTGGTAGGATCTAGTTATTTCATAAGTTGCAAAGCCACCATTAGTATTTTGCAGTGATCTAAGAACATCCATTAGAATGTTTATAACTCAACAGCTACTGAATTGCATAACTAATCTGCTAACAATACCAGAGACAAGCAAACTAAACAAAAAAAATATCACAACAAAATGGAAGAACAATAAAGTCCGGTGTACATATCATGCAGAAATGTTCGTATACAGAACTCTTTTCTTTTAAGAATTACATAAAACTTCAAAGTGCCACATTCTATTCTATGTTTACTTCACACCTTCAGATGTTTGATTCTGGAAAGAGTAATAAAACATTAAAACAAAAAAACAAAAAAAAAACCCAACATGCTTATAACCAAATTTAATACTTCGCATATTATCTAATCCAATCAACCAAGACTCTTTAAGGCATTCATGACATTAACATATGTATACGAAAAGCTAGAGGGTAGACAAACTACATCCTTTGTTGGAGGAATTTCTTTTCTCTTCCACTATTATCTTCTGAAGATATCTATCTGAATAAAAAAGAACCAGACGTATGAGAATTATGAACTTCAGAGTAATGTCTACATTTTTCAGAGAAAATAAGACAATAAATGTTCAGGTTAATATTTTCATCATTTGTGAATAAACGATAAATCCTTGGATGTTCAGAGTTCAGTATTGCCAACACCTACGTTCTTTAAATACTTAAATAATTAAGCAAGCCCAAGCTGAAGGCACAATTTGCTGCCATCAGTGAGGGAAATGTACATATATAAATTACTCTAGTCACTTCTGCCCCGATGAACAAAGCCTTGAGTTAAACGGCTGACTTAAGTCAATTACAAGAATCATGAGAGTAAACTATTATGTCTTTTCTCAATCTGTTAACATTTTTTTAAAAAATTGTTGTGTCAGACTCCAACTTTGAGCTTCTAAACATGCAACATATCTAACAATCACCTGTAAGGAAAGGAGAACATTTATTGCATAATATAACCACTTCACATCTAACCACTTCCCAACTGTTTCTGATGGGAATGTTGATAGTAATAAAACAGCCTGCACAAAGAAATAGATATCAGAAATTTTTTACATTATATAGTATGGAACTGTTTGTTCTAACTTTACCTTCAATCCTTCTGCAGAGCAATCAGAAATAGGCCATCCATGATCTGCAGTTGAGAATGGCCAAGCACCTTTTGAAATATGACGATGCCAAAAATTTAGATCTCCAGGACAATCTTCTAAGACCTTCAAAGCAAACCACAATTGGTCATGAAAAAATGAAAAGAATAATTTTAAGATATAATAATAAAAAAATTCTGCAAAGGAGAACCTGCGAATCCTTTATGTAGTCATGTGCTTTTCTTAAAGTTGCTCCATATTCTTCAGCAATGTTAGTTGATATAATTGCTTGAATAGCAAAAGAAGTATGCCATGATTTACTCCCATTATAACCCTACATCAAAATTAATACAAACACACAATGTGTAATTCTCAATATTTGAGATAGTGAAACATAATCATGGGCTCTATATACTTCATTGAATAATTAAAAAAATACTAAGGTCTCCCCCCCCCCCCCCCTATAGAGAGAGAGAGAAATGCTTGTTAAGTCAGTTAAAAACTGTTTAACAGTAAATGTCTGAACCTGCATTTTCATGCCATCTTCAGCAATCCACAGATAATCAAAGATTCTTGGAAGATGTAATTTGAATGCCTGAGTTTGGATCCTCCGCCCAACAACAAAGCATATTCAACACCTGCATCATCCACAAAATACAAGGCCAATAGTTCAATGGAACTACCAACAAGTACAGTGAGTGCCTTTGAGGAGAAAACATTTTGTTAGACCAAAGAGAAAACTCTCGGGCTCCACTAGTTTTCCATCCTAAAATCACTCTAACTAAACACCCAATGAAATTATTTTTTCCACTTTTCTCTCCCCTTTTTCGATCCTCCTAAAATCACCCCAACCAATTGGGGCCTAACGAGAAATATAAAAATAGTATTGTTAAACATTCTAACTGGAAACCACAGGAAAGATTGGAGTGATTTGAGCAACCAAACTACTCTTAATGGGCTCAAATCCTTTAAACCACCACACCGAAAGGCTACCACTCCAGCAGTCCAACTCTAAAACTCACTTTACACAACTAAAAATATTATGAACTGAGTTGTATTTGAGAAACTAAATAGAATTTTTATTTGGATTTAACGTGATTGATCTCCTGAACATGAGAGAAAGAGACTTTTTTTTTTTTTTTTAGTTCTGCTTCATTCCATCTTCCATTCAAAGTACATAAACAAGACTGAAATAATCCATCAGTTACAATTAAATTCAAATTGAAAGATAATACAATTGATCTTTTACTCCTAATCCAGTGCCACTTCTTTATCCTCATCTGCTGCTGCACTGAAATTCAATATGATCCAATCTATTGCAGTGTCATCCTTTACTCCAATTCTCCATCCTTGCGGCTCAGCAACTGTGATATCTCTTGTGATGACATAAAAGAAGCAGAGTTTACTTAGACAGTTAGACATGTTGAAACAATGAAGGACAGATACGTGTTCATAAAGTTGGAACATAGAATAGTGATAATAATACTAATTTAGACGTCAAGAAAAAATAATTGCAGCATATGAAGATAATAATAATAGTATTAAACTGTTAATAATATATCATTAGTGGTAGAAAGGATGATAATGATTTTGACGTCAATAGACCATAGTAACTATAATCACCAAATGATCTACTGAGAAATTGATTGTACCATCAAAACAATGTAAGTCTTTTTCCTAGAGAACAAATTGTGGTAAAAGTGGTTATTTGCATAGTAAAAGAGACAAGTTGGGAACGAAAGAATTATTACCCATGAGTTTTGAAGCTGCCTCTGAATTCTGGCCATATTCACTGATATTGCCACATATAGCCTGTCTTTGAAATCATTCAAGAACCTGAAAAATGCAACTCGCAATGACATATTCAGTACTAATGTGCCAACAACTCCCCAGAAACCTGTGATAAATCCAAGGGCCACACTAACATAAAATCCAATGGATATAAACCCTTCTCTCTCATCTTGCATGCCAGCATGTTCTCTACTCCTGTTCATAGCTGCATTTTGAGCTATTTCTTCCCCCGGACATTTCTTTCGAAGCGGGGCTCCGCAAAGATTTGGATTCCCCTCATATGAGGATGCATTAAAGGTATCAAGTTGACGGCTTGTTGGAATTTTTCCGGACAAATCATTGTTTGACAAGTCCAAGACACTTAGACGATCAATATGAGAAAGGCTTGAAGGAATTCCACCGGAAAGCTGGTTCTTAGATAGATCCAAGGCATCTAATGATTGTAACATATCAATATCTGAAGTGATTTGTCCAGTTAAACAGTTTCTTGAGAGATTTAAGGAAACCAATCCAACAAGTTCCACAATTTCTCTAGGAATTTGCCCAGTTAAATTGTTGCTCGAGAGATCTATGCTTTTTAACAGTCCAAGAATATTTTTATACTCATGCTCTTTTCCTTTCCACATAAAAAGCATACGATCAATATAAGAAATTCCGTATAGAATATTACTGACCACTTCTGTAGAAGAATGGGCGATGGTTGCATTTGGACTATCTTTTTGAGTCAAAGTGTGAAGGTTGTTGAGGCATTTTGGTATACTTCCCAAGATTTGGTTTAAAGCGAGGTCTAAAACTTGAAGATGTGCTAGATGGCAAAGATGTATAGGTATGCTTCCATTGAAGTGATTGGATCGAAGGACAAGGATAATTAAATTTGGATAACTAGTCCCTAACCACATCGGTATCTGTCCTGTCAGAGCATTGTCTCGAAGATTAAGGAAGATCAACTCCTTGCAATTTTTCAAGGAAAAAGGAAGTTTCCCACTAAAACTATTGTTGCCTAAATCCAATGTTATAAGCCCATGTAGAAATCCCACCTAGCTTGGGATTGTCCCATGAAAATGATTGTTTGCCAAATTAAGAATTTTTAATCCTTTAAGATACATCCAACATGAGTCAGGAAACTGACCTGATAACCTGTTATTGGAGAGATCTAGAATCTTCAAATTCACATTTTGAACTTCACATAAGGAAAAAATTGTGCCTAAAAGCATATTCTTGGAAAGATCCAAATATGCAGATTCAAATAAAAATTTTGGAATTCTGCCACTAAGTTTGTTTGAACTCAGGTCTATAATTGGGGAAAAAGTAAAATCCAATGGCAAATTTGGAATTTGGCCACTTATTTGGTTATAAGACAAATTCATATAATTTAATTGAGGAGAAAAGACCAAATTGAAATTGGAAAGGCTATCCGAAATTCCAGAATTGAAAATATCAAGATAATAGTAATTTTTTTGAGTTTGAAGCCATGTTGGGAATTGGGGGCACAGTTGGCAAGAGGATAATCCTATCCGGTCTAATTGGAAAGGTGGAACCCAATCAGAGCTGAAGTTGAAAACCAATGAGGTATTAGATAAGTCCAAATACTTCAATTTTGTAAGCTCCGAGAAGTGGGCTTCAGAAATAACACCTTTTAGTGGATTATCTAGAAGATACAGAGACTCTAGGTTGGATTGTTTTCCCAAACTTTCAGGTATTGTCCCATCCAAATGATTTTGAGAAAGTGATAATACTCTCAATGATGGAAATGTTGTGAGATCAAGTAACGATCCCATGATTTGATTTTGATCAAAATACAAAACCTCTATTGAGTGGTTTGCACACACGGTTAAGTTATGAATAAAATCAAGAAGCTGTCCGCTAAGATGGTTCCCTGATAGAGACAATGTTTTCAAATTACACATACCACCAAAGGCTTTTGGTATCCCACCTTCAAACTCATTATAACCAAGATAGAGATGTGCAAGAGAGTTTATTCTGCTAAAAGCATCTGGAATTAAACCTTCAAATTGGTTATTCCAGAGATAAAGTTCAACAACACTAGTGTTGGAGTTGAACAACCACTCCAGTATTGAAGAAGAAGAAGTGAGATTATTATCAGAGAGATAGAGGACATCAAGAGAAGTAGAAGAATTGACAAGGGGAACAGAGAAAATATTCGGAAGATTACAAGAGTACAAGTACAAGGATGTCAAGTACGGCAGTTTATTCACAACATGGAGCCAATTATTGGCTTTGCTTAGATTAACGGTACTCATGTCAAGGTATTTTAAAGAAGAAAGTTGAGGGAGCCACTCTATGTTTTCAGGTATATTAAAATTATTCCAACCAAGATCAAGGTACTGCAAGTTGGAAAGATTCCCAAGCTGAGAAGGTATATTTCTTCCGAATTTAGCATTAAAAAGGTCAAGGTGTATTAAGTTGGAGAGAGAACCAATAAATTCTGGGATTTGGCTGTAATTAAAATCATTGTAGCTCACGTCCAAATAAGTCAAATATTTCAACTCAATCAAGGAAGGATTTAGTTTACCTCGCAAAGGCCTTGAGGGAAAGTAGCCCAAGACATAGAGATTGAGCCTGATGACGTGGCCTGTTTGGTTGCTACACCTGACCCCACTCCATTTGCAACAATCTTGATCGGAGCTCCAAGAAGAAAGAAGGCCATAGTCATCAATAAGGTCTTGTTTAATCTTGAGAAGAGCTTGTCTCTCATGCTCTTTGCAGCCAAGGTGAGCATCTGCTAACCCCAAATTATTTCCAGTAGTTGGTTTCATGCACAACAAAAAAAGGAGAATTAAAGTGAGGAGAAATTGGAGGGAACTTCCACCCATGATTAGGATGAATGTAGAAGATCAATAACGCACAAAATATGCAGTGTTACAAGTATGATTTTACTTGGAACCCTTTCTTTATATACATCCGCTGATTGCTTTCAGTAGGAAGTATTAGCATGATGAAGTCGAAAGTCACAGGAAATATCCTTTTTCAGACTAGTCAACATTGCTATCTTTTTTTTTTTTTTTGAATGGGTAAGAATTACATCAAAAGAGAAAGTCCAAAAGCAACAAATTTTACAGAATTGTTTTACACAAGCTGATGTAGTATATTTTTAATGATAGGCAAAACAAATGATATTAGTATTCTTGTCAAGTTAGTTTATAAAAAATATTGTCATTTATTTTGTAACACAAATTGTATGAAAAATATTGTCAAATTTTTTGTGCATTCAAAACTAAAAGATGATAGAATATAAAGTGTAAACTCTACCAACTACAACATATGCATTAGCTTAAGCAAAAATAATTATCTATTTTAGTATCATAATTTACTTTTTCTATTTTACTTATTTATTTTTTAAAATAATTTACATCAAATTATTTATTTAAGACTATATTTTATTAAAATTTTAATTTTTTTATTTGTTTATCTTTTTTTTCACCCACATTAATCACCGTGTATACTCTTGAAAACATGTAAAAATAATAAACAACTGAATATAAAATAATAGCATCAATGTAAATTTACAAGGTTATTTTAGTAAATTTGTAAATTTAACTAATATAAATTATTTTTAGTGACAAAATTGTGTAAATTTTACAAATGATTATAAAGCTGTTGAAACCTCTAAGGTTGTCACGGTTCTTGCAGGTTCAGTGATTTAGAGTTTTTATATATTTTTTTTGGTACTTACAGCTCAACCATTGATGAAGCTTCAACCTCAGATATTAAGATCGCACCACTATTTGTTCTTATTCTTCTTTTTAGTCTCGCTCGCCCTCTCTCTCTGCATTTTTGCCGGCCGCTGTTTCTGCATATTTTTCTTTCTCTGCGTTTTCTTCGTTTGTTGTTTCTGCAATTCCTCCATTCTGCGTTTTTTCCTTTGAATGAAACTCTAGAGTCTTCTGGACTCTTTGAAAGTGATTGACAACTTTCCTGTCACCCACTAAAGGCAAGCTGTCAAACACTTTTTTTTATATTTTCTAGGATTAATCAATATTTTAATGGTTTGGCTGACCACTCTTTTAACTTTGTTTATTTTTTATTTTTTTAAATTTAACTAAATACATGCTGTCAAGTCAATTATCAACTACTCCTTTCAAAATTTTATAGGGTTTTGTCCTTTATTTAATCAAATTTTTAATGCTTTATCGGGCCACTCCTTTAGCAATTTATTTTAAAAAATTTTCATAAGTAGTTGAATATTCAAATGGGCTTAGTGGCTTACTTCAGCATAACTTGGATTCACTTTTGCGTGCGTTTCCTTTTTTTCAATTTTTTTTTTTTTCTTTTTTGTGGGACAACATGTTTTTACTGTTATGTCTACTGTTTATAAGAAGTAATTGATACTATTTAGGCACGTGATTACATTATGCGAGGGATAAAGTTATTGCTCAATACTGTTCATGTATTGTTTACGCACTGTTTATGCATTGTTTGCACTTTATTCAAAAAAATATATTAAAAATAAATCACACAGTACTATTCACACATTTAAAAATTATTTTGCTACAGTGTTTTCAGTTTCAATAATAAGTTCTATCCAAACGGACTCTTAGACATAAGTCTCATAAAAAGATTAAAAGAGTACAATATTGAGTTTTATCCAAAAAAATAAATAAATTATTTTTGCTTAAGATATAATATTTCTTATTTGCCTAATTAAAGTTATGATACAAAAAATACATTTGAAAATTAGATTTTTATATATATTTGGACTATTTTAGTTCATTTTTCTACTTATATTAAATTAAAATATTCATATATTAAATTAATTATGACATCATCATGGTTCAATCTTGGTTCAACCTCAAAAATTTTGAACCTCTCCCTCTTTCGGTTTATTGAACGATCCAGGTTTTAAAATCATGGTTTCAAATTGTTTGGCCTATATTTTATTTTTGGATGCTTCAAAATTATGTCCTATTTAAAAAGTTAAATACCATTAATTTATTGGCATTTCCCTTTATGCCCTTAATTTATTTGTGGGAGCATTTTTTTTTAATTAAAAAAAATTAAAAACCTAAATTTTAAAATACACTAAAGCTATTGTTTTGCCACTAGCGCAAAGTAATAAATCTCGAGGCCAGACCGCTAGTCTTGTATCTTCCGTGAGGGTAGCACATATATAGATTGGAATCATGGCCTCAATTATTTATACATGCATTAACTATAAATTATTAGCAATAATTAGAAAAATGTAAGAAGACGAAAGTTATTGGAAATTTCTTTTAAGAATTTTAATAGATTAAACTCTATTTTTTTTTTAAAAAAAAGTTAAAATTTTTAATAGGTTAAACACCATTTTTTTAAAATAATAAAAAATGATGTTTAATTGTTTTTATCTTGTGCAATTATGAGTGGGCAACAAAAATAAGTATTTGTTGCAAAAACTTTCCAAGTCTTCCACAAAGACATATGCTTGTTACAGTTTAAACTAAAAATAAGTATTGCACGTCTTATGATGTGCTTTTATCATTAGATATGTTATAAATATATTAAAATAATTAACATAATTTTCTCTAGGTTCTAAGTGCAATCCATTACCTAAGTTCAAAGAGATTTTTTTTTTTTAAATTTCTCAAATTTAAACTATATACCAAAAATATAAAGAAAAAAAATTATCATACTTTATTTAAAAAATAAATATTATACTTTTTGTTTTTACTAAAACCTTGGTCTTACACGGTATTATTATTATTATTATTATTATTATTATTATTATCTACTTCATTTTTCAATTATGAGTGGGCAACAAAAATAAGTATTTGTTGCAAAAACTTTCCAAGTCTTCCACCAAAGACATAAACTGGTTACAGTTCAAGCTAAAAATAAGTATTGCGCATCTTATGGTGTGCTTTCATCATTAGATATGTTATAAATATACTAAAATAATTAACATAATTTCCTCTAGGCTCTAAGTGCAATCCATTACCTAAGTTCAAAGAGATTTTTTTAAATTTCTCAAATTAAAACTATATACCAAAAATTTTTAAAAAAAATTATCAAAATTTATTTAAATAAAAAAATATTATAGTTTTTGTTTTTACTAAAACCTTGGTCTTACACGGTATTATTATTATTATTATTATTATTATTATTATTATTATTATTATTATTATTATCTACTTCATTGTTCAATTGTGAGTGGGAAACAAAAATAAGTATTTGTTGCAAAAACTTTCCAAGTCTTCCACCAGAACCTATAAAACTTTCCGAGTCTTCTACCAAAGACATACACGGGTTGGAATTCAAACTAAAAATAAGTATTGCGCGTCTTATGATGTGCTTTCGTCATTAGATATGTTATAAATATATTAAAATAATGAAGATAATTTCCTCTAGGCTCTAAATGCAATCCATTACCTAAGTTCAAAGAGATTTTTTTTTTTAAATTTCTCAAATTAAAACTATATACCAAAAATTTTAAGAAAAAGTTATCATAATTTATTTAAATAAAAAAATATTATAGTTTTTGTTTTTACTAAAACCTTGGTCTTACACGGTACTTCATTGTTCAATTATGAGTGGACAACAAAAATAAGTATTTGTTGAAAAAACTTCCAAGTCTTCCACCAGAATGTGTAAAAAGTTCCAAGTCTTCCACCAAAGACATACACTGGTTATAGTTCAAACTTAAAAAAAGTATTGCGCATCTTGATGTGCTTTCATCATTAGATATGTTATAAATATATTAAAATAATTAACATAATTTCCTTTAGGCTTTAAATGCAATCCATTACCTAAGCTCAAAGAGAATTTTTTAAATTTCTCAAATTAAAACTATATACCAAAAATTTAAAGAAAAAAATTATCATAATTTATTTAAATAAAAAAAATTATAGTTTTTGTTTTTACTAAAACCTTGGTCTTACACGGTATTATTATTATTATTGTTATCTACTTCATTGTTCAATTTTAATTATATTATTGAATTTGTTTTTAATTTGCATATAAATTTTTGTTAATTTGTATATCACATAAACATAATAATTATTATTGTTATTATCTTCTTCCAGTCATTGAAGAAAAATATGGGTTTAATATTATTCATCTAATATTAATGTAGAAGAATATCAAATTCCATTATTGTTTTGGCCTGATAATAAAGAACCATTATATATATATATATGGAAAGGACAACATATTTTAAAATTTTATTGTATTTATATTTAAAAAACTTACATATTTTAATTGAAAAAATCATTTACATTATAAAAGTCCTCGTTCATATTTTCAAAAATCAGTAAGGTATATTTGAAACATGGACTTCTTTGTTGGGAAGTTCAAAAGGTGTTAGGTGAGCTACAAGATTTTTAGTAACAATGAGCAACTTTCATATAATAAAATTAATGCCAATAATAGACCCATTTCAAATTGATATTATTTTAATCAAAATTTACAAGTAAAAAACTTCATGTCCCTATAATTTATTAAAAATAAACATAAGAGCTGAAAAATCTTTATGTCCCTATAAACATAAGAGTTTTGGATCATTCATGTCTTTGAACACTTCAATAGTTCAATTGAAAATTTTTTACTCACACTAGTAGACAATTGGTAACTAATATTGAAAAAAAAATTGTAAGAATTTCACAGTGGAAGATGGTGAAAAATGAATTTAATTATATGGAACATTTAATTTCAAGGATGTCACTATGAAAGATACTAATTTCTGTGTATTTTTATATGTGTATGTGTTTGTCTATGTATATAAAAGTTTGAATAAACTAATAAATTACTGACACAAATCGGCCTCTAAACAAAAAATTCTGATCCTATGCCTTTTTTTTTTTTCCTCTCTTTTTCTATCCACCCATTGACGTGGTGGTGATCCATCTCCATTGTGGAGTGTATTGTGTATACCATGTGTTTCACAAGCCATTAATCATTATTACCAATATGTTTTGTTAAGAAAACTTTCCAAGTCTTCCACCAAAGACATACACTGCTAGGGCTGAGTCACTGACTATGGTTCAAACTTAAAATAAGTATTACACGTCTTATGATGTGCTTTCCAAGTCTCCCACACCGTCTTAGATATGTTATAAATATATTAAAATAATTAACATAATAATTTCCTCTAAGTACATCCATTACCTAAGTTTAAAGAGATTTTTTAAAATTTCTCAAATTTAAACTATATACCAAAAATTTAAAGAAAAAAAAAGAATCATTATTTATTTAAATAATAATAAATAATTATAGTTTTTTTTTTTTTTTTGTGTTACAAAAACCTTGGTCTTACACGATATTCTTTTTTTATTATTATTATTATTATTATTATTATTATTATTATTATTATTATTATTATTATTATTATTATTTTTATTATTGAAGTAATTTTTTTAATTTGCATATAAATTTTTGTTAATCTGTGCATCACATAAACATAATTATTATTGTTTTTGTTATTATCTTCTCCTAGTTGTTGAAGAAGAATATGGGCTTGGTATTATTCATCTAATATTATTATAGAAGAATAATAAAGCTTTATTGAGGTCATGGCCTAGTGACAAAGTATTATCATATATATATATATATATATAGAGAGAGAGAGAGAGAGAGAGAGAGAGAGAGAGAGAGAGAGAGAGAGAGGATGTCATAGGTTAATCACAATTACTGATCTAAAACCTTCAAGTGGAGATTTCAAAGTAAAAAACTGGAGAGTTTGTGTGCAATGGTCCAAATAAATAAAAGAGTTTGTGGATTCAGAGCTACATGTGATCACGCCAATAAATATTACATGAGGTAGCTGTAGATAGGGGAATTTAATGCTGTTGATATACTGTCTTAGGTTCAATTACTCATTATATAGCGGGGGAAGAGGTGAAAAATATGATATACGCCTTTACTGTCTTAGGTTCAATTATTCAAAAAAAAAAGAAAAAAAAAAAAGAAAAGATAATTGAATCATTTCTAGTAAATTTTTTTATTTGCAGAATTACCCCAATGGTTTCAAATCCTTTTTACCACCACACTAGACTCCCACTCCAACTCCAAACCCCTTTTACACAGCCAAAAAGTAAACCCATAATCCATTGAAATCGTTATATATGAACCATAGAATTTTAGTCGGATTCAAAGGTGACTAATCCTCCTGAACATGAGAGAAAGAGATTGTTTTTTGTTATAATTCTACTAGATTCTCTCTTCCATTCAATGTAGATAAATAAGACTGAAATATAGGCAAAAATGGGTAAATGCCCCTTTCCTAAACTAATTAGGAAAATGCCCCTCTTTTGAAATTCGATTTTTACAAAATTGAGTTTCAAAAAAAAAAAAATTTTGGAGCCCTATAACGACATTTTAAGGAGCCTATAATGACGTTTTAAGGACCTATAACGGTATTTTTTTAACGCGACCTGCACTCCAGTTCATTAAGTTTGAGTTACAAAACGCTGCTATAGGTGATAAAACGTCACTATAAACTCCTTAAAACATCGTTAAAGGGTTTAACTCAATTTTGAGAAAATCGAGTTTCAAAAAATGGGCATTTTCCTAATTAGTTTGGGAAAGTGAGCATAATGCTGTTTTTTTTGTACAAAAAGGGCATTTGCCCATTTTGGCACTGAAATATATAATCTTATTCTAAAAGATAGTAACAAACTACTACCAGTTACACTTTAAATTCAAATTGAATGATAATACAATCTGATCATTTATTCCTAATCTCTACTGACAATTATATTTACCCTCATTTGTTGTTGCGTTTAGATTCAACTCCTTATCTCCTTCCTTAGGCTGTGGCTTGGCAGTTTTGATATCTCTTGTAATGTTTGAATTTCGTACCTAATAGAAAACTTGTCACCAAGATTGTTGAAAATTTGTCAATAATACCATACTACAAAATAATAATTTTTGCTTCAACTTTAATTATCCCCTAAAAATTCCCTGGCATCCCCCTACAGCAATAATAACCTAAACAAGTTCATACTGGATCAAAATTTGGGATGCATGCAACATAACTAAGAGTAATTGAATTACCTAAGTTAGACACTTAAAGATGTAATTCATCTTGATAGAATGGTGTGTAGAATTTTTGTACCTGATAGCTATAAACTATATTTTGTATAGCAATTTATTGGGATCAACCATAGTTGTGTAAAGGGATAGTTACATAACTAATTGGAAAGTTGAGGGCCTAATTGGAAAGTAGAGGATCAACCATTGTAAGTTTCTTTAAGATCTTCTCCCCTCTCCCCGTGTGTGTGCGTGTTAAAGATATTTAGTTTTCTAAAAAAAAAAAAAGTAAAGGGTCTAGGATATGTGTTTTCATAAAGCAGTGTTCATTAATAAGACATGTTAAATTAATGAAGAACAAAACTAGAGATGTGTTCAAAAACGTTGGAACTTGGGAGGGACTAATAATTATTATAATAATACTACTTTAGTCATCAATGTAAAAAATGATTAATGGAAAAAAGGAATAAAAAGCAAAACAACAACAATAACAACCATAATAATAATTAGAATGACATTGATGATAATAGAGAAGCAATTGTTACCAATTATGTTTGAAGCTGCCTCTGTAACCTAACCATATTTACTACTTCGTTCACATACAGCGTATCTTTGAAATTGTTCAAGAACTTGAAATAGGAAAATCACCATGATCTATTCAGTACCATTGTCCCAACAACTCCCCAAAAACTGGCCACAAAACCAAGGGTCACAGTAACATAAAACCCTAGGGTTACAAACCCATCTTCCTCCTCTTGAATGCCTGCATGGCCACTACCTGCATTCACGGCTGGGTTTTGAGTTGCATCTTCTCCTGAACATTTTTTAGGAAGAGGAAGTTCGCAAAGATTTGGGTTCCCTTCATATGCAATAGCATTAAAGGTATTAAGTTGAGAGCCTATTGGAATTTCACCAAACAAGTTATTGTTCAACAAGTTCAAAGATATTAGAGAATCAATTAGAGAAATAATTGAAGGAATTCCATAACACAACTAGTTCTTAGATAAATCTAGGGCTTCCAACGAGCGTAACAAACCAAACTCTGAAGGGATTTTTCCAATTTAATGGTTTCTTGAGAGATTCAAAGAAATCAATCCATTAAGCTCCACAATTTCTGAAGGAATTGCCCCGATTAATTTATTGCTCAAAAGATCAATGCTTTTTAATAGGCCACGAATACTTTTGTACTTGTACACTCTTCCTTTGTACATCCAAATTGCATGATCATCATAGCTACTAGAACTAATAGAAGTTGGGGAGAGGATATTTATATATGAGTGGGTGATGGTTGAATTTGGAGTCCATTTCTAAGTCAAAGCAATAATATCTTTGAGGCATTTTGGTATACTTCTTGAGATTTGGTTTAAGGCAAGGTCTAAGACTCGAATATGTATTAGATGGCATAGATGTGAAGGACTGCTCCCAAAGAAGTGATTGGATCAAAGGAAAAGAACAATCAAATTGGGATGGTTGCTCCCTAACCACTTTGGTATCTCTCCTGACAATAAAATTATTAACATTATATTTTTAAAATAAGTTATAGTTCCAAAGTTTAAAGAAATTTATGTAGAGTATTGTGCTGATTAAAACTATATGCCAGAATTTTAAAGAAATTTAGAAAGAGCATCATTATTTTTTAGTTGATTTCAATTTTAAAAAACAAGTCGTGCAACTCAAGCCTCACCTATATTGACAATTCGTGCAAAACAATAAATCTAGAGAAACTCGAAAAATTCATAGCAATTTAGTTGATTTCATAATTAAATAAAGAAGATTTTTAATTTTTTATTATTTTTTTGAGTAAGCACTAGGGGGAAAAAAAAGGCAAGAAGAAGAACTAAGCCACTTTTTCACATTATGATAATTTAACAACCTGATCAACCTAATTAACGCTGAGATTAACCAACTTTGGCTTTGGCACTAATAATGTATTATTGGATTGTTTAAATTGAGTAGGTACTATTGGATTGTTTCTACTAAAATATTATCGATCAACTTGCCTCACTCTCAACTTAAATAAGGGACGTATAAATCCAAGTCATCCGAGATGATAACCCGTATCACTATGGCACAATCAATTGTGGTGAAGTAAATTAGATAGCCATGGACAACTCCTTGCTTAAGAAATCAGTGAGCATAGATTAACATTAACAAATCACTTGAACCTCGTTTTATTAGCAAAAGGGAAGAGATGAAATATATAAGACAAATGTCTTATGTTCAACTATTCAAAAAGTGATGAAACATTTAAATGGGTTCAAATCCATTTTACCACCACACCAACAGACTCCCACTACAACCTCAAACCCCTTTAACACTGCCAAAATGTAAACCCCATAATTTATTGAAAATATAATGAACCCAGTTGTACTTTGAGAAACTATAGATTTATTAAGGTAAATATAACCTCTTGAACATGAGAGAGAGTGAGAGAGTTTCTTTGTTTTTAATATGGAGTACATAAAATAAGACTGAAATAATCTATTCTAAAAGATAGGAACCAACTCCCATCAGTTGCATTTAAATTCAAATTGAAAGACAATACAATCTGATCTTTTATTTATCCTCATCTGCTGCTAAATTTAAATTCAAACTAATCCAATCCGTTCCTGTGTATGCCATCCCTATTTCCTTCCTTCTAGCTCCGCAGTTGTGATGTCTGAATTGCGGACCTAAGAGAAAACTTGTTTCCATGAGTGTCAAAAATCTGTCAATAATTTCATACTGGAATCAAATACAGAATAATATTTTTTGCTTCAACTTTATCCATAAAAAAAAAAAAAAAAAAAAAATCACTGGAGAATTTTTGGTGCATGCAACATAGATAATTACCTAAGAGACTTTGACACTTAAGACATAACGCATCTTAATAGTGCTTTGGAGAATTTTGATTTTGATAACTAGAAACTATATTAATAGCATGGTGTAATTTATTAGTAGTTGTGTAAAAGGATTGAAAGTTTGTAACTGAACGGAAGGGCTGAGAAGTAGAGGGTCTATGACGTGTTTTGGTAAAGCAGAGTTCACGAAGGACAGAGACATGTTCATAAAGCTAGGACTAATAATGATAGTATTAATACTAATTTACTCGTCATGAAAAAAAAAATGATGAATGAAAAAAGAATAAAATAAAAAATAATAATAGTATTTAGAATTAGAATGATATTCATGATAATGATAATTAACATAGTAGAGAAACAATTAGTATTACCAGTTATGTTTGAAGCCGCCTCTGTAATTTAACCATATTTACTGCTCCTGTCACATACATCTTATCTTTGACGATGTTTAAGAATTTGAAATAGGAGAATCGCCATGACCTGTTTAGTAGTATTGTGCCAAAAACTCCCCAAAAACCAACAGCTCCGAGGGCCATACTAACATAAAACCCCATTGCGATAAACCCATTTTCCTCCTCTTGTATGCCAACATGTTCACTACCTCTATTCTCAACTGAGTTTTGAGCCATTTCTTCTCCTAAATATTTGTTTGGAAGTGGAAATCCACAAAGATTTGGGTTCGCTTCATATGAAGTGGCATTGAAGGTATTGAGTTGAGGGCCAGTTGGAATTTCACCTGACAGGTTATTGTTTGACAAGTTCAAGAAACTTAGAGAATTAATTCGAGGAATGCTTGAAGGAATTCCACCACACAATTGGTTCTTAGATAGATCTAGGGCATTTAATGACTCTAACAAACCAATCTCTAAGGGGATTCTTCCAGTTAAAAGATTTCTTGAGAGATTCAATGAAATCAATCCATTAAGTTCCATAATTTCTTTAGGAATTTCCCCGGTCAATTTATTGCTCGAAAGATCAATGCTTTTTATTAATCCAAGAATACTTTTGTACTCGTACTCTTTTCCTTTCCACATCCAAATTGCATTCACTTGGTTGTTCTGGTTGGTTTGTGCAAGTGTGGTCCCGTGCCTCTTTTTTTAATGTAACTTTGGTCTTAGACGGTATTATTTTTTATTATTACTATTATTATCTACCTTATTGTTCAATTTTAATTATATTATTGAAGTGTTTTTGTAATTTGCATGTAATTTTTTTGTTAATTCCGTGCATCACATAAACATAAGTATTGTTGTTGTTTTTATTAATTTATGGAAAAAGTTTGACTACAAACTTGGTTGTAGCTAATGACTATAACTTCCACTAAAAAGAATTAACATAATTATATATGTTAAAAATTTAATTGTTGCATTACATGTTTTTTATGTTCTAAATACGCATGTCAAATATTGTGTCAATCCTATATTATTTATTATTTGATCTATAAATTTATTTTTAAGCATACTTTAAGACTACAAAAATTTGAAATTTAAACATTTGATTGATGATATAATTATTGATTTTTGATCTTCTAGAAAATTTTCAAGTATTGAACATATGAAAAGAAAATGTAATCTAATAATAAATTTGTCAAAATTCACATCCAATAAAAATTATATTGAGTGGAATTGTAGCCATTAGTTACAATCAAATTTTTAGTCAAACCTTGTCTTTAATTTATGAATAATGCTATAGATACAAACTATTTTACAACAGTTTTACAAAATGTTAATGTGAGCAACCTCTTATTGGTATTAATTTAGACCCACCATTAATATCATTTTTTTCATTTACCAATAATCACTCACTATATCAACACTATTTTCAGATACAAACAATTTTACAATAGTTTTATAAAATGTTGATGTGACCAACCTCTTATTGGTATTAATTTAGACCCACCATTAATATCATTTTTTTCATTTACCAATAATCACTCACTATATCAACAGTTTGTAAATTTTTTTTGTAAAATAGCATGTATTTCTAAAATTATTATTAATTTATTATTTTCTTTTGGTTGTTAAAGAAGAATATATGAGTTTAATATTATCCATCTCATATTATTATAGAAGCATATCGAATTCTCTTGATGTCTTGATCGCATAAAAAAAGAATCATCATATGGAGCAGATGTGAAAAGTAAAAATTCTATGCATTATAAAAGTTCTCAGTCATATTTTCATAAATAAATATAAAATTGCTAATTGGGGCATGGGGACTTGAACTGCTGATATCTTCATTAATTGAAACATTGAAACTTCAAAGAAGTATTAGTTAAGATAGAAAACTCCCACTAACATTGAACTAATTTCATGTACTTTTCCCTCTTAATAAACCTAGTGATACATACTTTTTCACAATTGTAACTATGAGTCCGAATGCATATATATGCATATAAGACGCTCCAATATTAAAATAAAGTACTAAAAAAAAAAAATTATCCCTGAACCGATCAGATTTCTGCTCTTGCACCAATCTTTAGTCTAATCACTGTTGCCTCCCTCTGAACTTAAAAGTCCAACCCTTGTATAGTCAATGGGGGTGGATAGCAACACGGCAAGTTGTTGATAGAAAAAGAGTAAAAAACATAGGCACTAGTCTTTGTTTAATCACTGATGTCTCCCTCGTTACGTCTAAATAGTGCTTTGGAGAATTTTTATTTTGATAACTAGAAACTATATGTAATAGCACGGTGTAATTTATTAGTAGCTGTGTAAAAGGATTGAAAGTTTGTAACTTAAGGGGCTGGGAAGTAAAGGGTCTATGACGTGTTTTTGGTAAAGCAGAGTTCATGAAGGACAGAGACATGTTCATAAAGTTAGGACTAATAATGACGGTATTAATACTGCTTTACTTGTCAAGAAAAAAAACGGATGAATGAAAAGAGAATAAATAGAAAAATAATAACAGTATTTAGAAATAGAATGATGTTCATGATAACGATAGTGATTAACATAGTAGAGAAACAATTAGTATTACCAATTATGTTTGAAGCCGCCTCTGTAATTTATTCATATTCACTGCTCCTGTCACATACATCTTATCTTTGACAATGTTTAAGAACTTGAAATAGGAGAATCGCCATGACATGTTTAGTAGTATTGTGCCAAAAACTCCCCAAAAACCAACAAGAATTCCGAGGGCCATATTAACATAAAACCCCATTGTTATAAACCCATCTTCCTCCTCTTGAATCCCAGCATGTTCACTACCTCTATTCTCAACTGAGTTTTGAGTCATTTCTTCTCCTAAACATTTGTTTGGAAGTGGAAATCCACAAAGATTTGGGTTCACTTCATATGAAGTGGCATTGAGGGTATTGAGCTGAGGACCTGTTGGAATTTTGCCTGACAAACTATTGTTCAACAAGTTCAAGAAACTTAGAGAATTAATTCGAGAAATACTTGAAGGAATTCCACCACACAACTGGTTCTTCGATAGATCTAGGGAATTTAATGATTCTAACAAACCAATCTCTGGAGGGATTCTTCCAGTTAAAAGATTTCTTGAGAGATTCAAAGAAATCAATCCATTAAGTTTCATGATTTCTCTAGGAATTTCCCCAGTCAATTTATTGCTCGAAAGATCAATGCTTTTTACTAATCCAAAAATACTTTTGTACTCATACTCTCTTCCTTTCCAGATCCAAATTGTATGATCATCATAGCTATTAGAGTGGAAAAAACTGTCATTAGGGGAGACGATATAATAATATGAGTGGGTGATGGTTGAATTTGGAGTCCATTTATGTGTCAAAGCAATAATATTTTTTACGCATATTGGTATACTTCTTGAGATTTGGTTTAACGCAAGGTCTAAAACTTGAAGATGTGTTAGATGGCAGAGATGTGAAGGAATGCTTCCAAAGAAGCGATTAGATCGAAGTAAGAGGACAATTAAATTTGGATGGTTGCTCCCTAACCATATCGGCATCTCTCCTGACAAGTTATTATCTTGAAGATTAATAAACCTCAACTTTGTGCAATTCTTCAATGACAAAGGAAGTTCCCCACTGAAACTATTGTTGCTTAAATCCAATGTTTCAATCCCATGTAAAGAGCCCACCGAGCTTGGGATTTTTCCATGAAATTGATTGCTTGCCAAATTAAGAATTTTCAATCCTTCAAAATGCATCCAACAGTCAGGGAGCTCTCCTGATAATTGGTTATTGGAAAGATCTAGAAAATTCAAGTTTCCATTAGTGACTGTACATAGGGATCAAACTTGCTTTGAAAACATATTTTTCGAAAGATCCAAATGTTCTGCTATAAATAAAAATCTTGGTATTTCACCATCCAGTTTATTGGAACTCAAGTCTAGCAAGGGGAAAACAGAGAGCTCCCTTGATAAATTTGGAACATGACCACTGATTTGGTTGTGAGATAGATTCATAAACCAAAATTGACATGAGAAGATCCAATTTGAATTGGAAAGAGTATCCAAAATTTTAGAATTAGAAATATCAAGCCTAGTGAAATTTTTCTGAGTTTGAATCCATTTTGGAAATTGAGGGCCTAGTTGGCAAGATCTCATCATTATACTATCTAATTGGAAAGGAGGACTCCAATCAGAGCTGAGGTTGAAAACCAATTTGGTATTAGATAAGCCCAAACTGTTCAATTTTGTGAGGTTTGAGAAGTGGGCTTCAGAAATAACACCTTCTAATGGATTATCTTGAAGATCCAGATACTCTAGTTTGGATAGTTTTCCCAAACTTACAGCTATTGTCCCATTCAAACGATTTTGAGAAAGCCGTAATCTTCTCAATGATGGAAGTGTTGTAAGATCAGGTAACGATCCCATTATTTGATTATTTATTAAATTCAAATCCTCTAATGAGTGGTTTGCACACTTGGTCAAATTATGAATAAAATCAAGAAGTTGTCCACTGAGATAGTATTTTGATAGAGACAACGTTTTCAAATTACACATACCACCAAAAGCTTTTGGTATCTCGCCTTCAAACTCATTAGAATCAAGATAGAGGTATGCAAGAGAGTTTATTCTGGTAAAAGCATCCGGAATTGAACCTTGAAATTGGTTATTACTGAGATAAAGTTCAACGACACTAGTGTTGGATTTGAACAACCACTCTAGTACTGAAGAAGAAGAAGTGAGATTATTATGATGAAGATAGAGGGCATCAAAAGAAGTAGAAGAATTGACAAGGGGAACAGAGAAAATATTTGGAAGATTACAAAAGTCTAAGAACAAGATTGTCAAGTACGGCAGCTTATTCATAACATTGAGCCAATTATTGACCTTGCTCAGGTTAATGGTACTCATGTAAAGCTATTTTAAAGAAGAAAGTTGAGGGAGCCACTCTAAGTTTTCAAGTTTATTAAAATGATTCCAACTAAGATCAAGGTACTGCAAGTTGGAAAGATTTCCAACCTGAAAAGGTATATTTCTTCCAAAATTAGCAAGATAAAGGTCAAGGTGTCTTAAGTTGGATAGGGGAGCAATGAATTCTGGGATTTGGCTCTGATTAAAATCATTGCAGCTCACATCCAAATAAGTCAAATATTTCAACTCAATCCAGGAAGGATTAAACTTACCTCGCAATGGCCTTGGGGAAAAGAACGGGACAATGAGATTGAGCATGATGACGTGGCCTGTTTGGTTGCTACACTTGACCCCACTCCATTTGCAACAATCTTGGTCGGAGCTCCAAGAAGAAAGCCGGCCATAGTCATCAATAAGGTCTTGTTTAATCTTAAGAAGAGCTTGTCTCTCATGCTCTTTGCAGCCAAGGTGAGTATCTGCTAACCCCAAATTATTTCCAGCATGGCCGGCCCTAGGCTTAGGCCAATTAGGCCTTTGCCTAAGGCCCCCTTACTTATAGAAGGCCCCCAAATTTGAGGGCAAATTTTTTATTTATTTTTTATACATAAATAATTTTGGAAGATATTAAAATATTTTAGTTTACATCATTTTTCACTATTAAAAATGCTCAAAGAATTAAGTAATGCTAGAGATAGAGATAAAACAAATTTAAATAGAATTAAGTAATGCTAAAGATAGAGATAAGACAAATTTAAATAAATAACTTTTACAAATAGACATGTTACTAATCATAAGTAATTCAAATAGGAAAATGCTTTAAATACTATAAATTTTACTACATAACTTTTTTTTATTTAATTATTCTTATACAAGATAAAAATTCTACTCTAACATAATGTAAGTGTATATGTGTGCGAAATTCTCTTCTAAAGATTTAAATCTTGGTCATTACAACACCAATTTGTAGTAAAATTTGTTATAACTTTAGCATTTTCTCCAAAAAAAAAAATCATATTAAAAAGTAAAAAGAACAAATTTTTAAAAAATTATTATACAAAATGCTAGTTAAATATTATTTAAGTGATAATATAAAGGCCTCATTTGAAGATTTCGCTTTAGGCCTCCAAAACGCTTGGGCCGGCCCTGATTTCCAGTAGTTGGTTTCATGCACAACAGAAGAAGAATGAAAGTGAGGAGAAATTGGAGGGAACTTCCACCCATGATTATATAAGAAAAGAGCAATAGGATTTCAAGTATGATTTTATTTGCTTGGTACCCTATCTTTATATGCATGTGTTGATTGAGCTTAGTAGGAAGTATTAGTACAACGAATGAGGACGAGAGTCACTGGAAATTTCTTTTAGTAATGGATTAGACAACATTGTGACACAGACCAAGTCCAAGGTTATTATTGTCCCATAGACAACGAAGGTCCCTCGATGCAGCAGATCACAACACACGAAATCTCCCTCTTCTTAAAGCTAATGAGGAATATCCCGTTTATTTAGATTTTTACTGAAAGCCATTTACTTGTGTTTCAAAAAAATAATAAAAATTGAGATTTTAAAAAAATTGTAAAAATTATGCTTTACTGGGAGAGCTTTGAGGAAAACAGCGCTTAGAAATCATATTTTAATTCTTCTGGCTGAACACAACATGTTTGATGATAATAATGCTAATATGCTAGTCTTCCTGTTAAATGACTTACGCATTGTAATACATACTCAGCAAACAATTATCAAGGAGTGGCATAGGCATGAGCTGATACCTGAACCTCAAAAGGATCGCTAGAGATCATTAGGCGCTCAAAACTTAACATACTAGCACCATAAGCTATCAAACAATCACGTTCCATTTCTCCTACACGTAGTCCTGGGAAATGAAAGGTTAGCAGAAATTAGAACTATGCAAGGTAAATTTGCATCTGTTAAAATATCTAAGAACCAGAAATTAAGAACCTCCATTGCGAGCTCTCCCCTCTGTAGGCTGTCTTGTTAGTAGAACACAAGGTCCATCGGCTCGAGCATGCATTTTATCTAAGCCCTACTTGTCATGAAATAATGGATATCATTAAAAATCAATATCAAAAATAAATATTTTCAGGATAATATTCTAAATCAATAAGACATGCTTTATGTAACAGGGAAGAAAAGTGTGATACACCAAAGAAAAATTACTAGGATTATTTAAAACAACAACTAATAAAGGCATTTCTGTCACAGAAATTCTAGATGCTATGAGTAAAAGAATATCAACTAATCTAAATCATAGAAACAATGCTAACCAGAATCACCAGACATAAAAAATAGACATGCCATGCACCAAAAGATCTCTCTCAATTTATTCAGGTTGGCACGTCAAAGGAATGTCAAAACAAGAGCCTCAAAAGGTTAAAAGAATCACTGATGAGGCAAGGTGGGAAGAGCAAGATAGGAATATGTAGGTTTTGCATACACTGATTTAGACTCAGCTATACCAGTGTAAATGGTGTGAGGCATCTGCTTCATGATCAAGTGAGAATCACACTTGTGTTCAAACAGAAAGCTAAACCTGAAGGCAATTCCCCTTTACCCTCAGTAAGGGGTTACACACATGCCTTCTAATTTCATCTACCAGTCAAAATTAAGAGAACATATGGTCAAATTTAGCTGCTTATCAGCCTCCTGTAGTGACTAAACAGTTCATCAAGCAACCCCACAAGAAACCAAATAATGGTAACAGCATAAAATTTAGAACCTAGGATTCATAAGCATGATTGGACTCAGGAACATAATAAAGGAGGCTTTGAATCTTACCATATGTTTTAACTTTTGATAGTAAATGGGACCCATGAAAATATATGCTTGCAGTGGGCAACCTGTGATACCTGGAGAAGACAAAAAGTATTAGGAAGTTTCCTTTCATATGCAAGCAAGGTCTAGTTCACAAACATAAGTACACAAAATAGTTATTCCATTCCAAGGTCATATTCCATGCACCAAACTTGCGACACTACTGATAAAAAGGAAATGACACAATTTAATTATTATTGTTATGAGAACATCCAACTTATATTAATGATAGTAACTTCCAGAAACACGCCAGAAATCCATTGTCTAATTTAAATTGAAAATAAGTTTCCTTTCACCCCTAGGGTTTCAAAAAATTGAACACAAAACGTAACAAAGCTCCAAAAGAAGAATTAAAATGAACGGTTGCAATAGAATTCCCATATGTACATATTTCAGATGTAAAAATTTAAACCTGAATACAGAAAGTCTTTGCCATTGTAGCTAAGGCCTTTGTTCACAAGAATTTCACTGTCACAGAGCAAAGAAGCATGGTAAAAAAAAAATGAAAAATGGAAAAATGCATAATAATCAGCCGTCATAGTAAGGACGCAGAAAGCACCTCATAGCTTCAACTGTGTCTGCATGACCGCTTGGTTCCCCAAAGACACTGCCATAATGAAACCTACCACATGAAACTCCAGCTTTACCCCCAAGAAGCTCTATCATCTTCCCCACTGTCATTCGGCTGATAGTAACAGAATATCAAAACATTAAGTTACATCTTGGATGCTTGCACAGCTAGCAACTATAGATTATGACACAAAACATGGATGATTATGACATGGAACGAGGCCAGTCAAGCCTAAGGGCTGAATTTTACGTTCCATATGATTATTGCAGCTGAGTCCACATGTGCCAAGTTTGTAGACAATTGGAGGGAAAATTCATTAGTGGCACATGCACATGTTAGATTTTAGAAAATTTTTAGAAGCAAAAGCCATGTGCTTTATTAAATCTAGCTTGTGATTAGTATGTTACAATTGTACTCAAGCATGTGATAAATGTGAGTTAGTTATGGACGATGTCATCAACAATAACCAACTCCCAAGCTATAAATATCCACGTACATGCATTGTTAAGATAGATAGATTGATAGTGAATTTTAGAATCTCATATTTGAGTTTAGATTGAGGTCTGAGTTCCCTCTCTTTCTTTACTTCCCCCTCTCTCTCTAGAATCTTTCTGTACTGAAAATTCAGTATTAATCTTCTTGCATCACTTGCTTGTTAAGTTTTCCACTATTCCAAACTTTTAACTTATTTACCTAGGAAACCCATGAGGATTCATAATCAAATCAGGGCAAATGCCACGTTCAGAAAATGGGAAGTTTTCCTGCTGGATAATGGTGCCACAAACTCCTTCTGCCCATGTCTGCCACTAAATTTGTCACCGACCTGAGGAGGCAAGAAATACAAGAAAGAAAGTCAACCTAAAATATAAGATTCGTGTAGCATATAAACTGAGGCCAGATTAGAAATCCTTACCTCTGGCCTACGAGTATGGCGAATTAAGAATTTGATAGATAAGTTATTATGCCTATCATTATAAAGAGTCACTCGATCCACTACACAAGACTCCCCTTCGGGGCCCTTAAATGTTTGTTTACTGCTCTTATATCCTCGCATTTAAAAACAAGCATAAGCAATCTTGTTGTTAAAGGAATCTATCAAGAATTTTCGCCGGAAAGTGAAACTAACATATTTGGTAATTCTGATGGTGGTACTCTCGTCCCCCTTGTAAAAGCAGGGGACTGTTTATTTATATAGATATCTTGTGGGCTAATAATTTCCCCTGGTGAAGCAATCCCATCATCATCCAGTATCTACACATGTTAGAACATATCAGAATTAAAGAATATACAGGAAACATTTGCAATTCAAAGAAACAAATAACCAGAGAACAAAAGGAAAATGATGAAGAATGGGATCCTTGGGATTGGCAGAGTCAATCTGGCTTCCATAAAAAATAAAACCTCATAATAATATCCAAATGTACTTTCAGCATTCTCAGAGTATGGGAAAAAAATTAACAGGGATTTTTTATCAAGAAACTAGTCTATTAAAAAACTGAATCTTCTCATTAATTAATTTGTATGATTACAAGTCTATATATATATACACAACTGTGTACAAGTGTGAACACAAAGTAACTACCTAACTGCCTACCACACGTGTCTAGCTACAGGACTAACAGAAATTCTCACGTGTTATTACTTAAGTAAAACTTACAACTACACTAAGCTACATGTCGTATAGGAAACTACTAGGAAACTGCTTCACATTGGTATCTGTAATTTTGTCCATGCTCTGTTATTAATGTGTGATTACTGCTATGGCATCTGGACTTGCTAACTTCTCCTCTGCTCTTGCAACTAACACTATTAGCTTCATTTAAGCTCTGATACTCCCCCTCAAGAGCAGCTGGTGTATGGATATTAAGCATTCCCAATTTGCAAGTGAGATTTGAGAATTGATTGTAACTTAAAGCTTTGGTAAGCAAGTCAGCCAATTGACAATTAGTTCTAACATGATTCAACTTAATCACCTTCTCTAAAACTTTGTCCCTCACCACATGATAGTCTCTCTTTATGTGTTTTGTTCTCTCATGAAAAATTGGGTTGCATCCAATATGAAGTGCAGCTTGACTGTCGCAAAATAACAAAGCTTCTTTGTCATAATTCACTCCTATGTCTTTAAGGAAATACAAGGTCCACACTATTTCACATGTTGCTACAGCCATTGATCTGTATTCAACCTCTGCTGAAGACCGTGATAGTGTAGATTGCTTCTTGGACTTCCAAGATACCAAAGAATCACCAATGAAAATACTGTAACCAGTCACAGATCTCCTAGTATCGGGACATGCAGCCCAATCTGCATCAGCAAATCCTTTTAAGTGTAAATTTGTACTAGAAGAGAACATGAGCCCTTTGCCTGGTTCTCCCTTTAGATATTGCAACACCCTATGTGCTGCATCCAGATGAGGTCTTCTAGGCTTGGCCATGAACTGACTAAGTCTGTGAACAGCAAAGGTTACATCTGGCCTTGTAATTGTTAGGTATAGAAGTCTCCTAACAAGTCTTCTATAATGACTAGGATCCTTGAGCTCTTCCCCTTAAACTTACTCAACTTCAGATTATGTTCCATGGGTGTTTTAGCATACTTGCAGCCAAGAAGTCCAGCATCATTTAGTAATTCAAGAGTGTACTTCCTTTGACATAGGGCAATTCCTTTGTCTGACCTGACAACCTCCAAGCCAAGAAAATATTTCAAGTCACGCAAGTCCTTAAGTTTAAATTTCTCATCTAACATGGCCTTAAACTTGTCTACTTCAACCTTGTCATTACAAGCTATTAACACATCATCCACATAGACCAAAAGAACCATGAAACAGTCACCATGTCTTCTGGTAAACAATGAGTAGTCAGCCTTGGACTGAATGAGACCAAGTTGAAGCAAAGTACTTGAAAATTTGGCAAACCACTGCCTTGAAGCTTGCTTAAGCCCATATAAGGATTTGTTTAGCTTACAAACTACCTCCCCCTAGCTGTGAAACCCCTGTGGAAGAGCCATATATACTTCCTCATTCAAATCACCATGGAGGAAGGCATTATTCACATCAAGCTGACTTAAAAACCAACCCTTAATGGCAGCCACAGCAAGAAGAACCTTGACAGACACCATTTTGGCTACTAGAGAAAAGGTTTCAAAGTAATCAACACCCTCCTTTTGAGTGAATCCCTTAGCCACTAATCTTGCCTTGTATCTCTCTACTGAACCATCAGCTTTATATTTGATTTTGTAGACCCATTTGCAGCCAATTGGCTTCTTACCAGCAGGCAAAGGAGTTAAAGTACAGGTATTATTGGCTTTAAGAGCTGCTATTTCAGCAACCATGGCAGCTTGCCATTCGGGATCAGACACAGCTTGGTAGTAAAATTCAGGTTCAACAAGAGAAGAGATAGCACAACAAAAAGATTTATAGGAAGGAGAGAGATGTTTATAAGACACATGGGAAGAAAGAGGATGAGAAGTACCTGAAAGGGGTGAATGCAGAGGCTGATCAGTAGCAACTTGATTGCAATGAAACTCCTGCAAATAAGATGGTCTTTTAACTGACCTAGAAGATCTTCTAAGGGGAAAAGGGTCTGTGAGAGGTTCAAGAGGTGCTTCTGGGAGGTCATCAAGCAAGTCATCATCAAGAGTGTGGTGAACTTGAATGATGGAATCAGAAGGAAGAGAAAGGGTAGAGAGACTGGACAGAACAGGATCATCATGTAATGGAGGAACAGATGGAACACAAGGCAAAGACAAAGGAATAGTAGGAAAGGAATTGTTGGATGAAGAAGCATAAGGAAAGACATACTCATGGAATACTACATCCCTTGATAAAAAAACAGAATGAGTGTTAAGATCAAAAAGCTTATAGCCCTTAACATTACAAGGGTAACCAAGGAAGACATCTTCTAGCCCTTGGGGAGAATTTGGTTCTGGCTTGGACAGTAGTAAAGGCAAAGCATAGGCAGCCAAATATTTTGAGATGATCATAAGTTGGTGCCTTATGAAACAAAAGTTCAAAAGGAGTTTTATCATGCAATAATGGAGAGGGAAGTCTGTTTATAATATAGGCAGCAGTCAAAACACAATCACCCCAGAATTGAAGAGGCACTTGTGATTGAATCTGTAATGCCCTTGCAATTGAGAGAAGATGTTGGTGTTTTCTCTCCACAACGGAATTTTGTTGTGGAGTATAAACACAACTATGTTGATGTATAATACCATGAGAATTGAAGAAGTCAGGCATGGCAAATTCTTTGGCATTATCAGTTCTAATGAATTTGATGTTTTGACCAAATTGAGTAACAACCATATTGTAAAAAGATTGAAACAAAGATCTGACATCAAACTTAGACTTCATTAAAAATAACCAAGTTGCCCGGGTTGCATCATCAACAATTGTTAGGAAATATTTGAAATCATTTAAAGTTGAAACAGAATAAGGACCCCACACATGCATATGAACCAAATCAAAAGAACAAGCATTAATGTTATTATGAAAAGGAAAAGGTAATCTTTTAAGTTTGGCCATAGGACAGATTTGACAAGCCTTATTACAAGAAGACTTTAAAGAAGGTATAAGATGACCTAAAAGTCTAAGCTTGAGATCAGAAGGATGACCTAATCTTGCATGCCAAAGATTAGAAGAAGTACTTCCAATTGCAGAAGTGGCTGCAAAGAAAGGGTGAAGAGTAGCAGCATGAGGTTTGTGATTGAGGAAGTAATCATCAAGTGAAGAAGAAGGAAAGTGCTGGAAAGCATCACACTGCAACAAGTACAGCCCATCAACAGCCTTGCCCACCCCAATCGTTTTCCAAGATAAAAGGTCCTGGATAAAGCAATAAGTGGAGAGAAAAACAAGACAAAAAGATTGAGAAAGTGTAGAAGTACTAACAGATAGCAAGTTAAAACTAAAAGAAGGAACACAAAGAACATTATAGAGGGTAAGTGAAGAAGAAAGAACAATAGTGCCAACATGAGTAACTTGGGCTGATTCCCCATTAGGTAAGTGAACCAAGGACTGCATAGTAGCAGAAATTGAAGTCAACATATCAACTGAACAAACAAAATGGTCAGTTGCTCCAGTGTCCAATACCCAAGTCCATTTGCCAAAAGCCCTTCTATTTACCACTTGGGCAGAGAAAACACTATGAGATAAGTCAATACCTGACATTGGAACACTAGCAGGGACAGAAGATGATGCTACATTGGCCATTGCAATCTCCTTAGTTAGAGTTGAAGCTGCTGGAAGAGAAGTTGAAGCTCCAAACAAAGCAAGAAGCTGCTGACATTGCTTAGGAGTAAAGGCAGAATTCTAGTGATGCAATGGTGAAGTATTGGGTATGATATCTGAAGAAACCTGATAGGCCATAGGAGGTCTATTTTTGAATTTGAACTCAGGTGGAAAGCCATGCTTCTTATAGCATTTATCCACTGTATGACCAGTCTTGCCACATAAAGTACAAGTTGGTCTCTCTTTCCCTTTGCCACCAGAATTACCAAGATTTGGACCAAAATTTTCATTGGACAATTTAACAGCTAGAGCAGTGGAATCAACCTTAGCAACAGAGGCATTAAGTACTGATCTTTGTGTCTCTTCTTGAATTAACAAGGAGTACACCTTACTAAGAGATGGAATAGGATCCATAAGCAAGACTCGAGATCTAACTTGGGAGAAAGAATCATTCAATCCCATCAAAAATTTAATCACAGACTCTCTCACTTGCAGATCAATAAGCCTCTTATTAATATTGCAAACACATTTACCACAAGTACATGAAGGAAAAGGACTAAGGTTTTGCAATTGATCCCAAAACATCTTCAACTGAGTAAAGAAATCGATGACAGACATCTCACCTTGATGAAGCTCTGTAATGTCCTTTTGTAGATTGAAAATTCTAGGTCCATTAGTCTGAGCAAAACGATTCTTTAAGTCATTCCAGATTTCCAAAGCAGTGTCTTCATAAATGATGCTTGCCTGTAATTTTGGTGAGACTGAATTGGTTAGCCATGTGCCAACCATGTTATCACACCTTATCCAAGCTTGCACATTCGAAGGAGTAGATACCAATGGTGATGAAAGAGTTAAAGTCCCATCAATGAACCCTAATTTGTTCTTGGTGAGTAAAGCTTTTCTCTCTGCAGGAGCCCAAGCTGCGTAATTTTCTCCACCAATCAAAGGCTCTGTGACAAGAACCAGACTTGGATTTTCTGCGTGATGCAAGAACAGAGGGTCGTCCATTGGAGAGTCTTGTGTGGAAGAAGATTGAGTCACAGACGTTGGAGCATCTGTGGAACCATTTACATTTGCAGCGGAAGCCATAAGTGGCAAAAAAAGAGAAAACGAAGAAGAAATTTCTCACAAACACAATTTTCTCAAGAAAATAGAGAAAGATTTTCTCGGGAAAATTGGAAATAAAGCTGAAACTAAAGAAAAGCAAAACCCTATAGGAATTTGGGAATTTGCTCTGATACCATATCAAGAAACTAATCTACTGAAAAACTGAATCTTCTCATTAATTAATTTGTATGATTACAAGTCTATATATATATACACAACTGTGTACAAGTGTGAACACAAAGTAACTACCTAACTGCCTACCACACGTGTCTAGCTACAGGACTAACAGAAATTCTCACGTGTTATTACTTAAGTAAAACTTACAACTACACTAAGCTACATGTCGTATAGGAAACTACTAGGAAATTGCTTCACATTGGTATCTGTTATTTTGTCCATGCTCTGTTATTGATGTGTGATTACTGCTATGGCATCTGGACTTGCTAACTTCTCCTCTGCTCTTGCAACTAACACTGTTAGCTTCATTTAAGCTCTGATATATTTTGGTAACTTTCAATTGGGTAGTTTGCTTTCAATTTTTTTTTAAATAGGTAATAAAAGCTTTATTGAAAAAAGCACATTGCATTCATGATAGTAAACAAAATGTACTTGAAACAGTTGCAAACAAATCAAGAAGAGGAAATTACAAATTGTAGCAAATTAAATATGGAAAAACATTGTGTAAAGCCCCAAATCCTAGACCACTCAAACAAAGTCCTAACTAGCAAAGATTTCAAAAGATCAACATTGGGTAGTTTGCTTTCGTATTTGGAAATTTTTTTGGTTATGCTTCTAGCTTTAGTTTGTTCTTGTATATGTATAGTTTGAGTCTCTCTTTGTTATTAGAATCGTTTCCTTTTCAAATAAATTTTCTGTTTGGTTGAAGCAATTGATATTTGCAAACAAAATTTCAATTAAAACCCAAACAAATGCTAATTTACTTTTTGAACATTATGTCCACAGACCAGGAAATCCCATTCATCAAAACCCATAAAAATATACATTGGTCCTAACTGATAAGTGAAACCCAACCATGGCAATTATAACCATTCAAATCACATATGTCCATAATAATGCAATCCACACTTGCCCAATATTATTAATTTATTATTATTAGTTTTTTTGATAAGTAAGTTTTGGCCCCAAGGGGGGAAGGGGAATCAATAATAATAATAATAATATCCGTTTGCTCATCACTGGAAGTTTTTAGTGCTCATCAGTCTTCACAGCATACAGGCTTCATGGTCAACATGTCAATTGTGTTTGCTCATCACTAGTATCCGTTTCCACATCACGCTGAACAATGGATTCTGACCTCATGAAGCTCCCAGTGGAGACACCTTTGTTGATGTTTGAGCAAGGCCAATTGCTGATGGAAGTTTGGCAGCAGTACTGATTAAGGATCAATTACTGGAGGATTTAGGTTCCAGATGTGCTGGCAACCTCAAGATTGTGATGCAAAGCATGTTCTTGTCATTCCCACACGTACATCTTGCTGCTGCCACATCAAATTAGACCCTCTATTCAAGGAGGATCAAGCAGAATGGATCTTGTGGTTGCAGAACAGACGGCTAATGGAGTTTGTGATGCTTTGGATTGGAATGGGAGTTGAGGTAAAAATTGGGGAAAAGGAGAGCTGTTTTGGAAGGCTAAGTTGATCAAAGAAAAGAAAGAATAAACTAGTTCTTCAAGAGACCCACTCTTGGAATACTACCTCACAGTTAAGGGGATTTTTGGATTCAATTCCAACTGCTGCATGTCATGAATTTTGGACTTGAATGCTAATATGAGAACAACTAAATTATCGAAATCTTTAGTGGTTTTGCTTTATATTTAATGATGAGACTCCTTTAAAATTCTTCTAGGTGAGAATCCTTGAGGCACTTGGTGAGAGTTATATTTTTCCTAGAGACTATGCTCTGATACCAATTATTGCCATTGCAAGGCTCGTAGAAAGGTATTAGTAAGAACAAGTAATCAAAACATCCGAACAAAAAGAAAGGTTCAGCATTCTTCAACCAACTCCTTGCCTAGATCTATAGAAAACACCAATTTAAATCCATTATGAATGACACCAATTTAAATCCATTATGAATGATATGGATTATATAACTGCACTCAATGAAAACCTCACAAACAACACTTGTTGTCTCTCACTAACAAAACTGACAACCTTCCCAAACACACACACACACACACTTAAATCCACTCACAAACACAAATTATCCCAAATCCCATTACAACCAAAATAAACAATCAACACTTACAAATTTACAGCCCAAAACCTTAAAACAACCAATTGTGCTCTCCCACTTAAACAAGAGACAAACTATCATCTCAAAAGTATATTTCAACCCCAAAAGAACTGCCAAGCTACTCTTCAAAGAAACCCACTCGTGTTATTTTAAGGCTCCAGCTACTATTTCTTGGTGAACAATAAATATAAAACAACTTCTTTGAAATGGAATAAACTTTCCTTCCACATCAGGAAAACAAAAATAGGTAAATTAGTTTTTGATATGTATAAGAATAATATAAAAAATAGGTAAATTAGTCCAAAATTGAAATTTTAGACAATTCCAACAGATCTCCACCTTAACTCAAGCAAGTTTTCCTTGAACATATAGACATAGTGTCCATAGCTGAAGCCCCAAACTCACACATGCCTAAATCAAACCAATTGTAAAACAATTGTAAACTTGTAGAATCTTCTCCCCAACTAATTTGCTATAATTGACACTAGATAATATGTTCCGATACCAATTTGTTGTGATAGCAATGCTAACAGAAAGACGTTGATACAAACAAGAAAGAACTTAACATGGTTCAGCCAATTCCACATTACATCCATAGGCAATGTCGACCAAAATTTGGTATCAACAATATAGATTACAACTATACTCAATTAATTCCTCACAAGCCATGCTTGAATCTCACAAACTCTCAAAACCTCCCACAAAAACAAACCAACTCAATCCCATTAAACCCAAAACAAACTGTCAATACTCACAAACATACAATCAAAAGCCCAAAACCACAATAGACTAATGATTCTCTTTCCCAAAAAAGTAGACAAACCATCAACTCACAACAAAGGTATCCTTCACTCAAAAGAACTACCAAACTATTCTCCTAGAAAACCCTCTTATATTCTTCTAAGATTCTTCTCCTTTCCCGCACATGGGAGGACTATTTGACCCAAAGCCATCAAACCATTTACATTGTTGTCTATATAAAAGGCTCCAACTCTTAAACCAAATAGATTCTCACAATATTTCTTCAATGAATAAACTTTCCTTCCACACTACAAGAACCAAAATAGTTAACCGAGTCAAAATAGGAATTTGAGGTAATTCCCAAAAGAAAATCTCTAAAAGATCAATTTTTTTTTTTTATAGGTAATAAAAGTTTTATTGATAGGAAAAATACAATGGGTTTACAATAGTAAGCCCACTGCACTTGAAACAAATACAAACAAATTAAGGGAAAAGCTAACAAAAATAAGGAAATCAAACATGGAAATACAACGCGTAAAACCCAAATACAAGACCACTCAAACAAAGTTGCAGCTAGCAAGGACTTCAACAAATCTACAGGTCTCTCAATGCTTCAAACATTCAGGAATTACATTCCTTCCAAACTAACCACATAAGACAAGCCCACAGAAAACTTATTTATTTATATATTTTTCATTTTTTAATTATTATTACTTGTGCAATTCGAACTTGAAACCCTCCATAATCTTTAAAATAGGCTTCTTATCCATAAAATGTCTTGAGCTTTTACCCCGACTAAATTGATCATTGAAAACCTAATCGTCAAATTGGAAGGCTGTCCCAAGTAAAGTTCAGAATCACATTCAAATTTTAAATGACAGCCAGAGAAAAACAGAGGTACTGAGTCTATACTATGAAATGCTTCACGTAACAGTTTAAAGAGTGACTTAGCTGGACATTGCTAAGAATGATTAGAGTACATATCTGATACATAATTTACTTCTTATGGCCAGACATTTGAAGACACTGAACGATCTATTCTGTCAGTGAAGCCGTTTTTTTTTTTTTTTTTGTGCACTTTATATGAGGGGTCATTCCTTCTCTAGTTTGCTATAATTTTTGGATTCATGTACTTCTATGTAATTCTGATATACTGCTAGTACACTTCCTGTGTACTGGTTATCTCTTTTCGTTTCTTGGTTAATAAATTTTAGATCTTCATAAAAAAATAAAAAAATAAAAAAAAAACCGATTCACTTGTGATAGGTAGAAAACCCTTATCAATAAATAGTTATTTACGTTGTCTAAAACAGTTCTATTACATATTGATTTTAAATTCATAGGAATAGATATACTTCCACAACATGAGATATAGTACCATCTGTCCCAAATAAGTATGCAGAACAATTGAGATCTATACCATGTGATACTGCACCAATTATTAATATGTATTACCCGCAAATGTTTTGCACCATAGCCTTTTCTATCGGGCCTGAGTATCCTGTCCTGTGTGTTATTCTCGTACTTTTGAAGCACAGCACTATACCTGTTAAAGAACACTAAGATAAGCAGCCATACTTATTTAATTACTTGGGCAATTGAAGACATGCAAGGACTTTTTCTATAAGAATAATTTTAGTAAACCGAGACTACATCATGTACAATGAACACAAAGTAGGAAAAATAAAAATATGCTGTGGAGGCAGGTAGTAGAATCTAAAGTACAATCCTATGAGGAGAGGTTGGTACACTAAGGCTATTTCTGGGCCATATAGGGTTATTCTTTGGAAATATATTCAGAGGGAGTGGACACATTTCTCTCACTTTATCAAGTTTGCGGTCGGTGATGGTTCTAGAATAAAATTTTGGTCTGATGCTTGGTGTGGCACTGTCAGCTTGAAGGGCACCTTTCCTGAGTTGTGTCATATTACACAGGATAAGGAAGCACTAGTAGCGGATCATATGCATCTCCACAATGGATCTGTTCATTGGCAAATAAACTTCATTCAAGCAGCACAGGACCGGGAATTGGAGTCACTCTCATCATTCTTGGATCTTTCGTATTCTATTGATGTGCAAGGTCATGAAGAGGATAAGTTGTGTTCGAGCCAGTCAAGTTGAAGGGTTTCAAGGTTAAAGCTTACAATAGAGTTCTAGCCCCCACTGGAGTTGAGCATTTGTTAGAAATCAGAAAAATGTATGAAAATGATAAGGAATATTTGGGAGAAATCTCACTTGTTTATTGAAAAGCAAACTTGGCTATTTTATAGCCTTACAAAGCTTGAAAACAAAAAAGTAACAGCCCACGTTTTACAATCCTAATAACGTGGTAAAGACTAATTCAATCAAACAAATATCCCTTAACAATAGGGATTTATTGACAGTGGTAACAAACCACTAAAAACAACCTACCTTCTAGAATAACAAATCTCAACAATTCCTCCCTTAAACTGAATGCTACAAACACTCAGTTTATATCCATCTCAGAACAAACTCCCAATAGCCCTCGCAGGTTCAAGAAAACATCCAGCTTGAGTGGTTTAGTCATCACATCAGCCAACTGTTCTTGTGTCCCACAATGCACCAGCTCCACTGTACCCGCCTTTGTGAGCTCTCGAAGAAAATGGAAACAAACATCTATGTGCTTACTACGACCATGCATTACTGGGTTCTTTGAAAGTTTGATTGCAGAACTACTATCACAACGAACAATAGTTGACTTGCCTTGATTCTGACCCAGCTTTCCCAACACCCTCTTCAACCATACTGCTTGGCATGCACATGAAGCTGCAGCAATAAACTCTGCCTCTGTGGTAGATAGACTTACTACTGGTTGTTTTCTTGATGACCAGGACATTGCTCCTGAACTCAATAAAAACACATAGCCTGAAGTACTCTTTCTGTCCTCCAAATATCCAGCATAATCACTATCAGTGTATGCAACAAGTTCATCATCTCCTCCCTTTTTATAGAAAATTCCAAAACCAGTTGTTCCTTGCAAATATCTCAGCACCCTTTTTGCTGCCTGTAAATGGAACTCAGTAGGATTCTCCATATATCTGCTAATAAGACTCACCACAAACATCATGACAGGACGAGTAGCTGTCAAATACATGAGACTACCCACAATATGTTTATAGTGAGTCTTGTCCACCTTAACTCCACCTTCATCCTTCACAAGCTTAAAGCCAGGAACAATAGGATTATGAACATAATTACTTTTGTCCATCCTGAAACGTTTCAGCACCTCCAAAGCATACTTCTTTTGACTAATAAAAACACCATCAGATCTTTGCAAGACTTCAAGACCAAGGAAAAACCTCATCTTACCAAGATCTGTCATGTCAAACTCATGCTTCATGGAATTTTTAAACTTTGTAAACATCAATTCATCATTTCCAGTAAAAATAAGATCATCAACATAGAGACTTATAATTAATACTTTGCCTTCTTTGCTTGTCTTGATGAACAAAGTATGCTCGTAGTCACACTTCTCAAAGCCTTCTTTCATGAAATAGGCCTCTATACGGCTGTACCAAGCACGTGGTGCTTGCTTAAACCCATAAAGTGCCTTCTTTAACTTGTAGACCTTCTGTTCATTTCCCTTTTGCACATAACCACAAGGCTGCTCCACAAAAACCACTTCATTCAACTTACCATGTAAAAATGCAGACTTTACATCTAGCTGATAGATAGTCCATCCTTTTTGAGCTGCAAGTGCTATCACCAATCGAATTGTCTCCATGCGTGCCACAGGTGCAAAAACTTCAGTATAGTCTACCCCATGTTGCTGAGTATATCCCTTTGCTACAAGCCTAGCCTTGTATTTGTCCACTTCTCCATTTTCATTATACTTGGTCTTATAAATCCATTTCACTCCAACCTTCTTTGCTCCCGTAGGTAACTCCGTCAATTCCCATGTATCATTGTTGTTTATTGCTTCCATTTCTAAATCCATGGCTATCCTCCATTTCCTACTCTTCACAGCATCTTCAAAGTGAATAGGATTAGCAGTTGCAAACATGGCCAAATAAGCTTCATTATCTTCCTCAGAAATGCCTTCCCCTGTTTCATAGTCTCTCATCCAGATTGGTGGTCTCTTATTCCTCCCTTCATTCAAGCTAGGAGAGCTTTCTTCGGTCAAGGAGCCTGAGGATAAGTTATCTTCAGCTGCGTCTACATTAGCTTCAGGATCAGATTCAGATTCACTCCCCTCTTCATTGTCATCAAACATTGCTGCTTCCTCCTCATCATCAAACATGGCTGCTTCCTCCTCAAGATCACCCCATTCCAAGTCACACACAATGGATTCTTCATGTTTCTTATCCCAATCCCAATTCTTGTCTTCTTCAAATACAACATCCCTACTTATTATGATTCTTTGTGAAATTGGATCATAGAGCCTATAAGCCTTGGACTCTTCACTAACTCCCAACAAAACACAACTCAAGCTCTTATCATCCAGCTTGGTTCTTTTACTATCAGGCACATGAACATGGGAAACACATCCAAAAACTCTAAAATGTTCAACTGAAGGCTTAACTCCGCTCCAAGCTTCTTCTGGAGTCTTGTTTTTCACTGCTACTGTTGGACTTCGATTCAAGACATGCATTGTCCAATTGACTGCTTCAGGCCAGAAGGTTTTTGGAAGTTGTTTTTTAGAAATTATACTACAAACCATATTCATAATAGTTCTATTCTTCTGTTCTGCAACTCCATTCTGCTATGGTGTGTAGGCAGCTGTCAATTGTCTTCGTATGCCGTTTACATCACAAAAATTGATGAACTCTTGTGATGTAAACTCTCCTCCTCGATCAGTACGCAACACTCTAATGAACGAGTTTGTTTCCTTCTCAACATATATCTTAAAACTCTTAAAAACAGCTAAGGCTTCTGATTTTTCTATCAAAAAATAAACCCATGTTTTTCTACTAAAGTCATCAGTGAAAGTGAGTAAATACCTCTTTTTGCCATTTGAGATGGGCTTGATTGGTCCACAAATATCAGCATGCACTAATTGAAGAATTTGTGAAGCTCTCCAGGTGCTTTTCCTTGGAAATGAGAACCTTTGCTGCTTCCCTACTAAACAAGCCTTACATAGCCTTAAGGGAGACTTAAATTGTGGTAATCCATTCACCATCTTTTTCTGCTGAAGAGTCTTTAGGGAGACTTAAATTGTGGTAATCCATTCACCATCTTTTTCTGCTGATGAGTCTTTAAGCCCTTAAAGCTCAAGTGTCCATATCTATAATGCCAAAGTTGCACCATATCTTCCGTGATTGTATTGAAACAAGTAGATGCTATTGGCTGAGATATAGCATGCAGTATGAACATTCGATTTGAAGCCATCTTCGTCTCCATTATTAAACCTTTCTCCGGATGAAACACTTTACATTTTCTACCTTGGAACAGAATGTTAAGCCCCTTTTCTTGCAGCTGCCCAATACTTAGTAAATTGTTCTTCAGCTCCGGCACATAGAATACTCCTGTGATAATCTATGCTCTTCCATTAACCTGTATTCGTACATTGCCCTTTCCCATTACAAGTTACAACCATACTTGTGTTATTGCCCAGCTTCACAGAAACTCTGAAACTTCCATCAAAATCCAAGAAGTATTCCTTCTTTCCACACATATGATTGCTACATCCCGAGTAAAGGAACCACATTTCTTCTCCATTTGCCTTATTCATATCAACACAAGCCATCAGCAACAATTCTTCTTCAATCTGAGCATAGTTGGCTTCCTTCTCCTTGCTTGGACATTCCCATTGAAAATGCCCAAGCTTATGACAGTGATAGCACTCAACTGTGGCTTTGTCGAAGCTTTGTCTGCCTCGTCCCCTTCCTCTTCCTCTAAAATTTCCACGTCCTCGACCCCTTCCTCCAGATTGATCTCCATGAGTGATCTTTAGAGCGTGTTCTTCTTCCACATGAGAACTCATGCGTTGTTCATGGACAAGCAGGCTGCTTTGCAACTCATCAATGGTTAAGGTGTCTATATCCTTAGACTCCTCAATGGAACACACAACATAATCAAACTTCGGAGTCATGGATCTCAAAATCTTTTCAACTACAGAAACATCTCCTTTGTCCTCACCATTTGCTTTCATCTTGTTGGCTATGGCAAGGGTCCGGGCAAAATACTCATTCACAGATTCTCCTGACTTCATATGAAGAATTTCAAACTCCTTCCGGAGAGCTTGCAAGTGAGCACGCTTTACTCGTGTTGTACCTTGATACTTCTGCTTCAAAGAATCCCAAATGTTCTTTGCTGTATCCTTGTTGAGGATTGTCTCCAGGACTGAACGATCTATTGCTTGAAATAGATAGTTTTTTGCTTTCAAATCTTTCAACTTCTGATCTTCAATAGTCTTCCTCTGAGCATCTGTGAGACCTTCTGCTGCTGCAGGAATCCCATTCTCCACCAAGCCCCAATACTCCTTAGAACGCAAGAAGTTTTCCATGAGCATCGCCCAATGATCATAATGCCCATCAAATTTCGGAACTGCTGGCTGCACAAAAGAACTTTCTGCCATCACTACAAACGTAGAAGACTGCTGCTTTTAATTTTAACCAGGCCATGTGACAGGGCTCTAATACCAAATGTTAGAAATCAGAAAAACGTATGAAAATGATAAGGAATATTTGGGAGAAATCTCACTTGTTTATTGAAAAGCAAACTTGGCTATTTTATAGCCTTACAAAGCTTGAAAACAGAAAAGTAACAGCTCACGTTTTACAATCCTAATAACGTGGTAAAGACTAATTCAATCAAACAAATATCCCTTAACAATAGGGATTTATTGACAGTGGTAACAAACCACTAAAAACAACCTACCTTCTAGAATAACAAATCTCAACAGCATTTTCCTTGGAAAAGCATTTGGATGCCTAAAGTCCCAACAAAAGTGGGATTTTTTTCTATGGGTTGGTTCTTTGGGAAAAATACTAACAGATAACCTGAGGAAGTGGAACATTGTGTTGGTGAGATGGTGCTGTGTGAGCAAGAGGGGTGGGGACAATGGATTACTTGATGCTGCATTGGTCTGTTGCAAGGGAGATGTGGGATATGGTTTTTGGTCTTTTTGGGGTCCAGAGGGTGATGCTTGGCAAGGTTGTTGACTTACCACCTTGTTGGCAGTGCATCTAGAGGGGAAGAAATGCAAGAAACCTTGAAAAATGTGGGGGAAAAATTCTATATCTGAATTGCACATCCTAAGAAGTGAACTTTGTTCAAATGGTTTAGCTGTCATGTTCATCTAGTATGTACTAGATAAATTCTAATTGTTTTTCTAATAAAGCTTATTACTTATCAAGAAATTGTGCAATTATTAAAAAATGAAACAACTATACGTTGTTGACTTACCACCAGTCCCCGATCACAATTTTTTTTAATATAAAATTTTTCCCTTTTTTATTATATACTAGCCGCAGACCCGCGCGTTGCACATGATAATTATTTTTATGGTGGTTTTATTAAATTTTTTTTATACAATTTAAACTAATTTAATAAAGAGTAATGTTTTGTAATTATATTTTTATTTATTATAAGAATAATCATAAATGTAATATTGGAACAATTATAAATCATAAATTTAATAATTTTTGTTGTACTAAAATGAAAAAGATACAATTTGTCCCAGAAATTCAAAAGGCAAGTTAACGAAAATATTTATTTTTTAATAAAAGTTATTTATAACATTTTGTGTATCATTAAAAAGAATATAAAATTTGAAAATTATTCTTTTAGTGTTTAACAAACTTTCTCAAACTTATTTTTTATGCCTACAATCCAAAACATTGAATAAAGTAAATAAAAAAATCAATAAAAATTAACTATGATTAATTGGACCAATTAGGAAAACAATTTGTTGTTTATAGTCTACTAAAGTTATTTTCTTTGCAGAAATTGTTATTTTGTTCACCCAAAATATATTATCAAATAAACAATTATTAGCAAAATCTAAGAATTAAATTTCCATATATGCATTGTTATAAAATAATAATAATTAAAGTAAAATTGCAAAAGTCTCTCATCCAATAATTTTTGTTTGGCCAACCTTTACTTTTCTTTAAATAAATGGCATTATAAAGTACTTCTAATACAATTATTAAAAGTACTTTGTCCACCATAAAGGATTAAAAAATAAACAAAATTTATTAAAGTCTCATAGTTTGACATCTAAATTGAGTATTATAAAAATCATGCTATCAAATTACAAGAACTACCAAATTAAATTATCCAAATCATGCTACGTAGTAGAATAATATTATATTTTAATATGCTATCTTTAATCCTTTATAATGCAATAGGATAACATTTAACAATCAAAGAGAGAAAAAAAAAACCACAACAATTAAAAAAAAAAACAAAACTGAATCGTATGAACCTAAAGTAGATTAAAGAATATAAAAAATTATCAACCTAAAGCGAAAATGCAAGAAAAATAAAAAAATAAAAATCCACCCTAAATTTTTGTGCATGAGAGAGAGATATAGAGAGAGAACCTTTTTTTTTTTTTAATAAGGGAAAACTATGAATAGAATGAAAGAAAAAGTGACAAATTTATAGTAAGAGGGTGTGAATAAGAAGAGATAAAAACAACGGAAGATAAAGGAAAATATGAAGAATGATATTAATGTAGAGGGTAGTGGGGAGATGAGAAGGTGAGGGAAAGAGAAAGGTTGGAGAAGTAGTGGGGAGATGAAAAGGTAAGGAAGGGAAAAGGATTGGAGAAGTGTAAATATGAAATAAAAAAATAATAAAAATAATTATAAGAAAATAGAAATAATAAAGATAATGATATAGACGTTGACGTGGCTCAACGTGAGCACAACAGCATTACATGCTACACTTCAACTTTTAGCAATATATAGAATATACATGTGTTTAGAAGATGAGAAAATATGAAAAAATAGTAAAAAGTATGTGTTCCATAGAATTTACAAGAATGTTACCAAACACGAAAAAATATATTTCAGATAATTTTTCAAGAATGCAACCAAAAACTTGAATATTTTCCATCGAACTAAACAATAAAAATGACCTAAATAATTTGTTTTTATTTTTCACAATGTATTCTTCTTTCACGTGTTTTTCTAGAAATTTACCAGAAATTTTAAAACTGCAAGAGTTTATGGGCTAGTTCTAGACTTTATACCGAATGTAGAATTTAAGTTATATATAGCCCATTTAGTTTGATTTTTGGACACAAAAGAAGGGGAATATACTGAATTGTGTCTCAAGGTTTTAGACATAAGATGGTAATTGTACATTGCAGTTTAAAAGGTGATTAAAGACTAATTCGAATGGTGTCTATCTCAAACTCAGAAAAATCATTTGATGTCTTGACTTAATGGTAAGAAGAATAATCACTATAGAGAATATGCTAGTAGTTACAAATCATATTGAAATTAAAATTAAAATAAAAGAAAAGTCTTGGTTAACTAGTGGTGTCACCAATCAAATTTCAATTCTTGCACTAATCTTTGTCGAAACACATTTACTTGATATTTTTTGTTGCGGCTCAATGATCGATCTTGCCTTAATAATAGGTTTGGAGCCCATTCAATCTTTTTTTATTTTCGGCTTTTAGTCCCTTAAAATCCATGAGTAACTGACTTGGGTCCCATTTGTGCTGTATTTTCTGTGGGCTTCTGAAAGATAAATAGGAGAGAATATTACGAGAATGTATGAAATTCTTAAGAGGAGAGAATATGGCCTCTCCTTTCTTCTTTGAACTTTTTTCGTTGGGAGCTTGGGATTTTATTTTTGTCTCACAATGTGGCCTGTTGGGCTGCTATTTGTAAATTTTTTTTTTAGGAAAAAAAAAAAACTATAATTAGAATCAGGTTGGATCAAAATTCCTGATTGGAATCTATGACTATATCATATCTTTCTTTCTCTCTCTCTTGAACAATCTAATGACAAAAGGGTCAAGCTTAGAAAAATAATGTAGAACCTGTTGGCACAGTGGATGAGGAAGGAGGGAGTGGAAAGTCAAGACTTACAACAATAGCACTTATAAACACTTACATAAGGATCTCACCATTGTAAGTATTAGCGACACTTATAAATCGAAACCTTACTCATTATTCATTAAATGACCAATATGGAATTTTAAACCACTTATCTTTTTAAAATAAAAAAATAATAATATAGACAGAAGACAATGAATGGAAAAAGAAAGAGTGAAAACTAAAAAGACAAGACTTACAACACTATCTCTTACAAAATAGCTTAAGCTTAAACATCTTAGTTATAAACATAAAATAAAATACCAGTTAATTTTAATTGTCTTTTAAATCTATATATAATGAAATTACCAAAAAGAACTAATCAGATACTTCTATCAGCCATGAGATCAACTTCCATTTTAAGTTTTTAATCAACGTTGAATGTTTTTTTTTACCAAACGTTGGATGTTAGAGATACATTAGGGCGATAAGATCTAGAGGCGTTTATCTTCATACATACTTAGGGTTATCAAGATCAAAATTGAAGTCAACAACTTAATGATCATTTCAGTTGCTACACACCAAAAAAAAAAAAAAAAAAGATCAAGATTCACAAGAAAGAAAACTTGTGGTTGTTGTGGATAAAAAAAAAGTAGTCCATAGATTTGGAGCTGTTATATGGACGTGGTAGTAAATTTTTTACTCGAGGTAGCAATAAGATATTAGTGGTCTAAGTTTTATTATATAAATTTCAATTCTTTCATAGTGAATCTATTTTACTTTGAGAATAGTTAGGCTAAATCTATCTCATATTTTTTACCAGTTTAATTTTCCTAGGTCATCAGATCTTTGTGTTCTTTATATTTTCCGCATTATATTTTTTTTACACATTGATTTAACCTAGTGTTAATTAACGAACTTATTAATCAACTTGGCTTAATATTAGGTTAATCAAATTGTGTTAAGGGGTCTAACTCTTTACAGGAACAAAGTCATATGGTGTTTAATAAGAAAACAAATAGGAAAAATCCAAAATCTACCAATTTAATATCAGACGATTATTGCTGGGTTAGAATTAAAAGAAAAAAATATATATATCCTTTTGCTTTCCAAAACAAAGAAAAAGTCTGAAAAAAAAAAAAAAACTGTTGAAAATGCAAATGAAAAAAAATCTTCCCCTTTTCAAATTGATATTACCCAATACTACTATTTTTTTTAATTGCAAACAATTAGTTGATATGTACATTCGAATTGATATATATTTTATTTTATTTATTTTAAAATCAGATAGATTGCATGTCAATAAAGAAAGCATCGTTGTTTCTCTAAGGAATGGCAACATTACTGACGTGATGTTATGGAAACATCTAATAAGCACCAAGTGTTGAGTTCAAGTTTTAACAAAACACTTTCAAAATAACAGCATATTGAAGTTAGTCAAAACAACCTGAAGTGAAAATAAATTCTTTATCCAGGCAATATAATTTCCAAGATGAAAAATCCAGTTGGTTGAAATCAAGACACTATTAGCTTCCTGGAAAACAAAAGATCCAAATTATCTTTCATAACATAAATATCAAACTAAATATCAATTAAAAAAAGAGAATAAGATTAAACAAATAGAGAAATAGAAGACATAATTACTTCAGAGTGGTAGGAGAACCCTTTGGCACAACGGATTCAGTGGCCAAGACACTGGAAAAGCAACAAAAATCAGTACCAATGGGGCACTAAGAAAGATGGACCCAACAGGTTGCTTTCATGTAATTCATAAGGAAATCACCCGCCTGCTTCAAAGAAAATGAGAATGGTCAGCAATCCCTAGTAAAAATATGCTAAGAATATTTCTAAGTTTTACATGTTTTTATCTTGGTGTGGTTTATTTACAGTCAAATTTATGTAATAGGATACTGCATTTTTAAAGCCATTGAAACGGACTGTTGGCCTGTTCCTGTCTTTCCTCAGAACATAATACAATTGCACATTCAAGAAATATTTCGCTTTGACAGGAAAGAAAAATGGAGAAACAATGCCTAGGTTTACCTCTTGTGGAAAATCTCCATTCTCCATTCGAGAATTTATTAATATCCTTGCTGCACGATGCAACGGTGTTGAATCTCTCTCAGCCTTTCAGAAGAGAGAAAAAAAAAAATCCATTATTAATATCGAGACTAGAAAAATTATACAGTAGGTGATATAGATTTCTGTGGGGAAGAAAAAAGTATACAATCAGCTTGATCTATTTTTGCCTGTCCTTATTTTCTGGTTTTTATTACGTTTTTTTTTTTTTTTTCAAAATGAAAATGGGAATGCGATCAACCAAAACTGATAGTTACTTTAATTTTCAAATTATGAGAAATATGGTGATGAATGTGTTTTTCATACAAGACACGATTGGTGAAATTAACACAAACACAAATATTACCTCTGTGTATCAAAGTATTAATTATATAATGTATGGATTTTTAAACATTACTGTTCAAAAATCCCATTAGTTTTCACAAAGTGAATTTCCACTCTCTCTTTCGTTTAATGTATTGCATACAATCAAACACAGAAAACTGATTATCAGAACCTATTTCTGAAGCTAAATGTCATTGAGTGCAGGTTATGTATGGAACTGATATTTCGTTACCAATATGACGTTGAAACTTTTCCTTCATGATTCTTAAGTAGGCATGCATGATAATTCTCTAGTTGTAATAACCTTATTGCGAGGAATACATGATTATCAGAAGCTATTTTCTGTGGCCAAATGTCATTGAGTGCAGGAAATGTATGGAATTGATATTTCATTACCAATATGATGTTGAAACTTTTCCTTCATGACTCTTAAGTAGGCATGCATGATAATTCTCTATTTTAATAACCTAAATGCGAGGAACTTTAGACAGATGGGAAGACGAATTCATATTAGCAACCAAATGCTAAAATGAATTTGAAAGGTTGATTTGCACCAAAGCCAAAATAAAAAATAATAAAACGGATAGGGGAGAGTTTCCAAATGATTCTTCACCAAATGTACCTGCCCAGCGTCGATGAGGGCTAACATAGCCCATCTGGTATAGACAATATGTGGCCTATTGTCCTCGAGATTGGTATACACCTGTTCAAGCAAAGAATAAGATGGCCTGCATATGGGAGTTACAGAAGAATATAAGAACTAAATATAGTACCGACCTTGTTCTGACATGATAGGTAACTTTCTCCCCAGCCACCTGAAGCAACCTCTTTGGACAACAGATAATTGCTTGCTTTTCAGATGCTAGAGCAATTCTTATATGTCCTTCCAGCAGCTACCAACCCCTTTATCCCAAACCACCCATCATAGGTGAAGCAGACTCTCCAGGATCCATACCTATTTAAATATTTTAGATTAATTGGGTGCAAGTAATTTCATAACTGTTCAGAGTTCAAACAATTCCAAGATATACAAGTGAATAATTAGGTTAAGCTCAGGCACTGATACAAAACTAAAGTGGGAGAGAAATTAGTGACAGATAATAACAAAGACATTCAAGCAAATATGCAGAATATAAATAGAAAAGTAATGTGAAAGCAAACCAGGAGCCATCTGAAGCTTGTATTTTTTCAATGAACTCTGCAGCTTTAGCAATACAATTTTCTATTTCTTCCCCTCCTATGCCCAGGATATAATTTCTTGAATAGTGTCAGTGCTTGAATTGCTGCTGACGTACACTCAACATATCTACATAATCACTTCATTTAACATCATATTAGAATTTTTCAATAAAAGTAAATAGAATTACAAAATGAAGTGTGATGAAATCTTACAGATAATCAATCACAATATCACCAAAGGTTTCAGCAGGATTGATTAACTGAAAAGTAATGGAGACAACAGACATTGCAAATATAATCTCAGCATCATTCCAATAAACTTGCAGCATAGGATAAAATGATCTATACAGCCAATTACAAGATAAGAACATGGAGTTTAGGATTACATAACTCGACCACTGTTGCAAAGCCACCACTTAAAAGCAAGATAAGCAAAGTAAAGTATCTTCATTTCACACATCATCTCCTTATCCCCTGCTCAAACCCGAAGAAAGGCAAAGAAGAGGGAAAAACACATGAATATGGATTACAAAGAACTAGATTTTAATTTCTAGTGAATTTCCAACTGAGTGCCCTATAAAAATGTGTGTGATTCAGCCATAATTTCAAGGGTTAGAAACACCTGCTGTGTGTGGATAAATTACCAACTGATATGATTTCTTAACCACATTCCCTATATCAAAAAAGAGCTCATCAAATCATAATCAAATACAACCATAAAATCATTAGAAATTGATACGGAGTTTCCAATGAGCTCTAGCTCAAAAGGTACCTCTTCCCACAAAGTGCACATACAAACTTAACAATCAAAAAAGAATCTTATATAGAGTGAATCATCACATTGATCCTAAATTTCCCAGGTCAAAACACCATTGCTCTATATCAACTTCCTACAATCCTTTTTTTTTAGATTGATAAGTCTACACAAACACCCAGTGAGTTTTAAACCTACAGTATTACCCACTACCCTTTCTTATGGGGCGATATGGTATCATTAGACCGCTCATTGACCTCAATTCCCTACAATCCCCTATCAATATCATATAATTCTCAATCAACGTAGGAAAGTATAGACTATGCAAAACACACACCCACACAGGCATCTATATAGGAAGTCATCTGGGCAATCAGTGATTACCAACCAGAGCTAACATAGGAGCCATGAGCTGAGTCCCATGACATGTAAGACAGTCTTTTACTCTGGAAACAAGTATCATTGGTAGACTGTTAGGATGCCAGTAAAAATTCAGCTTTTTTTAAGTTTGTGAATCAAGGTTATTTTTCTGAACTAAAAATCCCTAATGTATTTTAGCCATCTCAATTCAAGGGGTTTCCATACAATGAAATTCAAGGTGGAATAGCTTCTAAAGTGTCATTCCAAACACAGATGGTTTTCTTCCAATGGATTAGTATGAATCACAATATTGGTGCAGTCAAAAGTCAAAAAAGATTCTAGGGCTGAGTTATATAATATATGTCTAAGAACATAAATGAGGAAAACAATTCACAAGTAATTTAAATTTTTTTCTAAGTGAAGGCTAAGCCTAAACATTCATTGTATTTGAGTTCAAATATCACTGGGAGAACAGGGCCAGCTGAGTCATGAAGCTCTTAATAAGGGGGTACTTGGCAATAATTCAAACTTTCAAGACATAGCAAATTCATGGTCAGAAGAATTATTTAAAACGAAAGGTAAAAGTAAAAGAAAGAAGCCTTAAGAAGTTATAATAGTTACCTCTAACCACTGGTAGGATCTAGTTAATTCATAAGTTGCAAAGCCACCATTAGTATTCTGCAGTGATCTAAGAACATCCATTAGAATGTTTATAACTCACCAGCTACTGAATTGCATAACTAATCTGCTAACAATACCAGAGACAAGCAAACTAAACAAAATATATATATATATATATATATATATATCACAACAAAATGGAAGAACAATAAAGTCAGGTGCACATATCATGCAGAAATGTTCGTACACAGAACTCTTATCTTTTAAGAATTACATAAAACTTCAAAGCTTCAAAGTGCCACATTCTATTCTATGTTTACTTCACACCTTTAGATGTATGATTCTAGAAAGAGTAATAAAACATTTAAAAAAAAAAAAAAAAAAAAACCCAACATGCTTATAACCAAATTTAATACTCTACATATCATCTAATCCAATCAACCAAGACTCTTTAAGGCATTCATGACATTAAGATATACCTATGAAAAGCTATAGAGTAGACAAACTACATCCTTTGTTGGAGGAATTTCTTTTCCTCTTCCACTGTTATCGTCTGAAGATATCTATCCGAATAAAAAAGAACAACCAGAGGTATGAGAATTATGAACTTCAGAGTAATGTCTACATTTTTCAGAGAAAATAAGACAATAAATGTTCAGGTTAATATTTTCATCATTTTGTGAATAAATGATAAATCCTTGGATGTTCGGAGTACAGTACTGCCAACACCTACATTCTTTAAATACTTAAGGGGGTGTTTGGTAGAGTAGTTTAAGTAATGTTGTTTAGGTGTTTTTGATATACGTGTGAGTAAAAAAATATGTGGAAATGTGTGTAAGTGTGTTTAAAATGCTCAAAAGTGTGCTTGAAATGCCCTACCAAACGAGCTGTAAATATTTAAGCAAGCCCAAGCTGAAGGCACAATTTGTTGCCATCAGTGAGGGAAATGTACATATTATAAATTACTCTAGTCACTTCTACCCAGATGAACAAAGCCTTGAGTTAAACGGCTCACTTAAGTCAATTACAAGAATCATGAGGGTAAATTATTATGTCTTTTCTCAATCTGTTAACATTTTTTTAAAAAACTTGCTATGTCAGACTCCAACTTTGAGCTTCTAAAAATGCAACATATCTAACAATCACCTGTAAGGAAAGGAGAACATTTACAGCATCATATAACCGCTTCAAATCTAACGACTTCCCAACTGTTTCTGATGGGAATGTTGATAGTAATAAAACAGCCTGCACAAAGAAATAGATATCAGAAATTTTTTACATTATATAGTATGGAACTATTTGTTTTAACTTTACCTTCAATCCTTCTGCAGTGCAATCAGAAATAGGCCATTCATGATCTGCAGTTGAGAATGGCCAAGCACCTTTTGAAATGTGACGATACCAAAAATTTAGATCTCCAGGACAATCTTCTAAGACCTTCAAAGCAAACCACAATTGGTCATGAAAAAATGAAAAGAATAATTTTAAGATATAATAATAAAAAAATTCTGCAAAGGAGAACCTGTGAATCCTTTATGTAGTCATGTGCTTTTCTTAAAGTTGCTCCATATTCTTCAGCAATGTTAGTTGATATAATTGCTTGAATAGCAAAAGAAGTATGCCATGATTGACTCCCATTATAACCCTACATCAAAATTAATACAAACACACAATGTATAATTCCTAATATTTGAGGTAGTGAAACATAATCATGGGCTCTATATACTTCATTGAACAATAAAAAAAACACTAAGACGGTCTCCCCCCCCCGGCGGGCGCAAAGAGGAAGGGAGGGGGGGGGGGGAGAGAGAGAGAGAGAGAAATGCTTGTTAAGTCAGTTAAAAACTGTTTAACAGTAAATGTCTGAACCTGCATTTTCATGCCATCTTCAGCAATCCAAAAATAATCAAAGATTCTTGGAAGATGTAATTTGAATGCCTGAATTTGGATCCTCTACCCAACAACAAAGCATATTCAACACCTGCATCATCCACAAAATACAAGGCCAATAGCTCAATGGAACTACCAACAAGTACAGTGAGTGCCTTTGAGGAGAAAACATTTTGTTAGACCAAAGAGAAAACTCTCGGGCTCCACTAGTTTTCCATCCTAAAATCACTCTAACTAAACACCCAATGAAATTATTATTTCCACTTTTCTCTCCCCTTTTTCGATCCTCCTAAAATCACCCCAACCAATTGGGGCCTAAAGAGAAATATAAAAATTATATTGTTAAACTTTCTAAATGGAAACTACAAGAAAGATTGGAGTGATTTGGGCAACCAAACTACTCTTAATGGGCTCAAATCCTTTAAACCACCACACCGAAAGGCTACCACTCCAGCAGTCCAACTCTAAAACTCACTTTACACAACTAAAAATATTATGAACTGAGTTGTATTTGAGAAACTAAATAGAATTTTTATTTGGATTTAACGTGACTGGTCTCCTGAACATGAGAGAAACAGACTTTTTTTTTTTTTTTAGTTCTGCTTCATTCCCTCTTCCATTCAAAGTACATAAACAAGACTGAAATAATCCATCAGTTACAATTAAATTCAAATTGAAAGATAATACAACTGATCTTTTGCTCCTAATCTAGTGCCACTTATTTATCCTCATCTGCTGCTGCACTGAAATTCAATCTGATCCAATCTATTGCAGTGTCATCCTTTACTCCAATTCTCCATCCTTGCGGCTCAGCAACTGTGATATCTCTTGTGATGACATAAAAGAAGCAGAGTTTACTTAGACAGTTAGACATGTTGAAACAATGAAGGACAGATACGTGTTCATAAAGTTGAAACTTAGAATAGTGATAATAATACTAATTTAGACAGCAAGAAAAAATAATTGCAGCATATGAAGATAATAATAATAGTATTAAACTGTTAATAATATATCATTAGTGGTAGAAAGGATGATAATGATTTTGACGTCAATAGACAATAGTAACTATAATCATCAAATGATCTACTGAGAAATTGATTGTACTATCAAAACAATGTAAGTCTTTTTCCTAGAGAAACAAATTGTGGTAAAAGTGGTAGATTTATTTGCACAGTAAAAGAGAAAAGTTGGGAACAAAAGAATTATTACCAGTTAGTTTTGAAGCTGCCTTTGAACTCTGGCCATATTCACAGATATTGCCACATATAGCCTATCTTTGAAATCGTTCAAGAACCTGAAATATGTGGCTCGCAGTGACATATTCAGTACTAATGTGCCAACAACTCCCCAAAAACCTGCGATAAATCCAAGGGCCACACTAACATAAAATCCTATGGATATAAATTTTTTTTTCTCATCTTGCAGGCCAGCATGTTCTCTGCTCCTGTTCATAGCTGCAGCTTGAGCTATTTCTTCCACCGGACATTTCTTTGGAAGCGGGGCTCCGCAAAGATTTGGATTCCCCTCATATGAGAATGCATTAAAGGTATCAACATGAGGGCCTGCCGGAATTTTTCCGGACAAATTGTTGTTTGACAAGTCCAAGACACTTAGACGATCAATATGAGAAAGGCTTGAAGGAATTCCACCGAAAAGCTGGTTTTTAGATAGATCCAAGGCATCTAATGATTGTAACATATCAATCTCTGAAGTGATTTGTCCAGTTAAATGGTTTCTTGAGAGATTTAAGGAAACCAATCCAACAAGTTCCACAATTTCTCTAGGAATCTGCCCAGTTAAATTATTGCTCGAGAGATCTATGCTTTTTAATAGTCCAAGAATATTTTTATACTCACGCTCTTTTCCTTTCCACATAAAAAACATACGATCAATATAAGAAATTATGTATCCCGAATTGCTGAACCATGCTATAGAAGAATGGGCGATGGTTGCATTTGGACTATCTTTTTGAGTCAAAGTGTGAAGGTTGTTGAGGCATTTTGGTATACTTCCCAAGATTTGGTTTAAAGCGAGGTCTAAAACTTGAAGATGTGCTAGATGGCAAAGATGTATAGGTATGCTTCCATTGAAGTGATTGGATCGAAGGACAAGGATAATTAAATTTGGATAACTAGTCCCTAACCACATCGGTATCTGTCCTGTCAGAGCATTGTCTCCAAGATTAAGGAAGATCAACTCCTTGCAATTATTCAAGGAAGAAGGAAGTTCCCCACTAAAATTATTGACGCCTAAATCCAACGTTACAAGCCCATGTAGAAATCCCACCGAGCTTGGGATTGTCCCATGAAAATGATTGTTTGCCAAATTAAGAATTTTTAATCCTTTAAGATACATCCAACATGAGTCAGGAAACTGACCTGATAACCTGTTATTGGAGAGATCTAGAACGTTCAAATTCCCATTTTGAACTTCACATAAGGAAAAAATTGGGCCTGAAAGCATATTCTTGGAAAGATCCAAATATGCAGATTCAAATAAAAATTTTGGAATTCTGCCACTAAGTTTGTTTGAACTCAGGTCTATAATTGGGGAAAAAGTAAACTCCAATGACAAATTTGGAATTTGGCCACTTATTTGGTTATAAGAGAAATTCATATAATTTAATTGAGGAGAAAAGACCAAATTGAAATTGGAAAGGCTATCAGAAATTCCAGAATTGAAAATATCAAGATAATAGTAATTTTTTTGAGTTTGAAGCCATGTTGGGAATTGAGGGCCCAGTTGGCAAGCCCTTAAACTTATCTCGTCTAATTGGAAAGGTGGAACCCAATCAGAGTTGAAGTTGAAAACCAATGAGGTATTAGATAAGTCCAAATACTTCAATTTTGTAAGCTCCAAGAAGTGGGCTTCAGAAATAACACCTTCCAATGAATTATATCCAAGATCCAGAGACTCTAGGTTGGATTGTTTTCCCAAACTTTCAGGCATTGTCCCATTCAAATGATTTTGAGAAAGCGATAATACTCTCAATGATGGAAATGTTGTGAGATCAGGTAACGATCCCATGATTTGATTTTGAGCAAAATCCAAAACCTCTATTGAGTGGTTTGCACACCCGGTCAAGTTATGAATAAAATCAAGAAGATGTCTGCTAAGATGGTTCCCTGATAGAGACAAAGTTTTCAAATTACACATACCACCAAAGGCTTTTGGTATCCCGCCTTCAAACTCATTATAACCAAGATAGAGATGTTCAAGAGAGTTTATTCTGGTAAAATCATTTGGAATTAAACCTTGAAATTGGTTACTAGAGAGATGAAGTTCAACAACACTAGTGTTGGAGTTGAACAACCACTCCAGTACTGAAGAAGAAGAAATGAGATTATTATAAGAGAGATCGAGGACATCAAGAGAAGTAGAAGAATTGACAAGGGGAACAGAGAAAATATTCGGAAGATTACAAGATTCCAAGTACAAGGATGTCAAGTACGGCAGTTTATTCACAACATGGAGCCAATTATTGACTTTGCTCAGGTTAACGCCATCCAGCCGAAGGTATTCTAAAGAAGAAAGTTGAGGGAGCCACTCTATGTTTTCAGGATTATTAAAATTATTCCAGCTAAGATCAAGGTACTGCAAGTTGGAAAGATTCCCAAGCTGGAAAGGTATATTTCTTCCGAAATTAGCACCATAAAGGCCAAGGTGTATTAAGTTGGAGAGAGAACCAATAAAGTCTGGGATTTGGCTGTAATTAAAATCATTGCAGCTCACATCCAAATAAGTCAAATATTTCAACTCAATCAAGGAAGGATTAAGTTTACCTCGCAAAGGCGATGAGGTAAAGTAGTACGAGACATTGAGATTGAGCCTGATGACGTGGCCTGTTTGGTTGCTACACCTGACCCCACTCCATGTGCAACAATCTTGATCGGAGCTCCAAGAAGAAAGACGGCCATAGTCATCAATAAGGTCTTGTTTAATCTTGAGAAGAGCTTGTCTCTCATGCTCTTTGCAGCCAAGGTGAGTATCTGCTAACTCCAAATTATTTCCAGTAGTTGGTTTCATGCACAACAAAAAAAGGAGAATTAAAGTGAGGAGAAATTGGAGGGAACTTCCACCCATGATTACAATGAATGTAGAGGATCAATAAAGCACAAAATATGCAGTGTTATAAGTATGATTTTACTTGGAACCCTTTCTTTATATACATCCGTTGATTGCTTTTAGTAGGAAGTATTAGCATGACGAAGTCGAAAGTCACAGGAAATATCTTTTATTAGACTGGTCAACATTGCTCTTTTTTTTTTTTTTTTTGAATCGGTAAGAATTTTATCATGATAAGAGAAAGTACAGAAGCAACAAATTTTACAAAATTGTTTTACACAAGCTGATGTAGTACATTTCCAATGATAGGCAAAAACAATTGATATTATTAGTAGATTTACATAAAAAACAATAAATTCTTGTCAAGTTAGTTTATAAAAAATATTGTCATTTATTTTGCAGCACATATTGTGTGAAAAATATTGTCAAATTCTTTGTGCATTCAAAACCAAAAGATGATGCAATGTAAACTCTACCAACCAGAGAATTTGCATTAGCTTGTGCAAAAATTCTTATCAATTTTAAGATAAAAACTTACTTTTTCTATTTTAGTTACTCACTCCTCAATACACCTTACATCAAATTATTTATTTTAGACTACATTTCATTAAAATATCAAATTTTCTTTTTTTTTTAATTGTTTATCTTTTTCTCACACAATAACCACCATCTGCTCTCTTTCTTCATTCTCAAGACAAATAAAAAATGAATACACAATTTTAACAAACTTGTAAATTTACATAATGACTAATGTAGATCATTTTTAAATAAAATTTTATAAATTTTACACATTTTTCTATTATACACACATGACACAAACCAAGTTTAATATTATTATATCACATAGAATGATAGACACGAAGGTCCCTCGAAGCAGCAAAACACAACCCACAAAGTCTCCCTACCCTTAAAGCCTGACAGCAAACCTGCCCAATGCCGCAGAATTCACATTATTGACAATGTGATCTTCAAAACACAACACACAGAGTCTTCCTCCCCTTAAAGCCTGACAGCAGACCCGCCCAATGCTGCAGAATTCACATTATTGAGAGCATCTCTCCAGCATGGAGAGCACTGTAACAATTCTAAACAATATTCTCCCTTGAAATATTATCCGATTGAATGAAAAATTATTATTTTTCTCTTTCCTCCGTTTCTCTTTCTCTCTTCTTTATCTCAACGGCTCCAAAATGCAAAATACAATCCAAAGTCCAAACATGAAAATAATTTTTCTCATAAACCAAATAAAATCAGAAAAATAAAAGGAAAAAAAAAAGAAAAAAGAGAAAAGAGAGAGGTCTGTTCATGAGCAAAAGAATTAATTCAGTCTCAATAATCACAACCGATTAAAACATTAATCAAACTCTGAAACACAATCTTAAAATTAATCAAATCATAACAATAAAAGGAAAAAAAAAAAGAGGTAAAAGCCATCTGACCCACGGTGGAGCAAGCAAGCAACCCACGGTGGAGCAAAAAAGAGACAACGCCTCCTGTGTCCTTCGATCAACGGTGGAGCAAGCTATTGAAAAAAAAAAAAAAAAAAAAAAGAGAGAGAGAGAGCTAGAGAAAGATAGAGAGCACTGGAGAACGTGAAAGAGACATCCGGAAGATCTAGAAAAAGAAAAAGAAAGGTAGATAGAGATGGGAGTGGGATATGTGTGTGGTTGAGAAAAAACCAAGAGAAAAAAAAAAAAAAAAAAAAAACGTACGGATGTAATGAAGTTTGAAAAAATAACATAAAAAATGACAATTACGAAATGCTATTTTAATATTTTTATAATAAATTTTAAATAATTGATTATTATTAATTAATATTAATGGGTAAAAAAATAATTTTGGTATTAGATTCAAATTAGAACTAGTAACAATTTTTTATATAAAATTTTGATGTAATTTTTATAAAAGTATTACAAAAAATATTATAGATATAACACTTGTTATTAAAAAATATAATTATTAGAAATGAATATAAAAACACTAAATGATGATAAAAAAATAAAAAATAAAAAAAAAATAATATTTAAATAAAAAAGAGAAAAAAATAAAAAGTTTATTAAAAAGTGTATTTAAAAAATTAAAATAAACAAAAGATAAAACTTTTCACCGTCCAAACGTACAAAAAATTGAACAGGTTGTTGGAGATATCTAATTGAGTGAAAAAACTAGAATCAAAAAGCAAAAGTACCGACTGAAGTCTGTAGAGAGGCTTAAAAGCAGTGCTAGACTGCCAGCAGTACTAAAGTCGGTAGAGAGTGTCCAAGTAATTGAGCGAAAAAAACTACAGTCTCAAAAAGCAAAAATACCGACTAAAGTCTCTAAACTTTATTTAAAGGTTTTTTCTTTCTTTTTTTTTCCAAATCTTTATAAAGTCTTTTTCTTTCTAAAGTTGAGTTTTTTGACTAAATATTATAAAAAAAATTGAGTTTATTTGTGATATAGGTACTGTTTAAACTTATTTAAAAAAATATGGAGAGAAGCAAATTTCGGTAATAGTATTGCCGAAATTTTGAGAAAAATTAAAAAGAGAAGAGAGAAATGATATGACGGATGTAGAAGAGAGAAAAATGAATTTTGGCAATGATATTTTCAAAAATTAATAAATTAAAAATAATTAGAAAACTGAATTTTGGCAATTGAATTGCCGAAATTGAAGGGATTAAAAAAAAAAAAAAAAACTCAACTATGATAAGAGTAATGTTATGGTCACAAACTATTTTACCATATTTTTATAAATTGTTGTTATGGTCAATTTCTAACTCGTTCTCATCAAGGCCCACCAATAACATCATTTTTTTATTTATCAATAATCACTCATCACATCAGCAGTTTATGAAAGTTTTTGTTAAAAAATTTGTATCTCTAGCATTTTACTAAAAGCGGAGGATTTAAAATAAAAAAAATAAAAACCTCAATTGCAGCAATTGAGTTTGAGATTTTTTGAAATTTGTGTGGGTAAAAAAGTGTGTAAAAATATGTATAAAGTTGTTTAAAATGTAAAAATGTGAGTTTGAAATTGTGTAACTAACCGGCTTGAATTGCAGATATTGGAGACGTAAAAAAAAAGCTACAATAACACTTTTGGATGTATAAAATAAAATATCTATGCTACCCAATAAACTTATAAAAAAAATTATATTTAATAAAAAAAAAAGTAAAGAACCACCATCTAGCTTTTTTTTTACTCCCCCAATTGCCACAATTGAGTTTTTTTTTTTTTTTAATCCTTCACTTTTGGCAAAATGTTAGGGATACAAATTTTTTTACAAAAACTTTCATAAATTGCTGATGTGATGAGTGATTATTGGTAAATAAAAAAGTGATATTATTGGTGGGCCTTGATGAGAACCGGTAAGAAATTGCACATAACAACAGTTTGTAAAAATATGATAAAATAGTTTGTGGCCGTAGCATTACTCTTACCACAGTTCAGTTTTCTTTTTTTCTTTTTTTAATCCTTCAATTTCGGCAATTCAATTGCCGAAATTCAACTTTTTTATTTATTTTTTTATTTTTGGCAATATCATTGCCAATATTTATTTTTCTCTCTCTCCCACATTCGTCATATTATTTCTCTCTTCTCTCTCCTACTTTTTCTCAGAATTTTGGCAATACTATTGCCAAAATTCGCTTCTCTTCTTATTTTTCCAAATAAGTTTGAACAGTACCCATATCACAAATAAACTCAATTTTTTGCAATATTCAACCAAAAGACTCTAGTTATCTTTTGCAATTAAGAGTTTGAATACCGTATTACAAGACGTATTACAAGTTTACATGTGGCTATTGTTACTAGATGGTTATTTATTTTGAATATATATATTTTGAATACTGTAACTTCTAGCAGAATTTCCATACTATTGTTATTTATTCTATTGCAATTATAGTCTTTTTCATAATAAATATGCTTTGCTTTATATATTGTTCAAGTTTGATGAATTGTAGAAGAGGAATATCCAGTTTATTTAGGTTGTGTTTGGAAAAAGCTAAAAAATTATAGTTTTTTTTATACTATTTAGCTTATTTTTATTATTATTCAAGGATTTTATTGTACATCTTAGTATTATTCGTAAATCTCATTGTATTATTTAGCTACCTTTTAACTTTATTTACAATATTTTCAACAAAAAATTTTCTATTTCAACTAAATAAACTGTTTCTAAACAAACTCTTAAATTTTTAGACAAAACCATTTACTTGTGTTTCAAAAAAGTAATAAAAATTGAGGTTTAAAAAAATGTAAATAAAAGCTAAAAATTATGCTTATAATTTCAAGCCAGCCGACACGTTAACATGTGTTTCATAAGCGCAAACTTTGTTGGAAAACTATAAAAATCTTTCGCGGAAACTGAACTCGGTTCAAACTAAAAGGTCAAAAAGTTATAGAAGATGGTGAAGTCTTTGTCACACTGTATTCTTCACTGACATGCTTTTCTACTTTTCTTTACCGAACCACGTACAACACCATACTGCTTCCATATTAATATGCTTTATTGTTCAGATTTCTTATAAGTTAAGCTAGATGAAAGAGTATATAGTACATTAGGTTTCGATTTTTAAACGTCCACTATTTCACATTTCTTTTTTATATTCATTTTTATTAGTTAAAATATGGATATTTTTAAAATATAGACGGTTTAACATCACTATAAATATTTGTGTAAAATAATAAATGTAAACAGTAAATATGTGTATTAAAATAATAGATGTGAACTGTGAATTGATGTAAACAAGTAATTTTCTTTGTACGTGTATTTCATAAACGAATGTATTATTGCCGATTTTAAGTCTTTCCACGAAAGACATACACTGAACTTGGTTCAAACTAAGAAGTCAAAAAGTTTTTTATAAAAAAATTATAGGGAGATTTTACACTGTATTCTTCTCTCACATGCTTTTCTCAAATTTTTTTTTTTTTTTTTTTATAAGCTTCAATTCGCTGATCTAAAAAGCAGAAGAACTATTCTTATTAAAACAAAAAGACGCATTGGAGTATAAAGGAAACTTAGCAAACTCATGGACCTCAATCCTAACGCAAACGAAGGGCAAGAAGAAAAGAAATCACTAGAGCTACTGACATTACTAACAATATTAAAGATGGACCAACTAGGCTGGAAATTAACAACGGATGAGGAGCAATTACATCCAACAAGCTTGACCCCTTTGTGACCATGTCAAATAGTTTTGTTCTCTTTGATTGGTGCAAATTCAACTAATATTTATGAAACGTATCAAATAAAATAAAAATACTATATATTTTGAAACTGGGACAAGGGACTACACATATCTAAAAAATAGTTAGATATTCAAAGAATTTTGAAGGCCTTCATTAGCAAAAGAAAAAAAAAAGTGAAATTTAAGCTGGCGCTTTATAGCTTGAGACACATTAATTATATCTCAAGGGACTAAGGGATATTTTCATCATTTTAAAAAATAGTTTCCATGTGGGCCAATCATTGTGGGCCATGTGTCTAGTTCTATTAAAGTAAAATAGTTTAGTCAAATCAAATATTATGTCAACACTTTGTTAAGCCACAAAGAATATAAGCTAACTGACATAGACGGAAAGATAAAAAGTATAACATTTTATAAAGTTTAAGGACAAAAAATAAAATTTTTTGGAAGTTTAGGAATGAAAAACGAACTTGTGTAAAATTTTAAAAACAAAAATGATATTTTACTCTATTTGAAAATATGTTACACAATCAAAACTTATCATCTTAATATATTGTGAAAAAACATGATGCAGCTAACAAATCCTATCATAATTATGATTTATGAATAAAATACACACACACACAAAAAATAAAAAATAAAAAATCCCTTAACATATCAAATTTCAGCTCTTGCACCCATCTTTGTTTAATCACTGATGTTTCCCTCTAAAGTCCAAACCGCTGGTTTTGTTCGTTCATGGTTTTGGTGAGGGATGGCAATGGGGCGGGGCGGGGCCGAAGGATGGGATCTTCGTCCCCGCCCCGCATGGTTTTGTCTAGCCCCATCCCCGCCCCGCCCCGCATGACGGGGAAAAATTTCTCACCCTATCCCCGCCCCTTGGGGCCCCGCGAAGCCTCGCCCCACCCCATAAAACTCTATTTTTTTGTTAATTTGCCCTACAATTAATACAATTTTTTTAATGAAACCTATTTTATTAATAAAAATATACTTAAAATTACAACTAAATTTATCCTATCAAATCAAATCAATTTTTAGAAAAAATTGAATAATATATCCAAGAGTTTAACAAGACAATCACCAAAAAAAAAAACTCATAGTAAAACACATAACACAATAAAGGAAGATAACCACATTGGGTAGAATAAAATAAGCTAATATTAATATGTTATTTAAATAGTAGGGTTTTAGGGTATAGAAAATTTACAGTTATAACCCTTTGCAACTTAGGCAGGGCGGGGGCGGGGTGGGTCTAAAAAGTCTAAACCCATCCCTGCCCCGCCCTGTGGTGCGGGGCTAAAATCTTGCCCCATCCCCGCCCCATCACCTTTGCGGGGCGGGAAAAACCCGCACGGGACGAAGCGGGAGAGGGGCGAGTTAAGCGGGGCGGGGCGAGTTAAGCGGGGCGGGGCAAAATTGCCATCCATTTGGTCCCATGCCTTTTTTTCTTTTTTCTTTTTTTCATCTTTTTAATCGTTAATGATTTTGTTCGTCCATGTTTTTGTTCACGGTTGTTAATTAAAAGTCAAGCTAGGTGGGGAGTAATAATGGAGTATGCACGTGTTTCACAAGCCATTGTATCATTATTACCAACGTCTTTTGTTGCCAAAACTTTCCAAGTCTTCCACCAAACACATACAGCACTGACTACGGAAATTGTCTTAAAATCAAAGTAGACCATAAAAATCCAACGATATATATCAATTATCAACTATATGTAGCTAAACTGAAAGTCCATTTCTCCATCTGACAATTTATAATATTTTAAAGTCATATATTGACGAGAGTAAAGAATCAATCATCACAACGATATGTATCTATTTTATCTGAAGCCTTAAAATCTATATATTGGATTGTTTCTAAGAAAATCATCGATCGATCATTTTGGGTCACTATCAACGTAAATAAGGGAACATAGACTTCAAAGTCATCCTAGATTATAATTTGTGTCACTATGACTTTATTAATTGTGATGAAAGCAAATTAGATAGCCATGGGGCCATGACAGATTCCAACTCCAATCCCTTTTACACAGTGACGACTCTAAGGTTATTTTTTAGAGAAGTCAATAAAAAAAATTTAAATTATAAAAAATTTAAAACAAAATAAAACTTGAATATATCTATATATATATATATATAAGAAAAAACAAAAACAAAAAATAAAAACAAAAACTGAAATATATAGAGTTTTACATTCACTTTCTACGATATTTTATATTTTAAAATCATTACATAATATTTTTATTATCAATATTATGAATTATATCTCTTTCAATGTACACAGTTAAACAATCATTCATTCATTAACATCTCATTTGATTGATTTATTTCAAATTTTGTTAATATATAAATTAGTTTTTTCTACAAATTTTAAGACCGGTGTCCCATCCCATGTCTATGTAATTTTATTTATTTATTTATTTATTTTGAGAATCCATGTCTCTGTATCCAGAGGTGCACGTTTATATAGATAAATTAAAATTATTAACATTATTTTTTTGAAAATAAATTATAGTTCCAAAGTTTATAAAAATTTATTTATTCAGAGTATTATGCCAGAATTTTTAAGAAATTTCGAAAGAGTATCATTATTTATTTTATCGTGGGTCAACCTATTCTTCAGCATTGAGTTTCCAGAATTGGTGCAGTTGTTGGTATTGTTTGATCATGTACTCTTTGCCTTTGGATGCCACCCAAGTGTACCATTCAGTGGCGTTAATTAATTATTATGGGAACCAATTTCCAAAATTTTGTCTGCTCCACGGAGACAGGTATTGTTTTTTTGGTATAAACTGAGAGTGCCTCTGGGTGGAGGTATGAGGGTCATTGAGGCTTTAGGCAGGACTATCTTTTTTAGAAAAAGTATTTCTCAAAATTGACAGTGACCATATACACAGTTTTAAAAAATGAAATTGCCAATCATTCAATGTCAATTGTTAGCACTTTAAGCGAATAATTAATTAATTATACCACTGTTGTATAACTATGTTGTAACAATGGAAGTTCTATTACCAATTTGTTGTAGGAAAAGGCTTCAGAATTTATATAGTATTTCCACACAAGATTGATTGTTAAGTATAGACTTTAGAAAAATCTCCAAAGTAAGTAAAAGGAAAAAAAAAACAGAGAACTCAAAGAAAACAAATAATAGGAAACAATGGGAACTCGAAAGAAAAATCGACACAAACACATACAAGGGATGCATCAAGGATTTACGTGGTTTGGCTTTTAGCTTACATCTATGGGCAATGACAAGGAATACTTTCACTAACAAAATTAGAAAATACAAAATGGTGGAAATGTACTCTTATAAAACCTAAATTCCAATACACCCAAAATTATTCCCTCACACAAAATAAATCTCTCTCTCAAATACAAAGCTTGGGGCAGAATACAACATTTAGGGGCTACACCTAAAATAAGGAGAAGTTTCCTCCTCTGGAATTACTGCACAAACCTCCTCCACAAAGTCCCCTTCAAAGAAATCTTTTAGTCTCGTATTTTACTGCTCTACACCTATTTCTGAATAATTAGAAGGTATTTCGATAGTCTCATATGACATCTCATTTACAATACGTGGAACTCATACATATTGTATGAGGACAATCTTATAAGATAATTTTTCTAGAATAATATGCCACATGCAACAAAGTAAACTTAAGGTAGTCAAAACTTGTAGACACGTGTTATAATTTTGATGGGTCCAATACAATACTGGAGCACTGGATCGAGCCAAGTCTTGTATTTAATTTTGGCTCAAAAATTCAAGCCAACTTTTAGACGACCATTTTGTCAATTATCATGGCACGTAAAATAATAATTTTAGTGTAAACAATTCTACAAACAAACTATTAACATGCATCTTATTCAATGTTGAATTACATATAAATTCAGCAATACTCGACGAGTCTTTTTGAAGTACACTCCAAATCTCACACGTATACCGAATCCGAAGTTTACCATGAAATTACAGCTCCTAGAGAAAAGTATTCTAAGTCAGAGACTTGTACAGCAACACCTGGTGAAGCTGATAAGTGTAAACACAAAGGTAAACCACAGTTACTAGAACGCAATAGCATTGCAAAAGTAGACAAAAATTTAAAATTAAAATGGAATTAAAGAAAATTGTTTGTTTGTAGAAGATTTTAATTACACTTTTTGTGAGATATCATTTCCTTTCAACCAAATAAAATCAAAAAGTTATAATCAGTATAAATTACTTATCAAACCGAACCAAAAGTCCCTGACTTCCACCTTTGACGATAACACTTACACAAGTTATTCCATTCACTGATCAATATCTGTCTGGCAAAATAATTTAAGGAAAGCTTAATCCATTACAAAAATGTATGTTATGTAACTTATTTTTATAGAATGGTTAGGGACATATTGAATTTGATAACTAATTAGAACTTTATTTGACATGGTGTAAAAGAATAATAATAATAATAATAATAATAATAATAATAATAATATTAATCATATATACCATTAGTAGTAGGACGATGGTGATGTCATTAGTAACTGTAATCATCAAATGATCTCTAAGAACTAAAAAAATTAATTGTATTATCAAAACAAGGAAATGCAAAGGGCTTTTGTACAGAGAAGCAAATTACGGAAAAGTGACAGATTTATTTGCATAGAACTATAAAAGAGAAAAGCTGGGAACAAGGAATTATTACCAGTTAATTTTGAAGCTGCCTCTGAACTCTGGCCATATTCACTGATATTGCCACATATAGCCTATCTTTGAAATCGTTCAAGAACCTGAAATATGCAACTCGCAGTGACATATTCAGTACTAATGTGACAACAACTCCCCACAAACCTATAAAAAATCCAAGGGCCACATTAACATAAAATCCTACAGATATAAGCCCTTCTTTCTCATCTTGCATGCCAGCATGTTCTCTGCTCCTGTTCATAGCTGGATTTTGAGCTATATCTTCCCCCGGACATTTCTTTGGAAGCGGGGCTCCGCAAAGATTTGGATTCCCCTCATATGAGGATGCATTAAAGGTATCAAGAAGAGGGCTTGCCGGAATATTTCCAGACAAATTGTTGTTTGACAAGTCCAATACACTTAGACGATCAATATGAGAAAGGCTTGAAGGAATTCCACCGAAAAGCTGGTTTTTAGATAGATCCAAGGCATCTAAAGAAAAATTACATATCCTACTTATTCCAACTCAAGTTCCAGTAAGCCTTCAATTGAAGAGATCCCCTGCTGCATAGAAGATGTTAAATATGAATTATTGAAATATCAATTAGATACCACAATTGCGCAACGGAACTATGCAAAGCAGATTGCAAAGTTGAATGCCAAAATGCTAAATGCAGTGGTATCTTAAGTCCTACACAACAATGAACCCAATGAAATGACACATCTAAATTTGGTTGAATGACTATGAAGGCTGTGGTAGTAGATTTTATTTTGTGTTGTGTTGGGATTTTTGTGTGTGGATACATGTGTAATTGTTATGTACGCAAAACTTGGGTGTGTATGTTAATATTTTGAGAATTGGAATATATGGATGTGCATATATGATGTGTATAGGTAGTTTGAGAAATCCAATTGTATTATAGGTATATATTTTGACATTTTTTCTTGAAAATGTTTTACATTGGGGAGCCAAATATAGGAAAATATTTTCTGGAAATATTCTTTTACATGCAAGACCCAACACTAGAAATACTTTTACGGCATATTTTCCAAAACACAATCAAATAGTTGAAAATATTTCATTTCCGTAAAATATTTTCATGTGAAAATATTTTACACTCGGAAATTGTTTTATGTGTTGCCAAACACAACCTTAGTAACAATGAACTACTTTCATATAATAAAAATAATGTCAATAATAGACCCATTTGAAATTAATAAATATTATTTCAATAAAAACTTATTATCATAACAAGATGTAAAAGACTTTTTCCCTATAATTTATTATAAAAAAAAAACATAAGAGTTGTAAAAAACTTTATTTCGCTATAATTTATTTAAAAAAAAAACATAAGAATTGCTTAATAATTTGAGAGGTGTTAATGTAAAAAGTACGAGAGAGAGAGAGAGAGAGAGAGAGAGAGAGAGAGAGAGAGAGAGAGAGAGAGAGAGAGAGAGAGAGAGAGAGAGAGAGAGAGAGGAGATGTTTTATGTGAGAACAAAAAATTCTTAGGGATGCTGAAATTGTTGGGCCAGTTCTAGTTTATACCAAATATGGAATTTGACCTAGTCCGTTTTCGTTTTTTTTTTAAAAGAGATAATTACAGAAACCCACCTGTGGTATGGTCCGTTTTCACTTTGCCTACAAGTGGTTCAATCATTTACACTTTACCCACCTGAACTTCAATCTGTTATCCACCTCTGTTAAAATCAGGGGTAAAAATGTATTTTATCTTCACTTTTATGTCTCTCTTCTCTACAAACAAAAAATAACATAAAAAACCCAAACAAACAAGATCAAAGAGGTTTTGTAGCTTGGGTTCAAGAACACACTTGCGCTTGGTATGAACAGTCTTGAGCCAATCAATCCAAATAAAATTTTCATATTCGCAAAAATCCTAAAAAACATTTACAAAAATCCTACACTTGAAAGTGCTTTACTCTAATTTCACAAAAATCCTTTCAGACAATTTCAGTTATTCACAAAAATCATACATGGCTTCACCTTAGTTTTCTCTCAAATCTCAAACCAAAACCAAAACAAACCCCTCCTCAAAACCCAGACCCACCACACCAAGCAACACAAATAGAGAGATAGAGATGAAGAGGGAGAAAAAATAATAAATAAATGAAGGAGATGGGTCTGGAAGTTATTTGATTTTGTTTTATTTATTTTTTATTTGTATTCCTCTAATTTATTCTCGTAGAAGTTCTTCAGCAATCAAAAACCCTAACTTTTTAATTTTTGTTATGTTTGTTTTTTCTTAAAAATTTGTTTTTCTAACAGCAAAGGGAAGGGTGAGTAAATAGAATCCTAACGAAATTTACCACAGGTGGGTAAAGTGTAAATGATTGAACCACGAGTAGATAAAGTGAAAACGGGCTATACCACATGTAGGTTTACTGTAATTATCCCTTTTTGAATATAAAATGCTGATGTACATGGTCATTAAAAAGGTGATTTGAGGGTTAATTCAAATGGAGTATATACTTTAAAACTAATTGGTATTTTTTTTCTTTTTTTTGCTGTGAAAAAAAAAAAAAAACTAATTGGCATATGTCTTGGCTTGATGGGGAAAAAAAAATCATTACAGAACGTACTGTTATTACTTCAAATTATATCACAACTAAAAAAAAACACAAAAGGATGCATTGATAATTGATAGGCCCAGTTGTTGCACCAATCTTTGTCGAATCACGGATGCCTCCGTCCATAGACGAAACTCTTGTATCTTCCCTAAGGTTACCACATAGACTTGGTTATGGTTACGGCTCAAATCCAATCCAATTCCCTTCTAAATGTGTTAGGTTTTTGCTTTAGGTCCAGCCCATACTGTTTCTACTCTCTTTTTACTCCTCTATACAATGGGTGTCCATGCATTGGGGTCGTGTGAGTTCTAGGTGATCCATTACCCAATGACCCATCTGTCCGTAGTGATAGGCATGGAGCTCAATTTATCATTCGGTCATTTTTTGAATAGATATCATGTAGTATTTAAAGTTGGGCCTCAACAGAACAGTACTTGAACGTGGATTTTTTTTTTTTTTAAATGAAAATACTATTGTACGTACTTAAGATTATGAGAAATACACTAGTGCAATGGATACAAGGTTCAAAGGAAAGCGTTTCATTGTTCAAATTACTCTACTGAGAATCAGGTTGTAACCAAATAAGTAAATTAACCGATCAGAACAAGCAGTGAATAGAGAGATTAATGATCTATGTTCATTAAAAATGTTGTTCACGCTAGAAGCAATCTGGTACCTGAGGAATCAGTTGCTGTATAAGGGGGGCCATGCACGTTAACATTATGAAACCACCCAATACATTGACAAGAGAACTATGGAACGTGCCGTGACAAGAGGGACAACCCATAGTCAAAAGTAAATGGTTGGGAAACTCCAGAGGAGGGATGGGTTAAACTCAACGTGGATGCTGCAGTGTCTGCAAAAGGAAACTATTAGGAAGATTCGAGTGATTTGGGTACCCAAACTACTCTTAATGGGTTCAAATCCTTTAAACCACCACTCCAACCGTCCAACTCCAAAAATCACTTTACACGACAAAAAATAATCCCATAATCCATTGAAAATGTTATGAACTGAGTTGTATTTGAGAAACTAAATAGAATTTTTATTTGGATTTTTAACATGAATAATCTCCTGAACATGAGAGAACGAGACCTTTTTGGTTTCAGTTCTGCTTCATTCCCACTTCCATTCAAAGTACATAAATAAGACTGAAATAATGCATCAGTTACAATTAAATTCAAATTGAGAGATAGTACAATCTGATTTTTTACTCCTAATACAGTGCAACTTATTTATCCTCATCTGCTGCTGCATTGAAACTCAATCTGATCCAATCTGTTGCAGTGTCATCCTTTACTCCAATTCTCCATCCTTATGGCTCGGTAGTTGTGATATCTCTTGTGATGACGTAAAGAAGCAGAGTTAGACATGTTGAATCAATGAAGGACAGAGACGTGTTCGTATAGTTTTTTTTATTTATTATTTATTTTTTTGAGGATCAAGACGTGTTCATAAAGTTGGAACTTATAATAGTGATATAATACCAATTTAGTCATCAAGAAAAAATAATTGAAGTATATAAAGAACATAATAATAGTATTAAACTATTTATAATATATCATTAGTGTTAGAAAGGGTGATAATGATTTTGATGTCAATAGTCAATATATAGTAACTATATATATTCATCAAATGATCAATTGAGAAATTGATTGTACTATCAAAATAACAAAGACTTTTGCTTAGAAACAAATTGCGGTAAAAGTGATAGATTTATTTGCATAGTAGAAGAGAAAAGTTGGGAGCAAAGAATTATTACCAGTTAGTTTTGAAGCTGCCTCTGAACTCTGGCCGTATTCTCTGATACTGCCACATATAGCCAATCTTTGAAATCATTCAAGAACCTGAAATATGTGGCTCGCAGTGACATATTCAGTACTAATGTGCCAACAACTCCACAGAAACCTGCGATAAATCCAAGGGCCACACTAACATAAAATCCTACGGATATAAATCCTTCTTTCTCATCTTGCAGGCCAGCATGTTCTCTACTCTTGTTCATAGCTGCATTTTGAGCTATTTCTTCCCCCGGACATTTCTTTGGAAGCGGGGCTCCGCAAAGATTTGGATTCCCCTCATATGAGAATGCATTAAAGGTATCAAGTTGAGGGCTTGTTGGAATTTTTCCGGACAAATCGTTGTTTGACAAGTCCAAGACACTTAGACGATCAATACGAGAAAGGCTTGAAGGAACTTTACCGGAAAGCTGGTTCTTAGATAGATCCAAGGCATCTAATGATTGTAACATATCTATCTCTGAAGTGATTTGTCCAGTTAAATGGTTTCTTGAGAGATTTAAGGAAACCAATCCAACAAGTTCCACAATTTCTCTAGGAATCTGCCCAGTTAAATTATTGCTTGAGAGATCTATGCTTTTTAACAGTCCAAGAATATTTTTATACTCACGCTCTTTTCCTTTCCACATAAAAAACATACGATCAATATAAGAAATTCTGTATCCCCAATTGCTGAACCTTTCTATAGAAGAATGGGCGATGGTTGCATTTGGACTATCTTTTTGAGTCAAAGTGTGAAGGTTGTTGAGGCATTTTGGTATACTTCCCGAGATTTGGTTTAAAGCGAGGTCTAAAACTTGAAGATGTGCTAGATGGCAAAGATGTATAGGTATGCTTCCATTGAAGTGATTGGATCGAAGGACCAGGATAATTAAATTTGGATAACTAGTCCCTAACCACATCGGTATCTGTCCTGTCAGGGCATTGTCTCCAAGATTAAGGAAGATCAACTCCTTGCAATTATTCAAGGAAGAAGGAAGTTCCCCACTAAAATTATTGATGCCTAAATCCAACGTTACAAGCCCATGTAGAAATCCCACCGAGCTTGGGATTGTCCCATGAAAATGATTGTTTGCCAAATTAAGAATTTTTAATCCTTTAAGATACATCCAACATGAGTCAGGAAACTGACCTGATAAACTGTTATTGGAGAGATCTAGAAACTTCAAATTCACATTTTGAGCTTCACATAAGGAAAAAATTGTGCCTGAAAGCATATTCTTGGAAAGATCCAAATATGCAGATTCAAATAAAAATTTTGGTATCCTGCCACTAAGTTTATTTGAACTCAGGCCTATAATTGGGGAAAAAGTAAACTCAAATGACAAATTTGGAATTTGGCCGCTTATTTGGTTATAAGACAAATTCATATAATATAATTGAGGAGAAAAGACAAAATTGAAATTGGAAAGGCTATCCGAAATTCCAGAATTGAAAATATCAAGATAATAGTAATGTTTTTGAGTTTGAAGCCATGTTGGGAATTGAGGGCCCAGTTGGCAAGACTTTAAACTTATCTCGTCTAATTGGAAAGGTGGAACCCAATCAAAGCTGAAGTTGATAATCAATGAGGTATTAGACAAGTACAAATACTTCAATTTTGTAAGCTTCGAGAAGTGGGCTTCAGAAATAACACCTTTTAGTGGATTATCTTGAAGATACAGAGACTCTAGGTTGGATTGTTTTCCCAAACTTTCAGGTATTGTCCCATTCAAATGATTTTGAGAAAGCCATAATACTCTCAATGATGGAAATGTTGTGAGATCAGGTAACGATCCCATGATTTGATTTTGATCAAAATACAAAACCTCTATTGAGTGGTTTGCACACCCAGTCAAGTTATGAATAAAATCAAGAAGCTGTCCGCTAAGATGGTTCCCTGATAGAGACAATGTTTTCAAATTACACATACCACCAAAGGCTTTTGGTATCCCACCTTCAAACTCATTAGAATCAAGATAGAGATGTGCAAGAGAGTTTATTCTGGTAAAAGCATCTGGAATTAAACCTTGAAATTGGTTATTCCATAGACCAAGTTCAACGACACTAGTGTTGGAGTTGAACAACCACTCCAGTACTGAAGAAGAAGAAGTGAGATTATTATAAGAGAGATCGAGGGCATCAAGAGAAGTAGAAGAATTGACAAGGGGAACAGAGAAAATATTCGGAAGATTACAACGGTACAAGATCAAGGATGTCAAGTAGGACAGTTTATTCACAACATGGAGCCAATTATTGACTTTGCTCAGGTTAACGGTACCCATGTCAAGGTATTTTAAAGAAGAAAGTTGAGGGAGCCACTCTATGTTTTCAGGTTTATTAAAATGATTCCAGCTAAGATCAAGGTACTGCAAGTTGGAAAGATTCCCAAGCTAAAAAGGTATATTTCTTCCGAAATTAGAATCACAAAGGTCAAGGTGTATTAAGTTGGAGAGAGAACCAATAAATTCAGGGATTTGGCTGTAATTAAAATCATTGTAGCTCACGTCCAAATAAGTCAAATATTTCAACTCAATCAGGGAAGGATTAAGTTTACCTCGCAAAGGCTTTAGGGGAACGTACGAGACATTGAGATTGAGCATGATGACGTGGCCTGTTTGGTTGCTACACCTGACCCCACTCCATTTGCAACAATCTTGATCGGAGCTCCAAGAAGAAAGACGGCCATAGTCATCAATAAGGTCTTGTTTAATCTTGAGAAGAGCTTGTCTCTCATGCTCTTTGCAGCCAAGGTGAGTATCTGCTAACCCCAAATTATTTCCAGTAGTTGGTTTCATGCACAACAAAAAAAGGAGAATTAAAGTGAGGAGAAATTGGAGGGAACTTCCATCCATGATTACGATGAATGTAGAAGATTAATAACGCACAAAATATGCAGTGTTACAAGTATGATTTTACTTGGAACCCTTTCTTTATATACATCAGTTGATTGCTTTCAGTAGGAAGTATTAGCATGACGAAGTCGAAAGTCACCGGAAATATCTTTTATTAGACTAGTCAACATTGCAATTTTTTTTTTTTTTGAATGGGTAAGAATTATATCAAAAGAGAAAGTTCAGAAGCAACAAATTTTACAAAATTGTTTTACACAAGCTGATGTAGTATATTTTTAATAATAGGCAAAAACAAATGATACTAGTAGTAGATTTAAATAAAAAACAATCAATCCTTGTCAAGTTAGTTTATAAAAAATAATGTCATTTATTTTGTAACTCAAAATATACATACCAATATAAATCATTTTCAGAGACAAAATTGACTAAATTTTACACATTTTCCTATTATACATGGACTGATTGACATGAATGATTATGAAGTTGCTGAAACCTCTAATAAGTAAGGTTGTGAAACCCGGACCGGACCGTACGGTCCGACGGGATTAACTGGAAACCGTTCACCAAAACGGTTCTTCTAACCTCAAAAATCGGTATATATGAAAAATTCAGTCACCCGTGCGAACCGCGGTTCAATCTCACGGGTTCTTGCAGGTTCAGTGATTCAGAGTTTTTTTTTTGGGTACTTACAGCTCAGCCATTGATGAAGCTTCAACCTCAGACATTGAGATCGCACCACTATTTGCTCTTATTCTTCTTTTCAGTCTCGCTCGCCCTCTCTCTCTCTCTCTCTCTCTCTTTTTTTGCCGACCGCTGTTTCTGCATATTTTTCTTTCTCTGCGTTTTTTTCGTTTGTTGTTCCTACAGTTTTTCCTATGAGCGAACTCTAGAGTCTTCGGGACTCTTTGAAGGTGATTGACAACCTCTCTGTCACCCACTAAATGCAAGCTGTCAAACACTCTTTTTTAAATATTATAGGATTAATAATTTTTTAATAGTTTGGCTGGCCACTCTTTTAGCTTTGTTTATTTTTTATTTTTAAAATTTAACTAAATACATGCTGTCAAGTCAATTGTCTACTGCTCTTTTCAAAATTTTTTAGGGCTTTGTTCTTTATTTAGTCAATTTTTTAATGCTTTATCCGGCCACTCCTTTAGCAGTTTATTTTTAAAAAATTCATAAATAATTGAATATTCAAATGGGCTTTGGCCCAAAACAATTTATTAGATAGTCAAACGTAAGTGGTAACTTTAAACCCCCTCAAAGATGAAAACCTCGTATCAAAAAAAAAAAAAAAATATGAAAACCATAGGAAATTTCTTAGCTTAGGCAAAAGAAAAGTAGCAAATTTTGATTTCGGTAAAGACTAGGGTCAAAGAATTAAAAGATCTAGACATCTAGACCTAGTTCCGCTGTTCGAGTCTTTAACGTGGGAGAAGAATTTCATTGATGGCAATATTATTATTTCCAGCCATCTTTGTTTTAATCTCTTTCTTTCAAAGGCGTGATAATTATTACAATGAACTTACCCAACACATACTAAAGCTGGAAGTAGTAAAAAGTCATGGTTCAAATGATTTATAGAAAAAAACTCAATGTAAAGCAAAGAATAAGAAGAGCTTCTACTCTATGACCTTCTGCTTAGAAACTGTTTTGACGGTGAACACAGGTTTTTTAAGGCTAGACTAGAGACTCCTAATAAGATAGATCTTTATCTATCACTCTTATTATCAAATAAATAATAAATTCAGGTAAATAATATTAAAATAAAATATATGTGGGCCACATTAAGTCCCCTAATGAAAATACTTTTTATGTAAAGGTCATCCACATTTTGTTACAGCTGAATTAAATTAATGTCACAAATTTGTACAGATCCCATCTCCTGCTTTCAAGTATGAGGGAGTATGATTCCCTTCAAAGCATCAATATTTTTTCTATTATTTTCTTAGGTTTTAGTTAATTTCATAATTAAGTAAAGAATATATATAATCTTGTAAAAAATGAGTAGCACAGTAGCATTGGGAAGAAACTAAAAAAAGAAAAAAAAAAAAAAAAGCCTATATATATATATGGACAAAGTTTAGCTACAAAATCGGTTGTAGCCTTAGGCTACAAACTCACTCAATATCTTTTTATTGGAAGTGAATTTTGACAAATCCACCATTGGATTATATCTTCTTCTTATATTCTTCATGTTTGCAAAATTTCAAGAAAATTAAAGATCAATAGTTATGTCATCAGTACATTTTTAAATTGAAAGTTTTTGTAATTTAAAATTATGCATAAAATATAAGTATAGATTATATAGTAAATAATATGCGATTGACATAAAATTTGACATATGTATTAAAAGCGTAAAAAAACATGCAATTGAACGGTTAGATTTTTAAAATATGCAGTAATATTTATTTTATTGAGTTAGTTTGTAGCCTAAGACTACAACCAATTTTGTAGCTAAACTTTGTCCTATATATATAACTAGTTTCACTATGACTCGTGTAACTATGACTTTATCAATTTTGATGAAGCAAATTAGCTAGATAGTCATGACAAATTCCTAGCTTAAGAAATCAGTGATCAGTGAGCATGGATTCAAAAAAGTTGTCCTTGTGCCTTGCTTTAGTAGCAAAGGGAAGAAGTGAAAAATACGATATACGTCTTTACTGTCTTAGGTTCAATTATTCAAAAATAATAATTGAATCATTTCAGTAAATTTTTTATTTGAAGAACTACTCAAATGGTTTCAAATCCTTTTTACCACCACACCAATAGACTCTCACACCAACTCCAAACCCCTTTTACACCGCCAAAAAGTAAACCCCATAATCCATTGAATATTGTTATAAACCATAAAATTTTAGTCGGATTCAAAGGTCACTAATCCTGCTGAACATGAGAGAAAGAGATTGTTTTTTGTTATAATTCTGCTTGATTGCCTCCTCCATTCAACGTAGATAAATAGAATTGAAAAATCTTCTGCAATAATATTGGCCCATTGGTCAGTTTTCTCAACAAAACAAAAAAGCCAACATTTTATTCAATGACTGAGAAAACCGAAAAGAGCAATAATTGTTTCCTCATACACTGGAACACCTAAACAACCTCACGTAACTGATAGACCTACCATCACAGCATTCCAAGCATCTTTAATTTGGCTAACAAACTCATCATAACAATGGGCTCCATATGATAACACCTAAGGAAACTGAATCATAACATTATAAAATTATGATTAAGTTTTTCATACTTAATCATAATTTTAACATTCTTAAAATTATGATTTGATAAAAAAAATGTTTATTAGAATATAATTTTTACAACAATATTACTTTAAAGTACCCATTTTATTTGTATAGTGGCATTAATTTAGCCAAGATTAATTGGCTAAAAGGATAACTACAAGATTAACCGTAATTATACTTAATGCATGTATGATTGTATTTACATTTCTAAATTAAATAATAGATATTCATTGGAACAATATTTAAATTATTATATAATCAATAAATTTATTTGTAAAAAGCATAATAAGTCACATATTGATAAAATTAATTTTTATATTTGCTAATATTTGTATTTATAAAAAGAAAAATATGTTTGAGTACAAAAATATTTTCTTGATGATGTTTATGTTTATAATCCAGGAATTCAATCCATGATATTGAGCATTTACTTGGTCTGGTCTGTATGAACATGTGCCATTCTTTCCGTGAAATAGTACATAATTCAAAGAACTGAGAGTTAATGCCTTGTGTCACACTACTTCATAGGGCCAAATTCGAATTTACGAAAACATTGAAATGAAAAATAGTTGATTTAAAGTTTAGAAATTAGGTAATGGAAATCCCAACTTGGACAATTGAGGATTGAGCAGAGTGTAACTTTCGAAATCTAATTACATATGAGCAATATTGCCATGATGTTGAACTGGTGCGTCTTAAAGGAATTGTGGAAAATTGGATTTGGTGATTGTTAAGCAATCTCCTCGATATTCAAGCTTGGTTACTTCGTCAACCCATCTAATGAATTACTCTAAAATCCTCAACAATGTGAATATGCACTATAGTTGACGTTAGAAGTATGGATTGCAACACCAAAACGCAATTATTACAGTAGTTCATGGGCAATGATTTCATTTCTTGTTGCTACAATGTTACTTCTCCTTACTCTACCACAAACCATAAATTTAATTCATTTGTATACTTCTGCATAGGGGATGTAGGTGAGCTTTCAAGATCCATATTTTCATGCACAAAGTAATTTTTTTTCCCAATAATCATAGTTAAAAGGTGTTGTAGAATCCCTAAAGTCATTTTTGTATTAATACCAACAAATTTGGGTAGAAAACACTTTCGAAATTAACAATTACACACTTAATTTCATTGAAGCTATCCAACAAATAATTAGTAAAAATCACCGGGATAAAAGTACATTGTTTAAGTTTCTCTTAGGAAAAGACATTTTAACACCATATAATAAAAGCAGAACTATACCCATCCACGTAGTAAGACAATTTAGCAAGCCTAGTAGTACGCCATATTTGAAAAAAATCAGTGCATTATAAAAGTCCACATTCATATTTTCAAAAACAATTGGTCTATTTGAAACATAGACTTTTTCGTTGGGAACTTCAAAAGGTGTTAGGCGAGTTACAAGACTTTTAGACTGTGTTTGTAATTAACAATTACACATTTTCATTGAACCTATAGAAGGAATAATTAGTTAAACTCATTGGAATCAAAATGTATACCGTCAAAGTTTCTTTTAGAAAAAGACATCTTAGCACCACATATAAAGCCAAACTAGACCCATCAACGTAGAATAGGGGGTAAGAAAATGTAGCAAGTCTAGCATCCCATATTATATGACAATTTATGCTGAAATTTCAGTTTTCGATCAATCAATTTACATTTTCTTCAATTAAAGTAGACTATAAAAACGTATATAAGAGGACATGACGAAGTCTTACAAATTCATCTAGACATATATAGCGAAACTGAAAGCTCAATGTGGGGTCCGACAATTTATAATGTCTTCAAATAAAGTCATTGCATGCAAATGTCTATTAGGATCCAAAACATTTAGTCATGGCAAAATGTTAAAAATGTCTTTATTAACTTTATTAAGCTGGGATCATTTTTCTAAAAAAAAAAAAAAAAAAGTTGGAATCACTGTTTTAATATGAGCAGAAAGTAAATGAAATACGGATTTTTTTTCACACTTTTTGAACATATTTTCAAGCACAAGTACACATTTTTTTCCCCAGTAATTACAGTTAAAACGTGTTGTAGTATCCCTAATGTCATTCTTGTATTAATACCAACAATTTGCATAGAAAACACTTTCGAAATTAACAATTACACAATTTCATTGAAGTTATCCAACGAATAATTAGTAAAATTCATTGGGATAAAAAGTACATTGTTTAAGTTTCTCTTAAGAAAATACATTTTAACACCATATATTAAAAGCCGAACTATACCCATCCACGTAGTAAGAAAATTTAGCAAGCCTAGTAGTCCAAGTACACCATATTTGACTACACAGGCATTTCATTCTTTCATGATTCCATCAATCAATTTTCATGGTCTTAACATCAAAGTAAACCATAAAAATCCAACATAAATAAGGGGGCACGGAATTTTAAAAAAAAAATCCAGCTAGACATATGTAGCTAAACTAAAAGTCCATTTCTTCATCTGACAATTTATAATGTTTTAAAGTCATTGCCGAGAGTAAAGAATCTAGGCACTAATATTTTCATCATCGAACTCATTATAAGTATATTAAAATTATTAACATAGTTTACTTCAAGTTAAACTTATTTGAAGAATTATATAAAAATACTATTTTTATTAAAAATCAGAAATCAAAAGCTTCAAATTTGTTTCTTCAATTAAAGTAGACTATAAAAACGTATATAAGGGGACATGACAAAGTCTTACAAATTCATCTAGACATACATAGCGAAACTGAAAGCTCAATGTGGGGTCTGACAATTTATAATGTCTTCAACTAAAGTCATTGCATGCAAACGTCTATTAGGATCCAAAACATTTAGTCATGGCAAAATGTTAAAAATGTCTTTATCAACTTTATTAAGTTGGAATCATTTTTCTCAAAAAAAAAAAAAAAAAGTTGGAATCACTGGTTTAATATGAGCAGAAAGTAAATGAAATACGGATTTTTTTTCACACTTCTTGAACATATTTTCAAGCACAAGTACACATTTTTTCCCCAGTAATTACAGTTAAAACGTGTTGTAGTATCCCTAATGTCATTCTTGTATTAATACCAACAATTTGCATAGAAAGCACTTTCGAAATTAACAATTACACAATTTCATTGAAGCTATCCAACGAACAATTAGTAAAAATTATTGGGATAAAAAGTACATTGCTTAAGTTTCTCTTAGGAAAAGACATTTTAACACCATATATTAAAAGCCGAACTATACCCATCCACGTAGTAAGAAAATTTAGCAAGCCTAGTAGTACTAGTACACCATATTTGACTACACAGGCATTTCATTCTTTCATGATTCCATCAATCAATTTACATGGTCTTAAAATCAAAGTAGACCATAAAAATCCAACATAAATAAGGGGACACGGAATTTTTTTTTTTAAAATCCAGCTAGACATGTGTAGCTAAACTAAAAGTCCATTTCTCCATCTGACAATTTATAATGTTTTAAAGTCATTGCCGAGAGTAAAGAATCTATAGGCACTAATATTTTCGTCATCGAACTCATTATAAGTAATTAAAATTATTAACATAGTTTACTTCAAGTTAAACTTATTTGAAAGAATTATATAAAAATACTATTTTTATTAAAAATCAGAAATCAAAAGCTTCAAATTAGTAGAATTTAAGGAAGTTTTAATATTTTTAATCTATTATAATTCTTATTTATAATAAAATTTGAGTTTAAATGATTTGCTTTCATCATGTAACTTGGAATTTATTTTACTGTTTGAGAGAGGTGACTTGGAATTAGTTTGAAATAAAAGCCACCCAATGCTATTTAATTTTTCATCCTAAAAAATAAGTGCTCCCTTTCACTATCAGTGTTTTCTGACCCTTTGAAGCTTCCCTCACGGTCTAAGTCCTAACCACCAAATGAGTATTTTAAGTTAAAGCTAGCAAAAAGATTAATGCAAATAATTGAAAATAGATTATGAAAGAATTGTGCACTATCAAGTTTTGAAAGACCTTGTTTCTCAAAAAAAAAAAAAAAAAGTTGTGTAAGACCTTACTCTTTTGTTCTCTAATGTTTAAGGTGGCCATATTATTATTCTTACTATGATTATTATTGACTTGTGGCTAATATTATTATAGAATAATATCAAATTCCATAATCTAATATTGATATGGCCATATGGGTTTAACTAGCTTAGGTTCTATTTGATTAAGGATTTTTGTTTTCGATTTCAAAACAGTATAAAGATAATTTTCTAAAAATAAAATGTGAAACTAGTTTTCAAAGAATAATTTTTTCATTATATATGTGTTTGGCTTTCACTGTTGAGACCAATTTTCAAAATACTAAAAGCAAAAAAGTGATATTTGAAAGATTATTATTACTTTAATTTCTTTTTAAAATTTTTATTCTTTAGAAAGTAACTTGTAGATTACTATTTTCTTTTTGGATAATGATAAGTTTCAAAATTAAATTATGGAGTCTATTGTTTTCAATTTATTAATAACTATGTCATTAAAAATATTTTTTGTATATTGAAAACATCATCTCTGCAGTTTTCCAAATCCTATTTTAAACAGAAATAATTGGAAATAATTTTCTAAAAATTGAATTTAGAAAACATCAGCCAAAATAATAGATTCAAGTGCGATACCCACAATTTATTAATGATTTACAAAAAAAAATTGTATTAAATCTTATTGCCACACAAGCCCTAAGCTAGTTATTTTTTTTTTTAGAAGAATAGTTAAAATACTTGATTTAAAAATACTAAATTTACTATCAATTTTATTATAAAATATTTACAAACTGACATGATGATAAATGTGATTGGTATGCATTAATTATATTATTTAAAAATTAGTATTTACTTTAATTTATTTTTTTTATATTTAAAAGTTGACATATAATTTTATAAGGTTTAATATACTAAAATTTGTATTGTCCGGAAGTTATTCTTATACTAATACCAACAATATTAGGGTATAAAACACATTCTGAAATAAACAGTTACACAATTTTGATGAATCTATAGAAGGATTTTTTTTTTTGGGAGAAACAATAGAACCATTTTTTTTTTTTGAAACAATAGAATGAATAATTAGTAAAACTCATTGGGATAAAATGTACATTGTCAAAGTTTCTTTTAGGAAAAGACATCTTAACACCACATATAAAGCCAAACTAGACTCATCAACGTAGAATAGGGGTTAAGACAATATAATAAACTTAATTATTACTGTTGTTATTATCTTCTTCTAGTTGTTAAAAGAAAATTTTGGGTTTAATATTATTCATCTAATATTATTATAAAAGAAAGTCAAATTTCATTGATGTTTTAGCCTGATAATAAAGAATCATCATACATATGGAAAGGACGCCATATATACTTTAAAATTCTATTGTATTTATATATTAAAAAAAATTACATATTTTAGTTGAAAAAATCATGTGCATTATAAAAGTCCTCATTCATATTTTCAAAAAACAGTTGGTCTATTTGAAACATAGACTTCTTCGTGGGGAACTTCAAAAGGTGTTAGGTGAATTACAAGACTTGTGTTTGAAATTAACAATTACACATTTTCGTTGAACCTATAGAAGGAATAATTAGTTAAATTCAATGATCATCAAAGTTTCTTTTAGAAAAAGACATCTTAGCATGCAAAGAAAAAGAAAGCTCATATGGGGTCTGACAATTTATAATGTCTTCAATTAAATACATTGCATGCAAACGTCTATTAGGATCCTAAACATTAAGTCATTGCAAAATGTAAAAAATGTCTTTATCAACTTTATTAAGTTGGAATCAAAGAGAGACTTAGCACTATGATGTCGATTCTGGTTTAAGATGAATAGAAAGTAAATGAAATACAAAATTTTTTTTATTTTTTTTTCTCACTTCTTGTACATATTTTAATGCACAAGTATACACTTTTTACCCAGTAATCACAGTTAAAACGTGTTGTAGTATATCTAATGTCATTCTTGTATTAATACAAACAATTTTCGTAGAAAACACTTTTGAAATTAGCAACTACACACTTTCATTGAAGCTATTCAACGAATAATTAGTAAAAATCATTGGGAGAAAAAGTACATTGTTTGAAACTTTGAGTTTCTCTTGGGAAAAGACATCTTAACAACTTATAACTAAACCCATTAACGTAGATTAGGGGGTAAGACAATTTAGCAAGTCTAGTAATAAGCCATATATGATTATGCTGAAATTTAATTTTTTTTTTTAGGATTCCATCAATCAATTTACATTGTCTTAAATCAAAGTAGACTATACAAATCCAACGTAAATAAGGGGACACTGAAAATTTTAAAGCGTTCAACTCTAGGATGAGTGGATGCTATTGGATTGTTTCTTCGAAAATCATGCATCAATTCGTGTCACTAATTCACTATGAGTACAAATAGAGAAATGCTAAGTTTATAACATTTTCACAATAAATCTTAAGTAATAAGCTGTTAAGGACTGTTACTAGTGGTGGACAAAAAAATAATTTTAGTAGTAGGTTCAAATTCGAACTATTTATAACTTACCCTCTAATATTTGTTGGGCAAATATAATGAATATAATATTTCTCACATATATATGGGAGCTAGACTTCGAAGTCATCGGAAATGATAACTTGTGTCACTACGACACTATCAAAAAATTGTGGTAAAGCATATTAGATAGCCATGACAAATTCCTAGCTTAAGATATCAGTGAGCATAGTTTAACGTTAACAAATCACTTGACCCCTTTGCCTTGCTTTGGTGGTAAAAGGGAAGAGGTGAAATATAAGACATACGTCTTAACGTTCAACTATTCATATAGCATTGAATGATTTCAGTAAATTTTGACTTGTAGAACTACTCTAAAAGGTTCAAATCCTTTTTACCACAATACAAACAGACTCCCACTCTAACTGCAAACCCCTTTTCACACCTCCAGAAAGTAAACTTATAATCCATTGCCAATGATATAAGACAAGTTTTATTATATTTGAGAAAATGAATAGAATTTTAGTCAGATTTGAGGTGACTAATCTTCTGAACATAAGAGAAAAAGACTTTTTTTGGTTTTAAAATTATTTCATTCCCTCTTTCATTCAAGAATTAAGATACATAGATTGAGACTGAAATAATCTCCTTTAAAAGAAAAGCACTGTTACACCTATCAGTTACATTTAAATTCAAATGTATCTCCTAACCCTAAACAGTGGCGAAATAATTTCCTGTATCTCGTAACCCTAAACAGGATTCCTAACTAATTTCCTGTAGTTGGTTTCATACACAACGAAACAACTTCCACCCACGATTAAGTATGGGATTAAGATAAGAGCATCAATGCATCAAATATGCAATGTTACAAGTATGATTTCATTAGGCTTAAATTAGTCTTAATCATTTATACCGGCATTAATTATAAATTATTAGCAGTAAATAGTAGTAAAAAGAAAGAAAGCGAAAGTCACTGGAAATTTCTTTTAATAGATTATACACCATTGTTAAAAAAAGTGATGTTTACATTGTTGTTGTCTTTTGCAACAAAAAGTAGTAGTGGACCAGTGGTTTTCGGTTTTAATTTCTGAAAAGATGAGAGATAATTAAAACATAAGAAGTAGTACAATCATCGACTAGGCCTATTGTTATTAGTTCTGAATAAAAATGATTGTGAATAATAAATCTAATTAAAAATGATATTATTTTATCATGACAAGTTTCTCGATAAAATTTATGAGAACCATCACGTACTTAGCATAAAATTGTTTTCACGCTGCACGGTTTGCACTGTTCTCTCACCATGCATATTTCATTACCTGCTTCGTATTAATATGATTTATATATTGTTCACATTTAATAAAAGTTCTTTTTTTTTTTTAAATATTAAGTATTTTTAACACATATGGAAAGAGAGGGGAGAAGGTCTTAAGTGAACCTATTTGGCATTAGCTTCAATTTGGCATTTTTAGTTGTTATGTACAGTTTTTAAAACTTCACTTTTTTTTTTTTTTTTAATTACTTTTTCAAAATTTTTCAAGGTATAAGTATACTTTAGCATATTTTTTGTAAACATTTTCATCAAAAAATTTGATAAACTATTCCTATACACACATGAGTTTCATAAAAAAAAAATGATTGTATTATTGCAAATGTCTTACGCCAAAGACAAAAACTAAACTCGATTCAGACTAGAAAGTCTAAAAGTTGTAGAAAGATACTATTTTCACACATAAAATGTCAAAAAGTTATATTTTTGATAAGCAAAAGTCAAAAAGTTATAGAAGATAATACTTTGTATGTAGCATTACTCACGTGAGAGAGGTAACTTGAAAACAATATATTGTCCTTAAAATTTGTGATTGTGTCAAATTGTTTTGTTTTCTTCACCATAAATGACATTACTCTTTTTCAAACAGGTGATTACATAATTAGATTATGTAATCATATATAAATAGTTTTGTTCTCTTTACTAAAAAAGATTAGGAGATTACATAATTTCCATATGGTTTTGATTGGTTTAATATTTGTGAAAGGTATCAATTGGAGGGAGGAGTATTAAAATCTTTTATTTAAATTGTGAAAGCTAAAACATATTGAAACATAAAAAATCATTTGTAAAATTATAAGACCTTTTGCGTATGCTATGTGAGAGCTATGAAATTATACATTACTAATCAACTATTTAATTAGGTGATGTTGGGTGAAGTGGTATAGTTGATGTTGGGTAAAGACATATGTCAATTTTTTAAGGAATTAATCACCTAACTTTGGGTTACATTAAACCGAGAAAAAATAATTAATCCGTGTGAAGTTGACAGTGTAGTCCTACATTAAACCGAGAAAAAATAATTAATCCGTGTGAAATTGAAAATATAGTCCTGAGACCGTATGTACAATGCAATATGTCATATGTGAAGTGGATCCTTAACATAAGTGATTTAACATAAATAATAGGTCTAGAGCCTAGCCTGTCAATTTTTGGCATTTGGGCCCCCAAAACCCAAGCTCTTCAACACCAGCTGACTTGAGCCCTATTTGTGCTGTATATACTTAATAGGAATGCATGTTATTGTTCAAAATATCCAGCAAAAGGCTTTCAATGTGTTTCCTGGTGATAGAGGAGTTTAGATTTTCATACAACCAATCCTGTAAAGATAAGAAGAAATTCGTTAGAAGATTAATGGAGAGATGATTCCACATGAATTTGGCGCGACGATAGTCCCTTAACATTTGCAAAGTGGTTTCCAGCTGATGGCATCTCAGACAAACTTGTTATTTTAATATATAGATTAGACAACATTGTTTATAAAAAGTGATCTTTAATTAGATTATTGTTATCTTTTTCCATTATGAGTCCAAATTCCGTGGGCAACAAAAAGGTGTAGTGGTTTCACAGTTTTAATTTCTGGAAAAACTAGTTGTTGACCCATGCTTATCTATTTTTTAAAAAATATAAAAAAAATATAAGTTATTTAGTGTTTTTGAATAATTAGTGTCTATAGTAGTAAGCTAATTTAGGAATATTATATAATTATTGTGAACTTTTGTGGAACTTGTGTCCCTAAAAGAACTTGCCACAATAAGGCGTTGTGTATATTTAAGTTATTAATATAATTTTTTAATAAATGGCATTAGCTATGGTGTCCCAAGTCTATAATTAGAACCCCACCCCCTATCCTTCACTATCTACCTATTAAAAAAAAATTATTAACATAATTTGCTTGAAGTGAAACATTTTTGCTAGATTTTCAATAAGCTTAAAAAATTATTCAAATTGACCATAGGTTTCTAGAAATTTAAAGAGTGGTGTCCCATCCCATGTCTATGTAATTTTATTTATTTATTTTGGGAATCCATGCCTATGTATCCAGAGGTGCACGTTTATATAGATACATTAAAATTATTAACATTATTTTTTTAAAAATAAATTATAGTTCCAAAGTTTATAGAAATTTATTTATTTAGAGTATTATGCCAGAACTTTGAAAAAAATTTAGAAAGAGTATCATTATTTATTTTATCGTGGGTCAACCTATTCTACAGAATTTGGGTTCACCTGATTATGTTGGAATGAGACACTACTGTTGGAGTCCCCTTGTTGATGTGGGTCTTGAGTTGCCAGAATTGGTGCAGTTGTTGGTATTGTTTGATCATGTACTCTTTGCCTTTGGATGCCACCCAAGTGTACCATTCGGTGGCATTTATTAATTATTATGGGAACCAATTTCAAAATCGTTGTCTGTTCCACAGAGAAAGGCATTGGTTGGGCTGTTTGGTTCAACAGAAACAGGTTTGTACATGAGGGCTGTGGACTCCCTCTAAACAAGTGTGGAAATTGGCTAAAAGTAGTGCTGATGACTTTGCTTGCTCTGCCACGTGGGACTTTAGCCAAATTAGAACTCTCCCGTCCAGCTGGGTTCCTCCTCCCCCTAGAGTCCACAAAATAAATGTTGATGGGGCATCATTAGAGCTGGAAAGTTTCTCGAGTACTGGTGTTTTCATTAGAGATTATAGGGGTCAAGTTGTGGCTGCCCTTTGTAAACCCCTTTAAGCTTGCTTCTCTGCTGAGCTTATGGAGATCATGGCTTTGGAGCAGGGTGTTCTTTTATAGCTTGTTTGGATGTTTAAAAATGGAGGGGGAGTAGAGTAGAGGGAGGGGGAGTAGAGTAGAGAGAGGGAGAGTAATTTAATACCCTTATTTGGAAGTTTTTTAAGGAAGGAGGGTGAGGGATTTAGAGGAGTTTCAACTCCCTCTAACCCTTCATTTTTAATTTCCCCAAATTGGAGAGATTTGGAGAGAGAGTAAAGGATAAAAATGCTTGACCAAATGAATTACCAAATTTGCCCTTACTATATTAACAAAATTACAAATGAAAAGACTAATTACTCCTCTCCCCCTTACTTAATTTTAAAAACATCCAAATAAGGTAGAGGATAATCATTTCCCTCTACTCTCCTTCCCACTACTCTCCTCCCTCTCTAAACTTCCAAACAGGCCATTAGCTTAAGAGTCCAGCTGCCTCGGGTCATTATTGAATCAGATTCCTCCAATGCCATTCAAGCAATCCAGGAAAAAGCCATGGGTAGCAGCTTTGGGCACCTCATTCAGGGGATCCTTCAGGCTAGTGTTTCCTTTGAGACTTGCATTTTCAAACACTTAAGCAGAAACTTCAACACAGTGGCCCACGAGCTCGCCCAGCACGCTAGAAGATCGAGAACTCAGCAACTATGGAAAGGAGTTACGCCTCCTATTGTAGCCCTTTTCCTTCAATCTGATATGTTGTAATGCTTTGTTTCTGCTCTGCTTTGTAGGCTGCATTGTTTGACTCTTTTATTTGGTTTAAATCTAAATCATTCACCATTCAAAAAAAAAAAAAAAAAAGGAAATGCATTGTTTTTTGGGTATAAACTGAGAGTGCTAGAGCATTATTGCCTCTAGGTGGAGGTATGCGGGTCATTGTTTTTTTAGGCAGGATTATCTTTTTTTTAGAAAAACATTTCTCAAAATTGACGTAGTTTTAAAAAATGAAATTGCCAATCATTTGATGTCATTTGTTAGCACTACTTTAAGCGAATAATTACACCACTGTTGTATAATTATGCTGTAACAATGGAAGTTCTATTACCAATTTGTTGTAGGAAAAGGCTTCAGAATTTATAAAGTATTTCCAGACAAGATTGATTGTGAAATATAGACTTTAGAAAGATCTCCAAAGTGAGTAAAAAAATAAAATAAAAAATAAACTCCAAATAATAGGAAACAATGGGATCTCGAAAGAAAAATCAACACTAACACACACAAGGGATGCATCGAGGATTTACATGATTTGGCTTTTAGCCTACATAAAGATCTCATCTCCGCTCTCTCTCTCTCTCTCTCTTTGGAATTGACAAATCTGATTCATCATCTGATGTTCTGAACTAAATAGTGAATAGCAGATGCACAACAGTAACTAATATTGAATAGCTTCGCCTTTATCTCAATTCTCTCTCTCACCCACCCACTGTCCACAAACTAGTCTGATCGGTGACTTAATAGACTCAGCCCCTCATCTTTTGTCTTTTCTATAACTGTTTAAGAGCATCCACACCTGCTATTTAAAAGATTTCGTTTATTTTACCAAAAAAAATAAATAAATAAATAACTCTTACTTTTTTTATTTTACATCGTTACTTTTACAAAACTCTCATATCAATTTATCTATTATATACACATCAACACTCCTTTCTTTAGTCTTTATCTCTATCTTTGCCTCTCTTTCTTCTCCTCTTTTTTTTTTTTTTTTTTTTTGAGAATCTTTTCTTTCCTCTTCTTCTTTTACAATTTGAGTTTTATGCTTTTATTATAGATGATAATTTTGGATTGGGTTTGATTAAGGGCAGTGATTTTGGGCAGAGAAAGCAAAATTTTGGTATGGGTTTTTCTTCATTTTCTTCAGCATCTTCTTCTTTCTTTCCTCTTCTTCTCCTTCTTTCTTTTTTCAATTTCGGTTTGTTTATTTATATGAATTTATATATGGGTTTGATGAATTTGGATCTAGATTTAGAACGATTTTGATGATTTTGTGGTATGTCTGTAATGATTTTGGGTTGGGATCCCCGCTGAGTTTTGATTGATTTTGAGCTGGGTTTTCCAGTGGTTTGTCTTGATTTTGAGTTGGGTTTTCTAATTGCTTTTCCATTGATTTTGGGCTAATTTTCTGATGATTTTGGGTTAATTCTTTGTGCTAGGTTGCGGTGTTTGGTGGTGGCACTGGGTTTGGTGGTTGGGTGGTTATTTTGGCACGCTGGGTTGTTGTAATTGTTGGGGAAGAGAAGTAGTTTGATAGAGGAGAGAGAAAAAAAGATAAAAAAATCATTTACACATGAACAGTAACCATATATATTTACACGCTTACTGTTCATTTACACAGTCAAGTATATATTTTGCACAATTTTACACCCACTGATATGGGTGTATTTTGGTCAAATTGTGTAAAAAGAGCTGTTTTTTGTATTTTGCAAGATTATCCATAGACTAATATGGATGCCCTAAGTGTAGGCAAATTTTTTTTTTTTTTTTTTTATGGGAAAGGAGTGTATGTAATTGTGTTGTGTTGTGCTTTTTTTTTTTTTTTTTTTTTTTTTTTTTTGGATAGGAGTGCATGTACTTGTGTTGATTGGCAATTACTTCTTTAGGAGGGGAGGGGAGGGGGGGGGGGGGGATGGAACTAGAATAGTGGGCGTTAAAAGTATGTGCACAAGACATTATAAAAGACAAAAAAAAAAAAAAAAAAATTGTTAGGAAACTGTTTCAAAATATGAAAATTTGAAGAAGTTGTAAAATTTTATTTATTTATTTATTTTTGTTATTATTGTCAATATATGATTCTGGAGCTTACACTAGTGTACCACTAGTTAGCACATGTGTAAAAAACCACTTATAAAGCAGACAAACTTTTGTTGCTGGGTATTTTTTTTTTATTAAATTGTGTAATTTATGTTTTTTAAGGACTAGTCTGAAAAAGATTTCTGAAGCCGCCACTGGCATGGCATCAAATTGCCCCATCCCAAGCACACTAATTTAAGTGGCCCACAATAATAAAAATGTTAATCGCAAACCGAAGCGATGCGTATGAATAAATAACTATTTTGCATTGTAATATAATGTATAACTTTTTCTCTAAAATTTGTTGAAGATAAACTGTTCTCCTTAAAAATTAAATAGTTTCTATTCATTCCAACTTGGTTCAATTAGGTCTACTACGGTTCAATTTGGTCCACTCAGTAAAATTCAACCCCCTTCAATCCATATTAGACTAATTAGGCCTTAAATTGATTCTTTTTATAGATTACTTTTTCAAGTTTAGCTCAAGGATTCATTTTTCCTCTTAATTTTTGGATTGAAAAGTATGAAATATGAGACACCAAAATGCAATAAAAATTATAAATATTGCATTATAGACAGACAATTTGGTCCACTCGGTCAGTGTTTTACTTCTTCTTTTATCATTATTATTATTTTGGGTGGAAAGAGAGAAGGAGACAGACAAGTGGGTGGGGGATGGAACTAGAATAGTGGGCATTAAAAGTAAGTGCACAAGACATTATAAAAGACAAAAAAAAAAAAAAAAAAAAACTTTGTTAGGCAACTATTTCAAAATATGAAAATTCAAAGAAAGAAGTTGCAAAATTTTATTTATTTATTTATTTATTTTTGTTATTATTGTCAATATTTGAATTTTTCTTTTTATTAAATTGTGTAATTTATGTTTTTTAAGGATTAGCCTTAAAAGAATTTCTGAAATTGCCACTGGCATGGCATCAAATTGCCACATCCCAAGCACACTAATTTAAGTGGCCCACAATTATAAAAATTTTAAACGCAAACCCAAGCGATGCGTATGAATAAGTAATTATTTTGCATTGTAATATAATGTATAATTTTTTTCTCTAAAATTTGTTGAAGATAAACTGTTCTTCTTAAAAATTAAACAATTTCTATTCATTCCAACTTGGTTCAATTAGGTCTACTACGGTTCAATTTGGTCCACTCAGTAAATTTCAACCCCCTTCAACCCATATTAGACTAATTAGGTCTTAAATTGATTCTTTTTATAGATTACTTTTTCAAGTTTAGCACAAGGATTCATTTTTTCTCTTAATTTTTGGATTGAAAAGTATGAAATATGAAACCCAAAAATGCAATAAAAATTATAAATATTGCATCACAGACAGACAATTTGGTCCACTTTGTCAGTGTTTTACTTCTTCTTTTATCATTATTATTATTTTGGGTGGAAAGAGAGAAGGAGACAGACAAGTGGGTGGGGGATGGAGCTAGAATTGTGGGCGTTAAAAGTAAGTGCACAAGACATTATAAAAGACAAAAAAAAAAAAAAAAGAAAAAAAAAAAAGAAAACTTTGTTAGGTAACTATTTCAAAATATGAAAATTTGAAGAAAGAAGTTGTAAAACTTTATTTATTTATTTATTTATTTTTGTTACTATTGTCAATATATGAATTTTTCTTTTTATTAAATTGTGTAATTTATGTTTTTTAAGGACTACCCTGAAAAGAATTTCTGAAACTGCCACTAGCATGGCATCAAATTGCCACATCCCAAGCACACTAATTTAAGTGGCCCATAATTATAAAAATTTTAATCGCATACCCAAGCGATGTGTATGAATAAATAATTATTTTGCATTGTAATATAATGTATAATTTTTTCTCTAAAATTTGTTTAAGATAAACTGTTGTCCTTAAAAATTAAATAGTTTCTATTCATTCCAACTTGGTTCAATTAGGTCTACTATGGTTCAATTTGGTCCACTCAGTAAATTTCAACCACCTTCAATCCATATTAGACTAATTAGGCCTTAAATTGATTCCTTTTATAAATTACTTTTTCAAGTTTAGCTCAAGGATTCATTTTTTTTCTTAATTTTTGGATTGAAAAGTACAAAATATGAGACTCAAAAATGCAATAAAAATTATAAATATTGCATTATAGACAGACAATTTAGTCCACTCAATTAGTGTTTTACTTCTTCTTTTATTATTATTATTATTTTGGGTGGAAAGAGAGAAGGAGACAGACAAGTGGGTGGGGGATGGAACTAGAATAGTGGGCATTAAAAGTAAGTGCACAAGACATTATAAAAGACCAAAAAAAAAAAAAAAAAACTTTGTTAGGCAACTATTTCAAAATATGAAAATTCGAAGAAAGAAGTTGTAAAACTTTATTTATTTATTTATTTTTGTTATTATTGTCAATATATGAATTTTTTTTAATTAAATTGTGTACTTTATGTTTTTTAAGGACTACCCTGAAAGGAATTTCTGAAGCCGCCACTGGTATGGCATCCAATTGCCACATCCCAAGCACACTAATTTAAGTGGCCCACAATTATAAAAATGTTAATCGCAAACCGAAGCGATGCGTATGAATAAATAATTATTTTGTATTGTAATATAATGTATAATTTTTCTGTAAAATTTGTTGAAGATAAACTGTTCTCCTTAAAAATTAAACAATTTCTATTCATTCCAACTTGGTTCAATTAGGTCTACTACGGTTCAATTTGGTCCACTCAGTAAATTTCAATCCCCTTCAATCCATATTAGACTAATTAGGCCTTAAATTGATTCTTTTTATAGATTACTTTTTCAAGTTTAGCTCAAGGATTCATTTTTTTTTCTAAATTTTTGGATTGAAAAGTATGAAATATGAGACCCGAAAATGCAATAAAAATGATAAATATTGCATTATAGATAGACAATGTGGTCCACTCTGTCAGTGTTTAACTTCTTCTTTTATCATTATTATTATTTTGGGAGGAAAGAGAGAAGGAGACAGACAAACAAACCTATGGACATTGAGAAATTGTCTTTGCCAAAGCTTTTCATTCTATTTAGGCCAGTTTTAAATAAAATTTTCATCAAACGATAGCCACATAATAACGAATTATTTTTGTCAATAAAAAGATATATTGTGGAATAAAATTAAATGCATCTTACATATATAGAAGATAAGGGACTGTGTATGGCATCAAATTGCCATATCATGCACACTTATTATACTTTTATTGGCAACCAAAAGCAAACTCAATGTGACTAGTGCCAATACCTTTACACTAGTTTTTGCTGAGTAAAGCATCTGCATGCTCTTGAATAACCTTCCAAGCCCTAATCACATGTCTTTCCTCTGTCAGAGTTGCACCAATAGCACACCGTATAATGTATGCTCCATCAATCATAGTAGAAGACATGTACACATTTCCTGACCCATTGATCGACTCTAGCAGTTTCTTGTTTAGCTCATTTGCACATTCTACTTGATTAGCCACATTGTTATCATTTGGCCATGGCAAAACCCTAAAGCAAACCAGAGCAAAGTTTCTAGGGGCCACAACTTCAAACCTATTATCATTTCTTAGAAGCTCTTCAAAAAGTTTTGCTATTTTGACATGGCTTCTTAGGAAGTTCCTGAGGTTAACCACACCATAGCTTCTTAGCACAAGCCATAGTTTCATGGCTCGGAATCTTCTGCTCAAGGTTATTTGCCAGTCTTTGTAGTCCACCACTTGTTTTGAATATGTGGCCTTGTTTCTCAAAAACTCTGGATTTGTTGAGAGAGATTTTATCAAGGCACTTGGATCCTTCACCCAAAGGCAGCAACAATCTAGAGTTGTGAGGAACCATTTATGTGCATTCAAAGTAAACGAGTTTGCACCCTCAATCCCATCAATGAAATGACGAAACTCTGGGCAAATACAAGCACTTCCAGCATATGCAGCATCGACATGAACCCATATGTTAAAATCTTTGGCTACTTCACATAATTGCCCTATCGGATCTATAGCATTTGTTGAGGTTGTCCCAACTGTGGCACATAGAAAGAATGGGACTAGCCCAGCTTCAACATCTGCATGAACTGTATCTCTTAGAGAGTTCGGGCATAATCCAAATGAATTTGACTTCGTAGTTTTGATGGCTCGGAAGTTCTTTGTGTGGATTCCAGCAATTAGAGCGGCCTTTTGTAGTGCACTATGTGTTTGGTCAGACCCATAGACCACCAACTTTTCCATCTTCTTACTCCCACATCGGTTTAGCATCTGATCCCTCGCTGCAGCTAGTGTACACAAAATGGCCTCACAAGTAGTCCCTTGTAATACACCTCCACCATTGCCTTTGAAAAGGAAAGACTTTGGTAGCAGAAGCATTTCTCCAAGCCAATCCATGACAATACATTCTAGCTCAATTGCAGCTGGTGATGACATCCAATTGAATCCAACTACATTAAAGCCAGTGCTTAGAATTTCACCAAGAAAACCTGCGGTGCTACCACTTGATGGAAAGTAGGCAAAGTGATGAGGACTCTGCCAATGTGTGATCCCAGGTATAATATATTTTTGCACATCTTGGAGGATGGTTTCAATTGATTCAGGATAATAGGGGGCAGATTCTGGCAAGAGTTTTTTAAGGTAACCTGGTTCAACTTGGCTTAGGACTTTGTAACCCTCTATATTTTGGTAATAATCGGCAATGAAGTCTATCAACATGTGGCCTTGCCTCCTGAATTCCTCTGGGTCCAGAGGGTTAACCATCACGTGAGAATCATTTTCAAGTTCATGATCAAGCTTGAGGCTACCCATATTGATTGTTTTGAGTAGGTTTTTTTGCAAAACTAAAAGTTGCTCTATGAAAAATAAAGGAGAAAAATCTATGCAGAATCTAAGTTTGCGCTGGCTGAGTGAGATATAATCAATGGCAAGGAGGGCTTATAAAGAAGAGAGAAAAGCAATTAATTCATTTGAAAAAAAAGAAATGCTGAAGTTGCTATACATATTTATTGGAACCTAACTAACAACATACATACACTTGAGAACTCAGCTCCATAATTAAATTTTTTTTCGCTTTCATTATTATTCGTAACAAAAGTATTTGTATTGTTAGCAGGGTTAGTCCTAAACATTTTGGGGCCTTAGGCGAGAACTAAAATGTGGCATTTTTTATATTTATATATTAATTAAATTAATATTTATTTAATATTTTTATATTATATATAATATATTTCATTTAAAATCTATTTTTCTTGCCTTTCGAGATACAAATTGATTGATTAAATTTTTGTATTTAAGTTTTTCTAACATCTCATTTTCAATCGATAGTATAGCTAATCTAATTAATCTTTCCTGAGATATGTCGATCTTAGATATGATTTTATTAATTTTAATTTTGAAAAACTTTTTTCTGCAAAAGTAACTATAACACATATTGATAGTAAAATTCTATAAGTAATGCATGTATTTGGATATGAATCTAACATTTTTATATAATTTAGTATGTCAATTGGATTATATCCTTTCTTTTTTTACTGAAGAAGGTAGGAGTGTATCCTTTTAATTAGTTACAAATCGCTATAGAGAATACACTATTAATTAGTTACAAATCGTATTGAAACTAACATTAAAATAAAAGAAAAGCTTTGGTTATTTATTTATTTATTTATTTTTAGAGAAGAAAAAGCCTTGGTTAGCTAGTGGTGTAAGCTTCACCAATCGAATTTCAGTTCTTGCACCAATCTTTGTCAAATCACAATTACTAGGATCCCGTTTGGTAAAGGAGTTTGAGTAATGTTATTTTTTGAAATACGTTTGGGTGAAAAAGTGTGTGGAAATATGTGTAATATTGTTTATAAATTAAAAATGTAGGTTTTAATCACTCTACCAAACAGGGCCTAGATATTTTTGGTTGCGGCTTAATGATCCATCTTGCCATAATAATAGGAATGGAGCCCAATCAGTGTTTTTTATTTTTGGAATTTGGGCCCTTAAAATGCATGAGCAACTGACTTGGGCCCTATTTGAGCAGTATTTTTTGTGGGTTTTTGGAAGATAAATAGCTACCACGTAATAAATAAAAAAAAATAGTAAAAAGAAAGAAGAAGAAAATCCCTAGAAATTTGTTCCAACAGTTTAGACACCATTGTCAAGAAAAGGAAAATGCTAAAGAAAAAGAAATGGTATGGTTCAAGTATCTGGCGGTGAAGTTTTGAAGTGGTAACTTTAAACCCCTCAAAGATGAAAATCATAGGATTTTTCTTAGCTTAGACAAAAGAAAAGTAGCAAATTTTGATTTAGGTAAAGACTGTGGTCAAAGAATTAAAAGATGTTGACATCTAGACCTAGCTAGTTCCATTGTTCGAGTCTTTGACATGGGAGAAGTATTTCATTGATGGTGATATTATTATTTCGGTATTTTTAGCCATCTTTGTATCAATCTATTTCTTTCAAAGGCGTGATTGCTATTACAGTGAAAAGTAATAAAAATTGAGGTTTAAAAAAATGTAAATAAAAGCTAAAAATTATGCTTATAATTTCAAGCCAACCGACACGTTAACATGTGTTTCATAAGCGCAAACCTTGTTGGAAAACTAAAAAAATCTTTCGCGGAAACTGAACTTAGTTCAAACTAAAAGGTCAAAAAGTTACAAAAGATGGTGAAGTCTTTGTCACACTGTATTCTTCGTCAGGGGCGGAATTAGAACTTTGGGTTAGGGGGGTTTTACCGTTGATTATGTGCAGTGGTTTTAACTTTTGATTCTGGTCTTTAGTTATTGAGATTTTTTTTTAGGTAAAAACAAAATTATTTTTGTTTAGATTTTTTTTAAAGGGCTGGGTTATTTATTTTGGATAAAATTAGTTAATTGAGCTTAATTTTGTTGTTGAGCTTTTTTTTTTTTTTTTTTTTGGCTTGAATATTTTGTTTTAGATTTTAGATCTATAAATTCTTTTATGGTCACTAAAATGAGGAAGATGCTAGAAGTTTTTTATAAATTACTTATGTAATAAATGGTTATTGGTAAGTAAAAAAATGATATGAGTGGTGTGCCTGTATGCGAACCAATAAGAATTTGCTGCTAAAAAAGTTTGTAGAAATATTATAAAAAAGTTTGTGAGTATACCATTAGTTTTAAAGAATCAATGATATTGTTAAAAGAATATAAAATGTAATTTTATAAAATAAAATTACTAAAATTAATACACATATATATTAAAACAATTTAGGGAGGCCATTCCCACCCCCCCGCGGGTCCAAGGGTAGTTCCGCCCCTGTTCTTCACTGACATGCTTTTCTTTACCGAACCACGTACAACACCATACTGCTTCCATATTAATATGCTTTATTGTTCAGATTTCTTATAAGTTAAACTAGATGAAAGAGTATATTGTACATTACGTTTCGATTTTTAAACGTCCACTATTTCACATTTCTTTTTTATATTTATTTTTATTAATTAAAATATGGGTATTTTTAAAATATAGACAGTTTAACATTATTATAAATATGTGTGTAAAATAATGGATGTGAACCGTAAACATGTGTATTAAAATAATGGATGTGAACCGTAAACCGATATAAACAAGTAATTTTCTTTGTACGTGTATTTCATAAGCCAATGTATTATTGCGGATTTTAAGTCTTTCCTCCAAAGACATACACTGAACTTGGTTCAAACTAAGAAGTCAAAAAGTGATTTATAAAAAAATTATAGGACGAATATATTTCCAAACTCAATTAAAGTTGTTTTCACACTGTATTCTTCTCTCACATGCTTTTCTCTTTTTTTTTTTTTTAAGCTTTAATTCATTGATCTAAAAAGCAGAAGAACTATTCTTATTAAAACAAAAAGACGCATTGGAGTTTAAAGGAAACTTAGCAACCTCATGGGCAGCAAAGTTGCACGACCTCCATCCTAACGTTAACGCAAACGAAGAGCAAGAAGAAAAGGACTCACTAGAGCTACTGACATTACTAACAATATTAAAGATGGACCAACTTGGCTGGAAATTAACAACGGATGAGGAGCAATTATATCCAACAAGCTGGACCCCTTTGTGACTATGTCAAATAGTTTTGTTCTCTTTGATTGGTTCAAATTCAACGAATATTTGTGAAATCTATCAAATAAAATAAAATATATACTCTGAAATTGGGACAAGGGACTACACATATCTAAAAAATAGTTAGATATTCAAAGAATTTTGAACGCCTTCATTAGCAAAAGAAAAAAAGAAGTGAAATTTAAGCTAGTCCTTTATAGTTTGGGACACATGAATTATATCTCAGGGGACTGAGGGATATTTTCACCATTGTTAGACACCATTGTTAAGAAAAGGAAAATGCTAAAGAAAAAGTAATGGTATGTTTCAAGTATCAGGCGGTGAAGTTTTAGAGTGGTAAGTTTAAACCCCTCAAAGATGAAAATCATAGGAAATTTCTTAGCTTAGACAAAAGAAATTTTGATTTAGGTAAAGACCAAGGTCAAAGAATTAAAAGATGTAGACATCTAGACCTCGCTAGTTCCACTATTCGAGTCTTTAACATGGGAGAAGTATTTCATTGATAGCGATATTATTATTTCCAGCCATCTTTGTATCAATCTCTTTCTTTCAAAGGCATGATAGTTATTAAGGTGAACCTACCCAACACATACTGGAACTGGACGTAGTAAAAAGTCATGGTTAACACTGAGGTTAAGGTGTAAGAAATTTGAAGCAGCTAAAGAAAATAAAACATACGTTCAGCTATTGAAGTTCAAATGATTTATATATATTAAAAAAAAAAAAAACTCAATGTAAAGCAAAGAATTAGAAGAGCTTCTAGTCTATAGGTCTATGACCCTCTCCTTAAAAATTGTTTTGATGGCAAACACTGGCTTTTTAAGGCTAGACTAGAGACTCCTAATAAGATATAGATCTTTCTCTATCCCTCTTATTAACAAATAAATAATAAATTCAGATAAATAATATTAAAATGAAATATATGTGGGCCACATTAAGTCTCCTAATGCAGATAATTTTATGTAAGGGTCATCCACATTTTGTTACAACTGAATTAAATTAATATCACAAATTTGTACAGCTCCCATCTCCTGATTTCAAGTACGAGGGAGTATGATTCCCTTCAAAGCATCGATATTTTTTCTACTATTTTCTTAGATTTTAGTTAATGTCATAATTAAGTAAAGAATATATATATATAATCTTGTAAAAAAATGAGTAGCACTGTAGCATTGGGAAAAAACTGAAAAAAAAAAAAAAAAAAAAGGAAAAAAAGCCAAGATATATATAATCAATTTTGATGAAGCAAATTAGCTAGATAGTCATGACAAATTCCTAGCTTAAGAAATTAGTGAGCATGGATTCAAAAAAGTTATCCTTATGCCTTGCTTTAGTAGCAAAAGGGATGAAGTGAAAAATACGATATACGTCTTTACTATCTCAGGTTCAATTATTCAAAAATAATAATTGAATCATTTCAGTAAATTTTTATTTGCCTCAAATGGTTTCAAATCCTTTTTACCATCACACCAACAGACTCCCACACCAACTCCAAACCCCTTTTACACCGCCAAAAAGTTCACCCATAATCCATTGAATATTGTTATAAACCATAAAATTTTAGTCGGATTCAAAGGTCACTAATCCTACTGAACATGAGAGAAAGAGACTGTTTTTTGTTATAATTTAGCTTGATTCCCTCTTCCATTCAATGTAGATAAATAAGACTAAAAAATCTTCTGCAATAATATTGACCCATGGGTCATTTTTCTCAACAAAACAAATAAGCCAACATTTTATTTAATGATTGATAAAACCAAAAAGAGTAGTAATTGTTTCCTCATACTCTGGAACACCTAAACAACCTCACATAAATGATAGACCTTCCATCACAACATTCCAAGCATCTTTAATTTGGTTAACAAACTCATCATAACAATGGGCTCCATATGATAACACCTAAGGAAACCGAATCATAACATTATAAAATTATGATTAAGTTTTTTATACTAAATCATAATTTTAACATTCTTTAAATTATGATTTGATAAAAAAAAATTTATTAGAATATAATTTTTACAACAATATTACTTTAAAGTGCCCATTTTATTTGTATAGTGGCATTAATTTAGCCAAGATTACTTGGCTAAAAGGATAACTACAAGATTAATTGTTTTTTGATATAACATATTGATAGAATTAATTTTTATATTTTCTAATATTTTTATTTATAAAAAGAAAAATATGTTTGAGAGCAAAAATATTTTCTTGTTTATGTTTATGTTTATAATCTAAGAATTCAATCCATGATATTGAGTATTTACTTGGTCTGGTCTATATGAACATGTGTCATTCTTTCCGTGAAATAGTATATAATTCAAAGAACTGGGAGTCAATGCCTTGTGTCAAACTACTTCATAGGGCCAAATTCAAATTTATGTAAATATTGAAATGAAAAACAGTTGATTTAAAGTTTAGAAATTAGGTAATGGAAATCCCAACTTTGACAATGGAGGATTGAGCAGAGTGTAACTTTCGAAATCTAATTACATATGAGCAATATTGTCATGATATTGAACTGGTGCGTCTCAAAGGAATTATGGAAAAATGGATTTAGTGATTATTAAGCAATCTCCTTGATATTCAAGCTTGGTTACTTTGTCAACCCATCTAATGAATTACTCTAAAATCTTCAACAATGTGAATATGCACTATACTTGACGTTAGAAGTATGGATTGCAAAACTAAAACACAATTATTTCAGTAGTCCATGGGCAATGATTTCATTACCAGTTACTTTAATGTTACTTATCCTTACTCTACCACAAACCATAAATTTAATTAATTTGTATACTTCCGCATAGGGGATGTAGTGGAATCTATTGGTTGATCTATTGGGATTTGTGTTCTAAAATCCAATTTGTATGACAATTTCAATTAATAAATTATTTTATTCTCCCAGATTATATAAGCCTTGGACATTATAATCCACTCAATGAATAGTCAATTTATTGGATTCATTTTTTTGCATGTAAAAAAATACTTATTAGTTTGGCACATGCTCTTTTATTTAATTAATAAAATTTTAACATATTCATTTGCAAAATATTTTCACTTGTTACTTGAGAGTTCATTTAAGAGTGGTCAAAAGAACTAAGGACTTCCTAAGGAATGTGCCGAACATATTATGCAAAAAAAAAAAAAAATGAAGCCAATATTCAAAAATACCAATATTAATACGTAAATTCAAAATACACATGATACATATGACATTACAAAATATATGTATTAAATAAATTTGTAAAAAGCTTAACAAATTCAAAATTGATATAATTCTTTATAAATAAACATTTTCTAATGCTTTTATTTGTCCAAAAAAAAAACTATATATTTATGAGTGCAATAAATTTCTCCTCATTATGTTTATGTTTATATTAATGTTATTGTTTCTTTTATTTAAATGTTATCTTCAGAGAGAAATTTTAAATGTTATATAGCTATAACCATTTTACAATTAAAAAAATCATACAACTAATCAATAAGAATGTTCAAAATATGGTCACTATAAACAAGTTCATCTGCTTCAAGTTTTTGCCTAGATTACACTAGTTTCTTCAAGAGTCAGTAATAATCTCTACTGACACTTAAATGTATCCTCATCTATTGTTGCGTTTAGATTCAACTCCTTATCACCTTCCTGGTGACTCAGCAGTTGTGATATCTCTTATGATGTCTATATTTCATACCTAATAGAAAACTTGTTACCAAAAGTGTTGAAAATTTGTCAATAATATCACACCGGATTTAGCTACAAAATATTAATTTTTGCTTCAACTTTATTTATTTCCTAAAAAATTCCCTGACATCCCCTGATGGCAATAATGACCTAAACAAGTTCATACTGGATCAAAATTTGGGATGCATGCAACATAACTAAGGTTTACTTGAACAATTACCTAAGTTAGACACTTAAAGATGTAATGCATCTTGATAGATTAGGATGGAGAATTTTTGTACTTGATAACAATAAACTATTAAAAAACCAATCTCTAATGGGATTCTTCCAATTAAAAGGTTTCTTGAGAGATTTAAAGAAATCAATCCATCAAGTTTCAAAATTTCTCTAGAAATAGTCCCAACTAATTTGTTGCTCAAAAGATCAATGCTTATTACTAGTCCAAGAATGCTTTGGTACTCACACTCTCTTCCTTTCCACATCCAAATTGCACGATCGTCATATCTACCAGCCACAAAATCATTTGGCGTGACGTAATCTTGATATGAATGGGTGATGGTTGAATTTGGAGTCCATTTATGAGTCAAAGCAATAATATTATCGAGGCATGTTGGTATACTTCCTGAGATTTGGTTTACGACAAGGTCCAAAATTTGAAGTTAGGATAGATGGCATAGATGTGAAGGAATGCGTCCAAGAAGCGATTAGATTGTAGGAAAAGTAAAATTAAATTTTGATGGTTGCTCCCAAACCACATTGGTATCTCTCCCGACAAGTTATTATCTTGAAGATTAATAAATTTCAACTTGGTGCAATTCTTCAATGATGGAGGAAGCTCTCTGTTAAAACTATTGTTGCTTAAATCCAATGTTTCAATCCCAAGTAAAAAGCCCACCGAGCTTGGGATTTTCCCATGAAAATGATTATTTGCCAAATTAAGAATTTTCAATCTCTCAAAATGGAACCAACAATCAGGGAGCTCCGCTGATAATTGGTTATTGGAAAGATCTAAAAAGTTCAAAGTTTCCTTTAGTGATTGCACATAGGGATTGGACTTGCTTTGAAAACGTGTTGTTGGAAAGATCCAAGTGTACTGCTTTAAAAAAAAAAAAACTTGGTATTTCACCTTCCAATTTATTGGAACTCAAGTTTATTATGGGGAAAAAGGAGAACTCCCATGACAAATTTGGAACATGGCCACTAATTTCGTTGTGAGATAGATTCATAAACCAAAATTGACTTGAGAAGATCCAGTTTGAATTGGAAAGAGTATCCAAAATTTTTGAATTAGAAATATCAAGCCAAGAGAAATTTTTTTGAGTTTGAAGCCATTTTGAGAATTGAGGGCCTAGTGGGCAAGACCCCAGCCCTATCATTTTTAATTGGAAAGAAGGAACCCAATCAGAGTTGATGTTGAAAACTAATAAGGTATTAGATAGGACCATATACTTCAATTTTGTGAGTTTTGAGAAGTGGGCTTCAAAAATAACACTTCCTAGTTGATTATTTGAAAGATAATGAAACTCTAGGTTGGATAGTTTTCCCAAACTTACTAGTATTGTCCCATTCAAATGATTTCGATCTAAACGCAAACCCTCTAATGAGTGGTTTGCACACTTGGTCAAATTAAGAATAAAATAAAGAAGCTATCTGCTGAGATAGTTCCTTGTTAGAGATAACGTTTTCTAATTACACTTATCACCAAAGGCTTTTGGTATCTCACCTTTAAACTCATTATAATCAAGATTGAGATGTGCAATAGAGTTCAACAACTCTAGTGTTGGAGTTGAACAAGCACTCTATTATTGAAGAAGAAGAAGAAGAAGTGAGATTATTATAAGAGAGATCGAGAACATCAAGAGAAGTAGAAGAATTGAAAAGGGGAACAGAGAAAATATTCAGAAGATTACAAGAACCCAAGAACAAGGATGTCAAGTATGGCAGTTTATTAACAACATAGAGTCAATTATTGACTTTGCTCAGGTTAACGTTACTCATGTCAAGGTATTCTAAAGAAGAAAGTTGAGGGAGCCACTCTATGTTTTCAGTTATATTAAAATTATTCTGGCCAAGATCAAGGTACCGCAAGTTGGAAAGATTCCGAAGCTGAAAAGGTATACTTCTTCCAAAATTAGCATAATAAAGGTCAAGGTGTCTTAAGTTGGAGAGAGAAGCAATGAATTCTGGGATTTGGCCCTAATTAAATCATTGAAGCTCACATCCAAATAAGTCAAATATTTCAACTCAAGCAAGGAAGGATTAAGTTTACCTCGCAAAGGCGGTGAGGGAAAGGACGAGGCACTGAGATTGAGCATGATGACGTGGCCTATTTGGTTGCTACACCTAAACCCACTCCATGTGCAACAATCTTGATCGGAGCTCAAAGAAGAAAGAAGGCCATAGTCATCAATAAGGTTTTGTTTAATCTTGAGAAGAGATTGTCTCTCATGCACTTTGCAGCCAAGGTGAGTATCTCCTAACCCCAAATAATTTGCAATAGTTGGTTTCATGCGCAACAAAAGGAGAATTAAAGTGAGGAGAAATTGAAGGGAACTTCCACCCATGATTAGGATGAATTTGGAAGATCAAGTATATGATTAAGATAAGAGCATCAACACATCAAATGAGCAATGTTTACAAGAATGATTTTATTTTTCCTCAATTATTTATACATGCGTTAAATAGAAATTATTAGCAGTAACTTGAAAAAAAAAAAAAGGAACAAGACAAAAGTCACTGGAAATTTCTTTTAAGCTTTAATAGATTAGACAATGGACACCAGTTTTAAGAAAAAGTATTTGTTTAACTACAAGTCCGAATTTCGTGGTCCCATGCAGTGGTTGCCGGTTTTATTTTCTGGAAAGATAGGACATAAATGCATATAAGACGCTCCAATATTACAATAAAGTATTAAAAAATAAATAAATAAATAAATCCTTAAACCAATCAAATTTTTGCTCTTGCACCAATGTTTAGTTTAATCACTGATGCCTCCCTCTAAACTTAAAAGTCCAAACCTTGTATGCTGTCCACAATGGTCATTGGGGATGGATAGCCACCACAACAAGTTGTTGATAGAAAAAGAGTAAAAAACATAGGCACCAATCTTTGTTTAATCATTGATGTCTCTCTCTAAACTCATGTATGTTCCCAGAAGGTAGCACATGCATATATAGACTTCACTTGGTTGTTTTGGGTGGTTTACGCAATTTTGGTCCCCTGCCTCTCTCTTTTTTTTTTTTTTTTTACCATAACTTTGGTCTTAGACGGTATTCCTTATTTATTATTACTATTATTATCTACTTTAATTATATTATTGAAGTGTTTTTGTAATTCACTTATTTGCATTAACTTTTTTGGCCATAGTCATCAATAAGGTTTTGTTCAATCTTGAGAAGAGCTTGTCCCTCATGCTCTTTGCAGCTAGGGTGAGTATCTACTAACCCAAATTATTTCCAGTTGTTGGTTTCATGCACAACAAAAGGAGAATTAAAGTGAAGAGAAATTGGAGGGAACTTCCACCCATGATTATATAGGATGAATTTAATTAGAGGATCAAGAATGTGATTAAGATAAGAGAATCAACACATCAAATGTGCAATGTTTCAAGAATGATTTTATTAGCCTAAAATATGTCTTAATTATTTATACCTGTGTTAAGTATAAATTATTAGCAGCAAATAGTAAAATGAAAGAAGATGAAAGTCACTGAAAATGTCTTTCAATAGAGTATACACCATTGTATTATTGCCAACTTTTTTAGTTGCGAATTTTCCAAGTCTTCCAACTCTTAATAAAAAAAAGTTATTCAAAGATAATATTCACTACATAATTTTGTTTTCACACTGCACTCTTCTCTCACGTACGTATTTCATTACCTGCTTCGATATTAATATGCTTTATATATTGTTCAGATTTGATAAAAAGTTAAAGCGAGGTGACTAAGGAGTATATTGTATTATTGCAAAATGTCTTACGGCAAAGACAAAAACTGAACTTGGTTTAAACTAAAAAGTCAAGTTATAGAAATATACTATTTTCACAATAAAAAGTTATGAGTAATACTACCATCATAACTTTTACTACAACTTTTATTACAACTTACTCACGTGGCAAGTTATAAGTAGTAAAGTTGTGGACTCACCACTCACAAATTGTCATGTTAACAAATTGTGGTCCTATTATTTTAAAAAAGTTATTGAAGATATAAGTTTTCACGTTGTATTCTCCTCTTAAAATGTTTTCTTTATGCACGAAGAGATTCTATAGCACAAAATTTGCCAAAAACTTTTACCTTGGGATGAGTAAATAAAAAATTGATATTCGTAATGAATTTAGATAATAATTAGTAAAAATTTGTCACCTCAATTGTTGCAGAAGAAACTATAAAATATTTTATTATATAGGCATTGCTCATACTCCCCTAAGAGAGAGTAAATAAAAAATTGAAGCAATGGCTCATTATAATTTCGTTTTTGGACACAAAAGAAGGGAAATATGCTCTTGCCTACTTAATTGTGTTGCGTCTCAAGGTTTTGGACATAAAATGCTGATTGTACATGGCAGTTAAAAGATTGTTGTCATGTGGATCTTGGTGATCAATTACTCAATGATCCATCTATCTGTAAAAATAGGTATGGAGCCCATTTCATTATTTATTTCAAATTTGGTCCCTTAAAACCCAAGCCCTACTTATGCTGTATTTTCCGTGGGCTTTTGAAGGATAAATAGCTACCGCCTAGTGCTTAATCACAGATATTACAACCCACCTGATTCTAATTTGATTTGAATTTTGAAGGGAGGAAAGTTATGCTTGGTGACATGATATAGTTATACCAATCATAATATTTGTTATGTTTAAGCCTAGCTATCCGAGCTTGTGAGATTATATGTATAACATGATCTTCACCTTTCTGTCTTACATTGTAAAGGAAGAGAAATTAACAGTGCAAATAGCACAAGCTGAGCACATGTATGGGTTGCCCTAAGACAACAATTTTGAACGACAAACAAGAATTACCTAACTTCCTCCATGACTATGGATAATTGCTCCACCATACTATGGAACAAATATAGTTTACCAAGTGTGTCGCCTCACCCTTCTTAAACAAGTTTTTGTTTCAAACACATTAATTTGTTTTTTTAATAAGTTTTTTTTTATTCATATTGAATACAAATCATTTTTTTTATGCGAATTGAATACAAATCCTTTGTCTTATTTTGAGTGTTCTGTTTTATATTTTACCAATTGCAATCCGTCACATGTGTCTTTTTTATTTCTTAATAAAACAATTAAAATTAACAAAAAATTGATAGAGCATACATAAATTGGGGAGAAGAAGTTCTATTCCTTTATATTAACATCAAATACATACTGTATGTCCAACTGTTAGATATACACATGTGACATATGAGTGAAGTTTCACAGTGACTATTACTCCATGAAAGCAAATCAAGAAAGTAGAGTTGTACTTTTTCATAGAAAACCTACTAAAATATGGCAATGGTAACTTAGATACAATTTTTTAAATGTTATATTTTAAGTTATCTATATAAATTTCATCATATGACTGATTGCATTGACTAATAAATGATATGGTTGAATTTTTTTTTTTTTTTTTCATAAAGATGTGCTACATTGACTTATATAAACACATCTTTAAACTTAGTTGAAAAATCTAGTGTATAAGAAATTTTACCTAAGTTTTAGGTTTTTGTAACAAGTCAATGAATTCAAACAAATCTTTTTGAGAAAATGCTCTCAATGAATTCAAACAAATCTTAGATTAAGTACTTTTATTATTATTATTATTATTTTTTCTTTTTTTTTTTGAGAAGAGATTAAGTACTCAATTTGTGGTTGTGCTAATAACTATAAGTTATTATATTAACGATAACAATGATTTTCGGATAAATTGTATCATTTGAGCCTGGTCAAATGAGATGAAGAAAAAAGACAGAATCTTTTCATTTGAGTTGCCAAAATCTAAAATGTCATTAATAATAACTTGCACAAAAGAGAAATACCTTACAACATTAAGAAACCAAGTTGTTTGAATTGCGGCACATTAATTTAACATGTGAATTTACTTGAACAAGATCTCCACCTTTCTACCTACATGGTAAAGGAGAAGTTGTACACAAAACAATGCAAACAGCACCCATATTGCTTATGCTAGAATGAAAATCCTGTCTCAATCTTAATATTCTACTTTATACTCCATTAATTGTAGTATGTGAAACTTTGGTTAATTTAAAAAAAAAAATGTGTAGCAGACTATAATAAGTGGAGTATATATATAAAGTAGAACACTAATAATGGAACTGAGGACTTTATTCTATATCTTAAGTGATTGCTTTAAATGTCAAACCAGAACCACCTAACTTTTCCTCCACAACCTTGGTCAATTGCTCCACCATTCTTGGTGTCAGATAGTTAACCCAGTCTCCCACCTCACCCTTCCTAAACAAGGTTTTGTTTTCAAAGTACTTAATAGACTTGCCAGCCTTGTTTACCTCCAAATCCTTCATATTCTCAAAACTACAAAGTTTGGCTATCTTTTCAACATCACCAGCTCTCTCCTCCTCCAAAGAAAATGGGAACCCCAAAAACTCTGCTAGCTTTTTCGAGTGAAAAGTGACATCTTCTTTGAGGTCCTCATACTTCAAGAACAACACCTTGTGAGGTCTCTCTATGCTCTCCTTCCAGTACCCCAACATATGGTCCCAAAAGGGACCAAATCCAATTACTCCCTGACAATACATTTCAAAGGCTTCATCTAGTGACATTGGAGCTTTAGATCCAGGATCAACTTTGTTAAGAAAATGCCATGAGGAAATGAAAGTGTCAAAAGGGTTTCGACAAATATAAACAAGCCGGCAACCAGACTTCTTGATTGAAGTAGGCAAGGAAGGCAATGGAAGATGGGTGCCAAAAAGTCTAGGGTGTGGAAGGTTGGAGAGATCAGGAAGTTGGCGGTTGGCATAGAGCTTGTACTCAAAGAAAGGTACAAGATCATGAGGGTTTGATGTAAGCAAAGGATGATTATTTTCCAAAGAAAAACGCTTACGATTCACAATAGCAAAAGCCAAAGCTTTTAACCATGTGGTGCCTGATTTTGGAATGGTGGCTAATACAACATCATTGTCACTTGCTTGGAAGTGCCTTTGGAATGAGACTATGGATTGGATTTCAATTGCTTGGCACCAAAACTTTTGGTACTTGTAGAGATGAGGGGTTCTCCACCCTTTTTCTTTGGGAAGAGAAAGAAGAAGCTCCTTGCATTCATGGCTTAGTTCTTCTTCTTCTCCTCCATTACTTGATTGGTTTTTTGGGTAATAAGTGATAGTCATTGAAGTAGTATTGATAGAACTTGGCATGAAAATTGGGTCACAAATGACCACTTATTTATAGTTGAACTTGTTCATCTTTTTGTACTTGAAGGGTTTGGATATTTTGTACACGACGAACATGCATCACAAACACAATATTGTGGGCTTACAACTGTGATGCCTCTTGTGCCATTTTTGGCATGTTTTGGTTATCTTATTAAGTTTTCTACTTCTTTACGTCTGCCTAGCTAAGTTGGGCGTTGCTTTTCTGATAGTGACTGAATTGAAATCCTTTGTCCCCACAGCTGGTACTATTATATATTTCCACGAGGAAAATGTCTTGTTTATTCTAAAAAATATTTTGCACATTTTAAAATTCATACACCCGACAAGTATCACTGCACTAAGAAAAAATATAATTTTTTTTGCTGCCGTATGGATCTTTCCACGCTTATCAATCACCTCTTCTAAACTTTAAAAAAATTGGAGTCTTGTGCAACAGATTCAACATACTTTTGTATTGTTGATAAAGATAAGAATTTAACAGCAAATTATCAATGAATTAATACTTGCAAGTTTATAATTTTGATAATTATAATGTTTCATCTTCTTCTTTTTTTCCACGTAGTTTGACTGTGGCTGCAATTTGGCTTCCAAAAATTTTTCTTCGCACAAGGGAACAAAAAAGTTTGGGACAAATTTTAGATATTTCACAAATTTGATTTTATAAAAATTAATCCGAATTAGCAGTTTAAACCCCAATTTCTTATAGGTATTATTGATTTGTATTCTTCATATGAGCAATGCCTCAATCAATGAAGAAAGGGGAAAAAGTTGGTGAAATAAGAGCAAGTGGAATATTTAGAATTAGAAAGGATATTTTATCAAATTATTTATGGACTAAACTAAGAAATATCATATTTATAGCCACATTTTCCGTAAACACGGTTATAGCTAGCGTGCTAGTGTTTTTTTTAGTGGTTGGGGGGAGGTGTTAGTTGATTTATGAGGTGTTAGACAATTGGGTTACCTGTTCCTACCCAAATGATTTAAAAACTTCAAATTGCTAAGCCTTTGAATCGTATGAATAATGTTGGTGATGTCAATGTAATAGAAGACTCCACTATGGAGCCATGAGAAATTTGATGCTATCTAGTCTACTCAATCCGTTTCATTTTGGAACCGTACCACCTGATCGATTCATGTGCACTGGAATCAATCATAAAATTGAAAATGAAGTTTGTAAGAATAATGTTAGAAGGTTGAAACATATCCACATCAAGGTCGGCAATATATACATACATGTGAGTGTAATATATAATATATCATTTTAGAGGTGTTGGGGGAAAATAATTTTTCTTAACCCCATAAATCCCACATAATTTTTCATGTCTTGAAATCTTAGTTAAAAATAAAACTTATTAGTTATTATTACGTTATAAGGTCATTGATGTTTGCCTAACATCTAGTTAGGTAACCTATATTCATCGATATTTAATGAGCTATCTTCCAGCTTAAGTAGTGTTTTTAATGGAGAAAACTATAGTGACAATGGAAAGTAGTGAAAGGATTGACCAATATGTACACACTTGTGCTTGTAATATATAATATATAATTTTTTTATCTTAAATTTAGTTTTTATATGGGAAAAGCTAAATAGCATTTAGCTTTTTATTTTTTGTCGCACGTTTCTTTTTCTTTTCTTTTTTAAATTAAACAAAACTAGTTTTAAAAAAAATAAATTAGCTTTTTCTTGCACATAGAGTATAAAAATTACTAAAATCTATATATTTTTATAAATACTATGCAAATAAACTATTAGAAACTACCAGATACCCTGACCGACACTTAAAACACTCGAATTAGAATATAATTAAATTTATAATGGTAAATTTTTATTTTAATAGTTAATTGATTTTTGTTTCCTAGTAGCTTAAAAATAAAATAATTTTAAAAAATTCAAAATCTTGGTCTTACTTCTGGAAAATATAAGAAAAATATCCTGCTAATAAAAAATTTATAATATATGTTACATAAAAAAAAAAATATCGGTCAGGATCTTAAATTTGGATGCGATTTTGATCTCACTTCAATTGTTCCAATAGTTAAAACTTTGTAATCCTTCTGGTTTTTGGAATAAAATTATTCTCTACAGTCTAGACTATCTTTTTTTTTTTTTGAGAGAAGAGTCTAGACTATCTTATACAAAGGAGAATATGTTTTTTCAAAAATAAAATTGAAAAAGAGAACTATAAGAAAAGCAAAAATAATAAAGACTAGTACTTGATGTAAGAAATAAGCAAAAAGTGAGACACAAAATGGGTGAGAAGTGAGAACTAAAAAAAAGACACTAGGAAAATATGTGAACGAACAGCAATGTGTTTGGTACTCAAATTATGTGGTGTCAATTATGTGGTTTGGCATTGGTATTAGATATATTTAGTATGGGAAGAAAACGCAAAAAAAATAAATGCAAAAAATAATAATAATAATAATAATAATAAAAACTGCAATTTCAACTCTTCTTTATAATTCTTTGAGATTTTCACACCCGTCAAATCTCGCAAAATTATAAAGAAGAATTGAAATCCTAAAAAGTATTATTGTCCCAAATCACATTTAGCATCATTTCCCTAGTGAATTATAGCAAAAGACAAATCTTCTGCATGCCTAGAAAACATAAAGAGCAACCGACATGGTTTCATTGTCAAAATTGTGGATAGACAAAGACCACAACCACAATTATTACACAACACATTACACACGAAAAAAAAAAAAAAAGAATGTACTTTCCTCAGAACTGCCGATGTATTTAGGTTTGTGCCTTTAAAAATAAGGTACATTAATTTGTGGGAAACCTTGTCCACGAGTCCAAATCTTTTGTTCTACTTTTTCTGCTCTACTACTTTATATTCCATTAATAAAAATTTGTCATGTGTTCACTTAATTAATTAAATACTACTATTAATTAATAACGGTAGCATTAATAAGTCAATAATGATAGTATTTAATTAGGTAGGTGAACACGTGACAAATTTTTACTGATAGAATATAGAGTGATGTAGAAAAAGTGAGACAGAAGATTTAGACTCCCTTGTACACATGGTTTCGTATGTGAGACTATGGTTTTATTTCTTTTGTGCCATATGTAGTTGTCTAGATTTGTAGGCATGAGTTGTCGACTTGTCGGTCTTATTGTTGTTACTTTTGAGTTTTAATGTCAAGTTCATTTCAATAAAATTAAATAAATAAATCTGATTCTCAAGGTTGTGTCAAAATCACTCACTTTTTATTAATGAGGAAAAAGTTTAGTTTTTTTTTTTTTTTTTTTTTTTTTTTTTTTAAGCTATCGAAAATTATGAAATGTCAAATTCACGTGTCACATTATTTTATTTCAACAAAGGTTGGCTCCTTTTTTTAGTGCTGCATTTTGTGACATCTTGACTATGAAGCTTTATTTTCTTATAAAGGTGGTAAAGCGATCAAGAATTATTTAAAATGAATTTAAAAGAATATTGTGGCTAACTAACTCTAATTCTTTTCTTGAACAAAATATACTCTAATTCAAATGATAACTTCTATTTACAATAAAATAGGTTTATGGTGAAGCATTGGGTTAAATAAAACTTCAGGTAGTACAAAAGACGTACTTAGAAAGATTGTAACTTTTTGTTTTTAATTTTATAATAGATAACTCTGAGACTCTCTCAATAATATTTTTAAAAAATATTTTTAATAAAAATTAATATTGACATGCGTGTGATATTTTTGGGTACATAGCACGCCCCATATCTCCCACTTTTCAATTACTATATTGATTTTTCTTATAATTTGATCCCTAATAAAAAAATAACCTAAGAAAAGAAGGGTAAATTTTGCTTCTTCCTTCCTTAACCTCACAACTCTCTAAGTTCAAGTTGGCAATTAAAGAAAATGGAAAGGAGAAGCATTACAATTTAAAAAATTATTTAACCTCTTTAGCTTAATATATCCAATAGAATAATTATAACCATAAATTATAATAAGGTGTTATCTTATCAAAATTCATAAGGCCTCAACCATTTTTACATATTTATTATATTACTTAACCGATACAAAACGGTTTAAATAGATTTATGAATAGTATGTCTTCCAAGTTAAATTAAACTTTTTCGCATGCATATGTGTTATAACTTCTCTATCCCTCTCCTTTGTGTGTGCATCTGTGTTTTTTTTTAATAATAATAATAATCATAACTTACATATTTAATCGTACTTAGAAACTGAATGAATAGCATCACATGCGTACGTAGGGGGAAAACTATATGTATTTTACATAATTTCCTTGTACAAGGACCCTTAATAAATCTAAGAAATGTTTTAAACAAAAATTAGTGAGGGACTATCGATATTGATGGGATAGAGCTCCATTACAGTTTATCTGAAATAGAATATTAACCAAAGAATATCACAAATTCATCAGGAATAATACATATAGTGGTTCTTTTGCAAATTCAAAGCGCAATTATCATTGAATTTTTCATATATATTGACTTTACAATACTTGATGTCAGAGTATATTACTCTAGGTTGACTTATTTCTTTTTAATTTGGTAATGAGTCTATTTCAAAATAAATTTGTTTTTCCTAATGAATTAAACCTTTTTTTTTCCTTCGTATGAATCACACTTGTTGAAATCTTTAGTTTTAGTCATACAACTGAATTATATGTTTTGCCATTTTTGTGGAACTTATCTATAATTGATAATTGATATTGATATTGATAATGATAATGATAATGACCCTTTACCTATTCTTTAATTCAATAATTCCAAAAGTTCCGAGTTGGCTGAAAATGTATGATCCACAATATGTTTGCCAAAAAAATCAAGACTATGAATTGGCAACTCTGTCACTGGTCCATAGTCTTCCTTGGGGGACTTCTAATGCTATTTTAACTTTATGAAAAGCTGCGAAAATAGAGAGTGGAAAACGTTCTTTTGAATTGATTTACCTTGGGAAACAAATACCTACAAAACAAATTAGGTCGACACAAAGATATAAATGGTAAATAAATACCTACAAAACATTTATTAGGTCGATACAAAGTCCTAACTTGTAAATAAATACCTACAAAACAAAACAAATAAGGCCTCCACCTCGGCCTCAATTTACCTTTGTTTTGTTGATTTTTTCAATAAAGTAAATAAAAATATATATAATAAAAAAAAAAACAGACAAATGATGGATCAATAGAAACTAATTAAAGGTTGTAATCTCATCCATGAAAAAGTCCATCCATTCCTATAATTTCCCCACAGAAGAAAAAAAAAATTCTAAAAATGGAAATGGAAAAAAAATATATTACATGTGCTAAGAGAGAACCCATTCTACATTATAAAATTCTATATGTCGTAGATAGATGGCATGATGGTTGGCTTAGATGAGTGAAAAATGTGCTCAATGGCTTTGCATCTCTCTAACAAGACTTCCATGTAGCTCGTATTTACGTTCCTGATTGAACTTTGTATTGAATTGTTGAAGTTCATTCACCAAGCTTCTATAATGGAAGGTTGCTCTCAATCACAGAGAAGAAAGAAGCAGAACAAGAAGCAAATGTGTGAAATGAAAATCAGATATATTTGTTAGGACATATGTAGTTGTTCAAACTTGTGAACATATGTCGCTATTTTATGTAATTGGCTTATCCTTAGACAAAACGCACTTTACTTGTAATTGGGTAGATCTAGGATGGGTTAAACACTTCAAGAAACAGTGGTTCAAGTTTAAGTGTTGAAGCCGTCAAAGTCTGTCCAAGATACAAGCAAGGAAGTGCAAGATTTTAAAGCTCGATAGATAACCTCGACAGATACATCTATCGAGATTTAAAGAAGCTGTTTAGCCCGAGCCTCGACAGCTGTCTCGACACCTCTCGACACCTCTATCTGTCGAGAATTAAAGAAAACAGAATTCCAAGTCTGTTTCAAGTCCAATCCGTGTGTGTGTCTTTGGGACTTCTTTTCTCCTAACCCTAGACATATAAAAGGATTATTTTAAGGGCCGTAAAAGGGCTGCACAAGTGAATAAGCAGAAATCACAAGATACAAGTTGCATCTTCTCTCTTCATGCAAATTGTGATCTGTGAGAAAAGTTCGTGCCCTAGTTCATCTCTGATGATTTGAAGAACTTTGCAGCCAACATTCTTTCTTTCTCAAGTTGGTGAGTGAGTCACGTACTGGGATTCGTGCAAAGGAGTAAGACGCGTACTGGGATCCGCGCATCACATTGGTTAGTCACGTACTGGGAGCCGTGCATTGAACTGGAGAAATTGTCACTACAGAACGAGTCCAATTGGGTATTGGGGTAAGAGTTCAACTGTAGGTTGGTGAGGTACTGGGATTCCTTACTTGTAACTGCTCGTTGTGATAATAGTGGAGTTTCGGGAGTGGTGACCTTAAATCACCCGGTGGGGTTTTTGCCTTAGGGTTTTCCCCATTCGTGAACAAATCACCGTGTTATTTCTTTTCCGCTGCATAATTTAGTTTCGGTGATTTGTTTGTGCTGCCACGTAAATTTGCATGTTAATTTGATTAATTAATAACTGGGCTAATTTAATTAATCTAAATTATCACAAGGGGTCAACGCGTTTGTGGCCTGTCAAGTGGTATCAGAGCAAGCACACTCTGATTAGGGTTTAATCTACTGTGTGTGATCCATTGACCCCTGCTGTCATGGATAGAGGACAATCTTTAATTATACCTCCTTTATTTGATGGCACTAACTATGCATACTGGAAAGTACGCATGAGAGCTTTCTTGCAGTCTTTAGATGAGAAAGTGTGGCAAGCTGTGGAGATAGGCTGGACCAAGCCTACAGAAGCGCCAGCCGAATGGGATGATGCAAAGATCAAGGCGGCTAACTTCAACAGCAGAGCATTGAATGCCCTATTCAGTGCAGTCACCAATGAGGAGTTTAAGAAAATTTCCTCAACTGAAACTGCGAAGGAAGCATGGACTATCCTCCAGACAACCTATGAGGGCACCAAGGCTGTCAAAGATTCAAAGCTACAAAGGCTCACCACACGCTTTGAAGAGATTAAAATGGAGGAGGATGAGTCGTTTGATGAGTTCTATGCCAAGCTGAAGGACATAGTGAACTCAGCCTTCAATCTTGGGGAAACCATCCCAGAACCCAAGATTGTAAGAAAGGTGCTCAGATCGTTGCCGGAAAGATTCCATGCTAAGATCACGGCAATTGAAGAATCAAAGGATATTGACAGAATTCCTTTGACTGAGCTAGTTGGAAACTTGCAAACCTATGAGTTAGGGCTGACTAGGTTAGGCAAGTCAAGTAAGGGCAAGAGTTTGGCACTGAAGGCCAAAAGCAGTGACACGGATGACTCGTCAGATGATGAAGATTCCAAGATGAAGTCCTACATCACAAGGCAGTTCAAGAAGTTCATGAAGAATGCCAACGGAAAGGGCTTCAACAGAGACCGCAGACAATCCAGTTCTTCACAATTCAAGAATCCGGATAAAATGAAGAAGGATGTCAAGGATGGCGGTCAGTACACTGTTCCCACAGGACCAAAGTGCTTTGGGTGTCAAGGCTTTGGACACATGAAACAAGAGTGTCCTACGTACTTAAAGAGCATAGGGAAAAGCAAGGCACTTGCTGTTACCTTAAGCGACACAGAGCCAGAGGATGATTCCGAGGATGAGGACGACGGAATCTTGAATGCCTTCACTGCCACTGTTAATCCTACTGATGGGGTTACCGAGAAAGCGGATGAAGAAGAAGAGTTGGTGGAATCCAAGTGTGAGATCATGGATGATCAAGATGATATCCACACTGCCTATGAGAAGCTATACAAGCTCTCGGAAAAGCATGAGAAGCTCTATAGGCTGGCCACCAAGAAACTCAGTGATGTGGAACTTGACCGTGAGGAACTGTCCACAAAGGTTGATCAAGCGAATCAAACCATTGGAGCACTGAGGTTCGAGAACAATTTCTTGGCTGAGAGGACCAAGAAGCTTGAAGCAGAGCTGTTTCAAGTCAGGGCACAACTGGAGAGGACGTCAAGTGCTAAACTGGACGAGATGCTGAGTGCTCAGAGATACTCTTCAGATCGTACTGGATTGGGGTATGAATTCTCTATCTCTAATACTCCTTCTGCTAGTACTACTGTTTTTGTTCCACCGGCTGATAACATTAAAACTGAGGAAAATAATGTTAAAACTGATTTAGCTAGTGAGAACATAGGCAAGGACAAATCCATCCTAGGAGCACCCCCTAAAATTGAGAAAAGGGAAGCTAGACACCCTAGGAATAAGAAGGATAACTCTCAAAAGGCCAAACATAAGAAGTCGCATCTCTGTTATCATTGTGGTCTCGGCGGTCACACTCGACCAAATTGCTACAAGTGGCTTGCCACTCAACAGAGCAATGGCGCTATAGCATCTGGGAGCCAGAATCAGCTCCAGTCTTCTCTCGCTCCTCTTGGAGACATTCTAAAAGCCCTCATGTTCCTTTCAAACTTGAACGGTTCATATTCTTCTCCCCCTATACCGGCTCAAGAGTCAACCAAAAGGAAAGGATCTTCCAAGGTGTGGAAGCCAAAGGGTTCCAAGTGATTTTAGTCACTTCTTCTTCTCTCTCTATTTTGTGTGTTGCATTACTTGTGTGTTTCTTTACTGTTTTGAGTCAGTCTAGTTTTATGCATTGTTTTGCTTTACATGTTTTTGTTTGTGTGTTTTCAGTTTTGTGTTTTATTTTTGCTTCTCTTATAAAAAAAAAAAAAAAATTGAAAAAATGAAAAATACAAAAACAGTGTGTGTTTGTGTGCATCAGTTCATGTGAACTTTTGTAATGGCCATTGAAACAGAGTTTTCTAAACTTTGTGTCATCTATAGCTTAGATGAGCACTCTTCTGCACAACTAAGCGAGTGAGCTCTGTAGCTCTTTGTTTGTGATGAGTAAGGTTAAGTGATCTCTTCTCTTAACACTCGTATCACTCTTTTTGACGGGTTGAACTAGAAAATCCTAAGAGAAAGGCATAAATAACCATCTCACCACTGTTACTCGCCAATCATAATATGACATCTGTATGCTTCGGCATAGCAAAAGTGCAATGTCAATGACATCTGTATGCTTCGGCATAGCAAAAGTGCAATGTCAAGGACACCTGTATGCTTCGGCATAGCAAAAGTGCAGTGTCACAAGCTTAACATCATTGGGTATTTCTTTTCTTTCTCTTGTATGCCCATGCATGATATGCTTGTTAAAAGAAAATATGCAAAGAAATAATAAGCAAAAAGATTAAAAATGCTTTAAAATATGGTTGCAAGCGTGTTTTCTAGGAGATGTGGGAGTTATAGGATGTACCTCAAAGGTGATAGTCCCCATCGAGCAGTTATGATTGTGTGTGAGTTAAAGTGATTTTCTCATATCTCAAATCGTCATAACATTGAGACACTTATGCAATCTTGCGATGTTTTCACACACAACACGCAATACTCTTTGCTATTCTTGATACATGTGCAGGTACAATGTGATTTGGCCATCACAAGGTTGACATGCGTTAATGTGTGCTCATTAAACTGTCTTAACTCGTTTTTGAAAGATAAAATTGGTTAGACTTGTTTAATGTGTGTGTGCGTGTTTTGAGATACATGTGCATCATATTTCTTGTTGAGAGATGTTTTTGAGAGCTTAATGTGTTGGTTGTATCCTTGGTTGAGTTGCATGCATGATTGCATTCATGTCTGTGTTTTTCCTCTTTGAAAAACTGCTTTGAAAGGCATCTCGACACCTCCTCGATACCTCTCGACACATAGCCATCTGTCGAGATCCCTAGACTCATTCTTATCGCAGTCTCGACAGATACCTCGATAGCAGCTGGATCGATCGAGAAACTTTCTGTTTGCTCGATAGCTCCTCGATAGCTTCTGGATCGATCGAGGTCACCACATGCTTGTTTCTTCTTCCTCGATAGCTAACCTCGATAGCTTCATCTGTCCACGAGCATTTCTCGACAGCTTACCTCGACAGCTACCTCGACAGATCTCGATACCTGCATCTGTCGAGATTTACTGAGATTCTATATAAGGGTCCTTCGCGATTTTGAAATCACTTCTCTCGATCTCTCTCGCTCGAAAACACTTGGATCTCTCTCAAAATCTTTTCCCTCTCCCTCCAAACCTCTCTCAAGGCTTTCTCAAGTGTTTCTTCACTTTCTTCATCATTTGGTAAGCCTTTTATCTCTCATTTCATGCATTGCATTGTTTTCAAAACCCTAGGTTTGTGTTTTTTTGAAAATTTTTGGGAGTTTTCAAAATTGTCGGGATTTTCCTGAAATTTTTGGGTTGGTTTTCGAGTTCTGATCTTCAAAACCACATGCATTGCATCACATTAGCATTCTAATTGTATTTTCATGCATTTAGATGTGTGCCTTCCTATTGTGTGCTGTTAGGTTTGGATTGGGCTGAGCCCATGAGTGTTTTGAGTTGCATGTCACATGCTCATGCATTTTCATGCATACGTTCTTTTCATTTCAATATTTCTTTCTGCCAATATTGAATTGTTTGGGACTTTTCTGTTTGTCTCTTCTTTCCCCCTCTTCTATGTTTACGTTAGTAGCGTCTATGGCTCCTAAACGTAAGTCTATTCCTCCTAGGAACCCTATGCGTTCTAAGGGGCAGTCTTCTTCTGATTCTACCCCTGTGTCTGTTCGGTTCCGTGATGAGAAAGCCCATAAGGATTTCTCGGAGAACTTTTCTAAACGCGGTGTTCATTCGGAACGCCACGTCGTCTTGGCAGACTTTGCCGACACTGACCTTCCCGATGTCATTCACACTCGGGGATGGGAGTTACTGTGTGACGTCCCGGTCACGTCTCCTCTCGTGCTGATTCAGGAGTTTTACTCCAACATCCACGGGATTGATTCGTCAGTACCTTCCTTCTTCTCTAGCGTTCGAGGTACGCGCTTCTGTGTCACCCCAGAGCTTGTCTCTGAGGTACTCCATGTCCCTAGGGTGGATCATCCCGATTACCCTAGTTGTGAGCGTCTCTGGACTGTGTCCAAAGACGAGATGATCTCGGCGTTCTGTGAACGTCCTACCCTTTGGGGAGATCACATGTACACACCATGTCGACCTTTTGCTAAAGGTCCTAGATTTCTTAACATGGTGATGACCTTTGTTTTGCACCCACTGTCTCACTACAACTCGATCACAGAGCCTCGTGCTCGGTTCTTGTTGTCCCTCCTTGAGGATCTCTCTATAGACTTTCCTTCTCACTTCATCTTTTCTATTATCGATGTCTATAGAGATACGGCCACCCGTGATAAGCTCATTTTCCCTTCCGCTATCACGAGGATTTTGGGTCGTTTTTCCATTCCCTTCCCTACGTCCGATCATTATCATGTCATGTCTGCCATAGACGCCGCTACCGTAAAACGTAGCGAGGCACAGTTCAGATCGCGACAGCCGGATGCTGCACCTCCTTCCACCCGTCCGACCACCTCCAGATCCGCTCGAGCATCTACCTCTTCTTCTACGAGCGAGGTCACACTGGGAGACGTCATGACGCTGTTACAGCGCATGGACGCTCGCCTCAATACACTCACCACTGAGTTGTATCAGGTGAATGTCCGTGTTGGCCGCATCGCTAGGCGACAGGCGACCATGGGCGGCTTTGCATCAGAGGCTTCTCCTCCGCCACCTCATGCGTCGTCTGAGACCGAGGCTGATGATGATGGCGATGATGATGATGCTTCCGACGATGATGATGATGGAGATGCTGACTCATCGGATGAGATGTCTACTTGACACTCTACCCTTTGTCACTCGTGACAAAAAGGGGGAGTAGTTTTGTATGAGAGTAGTCATACTTAGGGGGAGTGTTAGCATAGGACATAGGACATTTTTGTTAGGGGGAGTGTGCTTTGAGGGATGTAGTGAGATGATCAGATGTATTTCTTTTCTTTCCTTATCTTTTAGAGATACTTTGATCATGTTCTACCATACATTGTACTTATATTCTTCTTATATATGATGATGTATGTTTCTTTCACCTACCTTTCATGTGTTGTTTCTTTTCTGTCTTTATACACATGTTTCTTTACTTGTATGCAATCTATTATTTCTGTTTCACACAAAGATGCCTTGATGTGTTTTGTTTATAAGTGTTTCAGAAATACAGGTTGTCAAAGTCTTCTTGCCATAAACTCTCTTCTTGCAAAGTTTTTCAAGAGTTTGTGTTAGGATAGATTTTACTGTATGTAACAAGTGAATATGAGTTGAGTGATTTATGACTTCTCTCATATCTTCATTTGTATGTTGTGGTTTTGTCACGGATTGCCAAAGGGGGAGATTGTTAGGACATATGTAGTTGTTCAAACTTGTGAACATATGTCGCTATTTTATGTAATTGGCTTATCCTTAGACAAAACGCACTTTACTTGTAATTGGGTAGATCTAGGATGGGTTAAACACTTCAAGAAACAGTGGTTCAAGTTTAAGTGTTGAAGCCGTCAAAGTCTGTCCAAGATACAAGCAAGGAAGTGCAAGATTTTAAAGCTCGATAGATAACCTCGACAGATACATCTATCGAGATTTAAAGAAGCTGTTTAGCCCGAGCCTCGACAGCTGTCTCGACACCTCTCGACACCTCTATCTGTCGAGAATTAAAGAAAACAGAATTCCAAGTCTGTTTCAAGTCCAATCCGTGTGTGTGTCTTTGGGACTTCTTTTCTCCTAACCCTAGACATATAAAAGGATTATTTTAAGGGCCGTAAAAGGGCTGCACAAGTGAATAAGCAGAAATCATAAGATACAAGTTGCATCTTCTCTCTTCATGCAAATTGTGATCTGTGAGAAAAAGTTCGTGCCCTAGTTCATCTCTGATGATTTGAAGAAATTTGCAGCCAACATTCTTTCTTTCTCAAGTTGGTGAGTGAGTCACGTACTGGGATTCGTGCAAAGGAGTAAGACGCGTACTGGGATCCGCGCATCACATTGGTTAGTCACGTACTGGGAGCCGTGCATTGAACTGGAGAAATTGTCACTACAGAACGAGTCCAATTGGGTATTGGGGTAAGAGTTCAACTGTAGGTTGGTGAGGTACTGGGATTCCTTACTTGTAACTGCTCGTTGTGATAATAGTGGAGTTTCGGGAGTGGTGACCTTAAATCACCCGGTGGGGTTTTTGCCTTAGGGTTTTCCCCATTCGTGAACAAATCACCGTGTTATTTCTTTTCCGCTGCATAATTTAGTTTCGGTGATTTGTTTGTGCTGCCACGTAAATTTGCATGTTAATTTGATTAATTAATAACTGGGCTAATTTAATTAATCTAAATTATCACAAGGGGTCAACGCGTTTGTGGCCTGTCAATATTAAATATAAGGCTCTGCTCCTTATATAGCTAATACAGGGGCATGAAATGTAATAACAGAAATAATAGAATAACAGAAAATAACCAACCTAACTACCTCTCTAACTTGTGCACGTGTCAACTAACTATATACAATTGTTTCAAAACTATAGGCTCAAGTACAGTTACTAATTAAGCATCCTTTAACACTCCCCCTCAAGATGAACCATATATATTAATTAGGTTCATCTTGGACAAAAGGAAATGGAATTGCTTGTGTCCAAGTGCTTTGGTGAAGAAGTCTGCAACTTGGTGTCTGGAGGGAACATGAAATGTTTTGATTGTGCCATCTTGAATTTTCTCTCGGATAAAATGGCAGTCCACTTCAATGTGCTTCGTGCGCTCATGATACACTGGATTTGCTGCAATATACAAGGCTGCTTTGCTGTCACAGTAAAGAGAGGCAGCTTGTTTATGTTCCAATCCAAATGTCTTGAGCAAAGTTATGAGCCATACGATCTCACTTGTCACTATTGCCATAGCCCTATACTCAGATTCTGCAGAGGATTTAGATACAACTTGTTGCTTTTTGCATTTCCAAGAAATTAAAGAATCACCAAGGAAAATAGAAAAACCAGAAACGGATCTCCTTGTGTCTGGACAAGCTGCCCAGTCAGCATCACAATAGGCCTTAAGTTTTAATTCTGAATCAGCAGAAAGAAACAAGCCTTGACCTGGACTTCTCTTCAAATACTTAAGGATCCTATAAGCAGCTTGCAAATGAGGTGCCTTAGGAGCAGCCATGAATTGGCTTAATTTGTGGACTGCATAGCAAATGTCGGGCCTTGTGAGTGTTAGATAGAGTAACTTCCCTATTAGTCTTCTGTAGAGAGCAGGATCAGGAACATTTTCACCAACAAAACTGCTGAACTTGGCAGCTTGTTCCATTGGGATGCTGATTGGCTTGCTTGCTAATAAACCAGTGTCAGACAGCAGCTCTAAGGTGTATTTTCTTTGGCACAGAGACAGCCCTTTGGTAGTTCTTGCAACCTCAAGACCTAGGAAGTACTTCAAAGAACCTAAATCCTTAAGCTTGAACTTGTTGTCTAAGAATTGCTTGAAGGAATTCACTGCATCTACATCATTACTAGCAATTAATATGTCATCCACATAGATCAAAAGGATGATAATTGAACCTTTATTAACCTTGGTAAAAACAGAATAATCTGACTTTGATTGAAGAAAACCCAGTTCAGTGATGGTAGATGATAGCTTGGCAAACCATTGCCTACTTGCTTGCTTTAGTCCATATAAGGATTTGGTTAACCTACATACCTCCCCCTTGCTGCCAAAACCAGGTGGAGGAAGCATATAAACCTCCTCATCCAAATCCCCATGGAGGAATGCGTTGTTGACATCCAATTGAGTGAGATGCCAGCCATAAACAGCAGCCAAAGGTAATAGTGTCCTAACAGTCACAAATTTAACAACCGGAGAAAAGGTTTCATAGAAATCAACTCCTTCAGTTTGTGTAAACCCCTTTGCTACTAAACGTGCCTTGTACCTTTCAATAGAACCATCAGCCTTAAGTTTAACTTTGTACACCCATTTACATCCAATGGGAGTTTTGCCAGGAGGTAAGGAAGTCATAACCCATGTATGATTAGCTTGGAGAGCATTAATTTCAGCTTGCATTGCAGCTTGCCACAAAGGGTCTTGCAAGGCTTGAGCATAGGAATTTGGTTCTTTAATGACAGACAAAGCATCAGAGAATAGTCTATGTGGTGTGGACAATTTGCTATATGAAAGGGTGGAAGAAAGAGGATAGAGAATACCTGATGTGCTGGCAGCAATGGATTCATGGGATTGAGTTAATGATGCTGATGCCAATACATGTGCAGAAATAAGGTTGCAATGATAATCATGTAAGTAGGAAGGGGTTTTATGAGGTCTGGTAGATCTGCGAATAGGTGCAAGATCAGTGGAAGAAGAGGCAGGAAGGTCAGAGGTAATAGAAGGATTAGTGAGAGGATCAAGCTGGTCTGGATGAACCAGATCAGGGAACTCATCAGGTGGAACAGAAACATCAACAGAAGACAAGGAAGGGGTGAATTCTGCAGAAGCCATAGGAGCTGGAACATGAAAATTATCAGAAACTAAGGTTTGGGAAGGAAACATGGACTGAGTAAGAGGAAGAGAAGAGGGCACAGATTTGGAAGGCCAATGTTTAAAAGGAAAAATGGACTCCCTAAAGATAACATCCCTTGAAACAAAGCAAGTTTTAGTGGACAAATCATACAACTTATAACCTTTAGAACCAAAAGGAAAACCAAGAAAGATGCAAGATTTGGCTCTAGGATCAAATTTGGTTCTATTCCTATGCAAGGTAGAAGCAAAGCATAAGCAGCCAAAAATCTTAAGATGATCATAGGCTGGAGAATGTCCTAACAGCTTTTCATAAGGTGTCAAACCATGGAGAATGGGAGTAGGAATTCTATTAATGAGGTAAGTGGCATGCAAGACACAATCCCCCCAAAATTTTAAAGGCAAGTTAGCTTGAAACCTTAAAGCCCGAGCCACATTCAACAAGTGTTGGTGTTTTCTTTCAACCACTGCATTTTGCTGTGGTGTTTCAACACATGACAATTGATGAATAACACCTTTAGAAGCATAAAAGGAATGAAGTGAAAATTCTGGTCCATTGTCAGTTCTTAAGATCTTGATAGGAGTTTTAAATTGAGTCAAGACCATGTTAAAGAAGGATTGGACAAGTAAAGATGCATCAGATTTGTTTTTCATCAAGTAAACCCAAGTACACCTACTGCAATCATCTACTAAGGTAAGAAAATACTTAGAACCAGACAATGTAGGAGTGGAATAGGGTCCCCAAATGTCAGCATGAACCAAATCAAAACAGGATAATGATGTAGTGATAGAGTGAGGGAAAGAAAGTCTTTTCTGTTTAGCCAAAGGACACACATTGCACTCAAAAACTTTATATTCATTGCAAGAAAGGTAGGGTACAATAGATTTCATCAAAGCTAGTCTTTGTGAAGAAGGGTGGCCAAGTCTATAATGCCATAGCCTAAAAACATCATTTGAAGAAATAGAAGTACCAGAAAGAACATTATTGGCAGAAACATGAGAAGATAATGTGGACAAAACATCAGAAACAGGTTTTGGTAGAGCAGTCTGTGAAGAATTTTGCAAAATGTAGAGACCACCTTGCTTCTTACCCAACCCAATCATCCTCCAAAGCTGCAAGTCCTGTATAAAACAGTAATGGGAAAGAAAAATGCAACAGCAGGAGGGATTTTGAGTCAATTTGCTGATGGAAACAAGATTAAAAGAGAAAGATGGAATGCAGAGAACATTTTCAAGAATCAAGGATGCTGAAACTTGTACAGTCCCAATGTGAGTGACCTTAGCCATGTCACCATTAGGCAACCTAACTGAAATGTGAACAGAAGAAGTGATGGTTTTAAAGAAGGTAGTGGAATGGACCATATGATCCGTAGCTCCACTATCAAGAATCCAATCTGTGGGATTAATGTGGGAGACATCAACAGTGGAAGAGAAAACAGAATATTCTAAGGAAGGAGAAGACCAAATACCTGAGAGCTCATGACCTTGAAGTCCAATGCAAGGCTGTGCAACAATGGTGGCAACTTGAGGAGTTTCTGTAACAGCTTCAGTGGGATTTTGAGTACCAAAATGGCAGTGGGAGTTCAACAGGCCTACTAGCTGTTGATATTCTGCCTTGGTCAGAGACACAGCTTCATTGGAATCATCTGCAGTAGCAACAATATTGTTGGCAAAACCAACTGATCCAGCCTTGTTTTTGAATTTATATCCTGGTGGGTAGCCATGTAATTTATAGCACTTATCCACAACATGTCCCATACCACCACAGTGAGTACATTGGGGTCTCCCAGTTCTGTTCTTGTTAAAGTTCTTGACATTGTTTCTGTTTCCCAAGGCTGCCAAGACTGCAGATGTGTCAACTTGGAGTTTCTTACCAGCTCCAACCTTTCTCTGTTTTTCATCCTGAAGCAAAAGGGAGAAGACTTTGCTCAAAGAAGGTATAGGATCCATTAGAAGAATCTGACCCCTTACTGCAGAATAAGTCTCATTTAGTCCCATTAAAAAAGACATTGTGCAATCCTCCACTTGATGACCACAAGTGCAACTTCTGTAGGTAGTGAATTCATCCCAAATGCCCTTGAACTTAGTGTAATAAGCATTGACAGACATATCTTCTTGAGCCAAGTAACTGACTTCTTTTCTCAGTTCAAAAATCCTGGGTCCATTACCTTGGGAATATCTGTATTGCAAGTCAGCCCAAACCTCCCTTGCTGTCTTGAAGTAAACTACACTAGGCTGTAGTTCTTTTGAAATTGAATTGAATAGCCAGGCTAAAACAGTGCTATTGCACTTACACCAGGCAGTATAGCATGGGTGGTCAGGTGATTGAGGTTTTGGGATTGAACCATCAATGAATCCAACCTTAGTTTTGGCATCCAATGAAATCAACACAGCCCTACTCCAGGTGTTATAATTCTCTTCAGTAAGGCGTTCCACAACAAGGGAAACACCAGGATTATCACCACTAGTCAAGAAATAAGGACTTGAAGGGCTTTCCCATGGGTGAGTAGAATGATGAGCAACGGGTACAGAGGTGCTAGAATTAGCATCAACCATTGTCAATTACAAAAAGAAAAATCAAAACAGAGAATCTCCAAAACCAACGCCTTTAATCTCTGATTAAATCAAGATCTTGCTTGATCACAGAACACGAATCTCAAAACAGTATTGATCAAAGAAAATTCAAGAGAACAGAGACTACAATTGGGCGCAATTGAGGAACCCTAAATCAGAAATCAATTACAGGATTTCCAATCAATCAATTAAAGAAACCCTAGATTCAAGATCTAGAAGAAACAATAGTGCAAGAATCAAGAAAGCACAGACAGAAATCTGTTTGATTCGTGAGAAAGCACTGGAAAAGAAAAGACGAAGAAAATTCAGAGAATACCAGAGGAAATTGGTTCTCTGAGCTCTGATACCATATTGAATTGTTGAAGTTCATTCACCAAGCTTCTATAATGGAAGGTTGCTCTCAATCACAGAGAAGAAAGAAGCAGAACAAGAAGCAAATGTGTGAAATGAAAATCAGATATATTAAATATAAGGCTCTGCTCCTTATATAGCTAATACAGGGGCATGAAATGTAATAACAGAAATAATAGAATAACAAAAAATAACCAACCTAACTACCTCTCTAACTTGTGCACGTGTCAACTAACTATATACAATTGTTTCAAAACTATAGGCTCAAGTACAGTTACTAATTAAGCATCCTTTAACACTTTGCAATGAAAACTTAGCTGGATAGCAGTAGCCCCCAGAAGGATATGTGCAGCATACAAAACCAATTACCACATCCTTCTCTCCTTTTATGATCTTTAGGAACTAAAGAGAATCTCATTCAACTCATGCCTCGGCTAGCTTTAAGCGGGGAACAATATTCATCGATTGGAGTTCCTGAAAGCATGCCGTTGAGTGGTGAGAATTTAAACAAAAAACATCTGTCAACGACTGACAGGAGTAAACATATTCATCCAAGAGTGAACAGTGGAAATGCCAACATTTTTTGCCTTTTTTTTTATGTAACTGTATTCTTTCAGTTTGTTGTTTTTGATTTTATACATTTTTTTTTTACAAGAATGTAGCACCACATTTAAATGTTTTCAAAACACCACGTGCATATCTTGATGCTAAAAATACACTATGCCATAGATCCAAATTTAATCTAGTGAAATCAGACATACTGTAAGTTATAGTGAAGTTACAGTTAAAAATCTCCACAACAATCACAAAAAGCCTTTTCATAGGATAAACCAATCAATACAATGTCAATTCATACCTGGATTAAGAGCTTGCATGCATACGGAAGCTTCATAGTAGACATACCGTCCCTTTTTTTACAAGATGAACAGATTCCAGTTTTCAGATGATGGTTGTAATATCCTAACAAACCACATATTCTGCAGACCTGCACCAAAAAGCAGATGTTGCCACATACTTAAAGAGCTAAATAAACAAATCAATTCCAAGAATGATGTTGAAGCTTTGAAGGACCACAACAATCTTAAGAATAAAAAAAAAAAAACCAAAACCAATAAACATTTTGCTTTCACACAACGTAGTGTTGGTCTAAAGGAAATTACTGTAAGTTATAGTTAAAAATCTCCACAACAATCACACAAAGCCTTTTCGTTGGTTAGTATTTCTTGTACTGACAGTTTTTGGAACAGCAATAGTGAAGTCCTAAAAAGGTCCAAATAAGCCTTTAGAAGCTAGATAATGGCTTTGACAAAGAGAAAAATAAAATGGCTTTGACAAAGAGAAAATTAAAATGGCTTTGACAAACAGCATTGCACTATTAGAGGAGGAGCCTTGAAAGTCTCAAAGACATGCCCAAGTTACAGTAAAAATGGGTTTCGTTCCAAGTGCATAGCCGTATATTTTCCAGCAAGCAAACTTAGCTGGTGCTCCAGATCTGTTCTGGAAGCTGATCTCTATCAATAGTCATGTATTCTTGCAGTTCCAGGAGGCCTCCTTAAGAAGGAAGCTTTATATAGCTATTACAATAGAAAGGAAAGAATAAGAGGGATAGACAACCAGATGCTAATACTGAATCTTATGGGCTGATGAAGAGCTGATTTCTGATCAACTTCCACCCTATACATAAGGGCTGCAACTCCAGAAAATCAAGAAAATTTTCTGGCTGAACACAACATGTTAGACGATAATGATGGTAATATACTAGTCTTCCTGTTAAATCTTCCTGTTATATGACTTAAAAGCAAGCATTGTAATACATACTCAGCAAACAATTATCAAGGAGTGGCATGGGCATGAGCTGATACCTGAACCTCAAAAGGATCGCTAGAGATCATTAGGCGCTCAAAAATTAACATACTAGCACCATAAGCTATCAAACAATCACGTTCCATTTCTCCTACACGTAGTCCTGGAAAATGAAAGGTTAGCAGAAATTAGAACTATGCAAGGTAAACTTGCATCTAATAAAATATCTAAGAACCAGAAATTAAGAACCTCCATTGCGAGCTCTCCCCTCTGTAGGCTGTCTTGTTAACAGAACACGGGGTCCATCGGCTCGAGCATGCATTTTATCTAGGACCTACTTGTCATGAAATAATGGATATCACAAAAAATCAATATCAAAAATAAATATTTTCAAGCTAATATTCTAAATCAATATGACATGCTTTATGTAACAGGGAAGAAAAGGTGTGATACATCAAAGAAAAATTACTAGGAATATTTAAAACTACAACTAATAAAGGCATTTCTGTCACACAAATTCTAGATGCTATGAGTAAAAGAATATCAACTAATCTAAATCATAGAAACAATGCTGACCAGAATCACCAGACCTAACAAAAATAGACATGCCATGCACCAAAAGATCTCTCTCAATTTATTCAGGTTGGCACGTCAAGGGAATGTCAAACAAGAGCCTCAAAAGGTTAAAAGAATCACTGATGAGGCAAGGAGGGAAGAGCAAGATAGGAAACTGTAAGTTTTGCATACACTGATTTAGACTCAGCTATATCAGAGTAAATGGTGTGAGGTATCTGCTTCATGATCATGTGAGAATCACACTTGTGTTCAAACAGAAAGCTTTAGCCTGAAGGCAATTCCCCTTTACCCTCAGTGAGGGGTTATAGGCATGCCTTCTAATTTCATCCACCAGTCAAAATTAAGAGCACATATGGTCAAATTTAGCTGCTCATCACTTATCAGCCTCCTGTAGTGACTAAACAGTTCATCAAGCAACTTAAGGATTTTTCAATGCATGTTAATAACCCCAACCAACCCCACAAGAAACCAAATAATGGTAGCAACATAAAATTTAGAACCTAGGATTCATAAGCATGATTGGACTCTGGAACATAATAAAGGAGGCTTTGAATCTTACCATATGTTTTAACTTTTGATAGTAAATAGGACCCATGAAAATATATGCTTGCAGTGGGCAACCTGTGATACCTGGAGAAGACAAAAAGTATTAGGAAATGACACTAATGATAAAAAGGAAATGTCACAATTTAATTATTATCGTTATGAGAACATCCAACTTATATTAATGATAGTAACTTCTAGAAACACGCAGAAATCCATTGTCTAATTTAAATTGAAAATAAGTTTCCTTTCACCCCTAGGGTTTCAAAAAATTGAACATAAAACGTAACAAAGCTCCAAAAGAAGAATTAAAATGAACAGTTGCAATAGAATTCCCACATGTACATATTTCAGATGTAAAAATTTAAACCTGAATACAGAAAGTCGTTGCCATTGTAGCTAAAGCCTTTGTTCACAAGAATTTCACTGTCACAGAGCAAGGAAGCATGGTAAAAAAAAATGAAATATTGAAAAATGCATAATAATCAGACGTCATAGTAAGGACGCAGAAAGCACCTCATAGCTTCAACTGTGTCTGCATGACCGCTTGGTTCCCCAAAGGCACTGCCATAATAAAACCTACCACATGAAACTCCAGCTTTACCCCCAAGAAGCTCTATCATCTTCCCCACTGACATTCGACTGATAGTAACAGAATATCAAAACATGGATGATTATGACATGGAACGAGGCCAGTCAAGCCTAAGGGCTGAATTTCACGTTCCATATGATTATTGCAGCTGAGTCCACATGTGCCAAGTTTGTAGACAATTGGAGGGAAAATTAATTAGTGGCACATGCACATGTTAGATTTTAGAAAAATTTTAGAAGCAAAAGCTATGTGCTTTATTAAATCTAGCTTGTGATTAGTATGTTACAATTGTACTCAAGCATGTGATAAATGTGAGTTAGTTATGGACGATGTCATCAACAATAATCAACTCCCAAGCTATAAATATCCATGTACATGCATTGTAAAAATAGATAGATTGATAGTGAATTTTAGAATCTCATATTTGAGTTTAGATTGAGGTCTGAGTTCCCTCTCTTTCTTTACTTCCTCTCTCTCTCTAGAATCTTTCTGTAATGAAAATTCAGTATTAATCTTCTTGCATCACTTGCTTGTTAAGTTTTCCATTGTACCTAGGAAACCCATGAGGATTCATAATCAAATCAGGGCAAATGCCACGTTCAGAAAATGGAAAGTCTTCCTGCTGGATAATGGTGCCACAAACTCCTTTCTTCCCATGTCTGCTACTAAATTTGTCACCGACCTGGGGGGGCAAGAAATACAAGAAAGAAAGTCAACCTAAAATATAAGATTCGTATAGCATATAAACTGAGGCCAGATTAGAAATCTTTACCTCTGGCCTACGAGTATGGCGAATTAAGAATTTGATAGATAAATTATTATGCCTATCATTATAAAGAGCCACTCGATCCACTACACAAGACTCCCCTTCAGGACCCATAAATGTTTGTTTACTGCTCTTATATCCTCTTCATTTAAAAAAAAGAATAAGCAATCTTGTTGTTAAAGGAATATATCAAGAATTTTCGCCGGAAAGTGAAACTAACATATTTGGTAATTCTGATGGTGGTACTCTCGTCGCCCTTGTAAAAGCAGGGGACTGTTTATTTATATAGATATCCAGTATCTACACATTTTAGAACATATCAGAATTAAAGAATATACAGGAAACATTTGCAATTCAAAGAAACAAATAACCAGAGAACAAAAGGAAAATGATGAAGAATGGGATCCTTGGGATTGGCAGAGTCAATCTGGCTTCCATAAAAAATAAAACCTCACAATAATATCCAAATGTACTTTCAGCATTCTCAGAGTATGGGAAAAAAATTAACAGGGATATTTTGGTTAACTTTCAATTGGGTAGTTTGCTTTCATTTTCTTTTTTAATAAGTAATAAAAGCTTTATTGAAGAAAGCACATCGTGTTCATGATAGTGAACAAAATGTACTTGAAACAGTTGCAAACAAATCAAGAAGAGGAAATTACAAATTGTAGGAAATCAAATATGGAAAAACATTTTGTAAAGCCCCAAATCCTAGACCACTCAAACAAAGTCCTAACTAGCAAAGATTTCAAAAGATCAACATTGGGTAGTTTGCTTTCATATTTGGAACTTTTTTTGGTTATGCTTCTAGCTTTAGTTTGTCCTTGTATATGTATAGTTTGAGTCTCTCTTTGTTATTAGAATCGTTTCCTTTTCAAATAAAGTTTCTGTTTAGTTGAGGCAATTGATATTTACAAACAAAATTTCAATTAAAACCCAAACAAATGCTAATTTACGTTTTGAATATTATGTCCACAGACCAGGAAATCCCATTCATCAAAACCCATAAAAATATAAATTGATCCTAACTGATAAGTGAAACCCAACCATGGCAATTATAACCATTCAAATCACATGTCCATAACAATGCAATCCACACTTGCCCAATATTATTAATTTCTTATTATTAGTTTTTTTGATAAGTAAGTTTTGGCCCCAAGGGGGAAGGGGAATCAATAATAATAATAATAATAATAATAATAATAGTATCCGTTTGCTCATCACCAGAAGTTTTTAGTGCTCATCAGTCTTCACGGCATACAGGCTTCATGATCAACATGTCAATTGTGTTTGCTCATCACTAGCATCCGTTTCCACATCACGCTGAACAACGGATTGTGACCTCATGAAGCTCCCAGTGGAGACACCTTTGTTGATGTTTGAGCAAGGCCAATTGCTGATGGAAGTTTGGCAGCAGTACTGATTAAGGATCAATTACTGGAGGATTTAGGTTCCAGATGTGCTGGCAATCTCAAGATTGTGATGCACAGCATGTTCTTGTGAAAAAATCTGAGAGAAATCTACTGGAGGATTTAGGTTCCACACGTACATCTTGCTGCTGCCGCATGAAAACAGATCCTCTATTCAAGGAGGATCAAGCAGAATGGATCTTGTGGTTGCAAAGCAGACGGCTAATGGAGTTTGTGATGCTTTGGATTGGAATGGGAGTTGAGGTAAAAATTGGTGAAAAGGAGAGCTGTTTTGGAAGGCTAAGTTGCTTAAAGAAAAGAAAGAATAAACTAGTTCTTCAAGAGACTCACTCTTGGAATACTACCTCACAGGTAAGGGGATTTTTGGATTCAATTCCAACTGCTGCATGTCAGGAATTTTGGACTTGAATGCTAATATGAGAACAACTAAATTATCAAAATCTTTACATAGCTGATACATAATTCACTTCTTATGGCCAGACATTTGAAGACACTGAACGATCTATTTTGTCGGTGAAGCTGGGTTTTTTTTTTTTTTTTGCACTTTATATGAGTGGTCATTCCTTCTCTAGTTTGCTATAATTTTTGGATTCATGTACTTCTCTGTAATTCTGATATATTGCTAGTACACTTCCTGTGTACTGGTTATCTCTTTTCGTTTCTTGGTTAATAAATTTTAGTTCTTCATAAAAAAAAAATTAATGAAATAAAAAACTTATTCACTTGTGATAGGTAGAAAACCCTTATCAATAAATGCTTATTTACATTTTCTAAAACAGTTTTATTACATATTGATTTTAAATTCATGGGAATAGATATACTTCGACAATATGAGATATAGTACCATCTGTCCCCAATAAATATGCAGAACAATTGAGATCTATACAATGTGATACTGCACCAACTATTAATATGTATTACCCGCATATGTTTTGCACCATAGCCCTTTCTATCAGGCCTGAGTATCCTGTCCTATGTGTCATTTTCGTACTTCTGAAGCACAACACTATACCTGTTAAAGAACTCTAAGATAAGCAGCCGTACTTATTTAATTACTTGGGCAATTGAAGACATGCGAGGACTTTTTTTATAAGAATAATTTTAGTAAACAGAGACTACGTGAGTGTTTGGATAGAGCTTCTCTCACGTTGCGTTTCCTCTTCTGCGTTTTCCCTTTTTTTTTTTTTTTTTTTTTTTTCAACGTGCATGAACAGTAACCAGTACTGTTCATGCACTTTTTTCACTGTAGCAAAACTGTGCAGAGACAAAAATCACTGTTTGACACTGTTCACGCACTGTTCATTCACTGTTCACGAACTGTTCATGTACTTTTTTAGCAATTTTTTATAAAAAATGGGTCCCGCAGTACTATTTACATATTAAAAAATTATTTTGCTACACTGATTTCAGTTTCAGTTTTCAGTTCAGCAAAAATAAGCTCTATCCAAACGGACCCTACATGTACAATGAACACGCAGGGCCAGTCCTAGACATTTTGGAGCCTTAGGCGAGAACTAAAAATAGAGCTTTTTTAATACTTATATATTAATTAAGTTAATTTTTATTTAATATTTTTATATTATAATATATTTCATTTAAAATCTATTTTTTTTTTCTTTTTGAGTTGCAATTGGGGTCTTTTGTGATATTTTCATTTAAATTTTGTGTTATATTTTATTTATTACTAATGACAAATTTATCCATTGATCCTTTTTGAGACTCAATTAATTTTTTTTTTTTAAGTTTTTCAAATCTAGATGCATATCTTCTAGTAGACATTTCTAATCAAATAATATATTTATAAAGTATAAAATAAAAAATAACTTTCAAGTATAGAGCGAATGAACTACCGCATACCCTTGGTGCGATGGTCACTCCACAAGTATAAATGCTTGTGGGGTGTGGGGGGCAAGGGTCGGGATTCAAGTCTCCAGGAGGGAGCTTCACACACATATACACTTAGATTAGGCTAGAATAGAATTCTATCTTGTATTCAAAAAAAAAAAAAGTATAGAGCGAATGAGAAATAAAACCTGATTTATATAAAATATATTGTTGTAGTTTTACAGAACAATAACAAGTTTTTAGTAATGTCAACCTACATAAATAAAGACTTATTTAATATATTGCCACTAACTATAATATATATATATATATATATATATATATATAAATACAAGATTAAAATCATAAATAAAAAATTTAAGTACAATCATAACAAAAATTTAAGTACAACCATAACACAAAACTTATTAATAAGACCCACCTAAAAAAACACAAAACAAATAGTACCTAATCTAATATAGTAATATCAATAACCCCAAAAAAAAAAAAAAAAAAACCGCAGGCTTTATATATATAAAAAAAAAATGAAGGCCCAAATCAAACAAAAGTGAAACGTCCAGGCAGGAGGAGGCAGGCCCAAACCAAACAAATGAAGAGACCAATTCCCAAATTAATTATACCTGATATACACAGAAAACTGAAAACGAAGGCGCAGAGCACTGAGCAAGGCGGAGAAAGCTGTGGAGAGAATCAGAGAAAAAGTAGGAAACATGCTGTGGAAGCAGGTAGTAGAATCTAGAGTACAACCCTATGAGGGGAGGTTGGTGCACAAAGGCTATTTTTGGGCCGTATAGGGTTATTCTTTGGAAATATAGTTAGAGGGAGTGGACACAGTTCTCTCACTATATCAAATTTGCGGTTGGTGATGGTTCTATAATAAAATTTTGGTCTGATGCTTGGTGTGGTACTGTCAGCTTGAAGGGCATCTTTCCTGAGTTGAGTTATATTACACAGGATAACGAAGCACTAGTAGCGGATCATATGCATCTCCACAATGGATCTGTTCATTGGCAAATAAATTTCATTCAAGCAGCACAGGACTGGGAATTGGAGTCACTCTCATCGTTCTTGGATCTTTCGTATTCTATTGATGTGCAAGGTCATGAAGAGGATAAGTTGTGTTCGAGCCAGTCAAGTTGAAGGGTTTCAAGGTTAAAGCTTACAATAGAGTTCTAGCCCCCGCTGGAGTTGACCATTTTCCTTGGAAAAGGATTTGGAAGCCTAAAGTCCCAACAAAAGTGGGATTTTTTCTATGGGTTGGTTCTTTGGGAAAAATACTAACAGATAACCTGAGGAAGTGGAACATTGTGTTGGTGAGATAGTGCTGTGTGAGCAAGAGGGATGGGGAGACAATGAATCACTTGATGCTACATTGTTCTGTTGCAAGGGAGATGTGGGATATGGTTTTTGCTCTTTTTGGGGTCCAAAGGGTGATGCTTGGCAAGGTTGTTGACTTACCACCTTGTTGGCAGTGCATCTAGAGGGGAAGAAGTGCAAGAAACTTTGAAGGATGTGGGGGAAAATTCTATATCTGAATTGCACTTCCTAAGAACTTTGTTCAAATGGTTTAGCTGTCATGTTCATCTAGTATACTTCCTGTGTACTAGATGAATTCTAATTGTTTTTCTAATAAAACTTATTACTTATCAAGAAATTGTGCAATCATTAAAAAATGAAACCACTATAGGTTGTTGACTTTACCACCAATCCCCGATCACAATTTTTTTTAATATAAAATTTTTCCCTTTTTTATTATATATGTGCTTGGAAGATGAGAAAATATGAAAAAATAGTAAAAAGTATGTGTTCCATAGAATTTACAAGAATGTTATCAAACACTAAAAAATTTATTTCGGATAATTTTTCAAGAATGCAACCAAAAACTTGAATATTTTCCATCGAACTAAACAGTAAAAATGACCTAAATAATTTGTTTTTGTTTTTCACAATGTATTCTTCTTTCACGTGTTTTTCTAGAAATTTACCTGAAATTTTAAAACTGCAAGAGTTTATGGGCTAGTTCCAGACTTTATACCGAATGCAGAATTTAAGTTATATAGAGCACATTTAGTTTGGTTTTTGGACACGAAAGAAGGGGAATATACTGAATTGTGTCTCAAGGTTTTAGACATAACATGCTAATTGTACATTGCGGTTTAAAAGGTGATTAAAGACTAATTTGAATCGTGTCTATCTCAAACTCAGAAAAATTATTTGATGTCTTGACTTAATGGTAAAAAGAATAATCACTATAGAGAATATGCTAGTAGTTACAAATCATATTGAAATTAAAATTAAAATAAAAGAAAAGTCTTGGTTAACTAGTGGTGTAACCAATCAAATTTCAATTCTTGCACTAATCTTTGTCGAATCACATTTACTTGATATTTTTGGTTGCGGCTCAATGATCGATCTTGCCGTAATAATAGGTTTGGAGCCCATTCAATCTTTTTTTATTCTCGACTTTTAGGCCCTTCAAATCCATGAGTAACTGACTTGGGTCCTATTTGTGCTGTATTTTCTGTGGGCTTCTGAAAGATAAATAGGAGAGAATATTACGAGAATGTATGAAATTCTTAAAGAGGAGAGAATATGGCCTCTCCTTTCTTCTTTGAACTTTTTTCGTTGGGAGCTTGGGATTTTATTTTTGTCTAACAATATGGCCTGTTGGGCTGCTATTTGTAAATTTTTTTTTTTTAGAAAAAAAAAAAAAAAAACTATAATTAGAATCAGGCTGGATCAAAATTCCCGATTGGAATCTATGACTATATCATATCTTTCTTTCTCTCTCTCTTGAACAATCTAATGACAAAAGGGTCAAGCTTAGAAAAATAATGTAGAACCTGTTGGCACAGTGGATGAGGAAGGAGAGAGTGGGAAGTCAAGACTTACAACAATAACACTTATAAAAACTTATATGAGGATCTAACCATTGTAAGTACTAGCGACACTTGTAAATCGAAAACTTACTCATTATTCATTAAATGACCGATATGGTATTTTAAACCACTTATCTTTTTAAAAAAATAATAATAATATAGACTAAAGACATAAGGAATGGGAAAGGAGAGAGTGAAAACTAAAAAGACAAGACTTACAACACTATCTCTTACAAAATAGCTTAAGCTTAAGCTTAGGTGTCTTAGTTATAAACATAAAAAGAAGTACCAGTTAATTTTGATTGTCTTTTAAGTCTATATATAATGAAGTTACCAAAAAACACTAATCAGATACTTCTATCAGCCATGAGATCAGCTTCCATTATAAGTTTTAATCAACGTTGAATGTATTTATTTTTACCAAACGTTGGGTGTTAAAGATGCATGAGGGCGATGAGATCTAGAGGCGTTTACTTTCATACATATTTAAGGTTATCAAGATCAAGATTGATGTCAAGAGTTTAGTGATCATTTCAGTTGCTACAAAAAAAAAAAAAAAAAACATTCAAGAAGATCAAGATTCACAAGAAAGAGAACTTGTGGTTGTTGTGAATCAAGAAAAAGAAGTAATCTGTAAATTTGGAGCTGTCATGTGGTCGTGATAGTAAGTTTTTTACTCGAAGTAGCAATAGGATGTTAGTGATCTAAGTTCTATTGTATAAACTTCAATTCTTTCATAGTGGATCTATTTTACTTTGAGAATAGTTAGATTAAATCCATCCCATATTTTTTACCGGTTTGGTTTTCCTAAGTCATCAGATCTTTATGTTCTTTATATTTGCTGCATTATATTTTTTTTTTACACATTGATTTAACCTAGTGTTAATTAACGAACTTGTTAATCAACTTGGCTTAACATTAGGTTAATCAAATTGTGTTAAAGGGGTCTAAATCTTTACGAGAGCAAAGTCATATGGTGTTTAATAAGAAAACAAATAGGAAAAATCCAAAATCTACCAATTTAATATCAAACGATTATTGCTGTGTGTTAGAATTAAAAGAAAAGAAAAAAAAAATCCTTTTGCTTTCCAAAACAAAGAAAAAGTCTGAAAAAAAAAAAACTGTTGAAAATGCAAATGAAAAAAAATCTTCCCCTTTTCAAATTGATATTACCCAATACTACTATTTTTTTTAATTGCAAACAAATTTTTTTTTTTTTGATAAGTAACGATTAAGGTATATTGAAAGAAACAGCCCCGTACATAAGAAATGCACGAAATAGGTGAAAACATCAAGACGCCAAAGTACAATAATCAAGCAGCATAGGAAGGGAAATACAAGAAAAAGTAGGAACAACCAAACACCAAGCAAGAAGAGTAAAAAAGAAAAAAGACTTAAACTCAAGAGTGAAACGTTCGCATTCCTCAAAGCTTCTGGCATTCCATTCCCGCCAAATACAACACATCAATAGTGCGGCACAATCCTCCAAATGACTAAATTCCCATGCCGCCTAAAATTTCCCGACCAACTTTCCAACAAATCCACTACCCTTCGCGACATCACCTAGCAAATACCAAACAAACAAAAGATCATACTCCACATCTCATGAGCGAAGGGACAGTGAAGGAGGAGGTGATCAACAGATTCCCCACACCCTTTGCACATAAAACACCACTCGAGAATGACAAAGTGCCTCTTCCGAAGATTATCTATAGTTAGAATCTTGCCTAGAGCCGCTATCTAAGAGAAAAAAGCTACCCGAAGAGAAACCTTCAATTGCCACACCACTTTCCAAGGAAAGGGGATGCCAGTAGAGGGGGAAAGAATATGATAATACCCACTCACCTTAAAGCCTCGACTGACAACTGGCATCCAACAAAGATTGTCAACTCCAACACCCCGCACCTTAGTAGAATAAATTAAGACCAAAAACAAATCCAAAGAAAGAGACTCTTGATCGTTCACTAACCGACGAAACTGAATGTCCCAAGAAATTCTCCCATTCGTGAAGCACATAACCTCAGAGATCGAGGCCAATTAGTTGATATGTACATTCAAATTGATATATATTTTATTCTTTTTATTTTAAAATCAGATAGATTGCATGTCAATAAAGTAAGCATCGTTGTTTCTCTAAGGAATGGCTACATTACTGATGTGATGTTATGGAAACATCTAATAGGCACCAAGTGTTGAGTTCAAGTTTTAACAAAACACTTTCAAAATAACAGCATATTGAAGTTAGTCAAAACAACCTGAAGTGAAGATAAATTCTTTATCCAGGCAATATAATTTCCAAGCTGAAAAATCCAGTTGGTTGAAATCAAGACACTATTAGCTTCCTGGAAAACAAAAGATCCAAATTATCTTTCATAACATAAATATCAAACTAAATATCAATTAAAGAAAGAGAATAAGATTAAACAAATAGAGAAATAGAAGACATAATTACTTCAGAGTGGTAGGAGAACCCTTTGGCACAACGGATTCAGTGGCCAAGACACTGGAAAAGCAACAAAAATCAGTACCAATGGGGCACTAAGAAAGATGGACCCAACAGGTTGCTTTCATGTAATTCATAAGGAAATCACCACGCCTGCTTCAAAGAAAATGAGAATGATCAGCTATACCTAGTAAAAATATGCTAAGAATATTTCTAAGTTTTACATGTTTTTATCTTGGTGTGGTTTATTTTATAGTCAAATGTATGTAATAGGATACTGCATTTTTAAAGCCATTGAAACGGACTGTTGGCCTGTTCCTATCTTTCCTCAGAACATAATACAATTGCACATTCAAGAAATATTTCGCTTTGATGGGAAAGAAAAATGGAGAAACAATGCCTAGGTTTACCTCTTGTGGAAAATCTCCATTCTCCATTCGAGAATTTATTAATATCCTTGCTGCACGATGCAACGGTGTTGAATCTCTCTCAGCCTTTCAGAAGAGAGAAAAAAAAAATCAATTATTAATATCGAGACTAGAAAAATTATACAGTAGGTGATATAGATTTCTGTTGGGAAGAAAAAAGTATACAATCAGCTTGATCTCTTTTTGCCTGTCCTTATTTTCTGGTGGAGGAATTTCTTTTCCTCTTCCACTATTATCTTCTGAAGATATCTATCCGAATAAAAAAGAACAACCAGAGATATGAGAATTATGAACTTCAGAGTAATGTCTACATTTTTCAGAGAAAATAAGACAATAAATGTTCAGGTTAATATTTTCATCATTTGTGAATAAATGATAAATCCTTGGATGTTCAGAGTTCAATACTGCCAACACCTACATTCTTAAAATACTTAAGGAAGTGTTTGGTAGAGTAGTTTAAGTAATGTTGTTTAGGTGTTTTTGATATACGTGTGGGTGAAAAAGTATGTGGAAATGTGTGTAAGTGTGTTTAAAATGCTCAAAAGTGTGCTTGAAATGCCCTACCGAACGGGCTGTAAATATTTAAGCAAGCCCAAGCTGAAGGCACAATTTGCTGCCATCAGTGAGGGAAATGTACATATTATAAATTACTCTAGTCACTTCTACCCAGATGAACAAAGCCTTGAGTTACACGGCTGACTTAAGTCAATTACAAGAATCATGAGAGTAAATTATTATGTCTTTTCTCAATCTGTTAACATTTTTTTAAAAACTTGCTATGTCAGACTCCAACTTTGAGCTTCTAAAAATGCAACATATCTAACAATCACCTGTAAGGAAAGGAGAACATTTACAGCATCATATAACCGCTTCAAATCTAACGACTTCCCAACTGTTTCTGATCGAAATGTTGATAGTAATAAAACAGCCTGCACAAAGAAATAGATATCAGAAATTTTTTACATTATATAGTATGGAACTGTTTGTTCTAACTTTACCTTCAATCCTTCTGCAGTGCAATCAGAAATAGGCCATCCATGATCTGCAGTTGAGAATGGCCAAGCACCTTTTAAAATGTGACAATACCAAAAATTCAGATCTCCAGGACAATCTTCTAAGACCTTCAAAGCAAACCACAATTGGTCATGAAAAAATGAAAAGAATAATTTTAAGATATAATAATAAAAAAATTCTGCAAAGGAGAACCTGTGAATCCTTTATGTAGTCATGTGCTTTTCTTAAAGTTGCTCCATATTCTTCAGCAATGTTAGTTGACATAATTGCTTGAATAGCAAAAGAAGTATGCCATGATTGACTCCCATTATAACCCTACATCAAAATTAATACAACACACAATGTATAATTCTCAATATTTGAGGTTGTCAAACATAATCATGGGCTCTATATACTTCATTGAACAATAAAAAAAATACTAAGACGGTCTCCCCCCCCCCCCCCCCCCCCCCCCGCCGCCGCAAAGAGGAGGGGGGGAATACTGAGAGAGAGAGAGAGAGAGAGAGAGAGAGAGAGAGAGAGAGAGAGGGAGAGAGAAATGCTTGTTAAGTTAGTTAAAAACTGTTTAACAGTAAATGTCTGAACTTGCATTTTCATGCCATCTTCAGCAATCCACAAATAATCAAAGATTCTTGAAAGATGTAATTTGAATGCCTGAGTTTGAATCCTCCGTCCAACAACAAAGCATATTCAACACCTGCATCATCCACAAAATACAAGGCCAATAGCTCAATGGAACTACCAACAAGTACAGTGAGTGCCTTTGAGGAGAAAACAATTTGTTAGACCAAAGAGAAAACTCTCGGGCTCCACTAGTTTTCCACCCAATGAAATTATTTTTTCACTTTTCTCTCCCCTTTTTCGATCCTCCTAAAATCACCCCAACCAATTGGGGCCTAAAGAGAAATATAAAAATTATATTGTTAAACTTTCTAAATGGAAACTATAGGAAAGATTGGAGTGATTTGGGCAACCAAACTACTCTTAATGGGCTCAAATCCTTTAAACCACCACACCGAAAGGCTACCACTCCAGCAGTCCAACTCCAAAACTCACTTTACACAACTAAAAATATTATGAACTGAGTTGTATTTGAGAAACTAAATAGAGTTTTTATTTGGATTTAACGTGACTGATCTCCTGAACATGAGAGAAAGAGACTTTTTTTTTTAGTTCTGCTTCATTCCCTCTTCCATTCAAAGTACATAAACAAGACTGAAATAATCCATCAGTTACAATTAAATTCAAATTGAAAGATAATACAATTGATCTTTTACTCCTAATCCAGTGCCACTTATTTATCCTCATCTGCTGCAGCACTGAAATTCAATCTGATCCAATCTATTGCAATGTCATCCTTTACTCCAATTCTCCATCCTTGCGGCTCAACAACTGTGATATCTCTTGTGATGACATAAAAGAAGCAGAGTTTACTTAGACAGTTAGACATGTTGAAACAATGAAGGATAGATACGTGTTCATAAAGTTAGAACTTAGAATAGTGATAATAATACTAATTTAGACGTCAAGAAAAAAAAATTGCAGCATATGAAGATAATAATAATAGTAGTATTAAACTGTTAATAATATATCATTAGTGGTAGAAAGGATGATAATGATTTTGACATCAATAGACAATAGTAACTATAATCATCAAATGATCTACTGAGAAATTGATTGTACTATCAAAACAATGTAAGTCTTTTCCCTAGAGAAACAAATTGTGGTAAAAGTGGTAGATTTATTTGCATAGTAAAAGAGAAAAGTTGGGAACAAAAGAATTATTACCAGTTAGTTTTGAAGCTGCCTTTGAACTCTGGCCATATTCGCTGATATTGCCACATATAGCCTATCTTTGAAATTGTTCAAGAACCTGAAATATGTGGCTCGCAGTGACATATTCAGTACTAATGTGCCAACAACTCCCCAGAAACCTGCGATAAATCCAAGGGCCACGCTAACATAAAACCCTATGGATATAAATTCTTTTTTCTCATCTTGCAGGCCAGCATGTTCTCTGCTCCTGTTCATAGCTGCAACTTGAGCTATTTCTTCCACCGGACATTTCTTTGGAAGCAGGGCGCCGCAAAGGTTTGGATTCCCCTCATATGAGGATGCATTAAAGGTATCAAGGTGAGGGCTTGTTGGAATTTTTCCGGACAAATTGTTGTTTGACAAGTCCAAGACACTTAGACGATCAATATAAGAAAGGTTTGAAGGAATTCTACCGGAAAGCTGGTTCTTAGACAGATCCAAGGCATCTAATGATTGTAACATATCAATCTTTGAAGTGATTTGTCCAGTTAAATGGTTTCTTGAGAGATTTAAGGAAACCAATCCAACAAGTTCCACAATTTCTCTAGGAATCTGCCCAGTTAAATTATTGCTGGAGAGATCTATGCTTTTTAACAGTCCAAGAATATTTTTATACTCATGCTCTTTTCCTTTCCACATAAACAACATACGATCAATATAAGAATTTTCATATCCCATATTGTTGAACCATTCTATAGAAGAATAGTTGATGGTTGCATTTGGACTATCTTTTTGAGTCAAAGTGTGAAGGTTGTTGAGGCATTTTGGTATACTTCCCAAGATTTGGTTTAAAGAGAGGTCTAAAACTTGAAGATGTGCTAGACGGCAAAGATGTATAGGTATGCTTCCGTTGAAGTGATTGGATCGAAGGACAAGGATAATTAAATTTGGATAACTAGTCCCTAACCACATCGGTATCTGTCCTGTCAGAGCATTGTCTCCAAGATTAAGGAAGATCAACTCCTTGCAATTATTCAAGGACGAAGGAAGTTCCCCACTAAAATTATTGTTGCTTAAATCCAATGTTACAAGCCCATGTAGAAATCCCACCGAGCTTGGGATTGTCCCATGAAAATGATTGTTTGCCAAATTAAGAATTTTTAATCCTTTAAGATACATCCAACATGAGTCAGAAAACTGACCTGATAACCTGTTATTGGAGAGATCTAGAAAGTTCAAATTCCCATTTTGAATTTCACATAAGGAAAAAATTGGGCTTGAAAGCATATTCTTGGAAAGATCCAAATATGCAGATTCAAATAAAAATTTTGGTATTCTGCCACTAAGTTTATTGGAACTCAGGTCTACAATTGGGGAAAAAGTAAACTCCAATGACAAATTCGGAATTTGGCCACTTATTTGGTTATAAGACAAATTCATATAATTTAATTGAGGAGAAAAGACAAAATTGAAATTGGAAAGGCTATCCAAAATTCCAGAAATGGAAATATCAAGATAATAGTAATTTTTTTGAGTTTGAAGCCATGTTGGGAATTGAGGACCCAATTGGCAAGTCCTTAAACTTATCTCGTCTAATTGGAAAGGTGGAACTCAATCAGAGCTGAAGTTGAAAACCAATGAGGTATTAGATAAGTCCAAATACTTCAATTTTGTAAGCTCCGAGAAGTGGGCTTCAGAAATAACACCTTTTAGTGGATTATCTTGAAGATCCAGATCCTCTAGTTTGGATAGTTTTCCCAAACTTTCAGGTATTGTTCCATTCAAATGATTTTGAGAAAGCAATAATACTCTCAATGATGGAAATGTTGTGAGATCAGGTAACGATCCCATGATTTGATTTTGACGAAAATACAAAACCTCTATTGAGTGGTTTGCACACCTGGTCAAGTTATGAATAAAATCAAGAAGCTGTCCGCTAAGATGGTTCTCTGGTAGAGACAATGTTTTCAAATTACACATACCACCAAAGGCTTTTGGTATCCCACCTTCAAACTCATTAGAATCAAGATAGAGATGTGCAAGAGAGTTTATTTTGCTAAAAGCATCTGGAATTAAACCTCGAAATTGGTTATGATCGAGATAGAGTTTGACAACACTGGTATTGGAGTTGAACAACCACTCTAGTACTGAAGAAGAAGAAGTGAGATTATTATAAGAGAGAGAGAGGACATCAAGAGAAGTAGAAGAATTGACAAGGGGAACAGAGAAAATATTCAGAAGATTACAAGAGTACAAGTGCAAGGATGTCAAGTACGGCAGTTTATTCACAACATGGAGCCAATTATTGACTTTGCTTAGGTTAACGGCACCCATGTCAAGGTATTTTAAAGAAGAAAGTTGAGGGAGCCATTCTATGTTTTCAGGTTTATTAAAATGATTACTGTCAAGATCAAGGTACTGCAAGTTGGAAAGATTCCCAAGCTGAAAAGGTATATTTCTTCCGAAATTAGCATAATAAAGGTCAAGGTGTATTAAGTTGGACAGAGAACCAATCCATTCTGGGATTTGGCTGTAATAAAAATCATTAAAGCTCACGTCCAAATAAGTCAAATATTTCAACTCAATCAAGGAAGGATTAAGTTTACCTCGCAAAGGCCTTGGGGGAAAGTAGTCCGAGTTATTGAGATTGAGCCTAATGATGTGGCCTGTTTGGTTGCTACACCTGACCCCACTCCACGTGCAACAATCTTGATCAGAGCTCCAAGAAGAAAGAAGGCCATGGTCATCAATAAGGTCTTGTTTAATCTTGAGAAGAGCTTGTCTCTCATGCTCTTTGCAGCCAAGGTGAGTATCTGCTAACCCCAAATTATTTCCAGTAGTTGGTTTCATGCACAACAAAAAAAGGAGAATTAAACTGAGGAGAAATTGGAGGCAACTTCCACCCATGATTACGATGAATGTAGAAGATCAATAACACACAAAATATATAGTGTTACAAGTATGATTTTGCTTGGAACCCTTTCTTTATATACATCCATTGATTGCTTTCAATAGGAAGTATTAGCATGACGAAGTCGAAAGTCACCAGAAATATCTTTTATTAGACTAGTCAACATTGCTATTTTTTTTTTTTTTGAATGGGTAAGAATTATATCAAAAGAGAAAGTCCAGAAGCAACAAATTTTACAAAATTGTTTTACACAATTTGATGTGATATATTTTGAATGATAAGCAAAAAAAAATTATATTAGTAGTAGATTTAACTAAAAAACAATAAATCCTTGTCAAGTCAGTTTATAAAATAAATTGTCATTAATTTTGCAACTCAAACTGTGTGAAAAACATTGTCAAATTTTTTGTGCACTCAAAACCAAAAGACGATGCAATGTAAAGTGCAAAAATTCTTATAGGTAGACTAATATAAATTATTTTTAGAGACAAAATTGTGTAAATTTTACACGTATGATTATAAAGCTGCTGAAACCTTTAATAAGCAAGGTTTTGAAATCCGGACCGGACCGTACGGTCCGACCGAATTAATTGGAGATCGTTCGCCAAAAATCGGCATATATGAAAAACTCAGTCAACCGTGTGAACTGCGGTTCAACCTCACGGGTTTGAAAACCGTGGACGGTTGTCACGGTTTTTTTTTTTTTTTTGGGTACTTACAGCTCAGCCATTGATGAAGCTTCAACCTCAGACATTGAGATCGCACCACTATCTGCTCTTATTCTTCTTTTCAGTCTCGCTCGCCCTCTCTCTCTCTGCATTTTTGCCGGCCGCTGTTTCTGCATATTTTTCTTTCTCTACGTTTTCTTCGTTTGTTGCTTTCTGTAGTTTTCTCCCTTCTGCGTTTTTCCTGGAATCAAAATGTACATCGTCAAAGTTTCTTTCAGAAAAAGACATCTTAGCACCACATATAAAGCTAAACTAGTCCCATCAACGTGAATAGGGGGTAAGAAAATTTAGCAAGTCTAGTATGCCATATTATATGACAATTTATGCTGAAATTGCAGTTTTCCAATCAATTTACATTTTCTTCAATTAGACTATAAAAACGTATATAAGGGGACATGACAAAGTATTACAAATTCATCTAGACATATATAGCGAAACTGAAAGCTCAATGTGGGGTCCGACAATTTATAATGTCTTCAACTAAAGTCATTGCATGCAAATGTCGATCCAAAACATTAAGTCATGGCAAAATGTTAAAAATGTCTTTATCAACTTTATTAAGTTGGAACCATTTTTCTCCAAAAAAAAAAAAAAAAAGTTGGAATCACTGGTTTAATATGAGCAGAAAGTAAATGAAATACGGATTTTTTTTCACACATCTTGTACATATTTTCAAGCACAAGTACACATTTTTTCCCCAGTAATCACAGTTAAAACATGTTGTAGTATCCCTAATGTCATTCTTGTATTAATACCAACAATTTGCATAGAAAACACTTTCGAAATTAACAATTACACACTTTCATTGAAGCTATCCAATGAATAATTAGTAAAAATCATTGGGATAAAAAGTACGTTGTTTGAAACTTTGTGTTTCTCTTGGAAAAAGACATCTTAACAACTTATAACTAAACTCATTAACGTAGATTAGGGGGTAAGACGATTTAGCAAGTCTAGTAATAAGCCATATATACTGAAATTTAATTTTTCAAGATTCCATGAATCAATTTACGTTGTCTTAAATCAAAGCAGGCTATACAAATCCAATGTAAGTAAGGGGACACAGAAAATTTTAAAATTGTCTCTAAATCAATGCATATTAGTCCATTAATTACCACAATTAAAAGGAATAAAAGAGTTTTTGTCTTTTTTAATGTGGGACAAAACATTTTTATTAATTCATTATTTTCCATATTAACTTTTATATCTTTACATTTATACGGGATAAATTGCAAATTACACTCTTAAAGTTTGAGAGTGATTAGATTTTATATCTTAAAATTTCAGAATTTGAATTTTACCCCCTAAAATTTAGAGTTGTTTGAATTTTATACCCCAAAATTCTGAAATTTTAGAGTATAAAATCTAAACACTTCAAAACTTTAGGGAGTAAAATACAAACATTTCTAAAATATTGGGGATGAAAACGGGTCATACTATAAGTAGGTTAATTTACTGTAATTACCCCTTTTTTAATGTAAAATGCTGATGTACATGGTCATTAAATAGGTGATTTGAGGGTTAATTCAAATGGTGTATATACTTTAAAACTAATTGGTATTTTTTTTTTTTTTGCTGTGAAAAAAAAAAAAACTAATTGGCGTATATCTTGGCTTGATGGGGAAAAAAAAATCATTACAGAACGTACTGTTATTACTTCAAATTATATCTTAACTAAAAAAAAGAAAAGGATGCGTTGATAATTGATAGGCCCAGTTGTTACACCAATCTTTGTCGAATCACGGATGCCTCCGTCTATAGACGAAACTCTTGTATCTTCCCTAAGGTTACCACATGGACTTGGTTATGGTTACGGCTCAAATCCAATCCAATTCCCTTCTAAATGTAGGTTTTTGCTTTAGGTCCAGCCCATGCTGTTTCTCCGCTTTTTTTACTCCATTATACAATGGGTGTCCATGCATTGGTGTCGTGTGAGTTCTAGGTGATCCATTACCCAATGACCCATCCGTCATTTTTTGAACATAAATCACGTAGCATTAAAAGTTGGGCCTCAACAAAACAGTACTTGGACGAGGATTTTTTTTTAATGAAAATTCTATTGCATGTATTTAAGATTATGAGAAATACACTAGTGCAAAGGATACAAGGTTCAAAGGAAAGCGATTCATTGTTCAAATTACTCTACTCAGAATCAGGCTGCATCCAAAATAAGTAAATTAACCGATCAGAACAAGCAGTGAATAGAGAGATTAATGATCTATGTTCGTTAAAAACATGGCCGGCCCTAGGCTTAGGCCAATTAGGCCTTTGCCTCAGGCCCCCTTACTTAGAGAGGGCCCCAAATTTGAAGGCATATTTTTTATTTATTTTTTATACATAAATATTTTTGGGAGATATTAAAACATTTTAGTTTACATCTTTTTTCACTATTAAAAAGGCTCAAAGAATTAAATAATACTAGAGATAGAGATAAAACAAATTTAAATAGAATTAAGTAATGCTAAAGATAGAGATAAGACAAATTTAAATAAATAACTTCTACAAATAGACATGTTACTAATCATAAGTAATTCAAATAGGAAAATGCTTTAAATACTATAAATTTTACTACATAACTTTTATTTATTTAATTATTTTTATACAAAATAAAAATTCTACTCTAACATAATGTAAGTGTATATGTGTGCGAAACTCTCTTCTAAAGATTTAAATCTTGGTCATTACAACGCCAATTTGTAGTAAAATTTATTATAATTTCAGCATTTTCTCCCAAAAAAAATCATATTAAAAAGTAAAAAGAATGAATTTTTGAAAAATTATTATACAAAATGCTAGTTAAATATTATTTAAGTGATAATATAAAGGCCTCATTTGAAGATTTCGCCTTAGGCCTCTAAAACGCTTGGGCCGGCCCTGGTTAAAAATGTTGTTCACAATAGAAGCAATCTGGTACCTGAGGAATCTGTTGCTGTATAAGAAGGGCCATGCGCGTTGACATTATGAAACCACCCAATACATTGAGAAGAGAACCATGGAACGTGCTATGATATTATCCAAGGACAGGAGGGACAACCTACAGTCAAAAGTAAAATGGTTGGGAAACTACAGAGGAGGGATGGATTAAACTCAATGTGGATATTGCAGTGTCTGCAAAAGTAAACTATACAGAAGATTCAGGTGATTTGGGTACCCAAACTACTCTTAATGGGTTCAAATCCTTCAAACCGCCACTCTAACCGTCCAACTCCAAAACTCACTTTACACAACCAAAAATCAATCCCATAATCCATTGAAAATGTTATGAACTGAGTTGTATTTGAGAAACTAAATAGATAGAATTTTTATTTGGATTTAACGTGACTAGTCTCCTGAACATGAGAGAAAGAGACTTTGTAACTCATTTTGTGAAAAATAAAAAAATAATGTCATTCATTTTGTAACTCATTGTGTGAAAAATATTGTCAAATTTTTTGTGTACTCGAAACTAAAAGATGCTGCAATGTAAAGTTTAAACTCTACCGACTAGAGCATTTGGATTAGCTTGTGAAAAAATTATTATTTATTTTAACATGAGAACTTACTTTTTTTATTTTACTTATTCACTTTTCAAAGCACCCTACATCAAATTATTTATTTTAGATTACATTTCATTAAAATATTAAATTTTCTTATTTTTTTAATTGTTTATCTTTTTTCACACACAATAACCATCTACTCTCTTTCTTCATCCTTAAGACACAAAAATAATAAACTAAATACAAAATATACCGTGTCAGTGTAAATTTACAAGGTTATTCTAACAAACTTGTAAATTTACATAATTATTCAGAGACTAATGTAAATCAACTTTAGATAAAATTGTGTAAATTTTACACATTTTTCTATTATACACAGACTCTGACAGACTGATAGACATGACACAAACCAAGTTTAATGTTATTCTATCACATAGAAGGATAGATACAAAGGTCCCTCGATGCAGCAAAACACAACCCACAAATGTAAACACAACACACAAAGTCTCCCTCCCCTTAACGCCTGACAGCAGACCTGCCCAATGCCGCAGAATTCACATTATTGACAATGTGATCTTCCACACAAAGTCTCCCTTTCCTTAAAGCCTGACAGCAGACCTGCCCAATGGCGCAGAATTCACATTATTGACAACGTCATCTTCAAAACACAACACACAAAGTCTTCCTCCCCTTAAAGCCTGACAGCAGACCTGCCCAATGCCGCAGCCTAAACATTTGTTGTATTTGAGTTCATATATCACAGGGAGAACAGGGCCAGCTGAGTCATGAAGCTCTTATAAGGGGGTACCTGGCAATAATTCAAACTTTCAAGACATAGCAAATTCATAAGTTATATTAGTTACCTCCAACCACTGGTAGGATCTAGTTAATTCATAAGTTGCAAAGCCACCATTAGTATTCTGCAGTGATCTAAGAACATCCATTAGAATGTTTATAACTCAACAGCTACTGAATTGCATAACTAATCTGCCAACAATACCAGAGACAAGCAAACTAAACAAAAAAAATATCACAACAAAATGGAAGAACAATAAAGTCTGGTGCACATATCATGCAGAAATGTTCGTATACAGAACTCTTTTCTTTTAAGAATTACATAAAACTTCAAAGTGCCACATTCTATTCTATGTTTACTTCACACCTTCAGATGTATGATTCTGGAAAGAGTAATAAAACATTAAAACAAAAAAAAAAACCCAACATGCTTATAACCAAATTTAATACTCTGCATATTATCTAATCCAATCAACCAAGACTCTTTAAGGCATTCATGACATTAAGATATGCATACGAAAAGCTATAGGGTAGACAGACTACATCCTTTGTTGGAGGAATTTCTTTTCCTCTTCCACTATTATCTTCTGAAGATATCTATCCGAATAAAAAAGAACCAGAGGTATGAGAATTATGAACTTCAGAGTAATGTCTACATTTTTCAGAGAAAATAAGACAATAAATGTTCAGGTTAATATTTTCATCATTTGTGAATAAACAATAAATCCTTGGATGTTCAGAGTTCAGTACTGCCAACACCTACGTTCTTTAAATACTTAAATAATTAAGCAAGCCCAAGCTGAAGGCACAATTTGCTGCTATCAGTGAGGGAAATGTACATATTATAAATTACTCTAGTCACTTCTGCCCAGATGAACAAAGCCTTGAGTTAAACAGCTGACTTAAGTCAATTACAAGAATCATGAGAGTAAACTATTATGTCCTTTCTCAATCTGTTAACATTTTAAAAAAAAATTGCTGTGTCAGACTCCAACTTTGAGCTTCTAAACATGCAACATATCTAACAATCACCTGTAAGGAAAGGAGAACATTTACAGCATCATATAACCACTTCACATCTAACGACTTCCCAACTGTTTCTGATGGGAATGTTGATAGTAATAAAACAGCCTGCACAAAGAAATAGATATCAGAAATTTTTTACATTATATAGTATGGAACTGTTTGTTCTAACTTTACCTGCAATCCTTCTGCAGTGCAATCAGAAATAGGCCATCCATGATCTGCAGTTGAGAATGGCCAAGCACCTTTTGAAATGTGACGATACCAAAAATTCAGATCTCCTGGACAATCTTCTAAGACCTTCAAAGCAAACCACAATTGGTCATGAAAAAACGAAAAGAAGAATTTTAAGATATACTAATAAAAAAATTCTGCAAAGGAGAACCTGCGAATCCTTTATGTAGTCATGTGCTTTTCTTAAAGTTGCTCCATATTCTTCAGCAATGTTAGTTGATATAATCGCTTGAATAGCAAAAGAAGTATGCCATGATTGACTCCCATTAATCTACCACCTGCCACCATTATCATCTCAAAATCTCATGCCACCTGCCACCTTATCATCTTTTGAGGATGATGATAGCTCTCTCCAAGTACAAGTTAAGCACATGGCCTTACGAAATACAACCATTTTTTCCTTCATTTTTTTTTCTTTTTTATTGTGATAGCATGTCAGAACTCAAAGCCTATGAGCAAACGGCAGTAATGTAATATAAAATTTACAAACAGTGTCCAAAAAAATTAAGCATATTCATAATTTTAGGTATCAAATATTGGGGGAACTAAACTAGAAATCACAAATGTTAAAAATTGTACATCTTATTAAGATTCTAAATAAATTTAGTACCAAAATCCATCACCTAAATTTTTGATAATCAAATTCATCACCTATATATATATATATATATATATATGATAACAAACAATTATAGATTTTATAATGGATTGGCATGGCCAAAAACAATAGAGGTAGAAACTACTTGTCACTAGAAAATACAAATTGGCTCTGCTACTAAAGTCTTTATAGTGGAGCTCTAAATAATTGAGTTAGAAAAAGAGTCAAAAAGGCAAATGTACTATATGTGCTATGCATGATAGCTATCAATGGGTGAAAATGAGTGTAATAAATAATAATGACCAAGAAAACTCACTTACAAGATTCTCAGGACCAGAAGAATTTGATATATTGCTGCTGACTGATTATCTCTGCAACACAAACCAAAAAAAAAAAAAGTGGCTCCTACTCCTAGGAAAAATGTGGAATAATTTAAAAATAGACATGTGATCTTACCAGATTGCAAAGGATGTTACCTATTGTTGTATTGCAGCCACTGATCACTGATGGTGATGGACTAATATTCGAACAACCGCATCAAGTTACGTAAAATTTTGCAAAATATAAAAAGTAGTAAATTTTGGATGTTTTGAGCAAAAAGAACTCACATCAATAAGTATAAAATTGTGCATAAATATACAAGTGTTACAATAACCGTGTATGTATGTATGTGTATATATATATATATGCATGGTTACCATAACTAGTGCATTTAAAATTTTAGTATTTTTTTGATAGTGTTGGGTATGTGAGAGAGAGGGATAGTGAGTGAAGAAATAATGAAAAATTATAAAAGAATAAATATTTTATTAAATAGATGTGTAGAATAAATAGACTAATGTAGGCATTTTATAAAAATGAGTATCCAAAGTAGAAAATGTGGGTTTTTTTTTTTTTTTTTTTTTTTTAATGCAAAATAGTCAGAAAGTTTGCCTGAGCCAATGTGGTTGCTGATAGAGCTTAGTTATAGCGCTGGATGTTTTGCTTTTACTAATGGACAACCCTTATTGCCTAATTACTCATATTTGATATTACTAGTGCTGTAACCATTAAAGCTGGGCAGAAGTGACATGATTATTTCACTTAGTTATGCACTAATGTTCTTTTAACATACATTCTTTTAACATACATTTACAACAAAAGCATGCTTGGGCCGAGTGGCTTTCTTTTCCAGAGAAGTGTTTCTCTAAAAAGCGGTGGCACCATGCTTCTAGTTCTAGTTCTAGGCCACAATGACAAATTAAAATTCGAGGGCATCAAATTCTCATCAACCAAGCTGACTAGTCCCTATCTATATCTTATGGGAAGCGGCACCAACAGCACTTGAATTTTAGTTGTATAAGCTTGCAAGTCCACACAAAAGCACAATAAACATGAACAAAGCAACTTGCTTATTGATGATTATTAAATACTAACACTTCTTTCAGCTGCAATACTATCTTAGGATATCAATCATCAAAAAAGTGAAATTTAACAAAAGCATTCTCCTTATACAAATCAATTTTGCCACAAATACAAGCATCTGCTTGGATAGAGATAAACGTCATTCACATTCAAAACAAAAATTGGGAATGAATAATTTACAGATACACATAAAGGCAATTGCTCAGTTTCTTGTTCATGCATAAGTGCTTGAGATCCATGACATGCTACATTCATCATGTAGAATGGAGCATCATCTATCAGTTTTTGTTGCATCCATGAACTGAGCATAGAGTTCTATATACAAGGTCAATGATTTAGGACAAATAAAACAGGGAGCTTCGTTATTCTGGCATATTGGGCTTTGCCTGTGGAACTTCATCAATCAACTAACGGTACATATCAACTATATATTTATGAGCAAATTGAGGAAACTCTAGTTAAACATGATTAACCTGAGAGAGCATAGAAGTCACAATAAACCAATTAGAAATTCAGTTCACTTCCAATAATGTTGTTCTGGGTAAAGAGATTATGCAATTGTTACCTAATCCAACTAATGAAGCCAATGTATTGATAATAACTTCATCCATACTGGCGGCCACTTCCCATACTTTGCACTTTTTCATGCTGAGAAAGAATTTGGCTCTGATATAGAACAAGCATAAGATACTGACTAAGAAACTTGATAAATAGCAAGTACCTAACCCTATAACATTAAGATTACAAAATTAGCAATTATAGATTTTAGTTATGAGAGCTCCCCTCTTTCTTCTAAAAAAATGTTAAATAAAATAAAATAAAAGGTTTCAACTATTCAAAATCATAGATGGAAAGCTAAATAAAGGTACCACTGAAAAATACGTAGTTTATCTTTCATATGTTATCAAACTAGATTGACTATTAAAGACACTAGCATTCCAGGTTAACCTTGCTGCTGCTGCTGCATCTTGAAATTGATATTGGCCCTTTTACAAACACTTCCTTCTGATTATGTTTAGATTGGATGAGGCCGAATGAGGACGGAACATTTGTGCATGATGTTCTTGAATGAATTCAAAATATTCCTGGGCCCATAAAGGCTGGAGATAGAAGTTACTGACCTTGGATTATAAAGCAAATGTAACAGCATCACAAGAAAAAGAACATAAAAGTACCTGTAGGTGAATTAGAATTAAAGAGCCCAGATTGAACCAATGTAATATGGATTCAATGCCTTAATCTCTTTTTCTTCGCCTATTAATTTCAAGTTCAGGTATGTTCAAATTCAAAATTTCATTCCAAAATTGTGTAACAATCAAACCAATGGTAAGAAACAGGGGTCATCCCACTCTTCCCCCTCTTCCAAGGCACAAAACTATTCAATCACCAGGACAAGAAATCTATATGCTTCTATATTCAACCTCCTAAATCCACAACATAAAACATTGATAATTAGCAAAGTAGATAGTATACTAAACCCCAAAAACTAAAGCTAGAAATTCATACATTGATAATTACTGACCTTGTGATTAGTGATTACTTGGAAGAACTTTTCATCTTTACAATTAGAATTTCTTACCGCCCGGGGGGGGGGGGGGGGGACAATCATTTACCCCCACATACATTTCCTACAATGAAATCAATGGTTCTTACATTTGCATGTTGTATAAGGACTGACAATTTTGAAATGTTGCCAAATGGAAGCTAGTGAAAACCATTTCACCACGTTGTAGGCTACTAGATTTAATATTCTAGTCTAACTAAAATGGGGTGCCTAAGCTGTTTTTAAATTACTTTATAGGTCTTACCATAGCTGAAAAGCAAAACAAAGGAAATTATGGCCAAGGCATAAAGTTAGAATTAGTTGCTACACAAATACTCCTTAGTTCTTTGTATACTAACTTTCAATGGTGATCTGTGCACACTTGTCAGGCATGGAAACAAAAAATTCAACACCAAAGCAAGGCAATACATCCTCGTATCTGTACCTTAAATTTTTTAGATAGCAGCAGAATCTTGTCCTGGATAAGCTTATTTCCAAATTCTCCAACAACTCCTTCAGGTAAAAGGGTGACTCAAGAATCAAGCAACAATCCACATCACAATTAGGTGAGGTTAATTTAAGTTCTCTTTATAAATTGGCTATTTTGATTAAGAAGAATTAATGGAAGAGAAATGTGTTGGAAAGATATAAGACCATTAATTGGAAAGAAATAAGACCATTAATGAGAATCGTAATTGACCAATGTTCTTAGCTACCAGATGGCTGTGCTCCACTCAGCACCCTGGATTGACCAATGATGATCCTTTAAGGATTCTTGACAGTTGTTCACATATAAGTAAACAAGACCAAAGAAAACAGTGGAAGAGGTTACAACTGAAATATTTAAATATTAAAGAACAAAATTATAGTACCATTGATAGCCAGCAAGGTTTCCGACTTTCTACTTCATTTTTGGACAACACATCTTTTCCCAACCCTTTGGACTAGGTTCAAACAATCTGCTTGCTGCTCAATAGTAGGTTGGCTTGTAGTGGGAAGATCACCATTTCTTTTGGGGGTGAGGCTCTCGATTATGTCAAAGTTAATTTGTCACTTGTATCTTAAGCCAAATTAATTAAGTCTCAATATGAAGATTTCCAACAAGGATGTACAATTGCTACAGTTGCTAGGTGATGTATATATGAATATGAATGTTTTTTGTGGATTAAGGATGCAACTCTAGGCAAGTCATTAAAGAACAATGAAATGCAAATAATGAGGATCCTCCAATAAACATCATGATTTTTCAACGAGCAGATTATACTATGAAACAGTCTCTGTAATTAATTTCATATATACTTCATTAATCAACAGTAAAAATAGAAAATAAAGTAAGAGGAAATAAATTCCAATGTCAAATATTTTATTCTTTCAGATTCAAGAATACAAAGAATGAAGTTCAATTAGCAGGATTATTTTACTGAACAAAACTGGGATATTCAGTTTTCGTTAATATGTGAGAAAACACACTGTATAATCAATTACAATAAGAAGATTTGGAATATGTAAAAAACACGAACCCGAAGAATTTGGTAATTTAGATGGTTCATCTCTCGTTATCCTCCAACTACAGGCTCAAAAGAATAGCATAACCTGCTCAGTGGAAATGGATTGAAATACATAATTAGTGGAATGGAAGTACAAAATAGAACTTAGAATTAACTGGATGAGGCCAAAAGCTTTGTAGCTTAGTGGCATAACTTGCTCTCCTTTAATAGGAGAACCAATGTTCAAAACACCCCTCCCACATATCAAATTAAAAAAAAAAAAAAAAAAAAAAAAAAAAAAAAGGATAAGAGTTGGAGGTCACTAATCAAACTGACAATCAAACCGGGAGTTGACATATTTGAAAAAAATAAAATAAAAGAAGACAAACAAGGAAGGAGAGTTACTGTTGAATGTCAGTCTGAATCAAATTGGATGTTAATTGTCTCTTTGCACATGTTTGTAATCAATTTTCATCTTTGGGATGTGAGAAATCTTTGGCCAGTCCTCTCCGGTCCCTTTTTCGCAACGTTCATGGAGAAGTGGACGGTAGTAGATCAACAATTCCTTCAATGGAGTAGTACCTGGCAATGACTTTAACTTTGGACAGATTTTAATTGTCAAAGAATGAAGACGTGGCATCATTATTATAGTATTAGTAACAAAACCAGCATCTTTTGTTGTTTTTGTTTTTTGAGTCTATTCCAAACAAAATTCAACTCCCACCTTTTTCAAACTATTCACTACAACTTCAAACCCCCTTTACACTGCCAAAATGTAAACCTATAATTTATTGAAAATTTAATAAACCTAGTTGTACTTGAGAAACTGAATAGATTCAAGGTGACTATAACCTAAAAGATAGGAACATGAGAGAGAGAGAGAGAGAGAGAGAGAGAGAGAGAGAGAGTTTTTGTTTTTAATTCCATTCAATATGGAGTACATAAATAAGACTGAAATAATCTATCCTAAAAGATAGGAACCAACTCCCATCAGTTGCATTTAAATTCAAATTGAAAGACAATACAATCTGATCTTTTATTTATCCTCGTCTGCTGCTGCATTTAAATTCAAACTGATCCAATCCGTTCCTGTGTATGCCAACCCTATTTCCTTCCTTGTGGCTCAGCAGTTGTGATGTTTGAATTTCGGACCTAACAGAAAACTTGTTACCATGAGTATTGAAAATCTGTCAATAATTTCATGCTGGAATCAACTACAGAATAATAATTTTTGCTTCAACTTTATCCATAAAAAAAAAAATCACTGACATCCTTGCCTCCTATGGCCATAATAACCAACACAAGTTGATATTGGAATCAATATTTTTGGTGCATGCAACATAGATAATTACCTAAGAGACTAAGACACTTAAGACGTAACGCATCTTAATAGTGCTTTGGATAATTTTGATTTTGATAACTAGAAACTATATTTAACAGCATGGTGTAATTTATTATCAGTTGTGTAAAAGGATTGAAAGTTTGTAACTTAAGGGGCTGGGAAGTAGAGGGTTTATGACGTGTTTTTGGTATAGCAGAACGACAGAGACATGCTCATAAAGTTAGGACTAATAATGATGGTATTAATACTACTTTACTCGTCAAGAAAAAAAAATGATGAACGAAAAAAGAATAAAATAGGAAAATAATAATAGTATTTAGAATTAGAATAACATTCATGATAATGACATAGTATTACCAATTATGTTTGAAGCCGCCTCTGTGATTTAACCATATCCACGGCTCCTGTCACATACATCTTATCTTTGACAATGTTTAAGAACTTGAAACAGGAGAATCGCCATGACCTGTTTAGTAGTATTGTGCCAAAAACTCCCCAAAAACCAACAACAACTCCAAAGGCCATACTAACATAAAACCCCATTGTTATAAACCCATCTTCCTCCTCTTGGACGCCAGTATGTTCACTACCTCTATTCTTAACTGAGTTTTGAGTCATTTCTTCTCCGGAACATCTGTTTGGAAGTGGAAATCCACAAAGATTTGGGTTCGCTTCATATGAAGTGGCATTGAAGGTACTGAGTTGAGGGCCAGTTGGAATTTCACCTGACAGGTTATTATTCGACAAGTTCAAGAAACTTAGAAAATTAATTCGAGAAATGCTTGAAGGAATTCCACCACACAACTGATTCTTCGATAGATCTAGGGAATTTAATGACTCTAACAAACCAATCTCTGAAGGGATTCTTCCAGTTAAAAGATTTCTTGAGAGATTCAAAGAAATCAGTCCATTAAGTTCCATAATTTCTCTAGGAATTTCCCCGGTCAATTTATTGCTTGAAAGATCAATGCTTTTTAATAATCCAAGAATACTTTTGTACTCATACTCTTTTCCTTTCCAGATCCAAATTGCATGATCATCATAGCTACTAGTGACAAAGCTATTAGGGGTGACGGTATAATTATATGAGTGGGTGATGGTTGAATTTGGAGTCCATTTCTGAGTCAAAGCAATAACATTTTTGAGGCATATTGGTATACTTCCTGAGATTTGGTTTAAGGCAAGGTCTAAAACTTGAAGATGTGTTAAATGGCATAGATGTGAAGGAATACTTCCAAAGAAGCGATTAGATCGAAGTAAAAGGAAAATTAAATTTGGATGATTGCTCCCCAACCACTTTGGTATCTCCCCCGACAAGTTATTATTACGAAGATTAATAAATCTCAACTTTGAGCAATTCTTCAATGATGGAGGAAGTTCCCCACTGAAACTATTGTTGCTTAAATCCAATGTTTCAATTCCAAGTAAAGAGCCCACTGAGCTTGGGATTTTCCCCTGAAATTGATTGTTTGCCAAATTAAGAATTTTCAATCCTTCAAAATGCATCCAACAGTCAGGGAGCTCTCCTGATAATTGGTTATTGGAAAGATCTATAAAGTTAAAGTTTCCATTAGTGACTATACATAATGATTGTACAGGCAGCTTTGAAAACATATTCTTCGAAAGATCCAAATGTGATGCTTTAAGTAAAAATCTTGGTATTTCGCCTTCCAATTTATTTGAACTCAAGTCTATCATGGGAGGAGTGGAGAACTTCCATGACAAATTTGTAACATGACCACTGAGTTCGTTGTGAGATAGATTCATAAACGAAAATTCACTGGAGAAGGTCCAATTTGAATTGGAAAAGCTATCCGAAATTCCAGAATTGAAAATATCAAGATAATAGTAATTTTTTTGAGTTTGAAGCCATTTTGGAAATCTAGGACCTAGTTGGCAGGAGCCCAAACTTATCACGTCTAATTGGAAAGGTGGAACCCAATCAGAGCTGAAGTTGAAAACCAATGAGGTATTAGATAAGCCCAAATACTTCAATTTTGTAAGCTCCGAGAAGTGGGCTTCAGAAATAACACCTTTTAGTGGATTATCTTGAAGATACAGAGACTCTAGGTTGGATTGTTTTCCCAAACTTTCAGGTATTGTCCCATTCAAATGATTTTGAGAAAGCGATAATACTCTCAATGATGGAAATGTTGTGAGATCAGGTAACGATCCCATGATTTGATTTTGAGCAAAATACAAAACCTCTATTGAGTGGTTTGCACACCCGGTCAAGTTATGAATAAAATCAAGAAGCTGTTCGCTAAGATGGTTCCCTGATAGAGACAATGTTTTCAAATTACACATACCACCAAAGGCTTTTGGTATCCCACCTTCAAACTCATTATTATCAAGATAGAGATGTGCAAGAGAGTTTATTCTGCTAAAAGCATCTGGAATTAAACCTTGAAATTGGTTATTCCAAAGATAAAGTTCAACAACACTAGTGTTGGAGTTGAACAACCACTCCAGTACTGAAGAAGAAGAAGTGAGACCATTCTTAGACAGATCGAGGACATCTAGAGAAGTAGAAGAATTGACAAGGGGAACAGAGAAAATATTCGGAAGATTACAAGAGTACAATGACAAGGATGTCAAATACGGCAGCTTATTCACAACATGGAGCCAATTATTGACTTTGCTCAGGTTAACAGTACTCATGTCAAGGTATTTTAAAGAAGAAAGTTGAGGGAGCCACTCTATGTTTTCAGGTTTATTAAAATAATTCCAGCCAAGACCAAGGTATTGCAAGTTGGAAAGATTCCCAAGCTGGAAAGGTATATTTCTTCCGAAATTAGCACCACCAAGGTCAAGGTGTATTAAGTTGGAAAGAGAAGCAATGAATTGTGGGATTTGGCTGTAATTAAAATCATTGTTGCTCACGTCCAAATAAGTCAAATATTTCAACTCAATCAAGGAAGGATTAAATTTACCTCGCAAAGGCGGTGAGGGAAAGGACGAGTCATTGAGATTGAGCCTGATGACGTGGCCTGTTTGGTTGCTACACCTGACCCCACTCCATGTGCAACAATCTTGATCGGAGCTCCAAGAAGAAAGAAGACCATAGTCATCAATAAGGTCTTGTTTAATCTTGAGAAGAGCTTGTCTCTCATGCTCTTTGCAGCCAAGGTGAGTATTAGCTAACCCCAAATTATTTCCAGTAGTGGGTTTCATGCACAACAGAAAAAGGAGAATTAAAGTGAGGAGAAATTGGAGGGAACTTCCACCCATGATTATGCTGAATGCAGAGGATCAATAACGCACAAAATATGCAGTGTTACAAGTATGATTTTACTTGGAACCCTTTCTTTATATACATCCGCTGATTGCTTTCAGTAGGAAGTATTAGCATGATGAAGTCGAAAGTCACAGGAAATATCTTTTTTTAGACTAGTCAACATTGCTATCTTTTTTTTTTTTTTTTGAATGGGTAAGAATTACATCAAAAGAGAAAGTCCAGAAGCAACAAATTTTACAGAATTGTTTTACACAAGCTGATGTAGTATATTTTTAATGATAGGCAAAACAAATGATATTAGTATTCTTGTCAAGTTAGTTTATAAAAAATATTGTCATTTATTTTGTAACACAAATTGTATGAAAAATATTGTCAAATTTTTTGTGCATTCAAAACTAAAAGATGATAGAATATAAAGTGTAAACTCTACCAACTACAACATATGCATTAGCTTGAGCAAAAATAATTATCTATTTTAGTATCATAATTTACTTTTTCTATTTTACTTATTTATTTTTTAAAATAATTTACATCAAATTATTTATTTAAGACTATATTTTATTAAAATTTTAATTTTTTTAATTATTTATCTTTTTTTTCACCCACATTAATCACCGTGTACACTCTTGAAAACATGTAAAAATAATAAACAACTAAATATAAAATAATAGCATCAGTGTAAATTTACAAGGTTATTTTAGTAAGTTTATAAATTTAACTAATATAAATTATTTTCAGAGACAAAATTGTGTAAATTTTACAAATGATTATAAAACTGTTGAAACCTCTAAGGTTGTCACGATTCTTGCAGGTTCAGTGATTTAGAGTTTTTTTTTTTTTTCGTACTTACAGCTCAACCATTGATGAAGCTTCAACCTCAGACATTAAGATCGCACCACTATTTGTTCTTATTCTTCTTTTTAGTCTCGCTCGCCCTCTCTCTCTGCGTTTTTGCCGGCCACTGTTTCTGCATATTTTTCTTTCTCTGCGTATTCTTCGTTTGTTGTTTCTACAGTTTCTCCATTCTGCGTTTTTTTCCTTTGAATGAACTCTAGAGTCTTCTGGACTCTTTGAAAGTGATTGACAACTTTCCTGTCACCCACTAAAGGCAAGCTGTCAAACACTCTTCTTTATATTTTCTTGGATTACTTAATATTTTAATGGTTTGGCTGACCACTCTTTTAGCATTGTGTATTTTTTATTTTTTTAAATTTAGCTAAATACATGCTGTCAAGTCAATTATCAACTACTCTTTTCAAAATTTTATAGGGCTTTGTCCTTTATTTAATCAAATTTTTAATGCTTTATCGGGCCACTACTTTAGCAATTTATTTTAAAAAAATTTCATAAGTAGTTGAATATTCAAGTGGGCTTACTTGAGCATAACTTGGATTCACTTTTGCGTGCGTTTCCTTTTCTTTTTCTTTTTTTTTTCTCTTTTTTCTTTTTCATGACAACTTTTTTACTGTTATGTCTACTATTTATAAACAGTAATTGATACTATTTAGGCACGTGATTACATTATGCGAGGGACAAAGTTATTGCTCAATACTGTTCATGCATTGTTTGCGCACTGTTTATGCATTGTTTGCACTTTATTCAAAAAAATATATTAAAAATGAATCACACAGTACTATTCACACATTTAAAAATTATTTTGCTACAGTGTTTTCAGTTTCAACAATAAGTTCTATCCAAACGGACCCTTAGACATAAGTCTCATAAAAAGATTAAAAGAGTACAATATTGAGTTTTATCCAAAAAAATAAATAAATTATTTTTGCTTAAGATATAATATTTCTTATTTGCCTTATTAAAGTTATGATACAAAAAATACATTTGAAAATTAGATTTTTATATATATTTGGACTATTTTAGTTCATTTTTCTACTTATATTAAATTAAAATATTTATATATTAAATAATTATTAAATTAATTATGACATCATCACGGTTCAATCTTGGTTCAACTTCAAAAACTTTGAATCTCTCCCTCTTTCGGTTCATTGAACGGTCCAGGTTTTAAAATCATGGTTTCAAATTGTTTGGCCTATATTTTATTTTTGGATGCTTCAAAATTATGTCCTATTTAAAAAGTTAAATACCATTAATTTATTGGCATTTCCCTTTATGCCCTTAATTTATTTGTGGGAGCATTTTTTTTAATCAAAAAAAAAATTAAAAACCTAAATTTTAAAATACACTAAAGCTATTGTTTTGCCACTAGCGCAGAGTAATAAATCTCGAGGCCAGACCGCTAGTCTTGTATCTTCCGTGAGGGTAGCACATATATAGATTGGAATCATGGCCTCAATTATTTATACATGCATTAACTATAAATTATTAGCAATAATTAGAAAAATGTAAGAAGACGAAAGTTATTGGAAATTTCTTTTAAGAATTTTAATAGATTAAACTCTATTTTTTTTTTAAAAAAAAGTTAAGATTTTTAATAGGTTAAACACCATTTTTTTAAAATAATAAAAAATGATGTTTAATTGTTTTTATCTTGTGCAATTATGAGTGGGCCACAAAAATAAGTATTTGTTGCAAAAACTTTCCAAGTCTTCCACAAAGACATACACTTGTTACAGTTCAAACTAAAAATAAGTATTGCACGTCTTATGATGTGCTTTTATCATTAGATATGTTATAAATATATTAAAATAATTAACATAATTTCCTCTAGGTTCTAAGTGCAATCCATTACCTAAGTTCAAAGAGATTTTTTTTTTTTTTTAAATTTCTCAAATTTAAACTATATACCAAAAATATAAAGAAAAAAAATTATCATAATTTATTTAAAAAATAAATATTATACTTTTTGTTTTTACTAAAACCTTGGTCTTACACGGTATTATTATTATTATTATTATTATTATTATTATTATTATTATTATTATTATTATTATTATTATTATTATTATTATTATCTACTTCATTTTTCAATTATGAGTGGGCAACAAAAATAAGTATTTGTTGCAAAAACTTTCCAAGTCTTCCACCAAAGATGACAGGCCACAAATGCGTTGACCCCTTGTGATAACTTAGATTAATTAAATTAGCCCAGTTATTAATTAATCAAATTAACAGATAATATCACGTGGCAGCACAAACAAATCACCAAACTAAGATATGCAGCGGAAAATAAATAACACGGTGATTTGTTCACGAATGGGGAAAACCCTAAGGCAAAAACCCCACCGGGTGATTTAAGGTCACCACTCCCGAAACTCCACTATTATCACAACAAGCAGTTACAAGTAAGGAATCCCAGTACCTCACCAACCTACAGTTGAACTCTTACCCCAATACCCAATTGGACTTGTTCTGTAGTGACAATTTCTCCAGTTTAATGCACGGCTCCCAGTACGTGACTAACCAATGTGATGCGCGGATCCCAGTACGCGGCTTACTCCTTTGCACGAATCCCAGTACGTGACTCACTCACCAACTTGAGGAAGAAAGAATGTTGGCTGCAAAGTTCTTCAAATCATCAGAGATGAACTAGGGCACGAACTTTGTCTCACAGATCACAATTTGCATGAAAGAGAAGAAGCAACTTGTATCTTGTAAATTCTGCTTGTTGCCTGCTTTGACGGCCCTTAAAATAATCCTTTTATATGTCTAGGGTTAGGAGAAAAGAAGTCCCAAAGACACACACACGGATTGGACTTGAAACAGACCTGGAAATCTGTTTTCTTTAATTCTCGACAGATAGAGATGTCGAGAGGTGTCGAGAAAGCTGTCGAGGCTCGGGCTTAACAGCTTCTTTAAGTCTCGATAGATGTATCTGTCGAGGTATCTATCGAGCTTTAAAATCTTGCACCTCCTTGCTTGTATCTTGGACAGACTTTGACGGCTTCAACACTTAATCTTGAACCACTGTTTCTTGAAGTGTTTAACACATCCTAGATCTACCCAATTACAAGTAAAGTGCGTTTTGTCTAAGGATAAGCCAATTACATAAAATAGCGACATATGTTCACAAGCTTGAACAACTACATATGTCCTAACAATCTCCCCCTTTGGCAATCCGTGACAAAACCACAACACACAAATGAAGATATGAGAGAAGTCATAAATCACTCAACTCATATTCACTTGATACATACAATAAAATCTATCCTAACACAAACTCTTGAAAAACTTTGCAAGAAGAGAGTTTATGGCAAGAAGACTTTGACAACCTGTATTTCTGAAACACTTGTAAACAAAACACATCAAGGCATCTTTGTGTAAAACAGAAATAATAGATTGCATACAAGTAAAGAAACATGTGTATAAAGACAGAAAAGAAACAACACATGTAGAGGTAGGTGAAAAAGAAAACATACATCATCATATAGATAAAGAGAATAAGTACAATGTATGTAAGTACATGATCAATGTATCTCTAAAAGATAAGAAAAGAAAAAAATACATAGATCACCTCACTACATCCCTCAATCCACACTCCTCCTAACAAAAATGTCCTATGCTAACACTCCCCCTAAGTATGACTACTCTCATACAAAACTACTCCCCCTTTTTGTCACGAGTGACAAAGGATAGAGTGTCAAGTAGACATCTCATCCGATGAGCTAGCATCTCCATCATCATCATCGTCGGAAGCATCATCATCATCGCCATCATCATCACCCTCGGTCTCAGTCGACACATGAGGTGGCGGAGGAGAAACCTCTGAGGCAAAGCCGCCCATGGTCGCCTGTCGCTTGGCGATGCGACCAACACGGACATTCACCTGATACAACTCTGTGGAGAGCGTATCGAGGCGAGCATCCATGCGCTGTAGCTGCACCATGATGTCTCCTAACGTGACGTCGCTAGAGGAGGAAGAAGCAGACGCACGAGCTGATTTGGAGGTGGTCGGACGGGTGGAAGGAGTGGCAGCATCCGGCTGTCGCGATCGGAACTGTGCCTCGCTACGTTTTATGGTAGCGGCGTCTATGGCAGACATGACATGGTAGTGATCGGACGAGGGGAAGGGAATGGAAAAACGACTCATGATCCTCGTGATAGCGGAAGGGAAAATGAGCTTATCACGGGTGGCCGTATCTCTATAGACATCTATGATAGAAAAGATGAAGTGAGAAGGAAAGTCTATAGAGAGATCCTTAAGGAGGGACAACAAGAACCGAGCTCGAGGCTCTGTGATCGAGTTGTAGTGAGAGAGTGGGTGCAAAACAAAAGTCATCACCATGTTAAGGAATCTAGGACCTTTAGCAAAAGGTCTACATGGTGTGTACATGTGATCTCCCCAAGAGGTAGGACGTTCACAGAACGCTGAGATCATCTCGTCTTTGGACACAGTCCAGAGACGCTCACAGCTAGGGTAATCGGGATGATCCACCCTAGGTACATGGAGAACCTCAGAGACTAACTCTGGGGTGACACAGAAGCGCGTACCTCTAACGCAAGAATAGAAAGAAGGTACTGAAGAATCTATCCCGTGGATGTTGGAGTAAAACTCCTGAATCAACACAAGAGGAGATGTGACCGGGACGTCACACAGTGACTCCCAACCCCGAGTGTGAATGACATCGGGTAGGTCAGTGTCGGCAAAGTCTGCCAGGACGACGTGGCGTTCCGAATGAACACCGCGTTTAGAAAAGTTCTCCGAGAAGTCCTTATGGGCTTTCTCATCACGGAACCGGACAGAGATAGGGGTAGAGTCAGAAGAAGACTGTCCCTTAGAACGCAGAGGGTTCTGGGACGGAATGGACTTACGTTTAGGAGCCATAGACGCTATTAACGCAACCATAGAAGAGGGGGAAAGAAGAGACAAACAGAAAAGTCCCAAGCAAATCAATATTGATAGAATGAAATATTGAAATGAAAAGAACGTATGCATGAAAATGCATGAGCATGTGAAATGCAACTCAAAAACATCATGGGCTCAGCCCAATCCAAACCTAACAGCACACAATAGATTTGCACACATCTAAATGCATGAAAATACAATTAGAATGCTAATGTGATGCAATGCATGTGGTTTTGAAGATTAAAACTAGAAAACCAACCCAAAAATTTCATGAAAACCCCAACAATTTTGAAAACTCCCAAAAATTTTTCAAAAACACAAACCTAGGGTTTTAAAACAATGCAATGCATGAAAATAAGGGATAAAATGCTTACCAAATGATGAAGAACACGAAGAATCACTTGAGAAAGCCTTGAGAGAGGTTTGGAGGGAGAGGGAAAAGATTTTGAGAGAGATCAGAGAGTTTTCGAGCGAGAGAGATCGAGAGAATGTCCTGAAAAAAATCGCGAAGGACCCTTTTATAGAGCATCAGTAATTCTCGACAGCTGTAGGTGTCGAGAGCTGTCGAGGTAGCTGTCGAGGGAAGCTATCGAGAAAAGCACGTGGACAGATGCAGCTATCGAGGTCAGCTATCGAGGGAGAAGAAACAAGCAAGTGGGAATCTCGATCGATCCAGCAGCTATCGAGGAGCTATCGAGCAAACAGAAAGTTTCTCGATCGATCCAGCTGCTGTCGAGGTATCTGTCGAGACTGCGATAAGAAAGAGTCTGAGGATCTCGACAGATAGCTATGTATCGAGAGGTATCGAGGAGGTGTCGAGATGCCTTTCAAAGCAATTTTTCAAAAGAAGAAAAACACAGACATGAATGCAATCATGCATACAGCTCTACCAAAGATACAATCAACACATTAAGCTCTCAAAATCATCTCTTAACAAGAAATATGATGCACATGTATCTCAAAACACGCACAGACACACTAAACAAGTCTAACCAATTTTATGTTTCAAAAACAAGTTATGACAGTTTAGTTATAATACATTAACGCATGTAAACTTTGTGATGGCCAAATCACATTGTACCTACACATGTATCAAGAATTGCAAAGAGTATTGCGTGTTGTGTGTGAAAACATCGCAAGATTGCATAAGTGTCTCAATGTCATGACGATTTGAGATATGAGAAAATCACTTTAACTCACACACAATCATAACTGTTTGATGGGGACTATCACCTTTGAGGTACATCCTATAACTCCCACATCTCCTAGAAAACACGCTTGCAACCATATTTTAAAGCATTTTTAATCTTTTTGCTTTTTATTTCTTTGCATATTTTCTTTTAACAAGCATATCATGCATGGGCATACAAGAGAAAGAAAAGAAATACCCAATGATGTTAAGCTTTTGACACTGCACTTTTGCTATGCCGAAGCATACAGGTGTCTTATGACATTGCACTTTTGCTATGCCGAAGCATACAGATGTCATATTATGATTGGCGAGTAATAGTGGTGAGATGGTTATTTATGCCTTTCTCTTAGGATTTTCTAGTTCAACCCGTCAAAAGAGTGATACGAGTGTTAAGAAGAAGAGATTACTTAACCTTACTCATCACAAACAAAGAGCTACAAAGCTCACTCGCTTAGTTGTGCAAAAAGAGTGCTCATCTAAGCTATAGATGATACAAAGTTTGGAAAACTCTGTTTCAATGGCCATTCCAAAAGTTCGCATGAACTAATGCACACAAACACACACTGTTTTTGTATTTTTCATTTTTCAATTTTTTTTTTATTTTTATCAAGGAAGCAAAAAATAAAACACAAAACTGAAAACACACAAACAAAAACATGTTAAAGAAAGCAAAAACAATGCATAAAATTAGACTGACTCAAAACAGTAAAGAAACACACAAGTAATGCAACACACGAAAACAGAGAAAGAAGAAGAAGTGACTGAAATCACTTAGATCCCTTTGGCTTCCACACCTTGGAAGATCCTTTCCTATTGGTCGACTCTTGAACCGGTAAAGAGGGAGAAGAATATGAACCGTTCAAGTTCGAAAGGAACATAAGAGCTTTTAGAATGTCTCCAAGAGGAGCGAGAGAAGACTGAAGCTGATTCTGGCTCCCAGATGCTATTTCGCCATTGCTCTGTTGAGTGGCAAGCCACTTGTAGCAATTTGGTCGAGTGTGACCGGCGAGACCACAATGATAACAGAGATGTGGCTTCTTCTGTTTGGCCTTTTGAGAGTTAGCCCTCTTATTCCTAGGGTTTCTAGATTCCCTTTTCTCAATTTTAGGGGGTGCTCCTAGGATGGACTTTTCTTTGTCTACGTTTTCACTAGCTAAATCAGTTTTAACATTATTTTCCTCAGTTTTAATGTTATTAGCCGGTGGAACAAAAACAGTAGTACTAGCAGAAGGAGTATTAGAGATAGAGAATTCATACCCCAATCCAGTACGATCCGAAGAAGATCTCTGAGCATCTAGCATCTTGTCCAGCTTGGCGCTTGACGTCCTCTCCAGTTGTGCTCTGACTTGAAACAGCTCTGCTTCAAGCTTCTTGGTCCTCTCAGCCAAGAAATTGTTCTCGAACCTCAGTGCTCCAATGGTTTGATTCGCTTGATCAACCTTTGTGGACAGCTCCTCACGGTCAAGTTCCACATCAATGAGCTTCTTGGTGGCTAGCCTATAGAGCTTCTCGTGTTTCTCAGAAAGCTTGTATAGCTTCTCATAGGCGGTATGGATATCATCTTGATCATCCATAATCTCAATCTTGGACTCCACCAATTCCTTCTCTTCATCCACATCTTCTGTAACCACATCAGTAGGATTAACAGTGGCAGTGAAGGCACTCAAGATTCCGTCGTCCTCATCCTCGGAATCGTCCTCGGGCTCTGTATTGCTTAAGGTAACAGCAAGTGCTTTGCTCTTCCCTATGCTCTTTAAGTACGTGGGACACTCTTGTTTCATGTGTCCAAAGCCTTGACACCCAAAGCACTTTGGTCCTGTGGGAACAGTGTACTGACCGCCATCCTTGACATCCTTCTTCATTTTCTCCGGATTCCTGAATTGTGAAGAACTGGACTGTCTACGGTCTTTGTTGAAACCCTTTCCATTTGCATTCTTCATAAACTTCTTGAATTGTCTTGTGATGTAGGATTTCATCTTGGAATCTTCATCATCTGACGAGTCATCCGTATCACTGCTTTTGGCCTTCAGTGCCAAACTCTTGCCCTTGTTCGACTTGCCTAACCTAGTCAGCCCTAACTCATAGGTTTGCAAGTTTCCAACCAGCTCAGTCAAAGGAATTCTGTCAATATCCTTCGACTCTTCGATCGCCGTGATCTTAGCATGGAATCTTTCTGGCAGCGATCTGAGCACCTTCCTTACTATCTTGGGTTCTGGGATGGTCTCCCCAAGATTGAAGGCTGAGTTCACTATGTCCTTCAGCTTGGCATAGAACTCATCAAACGACTCATCCTCCTCCATCTTTATTTCTTCAAAGCGTGTGGTGAGCCTTTGCAGCTTTGAATCTTTGACAGCCTTGGTGCCCTCATAGGTTGTCTGGAGGATGGTCCATGCTTCCTTGGCAGTTTCAGTTGAGGAAATTTTCTTGAACTCCTCATTGGTGACTGCACTGAATAGGGCATTCAATGCTCTGCTGTTGAAGTTTGCCGCTTTGATCTTAGCTTCATCCCAGTCAGCCGGCGCCTCTGTAGGCTTGGTCCAGCCTATCTCCACAGCTTGCCACACTTTCTCATCTAAAGACTGCAAGAAAGCTCTCATGCGTACTTTCCAGTATGCATAGTTAGTGCCATCAAATAAAGGAGGTATAATTAAAGATTGTCCTCTATCCATGACAGCGGGGGTCAATGGATCACACACAATAGATTAAACCCTAATCAGAGTGTGCTTGCTCTGATACCACTTGACAGGCCACAAATGCGTTGACCCCTTGTGATAACTTAGATTAATTAAATTAGCCCAGTTATTAATTAATCAAATTAACAGATAATATCACGTGGCAGCACAAACAAATCACCAAACTAAGATATGCAGCGGAAAATAAATAACACGGTGATTTGTTCACGAATGGAGAAAACCCTAAGGCAAAAACCCCACCGGGTGATTTAAGGTCACCACTCCCGAAACTCCACTATTATCACAACAAGCAGTTACAAGTAAGGAATCCCAGTACCTCACCAACCTACAGTTGAACTCTTACCCCAATACCCAATTGGACTTGTTCTGTAGTGACAATTTCTCCAGTTTAATGCACGGCTCCCAGTACGTGACTAACCAATGTGATGCGCGGATCCCAGTACGCGGCTTACTCCTTTGCACGAATCCCAGTACGTGACTCACTCACCAACTTGAGGAAGAAAGAATGTTGGCTACAAAGTTCTTCAAATCATCAGAGATGAACTAGGGCACGAACTTTGTCTCACAGATCACAATTTGCATGAAAGAGAAGAAGCAACTTGTATCTTGTGAATTCTGCTTGTTGCCTGCTTTGACGGCCCTTAAAATAATCCTTTTATATGTCTAGGGTTAGGAGAAAAGAAGTCCCAAAGACACACACACGGATTGGACTTGAAACAGACCTGGAAATCTGTTTTCTTTAATTCTCGACAGATAGAGGTGTCGAGAGGTGTCGAGAAAGCTGTCGAGGCTCGGGCTTAACAGCTTCTTTAAATCTCGATAGATGTATCTGTCGAGGTATCTATCGAGCTTTAAAATCTTGCACTTCCTTGCTTGTATCTTGGACAGACTTTGACGGCTTCAACACTTAATCTTGAACCACTGTTTCTTGAAGTGTTTAACACATCCTAGATCTACCCAATTACAAGTAAAGTGCATTTTGTCTAAGGATAAGCCAATTACATAAAATAGCGACATATGTTCACAAGCTTGAACAACTACATATGTCCTAACAAAAGACATAAACTGGTTACAGTTCAAGCTAAAAATAAGTATTGCGCATCTTATGATGTGCTTTCATCATTAGATATGTTATAAATATACTAAAATAATTAACATAATTTCCTCTAAGCTCTAAGTGCAATCCATTACCTAAGTTCAAAGAGATTTTTTTAAATTTCTCTAATTAAAACTATATACCAAAAATTTTTTTAAAAAATTATCAAAATTTATTTAAATAAAAAAATATTATAGTTTTTGTTTTTACTAAAACCTTGGTCTTACACGGTATTATTATTATTATTATTATTATTATTATTATTATTGTCTACTTCATTGTTCAATTGTGAGTGGGAAACAAAAATAAGTATTTGTTGCAAAAACTTTCCAAGTCTTCCACCAGAACGTATAAAACTTTCCGAGTCTTCTACCAAAGACATACACGGGTTGCAATTCAAACTAAAAATAAGTATTGCGCGTCTTATGATGTGCTTTCGTCATTAGATATGTTATAAATATATTAAAATAATTAACATAATTTCCTCTAGGCTCTAAATGCAATCCATTACCTAAGTTCAAAGAGATTTTTTTTTTTTTTAAATTTCTCAAATTAAAACTATATACCAAAAATTTAAAGAAAAAGTTATCATAATTTATTTAAATAAAAAAATATTATAGTTTTTGTTTTTACTAAAACCTTGGTCTTACACGGTACTTCATTGTTCAATTATGAGTGGACAACAAAAATAAGTATTTGTTGAAAAAACTTTCCAAGTCTTCCACCAGAATGTGTAAAAAGTTCCAAGTCTTCCACCAAAGACATACACTGGTTATAGTTCAAACTTAAAAAAAAGTATTGCGCATCTTGATGTGCTTTCATCATTAGATATGTTATAAATATATTAAAATAATTAACATAATTTCCTCTAGGCTTTAAATGCAATCCATTACCTAAGCTCAAAGAGAATTTTTTAAATTTCTCAAATTAAAACTATATACCAAAAATTTGAAGAAAAAAATTATCATAATTTATTTAAATAAAAAAATTATAGTTTTTGTTTTTACTAAAACCTTGGTCTTACACGGTATTATTATTATTATTGTTATCTACTTCATTGTTCAATTTTAATTATATTATTGAATTTTTTTTTTTAATTTGCATATAAATTTTTGTTAATTTGTATATCACATAAACATAATAATTATTATTGTTATTATCTTCTTCCAGTCATTGAAGAAAAATATGGGTTTAATATTATTCATCTAATATTAAAGTAGAAGAATATCAAATTCCATTAATGTTTTGGCCTGATAATAAAGAACCATTATATATATATGGAAAGGACAACATATTTTAAAATTTTATTGTATTTATATATAAAAAAGTTACATATTTTAATTGAAAAAATCATTTACATTATAAAAGTCCTCGTTCATATTTTCAAAAAACAGTAAGGTATATTTGAAACATGGACTTCTTTGTTGGGAACTTCAAAAGGTGTTAGGCGAGCTACAAGATTTTTAGTAACAATGAGCAACTTTGATATAATAAGATTAATGCCAATAATAGACCCATTTCAAATTGATATTATTTTAATCAAAATTTACGAGCAAAAAACTTCATGTCCCTATAATTTATTAAAAATAAACATAAGAGCTGAAAAATCTTTATGTCCCTATAAACATAAGAGTTTTGGATCATTCATGTCTTTGAACACTTCAATAGTTCAATTGAAAATTTTTTACTCACACTAGTAGACAATTGGTAACTAATATTGAAAATAAAATTTGTAAGAATTACACAGTGGAAGATGGTGAAAAATGAATTTAATTATATGGAACGTTTAATTTCAAGGATGTCACTATGAAAGATACTAATTTCTGTGTATTTTTATATGTGTATGTGTTTGTCTATGAATATAAAAGTTTGAATAAAATAATAAATTACTGACACAAATCGGCCTCTAAACAAAAAATTCTGATCCTATGCCTTTTTTTTTTTTTTTTTTTTTTTTTTTCTATCCACCCATTGACGTGGTGGTGATCCATCCCCATTGTGGAGTGTATTGTGTATACCATGTGTTTCACAAGCCACTAATCATTATTACCAATATGTTTTGTTAAGAAAACTTTCCAGCTCTTCCACCAAAGACATACACTGCTAGGGCTGAGTCATTGACTATGGTTCAAACTTAAAATAAGTATTACACGTCTTATGATGTGCTTTCCAAGTCTCCCACACCGTCTTAGATATGTTATAAATATATTAAAATAATTAACATAATAATTTCCTCTAAGTACATCCATTACCTAAGTTTAAAGAGATTTTTTAAAATTTCTGAAATTTAAACTATATACCAAAAATTTAAAGAAAAAAAAGAATCATTATTTATTTAAATAATAATTAATAATTATAGTTTTTTTTTTTTACAAAAACCTTGGTCTTACACGATATTCTTTTTATTTTTATTATTATTATTATTATTATTATTATTATTATTATTATTATTATTAATTTGTTCAATTTTAATTATATTATTGAAGTAATTTTTTTAATTTGCATATAAATTTTTGTTAATCAGTGCATCACATAAACATAATTATTATTGTTTTTGTTATTATCTTCTCCTAGTTGTTGAAGAAGAATATGGGCTTGGTATTATTCATCTAATATTATTATAGAAAAATAAAGCTTTATTGAGGTCATTGCCTAGTGACAAAGTATTATCATATATATATAGAGAGAGAGTGAGAGAGAGAGAGAGAGATAGAGAGAGAGAGAGAGAGAGAGAGAGGATGTCATAGGTTAATCACAATTACTGATCTAAAACCTTCAAGTGGAGATTTCAAAGTAAAAAACTGGAGAGTTTGTGTGCAACGGTCCAAATAAATAAAAGAGTTTGTGGATTCGGAGCTACATGTGATCACGCCAATAAATATTACATGAGGTAGCTGTAGATAGGGGAATTTAATGTTGTTGATATATTGTCTTAGGTTCAATTACTCATTATATAGCGGGGGAAGAGGTGAAAAATATGATATACGCCTTTACTGTCTTAGGTTCAATTATTCAAAAAAAAGAAAAAAAAAGATAAGATAATTGAATCATTTCTAGTAAATTTTTTTATTTGCAGAATTACCCCAATGGTTTCAAATCCTTTTTACCACCACACTAGACTCCCACTCCAACTCCAAACCCCTTTTACACAGCCAAAAAGTAAACCCATAATCCATTGAAATCGTTATATATGAACCATAGAATTTTAGTCGGATTCAAAGGTGACTAATCCTCCTAAACATGAGAGAAAGAGATTGTTTTTGTTATAATTCTACTAGATTCTCTCTTCCATTCAATGTAGATAAATAAGACTGAAATATAGGCAAAAATGGGTAAATGCCCATTTCCTAAACTAATTAGGGAAATGCCCCTCTTTTGAGAAAATCGAGTTTCAAAAAATTGGCATTTTTCTAATTAGTTTGGAAAAGTGAGCATAATGCTGTTTTTTTTTTTTGTACAAAAAGGGCATTTGCCGATTTTGGCATTGAAATATATAATCTTATTCTAAAAGATAGTAACAAACTACTACCAGTTACACTTTAAATTCAAATTGAAAGATAATACAATCTGATCTTTTATTCCTAATCTCTATTGACACTTATATTTACCCTCATCTGTTGTTGCGTTTAGATTCAACTCCTTATCTCCTTCGTTAAGCTGTGGCTTGGTAGCTTTGATATCTCTTGTAATGTCTGAATTTCGTACCTGATAGAAAACTTGTCACCAAGATTGTTGAAAATTTGTCAATAATACCATACTACAAAATAATAATTTTTGCTTCAACTTTAATTATCCCCTAAAAATTCCCTGGCATCCCCCTATAGCAATAATAACCTAAACAAGTTCATACTGGATCAAAATTTGGGATGCATGCAATATAACTAAGAGTAATTGAATTACCTAAGTTAGACACTTAAAGATGTAATGCATCTTGATAGAATGGTGTGTAGAATTTTTGTACTTAATAACTATAAACTATATTTTGTATAGCAATTTATTGGGATCAACCATAGTTGTGTAAAAGGATAGTTACATAACAAATTGGAAAGTAAAGGGTCTAATTGGAAATTAGAGGATCAACCATTGTATGTTTCTTTAAGATCTTCTCATCTCTCCCCGTGTGTGTGCGTGTTAAAGATATTTAGTATTCTAAAAAAAAAAAAAGTAAAGGGTCTATGACACGTGGTTTCATAAAGCAGGGTTCACTAATAAGACATGTTGAATTAATGAAGAACAAAACTAGAGATGTGTTCAAAAAGTTGGGACTTGGGAGGGACTAATAACTATTATAATAATACTACTTTAGTCATCAATATAAAAAATGATTAATGAAACAAAGGAATAAAAAGCAAAACAACAACAATAACCACCATAATAATAATTAGAATGACATTGATGATAATAGAGAAGCAATTGTTACCAATTATGTTTGAATCTGCCTCTATAACCTAACCATAATTACTACTTCGTTCACATACAGCTTATCTTTGAAATTGTTCAAGAACGTGAAATAAGAAAATCGCCATGATCTGTTCAGTACCATTGTCCCAACAACTCCCCAAAAACCGGCAACAAAACCAAGGGTCACAGTAACATAAAACCCTAGGGTTACAAACCCATCTTCCTCCTCTTGAATGCCTGCATGGCCACTACCTATATTCACGGCTGGGTTTTGAGTTGTATCTTCTCCTGAACATTTCTTAGGAAGAGGAAGTCCGCAAAGATTTGGGTTCCCTTCATATGCAATAGCATTAAAGGTATTAAGTTGAGAGCCTATTGGAATTTTACCAGACAAGTTATTGTTCGACAAGTTCAAAGATATTAGAGAATCAATTAGAGAAATGCTTGAAAGATATCCATAACACAACTAGTTCTTAAATAAATATAGGAATTCCAATCAGCGTAACAAACCAAACTCTGAAGGGATTTTCCCAATTTAATGGTTTCTTGAGAGATTCAAAGAAATCAATCCATTAAGCTCCACAATTTCTGAAGGAATTGCCCCGATTAATTTATTGCTCAAAGGATCAATGCTTTTTAATAGGCCAACAATATTTTTGTACTCCTACACTCTTCCTTTGTACATCCAAATTGCATAATCATCATCGCTACTAGAACTAATAGAAGTTGGGGAGAGGATATTTATATATGAGTGGGTGATGGTTGAATTTGGAGTCCATTTCTAAGTCAAAGCAATAATATCTTTGAGGCAATTTGGTATACTTCTTGAGATTTGGTTTAAGGCAAGGTCTAAGACTCGAATATGTATTAGATGGCATAGATGTGAAGGACTGCTCCCAAAGAAGTGATTGGATCAAAGGAAAAGAACAATCAAATTGGGATGGTTGCTCCCTAACCACTTTGGTATCTCTCCTGACAATAAAATTATTAACATTATATTTTTAAAATAAGTTATAGTTCCAAAGTTTAAAGAAATTTATGTAGAGTATTGTGCTGATTAAAACTATGTGCCAGGATTTTAAAGAAATTTAGAAAGCGCATCATTATTTTTTAGTTGATTTCAATTTGAAAAACAAGTCGTGCAACTCAAGCCTCACCTATATTGACAATTCGCGCAAAACAATAAATCTAGAGAAACTCGAAAAATTCATAGCAATTTAGTTGATTTCATAATTAAATAAAGAAGATTTTTAATTTTTTATTATTTTTTTGAGTAAGCACTAGGGGGAAAAAAAGGCAAGAAGAAGAACTAAGCCACTTTTTCACATTATGATAATTTATCAACCTGATCAACCTAATTAACGCTGAGATTAACCAACTTTGGCTTTGGCACTAATAATGTATTATTGGATTGTTTAAATTGAGTAGGTACTATTGGATTGTTTCTACTAAAATATTATCGATCAACTTGCCTCACTCTCAACTTAAATAAGGGACGTATAAATCCAAGTCATCCGAGATGATAACCCGTATCACTATGGCACAATCAATTGTGGTGAAGTAAATTAGATAGCCATGGACAACTCCTTGCTTAAGAAATCAGTGAGCATAGATTAACATTAACAAATCACTTGAACCTCGTTTTATTAGCAAAAGGGAAGAGATGAAATATATAAGACATATGTCTTATGTTCAACTATTCAAAAAGTGATGAAACATTTAAATGGGTTCAAATCCATTTTACCACCACACCAACAGACTCCCACTACAACCTCAAACCCCTTTAACACTGCCAAAATGTAAACCCCATAATTTATTGAAAATATAATGAACCCAGTTGTACTTTGAGAAACTATAGATTTAAGGTAAATATAACCTCTTGAACATGAGAGAGAGTGAGAGAGTTTCTTTGTTTTTAATATGGAGTACATAAAATAAGACTGAAATAATCTATTCTAAAAGATAGGAACCAACTCCCATCAGTTGCATTTAAATTCAAATTGAAAGACAACACAATCTGATCTTTTATTTATCCTCATCTGCTGCTAAATTTAAATTCAAACTAATCCAATCCATTCCTGTGTATGCCATCCCTATTTCCTTCCTTCTAGCTCCGCAGTTGTGATGTCTGAATTGCGGACCTAAAAGAAAACTTGTTTCCATGAGTGTCAAAAATTTGTCAATAATTTCATACTGGAATCAAATACAGAATAATATTTTTCGCTTCAACTTTATCACTGGCATCCTCGCCTCCTATGGCCATAATTACCAACACAAGTTGATACTGGAATCAATATTTTTGGTGCATGCAACATAGATAATTACCTAAGAGACTAAGACACTTAAGACATAATGCATCTTAATAGTGCTTTGGGGAATTTTGATTTTGATAACTAGAAACTATATTTAAGAGCATGGTGTAATTTATTATTAGTTGTGTAAAAGGATTGAAAGTTTGTAACTGAACGGAAGGGCTGAGAAGTAGAGGGTCTATGACGTGTTTTGGTAAAGTAGAGTTCACGAAGGACAGAGACATGTTCATAAAGCTAGGACTAATAATGATAGTATTAATACTAATTTACTCGTCATGAAAAAAAAAATTGATGAATGAAGAAAGAATGAAATAGAAAAATAATAATAGTATTTAGAATTAGAATGATATTCATGATAATGATAATTAACATAGTAGAGAAACAATTAGTATTACCAATTATGTTTGAAGCTACCTCTGTAATTTAACCATATTCACTGCTCCTGTCATATACATCTTATCTTTGACGATGTTTAAGAACTTGAAATAGGAGAATCGCCAATACCAGTTTAGTAGTATTGTGCCAAAACCTCCCCAAAAACCAACAACAACTCCGAGGGCCATACTAACATAAAACCCCATTGTTATAAACCCATCTTCCTCCTCTTGTATGCCAGCATGTTCACTACCTCTATTCTCAACTGAGTTTTGAGTCATTTCTTCTCCTAAATATTTGTTTGGAAGTGGAAATCCACAAAGATTTGGGTTCGCTTCATATGAAGTGGCATTGAAGGTATTGAGTTGAGGGCCAATTGGAATTTCACTTGATAGGTTATTGTTTGACAAGTTCAAGAAACTTAGAGAATTAATTCGAGAAATGCTTGAAGGAATTCCACCACACAATTGATTCTTAAATAGATCTAGGGCATTTAGTGACTCTAACAAACCAATCTCTAAAGGGATTCTTCTAGTTAAAAGATTTATTGAGAGATTCAAAGAAATCAATCCATTAAGTTCCATAATTTCTTTATGAATTTCCCCGGTCAATTTATTGCTTGAAAGATCAATGCTTTTTATTAATCCAAGAATACTTTTGTACTCGTACTCTTTTCCTTTCGACATCCAAATTGCATGATCATCATAACTACTGAAACCAGAACTATTTGGGGTGAGGAGGTTCATATAAAAGTGGGTGATGGTTGAGTTTGGAGTCCATTTCAAAGTCAAAGCAGTAATATTTTTGAGGCACTTTGGTATACTTCCTGAGATTTGGTTTAAAGCAAGATCTAAAACTTGAAGATGTGTTAGATGGCATAGATGTGAGTGAATGCTTCCAAAAAAGCGGTTAGATCGAAGGAAAAGGAAAATTAAATTTGGATGGTTGCTCCCTAACCACATTGGTATCTCTCCCGACAAGTTATTATCTTGAAGACTAATAAATCTCAACTTTGTGCAATTCTTCAATGGCAGAGAAAGTTCCCCACTGAAATTATTGTTGCTTAAATCCAATGTTTCAATCCCAAGTAAAGAGCCCACTGAGCTTGAGATTTTATTTGCCTCAATTATTTAAACATGAGTTAAGTAGAAATTATTAGCAGTAACTAGAAAAAAAAAAAAAAGACGAAAGTCACTGAAAATTTCTTTTAAGCTTTATTAGATTAGAAAATAGACATCATTTTTAAGAAAAAGTATTTGTTTAACCACGAGTCCGAGTTTCGTGGTCCGATGCAGTGGTTGCCAGTTTTATTTTCTGGAAAGATGGATACAAATGCATATAAGATGCTCCAATTAGTTTAATCACTGATGCTTCCCTCTAAACTTAAAAGTCCAAACTTTGTATGCTCAGTCCACAATGGTCAATGGGGGTGGATAGCCAACACGGCAAGTTGTTGGTAGAAAAGGAGTAAAAAACATAGGCACCAGTCTTTGTTTAATCACCGATGTCTCCCTTTAAACTCTTGTATGTTCCCAGAAGGTAGCACATATATAGACTTCACTTGGTTGTTCTGGTTGGTTTGTGCAATTTTGGTCCCATGCCTCTTTTTTTACTGTAACTTTGGTCATAGATGGTATTATTTTTTATTATTACTATTATTATCTACCTCATTGTTCAATTTTAATTATATTATTGAAGTGTTTTTGTAATTTGCATATAATTTTTTTGTTAATTCCGTGCATCACATAAACATAAGTATTGTTGTTGTTTTTATTAATTTATGGAAAAAATTTGATTACAAACTTGGTTGTAGCTCATGACTATTAACTTCCACAAAAAAAAAAAATTAACATAACTATATATGTTAAAAATTTCATTGTTACATTACATGTTTTTTATGTTCTAAATATGCATGTTAAATTTTGTGTCAATCATATATTATTTATTATATGATCTATAAATTTATTTTTAAGCATACTTTTAGACTACAAAAATTTGAAATTTAAATATTTAATTGATGATATAATTATTGATTTTTGATATTCTAGAAATTTTTCAAGCATTGAGAATATGAAAAGAAAATGTAATCTATTAATAAATTTGTCAAAATTCACATCAAATAAAAATTATATCGAGTGGAATTGTAGCCATTAGTTACAATCAAATTTTTAGCCAAACCTTGTCTTTAATTTATGAGTAATGCTACAGATACAAACTATTTTACAACAGTTTTACAAAATGTTGATGTGACCAACCTCTTATTGGTATTAATTTAGGCTCACTATTAATATCATTTTTTTTATTTACCAATAATCACTCACTACATCAACCGTTTGTAAATTTTTTTGTAAAATAGTTTGTATTTCTAGCATTATTATTAATTTATTATCTTCTTTTGGTTGTTAAATAAGAATATATGAGTATAATATTATCCATCTCATATTATTATAGAAGCATATCGAATTCTCTTGGTGTCTTGATCAAATGATAAAGAATCATCATATAGAGTAGACGTGAAAAGTAAAAATTCTATGCATTGTAAAAGTTCTCAGTCATATTTTCATAAATAAATATAAAATTGCTAATTGGGGCATGGGGACTTGAACTGCTGATATCTTCATTGAAACATTGAAACTTCAAAGAAGTATTAGTTAAGATAGAAAACTCCCACTAACATTGAACTACTTTCATGTACTTTTCCCTCTTAATAAACCTAGTGATACATGCTTTTTCACAATTGTAACTATGAGTCTGAATGCATATATATGCATATAAGACGCTCCAATATTAAAATAAAGTACTAAAAAAAAAAAAATCCTTGAACCGATCAGATTTCTGCTCTTGCGCCAATCTTTAGTTTAAACACAGTTGCCTCCCTCTGAACTTAGAAGTCCAAGTCAATGGGGGTTGGATAGCAACACGGCAAGTTGTTGATAGAAAAAGAGTAAAAAACATAGGCACTAGTCTTTGTTTAATCACTGATGTCTCCCTCTAAACTCTTGTATCTTCCCAGAAGGCAGCACATATATAGACTTTACTCGGTTGTTCTGGTTGGTTTATGCAATTTTGGTCCCGTGCCTCTTTTTTTTACTATAACTTTGGTCTTAGATGGTATTCTTTTTTATTATTACTATTATTATCTACTTCATTGTTCAATTTTAATTATATTATTGATGTGTTTTTGTAATTCACTAATTTGCATATGACTTTTTTGGCCATAGTAAACAATAAGGTCTTGTTCAATCTTGAGAAGAGCTTGTCTCTTGTACTCTTTGCAGCCAGGGTGAGTATCTGCTAACCTCAAATTATTTCCAGTAGTTGGTTTCGTGCACAACAAAAGGAGAATTAAAGTGAGGAGACATTGGAGGGAACTTGTTTTCATTAATTAGAGGATCAATAATGTGATTAAGATAAGAGCATTGACACATCAAATGTGCAATGTTTCAAGAATGGTTTTATTAGGCTAAAATATGTCTTAATTATTTATACATGTGTTACGTATGAATTATTCGCAGCAAATTGTAAATGAAAGAAGACGAAAGTCACCGAAAATTTCTCTTGATAGAGTATACACCATTATGTTATTGCCAACTTTTTTAGTTGCGAATTTTCCAAGTCTTCCAAGTCCAACTTTTAATAAAAAAAAGTTACACAAATATAATATTCACTTAATAATGTTGTTTTCACACTGCACTCTTCTCTCACATACGTGTTTCATTACCTGCTTCGATATTAATATGCTTTATATATTGTTCAGGTTTGATAAAAGTTAAAGCGAGGTGACTGAGGAGTATATTGTATTATTTGCAAAATGGCTGAGGAATATAATAGAGTATATTATATTGTTCTACTTATTTTGCTGAAACTGAAAACTTTTTGCTCAAAGTACTGTGGATAAAACTAAAACTTAAATAAAATAGTACAGTAAGACCCATAAATGGATCAAAAAGTGTAGCGGGACCCATAAATAATAGCAAAAATAAACTGAATAATAAAATAAACTGATTTTTTTAATTTAAAACCAAACGTGCACTAAAAAGTCAAGTTATAGAAAGATACTATTTTCACACTAATAAAGTTATGAGTAATGTTAGAATCATAATTTTTATCACAACTTTTGTTACAACATACTCACATGGCAAGTCATAAGTGGGGGAATAATGGACCCACCACTTTTAGTCCACTACTAACAACTTGTCACGTGAATAAGTTGTGACAAAAGTTGTGATTCTATCATTTTTTAAAAGTTATAGAAGATATAAGTTTTCACATTGTATTCTCCTCTCAAAATGTTTTTCTTTATGTGCGAAGAGAGTCTATAGCACAAAATTTGCCGAAAACTTTAACAATAGGATGATGTAGTAAATAAAAAGTTAATATTAGTGATGAATTTAGATAAGAATTAATAAAAATTTGCCAACTCAATTGTTGTAAAAAAAAATTATATAATATTTTATTATATAGGCATTGCACATACAGCCATGAGAGAGAGTAAATGTGAAATTCAAGCAATAACTCATTATAATTTCGTTTTTGGACACAAAAGAAGGGAAATATGTTCTTGCCTTCTTAATTGTGTTGCGTCTCAAGGTTTTGGACATAAAATGCTGATTGTATATGGCCGTTAAAAGATTTTTGTTATGTGGGCCTTGGTGATCCATTACTCAATGATCCATCTATCTAAAATAATAGGTATGGAGCCCATTTCATCATTTATTTCAAATTTGGTCACTTAAAACCGAAGCCCTTCAACGACTATCTGACTTCGGCCCTATTTATGCTGTATTTTTTGTGGGCTTTTGAAAGATAAATAGCTGCCGCGTAGCCTAAAAGTTGGGCCTCAACAAACACCACTAGAACGTAGGTCTTTTTAGTTTTGAGTTTTAGGAAAATACTGGGACGTGCAACTGTACAAGTTTAATCAAGATTGCTTGAACTTCTTAAGAGAAATACACGATTATACCATATCACCATATCATATCTCAATTATATGAACAACCAAGTGACTTAAAAAAGTTTTTGTTTCAAACACATTAATTTTGTTTAATAAGTTTCTTTTTATTCGTATTGAATTCAATCATTTTTTTTTATACGAATTGAATACAAATTATTTGTCTTATTTTGAGTGTTCTACTTTATAGTTTACCAATTGCAGTATATCACACGCGTCTTTTTTATTTACATTGTCTTAAAATCAAATTAGACCATAAAAATCCAACGTAAATAAGGTGGCACAGAATTTTTTTTTAAAATCCAACTAGACATATGTAGGCATGTAGCTAAACTGAAAAGTCCATTTCTCCATCTGACATTTTATAATGTTTTAAAGTCATTGCCCAGAGTAAAGAATCTAGGCATTTTCATGGAACTCATTATAAGTATATTAAAATTATTGACATATTTTACCTGGAATTATTAACATAGTTTATTTGAAAGAATTATATAAGAATCCATATTTGATGTAACTATTTAATTATCAACAAAAAGAAAAACTGTATATTTAGTATATTTTAGAAGAAGGCTATAACTTTAATTAAGTAAATGCAGCCAAATTGGCTAAAACTACAATACTAAGATATAAAGAAATATCCTTCATTCATACTGAAAAACTACTAACATGTCTAACAACAACCACTTTCACTAAAGGCTTGTATTGAACCTACCCAGTGAACCAAAAGTAAAATGTAATGGTTCAAAAAGAACAAGAACTATTGTTATTTAAAATGTAATTTATATATACTCCACATATTTTAATACCAAATATGGCTGATTTCCTGTCATATTCTCTCACATAATTATCTCACTATTTGAGAGAGAGTTTAGAAGTAACTTGCAGCAGGATTTTGTGGTTTATGATTCTCCTCCCATATAGATAGATCAATTTGCTTTTACTTTAAGATTATGTTGGTTTGTATTATGAGAGGTGTTGCAATAACTCATACCCTGTTCCTTAGTCTTTTATATTAGATTCCTTTTTACACAACAACCCCCCCCCCCCCCCCCCCCCCCCCAAAAAAAAAATTGTGTGAATAACCAATACTTCTAAATTAGCCTACTACCTTACAAATGAGCTAACCACAATTTGTTATTTAGATTTTTTTAAATCACTTGTGTGTGTGTGGTTGTAAGCTAATTTATGAATGTCATCAAATTACTGTAAACTTTTGTGGAGCTGTGTTCTGAATGTTCAATTAGTGTGTAAAACACCTATGAACGTTTAGACCCCCAATTCACAAATTACCAACACAAGCTTATAATCAAACAATGTATGTGCAGAATATGAAAATAAGCTAACACAGAATTGATAAAACAATCTAAACCAAAATTAATCACAACCACAGCAGTAATTAAAAGGCAAAGATTAAAGGAAGATGATGCAAACACAAAGACAACACAGTGATGTGTTATCGAAGAGGAAACCGATGTGTTATCGAAGAGGAAACCGAAGTCCTCGACAAAAAACCTCTTCGTCGCCCTCCAAGCAGTCAATAATCCACTAGAGAATAAAGTTGGGGTACATGAATAGTAGAAGACCCTCCAAGCCTAGTCTACCTAGTGCACTTAAGCCCTACAAGTTTTTTACTCCAACAGGGTTACACCGAACCTTATCTTTTCTAGCTTACTAGATCCTATAATAGCTCATTGTATCAACCATAATGAATTGGTCCCTTCTGAACTGCTTCCTAAGTACCAAAATACCTCCTTACAGATATGGGTATGGTGAGATAAGGATTTGGCTAATGAACCTTTCAAGGATGTAACAATGGAGATGGTGAGAATAGAGGAATTTGGAGAATCAAAGGATGAATATTGTGGATGAGTTAATCTTGTTTTTCTCTAAGGTCTCTCTCTTAAAATTCTCTCTGGAAGCTCTCAACATTTCGTGGGTATAAGGGTATTTATAGTAGGGTGTGTATAGAATGCGAAGAGTCAGTTACAGCCAAACAGGGCATTCTGGCGACTCGAGCTCGTGACTAGAATAAGTCGCGAGCTAACTATCTAGCCAGCTAGTGGTTTTGTTCTATAGTACAACAGCTGGCGTGACCCTTCAGCTCCCCTTGCATACTTCACATGTGTGTCACCTTTGGTGACTCACTAGTCGTGAGGCTTTTCTTGAATGCACACTCTTGAGCTTTTCTTCACACTCTCTCACACATTACCTTAAGATGATTCCCACCTAAATACAAGGTTTCTAAATGCTGAATTACAAGCAAATTTAGCATGGAATAAAGTCAACAAAATGATTGAATAAATTCAACCTTACAATCTCCCCCTTTGGCTATTCCGTGACGAAACTCAAAAACAAACTCTAGATTTAACATGTGAGTTGGGAACAGTTGAACAAAACTCACCCACACCTAACTCTAGAATTTGTGAAGCTCTTGAACCATACAGACAAGTATTTCCTGAAAACAACAACACAATACGATCATTGTAAGCAGAAAACTTGAAATGCATATAAAGCAAGCACAATGCGATCAAGCAATAAAGAATATCAGCAATAAAGCATGGCTTGATAAAAAACGAGCAATCACTATAAATAGTGACTACAATGATCATTCATCCAAGGAATGAATATTTGGACATGCAAGCTAATAAGCTCAATGCAAAGTATCATTTTCATGTCCAGCACTTAACTGATACAACAACATAAGGTAATTGCATCAAGGATATAAAATCCAACAAGGGCACAAGAGTGATATACTAAAAGAAATGCATAACATTAACTAAAAATATTGCTACAAAGCTAAGGTACAAATCAATATAGTTTAAACAGCTAAACATAATCATGAACTATGAGCATAATATAACACAAAGCTCTTTCTCTCTTTCTCTCTTTCTCCCCCTATCATATCACTCCCCTTATCATGAATCATAGGAGTTGTGATGAACTTGGAACATACATACCTGTAACCTGAAACACTTGCACACAACATTTGCACAAAACACATTAGATCCTCAAGGTAAAGTAAGTAATAAAAGGACAAGTATAATGTAACAAGTAAATTGCGATTAAATAAACATGATGTGAAACATGTGAGCAATTTAATCATACACCAAAACGGTCAAATAGAAATTGCTACAATGATCACATAGCAAAGTAAATGATTATCCGAACATGCATTCAATGAAGAACAATAGCATAAGGATGTATACATGTTCAACACATAAACACGATGCAATGAGAACAACAAACCATATATACTAAACATAACTCAAAGCACCATAAAGCAAACAAGAAAACAAACATAGAGAAACACAATCAAAAAAAAGTTTTCTTATTAACACAATGTCTTCTCCCCCTTGGTATATGCATCTCCCCCTACAAATGTGCACAAGAAATAGTCTCCGGTATGCTCTCTAAAGTATACTATCTCCCTTTTTGTCATGAATAGACAAATGGTCAAGGGGAAACGAGGGTAAGGGATGAAGGAAATGGAGTTTTTGAGAGTGAACATGGTGAGATTGGAAGAGGGAGACAATGAATAGTCACAATGTGTGAGGAAAAACTGAAAAGTTTTTGAAACTGTCATGAAAATAACCCTTAAAGCGCAAAACACACATTTTCGCAACTGAAATGAGTTGTGAACAAGTCACGAAAGCAAGCTCTTGAAAACCCTTGTGATAAAATTTGGAAAAATTTGTCTAAGTGTTTTTCGCAACTGAAAGTTCCACCCACGAGTAAGTCGCAACAAGAGTCGCCAAACTTTCTAAGTAAACCTCGAGACTAGAGCTTTTACTCGCGAGCAAGTTGCCAAACTGAGTCGCGAGAATTTTTTTTTTATAAAAAAGACAGTTTTTGAAAATTTTTCTAAGTCTTTTTCGCGACTAAGGCCATGACCCGCCAAAGAGTCGCCAGTTGCTTCTGTGTAAGTTCGCGGTCTCACGACTGGCTTGACTCACAAGGCAACTTGTCAAAATAGGGTTGCATAGTTTTTTGAAATTTTTCAAAACAAAAATACTTTCCAGAAACAAATAAAACACTCAAAAATCTTTTTGTGTTTGTACAACATATTTAATCATGTACAATCACACAAATGAATAAGACATTAATTGAACATAGACATGAGTGATGTGTGTGGGTACCAAAGATGAGATGATCCTTAGTCTAATGTGAAACTTCAATGATCAATTCAACCAAGACATACACAATTAGCATAAGAAAAAGTGACCAATCTCAATTATAGAAATATGCATATATGACCTCCAACAAAACTTGATTACATAATTCTAAAGCTTTTCATTTAGCTTCATACACATCATATCATTTGATATTTTATAATCAATATATCTCATTTTGAGATTGATGCCTGAAATTTTTTATATTTCAATTTGATGAGCAAGCCTTTGGCTTTTTGGGCATCAAAACATTTTTATAAAAGTTGCTTTTTCTTTTTCCTAGTCAAATACTAATATGTGCGACGGCTTTTGCAGCTCATTATCTCTTTTTATTTTGAGATTTACATTTGTTGAGCTCCTTAAGCAAAAAAATAAAAGAGTGGGAAGATATATAGACACAAGTTTATGCAAGTTTCAAGATCAACAAAACCATTGACTAATCATTCATGACAAGTTTGAAGATCTATTTACAACAGTCACGTAGATGTCAAAATTTTTCCTACAATGATAAGAGTGCACAAAAATAAGCTATGCTCGTAAAGGCACAAAGCCATTAGTACAAAGGTATAAGGTAAAACATGCTTGTGACAATACACAATAATGTCGATCAAACATTTTTAATTTTCTACTTTTTATGTGTTTTTGGATTTTTGACCAAAAAATAAATATAAAAATAAAGATTGATCAAGAATAGAAATGTAAAAATGTTCAAAGCAAATAACAGACAAGCCAAAGTTTTCAACACATGTTGGAATGATAACAAAAAGCACACAACCAATCAAAGTCACAAAACATAAGAAGTATTAATGCATGAATATGTTGTAATGCTTATGCATGAGTACCCTTCTTCACCCATATAGCACGTGTGTTTGGGCTGATATCCCTAGAGGATTGGGTACTATTGTTTTAGCTTTCAAACCTTTTGTTGAAGCTTGTCAAACAAGTGGTGAATGCAATCAATCATCTTCATTACATCTCCAATGTTAGACTTAGCTTCCCCCCCTTTTGATTGCTTGGAGTTCCTTTTACCCTTTCTTTGTCCATTTGGCCTTTAATAGTTGCCATTCTTTAATGCCCAAAGCTTCCGACAATTCGGTTTGGTGTGTCCTTGAATTCCACAGTGATTGCAGAAATGTTGAGTTCTCGAACCTCTTTGTGACTTTGGGAGTGATTTCCCATTATCCTCAGGTTTGACCACTGATTAGTTAGGTGGCTTAGTCAAAGACTGTTGGTCAGTCACACTTCGCTCCTTCTCTGCCTTCACCTTCTTAATAGTAGTGATTACCACCATTCATTCCTTAGTTTTTACAAACTTCATATCCTTGGACATATTGGAACTCACATTGCTTTCTTTAGTGTATCCCAATCCGTTTTGGTTGGAGAAAGGTTTTTGATGAGAAAGCACTTCATCAAGCTTCTTGGAGTAAACCCGTTCTACTTTAGCATTAGCTTGAATCACCTCAAGCTTAAAAAATTTTATCTTTGAGTAGGCTCTAGTCAGCTCTCCATTTAGTGTCTCGACTTCACACTTAGTCTCCTTGTATCGGACTAAAAGACTCTTGTAGTCTTGCTCTGCTCTCTTCATTTTCTTATGGTTGCTTTAGCCACTTTTGAATATTCACCGGTCTTCTCAAGGAGGGAATTGTAGGTCGCTTGTAGTCCCACTATTCTTTCATCTTCCTCATCATCGGTTTCCTCTACTATCCCCATCGACTCCACTTTAGTGTTATCACCAAGCTCTTCCACTAACACACTTAAGTCATCCGAAGATCGCACGGGAGCATTGGTCATGAATGCAGAGTAGTTTCCATTTCTAAGGCGAAGACCTTCATCTAAAGATCCAATGATGTTACTGCTCAGATGGTTTTTGATCACTTTTGATGATAGCTTCTTTGAGGTGGACACTACATCGTTCCGGGAGATAGGAGGATGAACTTCCGAAGGAGTGAGAGGACTTGATGTTCTTGATATTGATCTTGTTTCCATTCTTGAGTTCACAGGAGTTGATTCCTTTTCCTGTGTAAGTTCTTCAACTTCAATATCTTGGGCTTCAACCTCAACTGTGGGTTCTTTGGACCTTGGCTGTAACGCCCCAAAATCTTAAGCAATAAAATTCTATCTAGTCTGAAAAATCCATAAAAATATTAAATAAAAGAATCCAGCAACCTAAAAATTTTCATCACAAATGTCAGAGCTCTAATCCACCAAAAATTAAAATATCCTCAAAATAATTCTCCAATACAAAGTTTAATACCATAAAAATAAAAATAAAATCTTCAGTTCCCCAAAACAATTTGTAATTGTTGACCTCCAGGAATCTCTACTCCAATAATCCCTCTAATGTATCTGTAAGGGGATATAAAAGGGGGTGAGATAACTTAATAAGTGGTATTCACTAACGTTAGGGTGTGGGAACGACCTTTTAAAAAAATAATCCTTACAAACAATTCATTACTCATACCTCATCAATATTTTATCATCAAGTACTTCATATAAAAGAAATAATAATTTTTTTATGTAGTGAGCCATCATAGTGTATATATATCAATACCATCACAAACACAATTCCTAGGCCTTACTCGTAGTCAACGTTTACGCCCCGTTGACAGGGTTGTGCTATCCCCTTTTTTGGGACTGGAACCTCCTTTTCATCCTCTTTCTTAAGGATGGTTCCTTTGGAACCTAAAGGTGCACTCCCTTGCTAAGGAGCTTCCTTTTTGGATCCTCATTAGTATACTCCCTTACTAAGGAGTTACCAAATGTGCACTGTCCTATTTTCTAGGACTGTCCCTTGCTAAGGACTAGCTATAGTATGGTTGTCCCTTGCTAAGGATTAACACAATACTGAGCTTTTTAATCACGACTTGCCATAAGTTTTCAAAACATATTCAAGATGCTCACATAAATAATCCATTCTAGATGCTCACATAAAATATCACATTCATAATTCTCAAGAATACAAGGATATATTCAAACATACAAATTTAAATAAATTTGAAGTTGTCCCACAGGTTTTTCATAAAATGAATAATTAATGTGCACATCAAGCAATTATAAAATATCCATATACATAGAATAACAACATATTCCTTAGATATAAAATAATTTAAATAAATCAACCCTGTTTGGGAAAACCCCCAAAATTAGCGAACACCACTTACCTCGTAGTTGCAAAAATAAAAGGAATCAATCACCCTTGAGTCACAATGAATCAGTAGAATTAGAACCTAACAACACCAAAAATAGATCCATAAATACACAATTTCCCACTTAAAATTAATTTTCACGCTTTAAACAATTTGGCCTAGACAATACGGATATATCCAAAAATTCTTCATTTATCTGCTTAACTATCCAATTCACTTTGAGCTTTGATCAGATTTTTGGGACTTAAAATATTGCTGCCTAATCAAGTTTCTCATTAATATTGCTGCCTAATATATTTAGTTGAAGCCAATATTATTCTTAATATATCAATCCCATACCAACCCATTATTCCCTTAATACCACCACACTTAAAGATGGAGTTGACAAGTTTTGAATGTTGGGAGGCCCACAGCAAAACATGAATGAATTGGCTTGAGAATGGTCAACCAAACCGAAAGAAACAAATTCACTTGGCCATATGTAGAAACTAAAGTCACAAGCTTGTCACTTATATCTTTTTTGTTGGTAGAGTAACCATACCTCGATAGGTACTCTACTTTATCTATCAAAACTAAAAACTACAAAGTTTCCTTCCTGCCATATAGCTATTTACGTTACTCCTATTCTAATATAATAACAATATAGGACATCTTTTTCCTAAATGCAGTGACAGGTGGAGATTCATGAGTATTTCAAATTTTCTAAGTTTAGGAGCAAAAGAGGACCGTACCTGTAGTCTCCCACTCAACGCCACAGTGAAGAAAGCAAGGTTCAGTTTTCGGCTGAAGCACAAGGAAGTACACGTGTGACTAAAGAGGAAGAAAGCTAGGGTTTTATTTATTTAATTATTATTATTTTTTAAACTTAACAAGGCCCATATATTTACTTATATCACCTCACTTGGGCTTCATATTCCATAGTATATATCTCACTTATAATATCTTCGGCCCAATCAATTTAATCCATTTAATTGTAGGCCACCTTTTTAATTTATGTATAATAGTTAAAATAAGTAATAAAATTATGGGGTGTTACATTGGCCCTTCTCCAACCATCTCTACCTTTGTTATAGCATCATCAGTTTCCACATTGATGGACTCCATTACCGTCTTTGTTCTCTTGTTGAAGACTCTATATTCTCGGCTGGTAGTAAAATACCCAAGGAAGATGCCTTCATCACTTTTTGCTTCAAATTTTCCAAGGTTCTCACGATCATTTAGAATGTAACACTTGCTTCTGAATACTTAGAAGTATTTCACTTTTGGCTTCTTTTCATTCCAAATTTCATAAGCAGTCTTCTTTGTTCTCACTCAGAAGAATATTCTATTACCAATGTGACATAAAGTGTTCACGGCTTCTCCCCAAAACTTTTGAAGAATTTGCTTTTTGAGTAGCATAACTCTTGCTATTTCTTGAATCACCCGATTTCTCTTCTCAACCACTCCATTTTGTTGAGGAGTTTTGGAGGCTGAAAATTCCTTTTTGATCCCATTCTTCTCACAAAAGACTCGAATATTGTATTCTCAAACTCCTTGTCATGATCACTCCTTATCTTAACAATATGAACCCCTTTCTCATTTTGAAGTCTCTTGCATAGAATTTCCATTTCTCACATGCTTTTGATTTTTCTCTAAGGAATTCCATCCAAGTGTATCTTGAGAAATCATCAACAATGACCATAATGTACCTTTTTCATCCTAAACTTTCAGTTCTTGTAGGCCCCATTAGATCAACATGAAGAAGCTCTAAACAACGTGAGGTAGCAATCACATTCACCTTGTGATGACTCTCCTTCGTTTGCTTCCCCATTCGACATGCACCACAAATAGTCTTCTCCACCTTTCCAAATTTTGGAAGTCTCTCAATAGCTTCTAGTTTTGATACTTTAGCCACTTGTTTGAAATTTGCATGCACAAATCTGTGATGCAAAAGTTTCAACATGTCAACACGAGCACTTCTACAGGAAATTGGTGCCTTAGGAACTACTCCATAGCAATTGTCAGTAGTCCTATTTCCCTCCAAGATTTGAATCCATTCTTCATCAATGATTATGCACCCCTTCTTTGAGAATTGAACAAGGAAGTCTTCATCACATATTTGAGTGATGCTTAAGATATTCGCCTTCAACCCTTTGATGTATAAAACATCCTTCAATAGAGGTAATCCCAAAATCTCAACAGTCCCTTTGTCGAGAACTTGAGCATGACTCCTATTGCCAAATGTCACATAGTCACCAACCTTCTCTTTGAGTGACTTAAACAGTGATTTATCTCCTGTCATATGACGAGAATAGCCGCTATCAAGATACCATAAACATATATTAAATACCTTCAAAGAAGTGTACACAAATAAGCAAGCATGGGACAAACATTCTTGACCTTCAAACAGAAACTTATCATCATTTTCCATGCTCTTATTAGATTGAATTTTCCTTTTCAGATTATCAACCTTACCGCACAATATTCTATTTCTTCTTTTATACTTCTCAATCAAAGAATTAGACTTACATAGACTATTGTGTAGGATGTGATTCTCATTTTCAAAATATTTTAGCATGTGAACAAACATTCTAGCATGTTTCTTTATTTTTAATAACTCTAGGAGTTCATTGTTAGGACAACCTTTAAACATACTCATAGAGTCATTATCACAAACATTTAAAGCACAATTCAACATAGCCTTTTCCATAGATAAGGGGTCAAGGATCGCACTTAGGAAATTGAACCACAACAAGTGCACTCACTCTGGTACCAATTGAATGTTCAATTAGTGTGTAAAACACTTATGAACGTTTAGACCCCCAATTCACAAATTACCAACACAAGTTTATAATCAAACAATGTATGTGCGAAATATGAAAATAAGCTAAAATAGAATTGGTAAAACAATCTAAACCGAAATTAATCATAACCATAGCAGTAATTAAAAGGAAAGATTAAAGGAAGAGAGATGCAAACACAAAGACAACACTCAACAGATGCAACCAAGTTCCCAACAGATACAAAACGCTAAAACCAATATGCCTCAGATAAATAAATTGCCAATAAGCTTTAGCTCAAATGGCACTTGGTTCTTTTTTCATAATAATGGGATGGAAGGTGAGGTTAAGAGCCATTGGTGGGTATGTAAGAATCTGGTGAGAGCATCATATTCATAGACATAGTATAGGTTCAGATTCTCCAGCATGATCATAGAAATTAAATAGAGATACTAGGTAGTGTTTTGTGAACAAAGTACAGAAAAATATACCCCACCCCCGCCCCCACCCCCAAAACAGGGGGTTAAGTCTTGAGTTGACATAAAATAGAAGGATATAGCTCGGAAGATTAAATATGAGATGCATTAATGTGGGAAGTAAAAAAAAAAAAAAATCAAATCATGCTTATTGAGCTATTCAAAATGCAAGTAATAAGAGTGAATGGAGGGTAAGGTTGTGGGTTCAAAATGCAAGTAATAACTTCAACATTTAAAAGGCTTAAAATCTGAAGGACAACACTTGATTTGTCTAATTTAATGAAGGACAAGTACATCCCCATCACAATATTAACATTTATATTCCATGATGAGAAGATTATAAAAACTGTAGGTACAACATGAATAAAAAATATTTATTTTCTAATTCGACTTAGAACATACGAAAGTGGCTGTGCACTAACTAGTAGATATTTTAGTCAATGCAAAATGATCAAATAATAAATAAATGAGGCTTCAATTAGATAATCCTTATGTTTGACATTCATTAGAACTGTAGTAGGCATCTTGCACTGTCAATTTCGGTACACCATGGAAAATATGACAATGACAAAACCATTGGCACCACAATTCAACTCCTTACAATAATTCTAAAAACAAGTTTGCAGGATATGACGTCGAATATCATAAAAGAATTGAGTATGTATTTATCAGCATCAATTAGTTTTGAGGTGAAGTGGCACATCTCATGGTCTAACAAGTAATATTAGACAATAGTATTATTCTCATCATCAATTAATTTTGAGATAGATTAGAGCATTCTTATCAAGAATGCTAAAATATTTAGCATTTAGCATTTTAAAATCTTACTTTATTAATTTTAACATACCACTTTACAATCCACCAAACATCAAAACTTCTATTATTTTACCATTTCATTTAAATACTCTTTTTTTATTCTTTCTTTTTATGTTTTCAAATAATTACCAATAACTACCATTAAACAACTATTTTTTTTTACAATGTTGCTACAGTGGGCTGTTAGACATAGCAACCCACTATAGCTGGATTGCAAAAAAAATAAAATTTGAGAGATTTAATAGAGTATAATTTTTAATAATTATAGCATTTTGTATCTTAAATTTTAGTATAAATAGCATTTACCACACATATTTTTCAATAGAAAATTGCTAAACCAGGCAAGTAATTGAATCACAAAATCCAGCTAGTGATTCTCCAGTCAGTTGACTCTAACAGTGATAATTAAAACACACAAATGTTGCCATGTCATGAAATAAGTGCCGTAGAGAAAATAAATTAAATAAATAAAAGTCGTTGTAAAAAGCGACATAATAAATGCAAGAGCTAGAGGTTTTTTTATTTATTTATTTATTGCATAACCATAACACAACGCTTATTAATAAGACCCACCTAAAAAAACACAAAACAAATAGTATCTAATCTAAATTATATTATCTAATATAGTAATATCAATAACCCAAAAATAAAAACGCAGGCTTTATTTATATATATATATATATATATATATATATATATATATATATATAAATGAAGGCCCAAACGGGCCAACCCAAACAAAAGTGAAACGTCTAGGCAGGAGGAGGCAGGCCCAAACCAAACAAATGAAGAGACCAATTCCCAAATTAATTATACCTGATATGCTCATACACAAAAATACTCAAAACGAAGGCGCAGAGCACTGAGCGAGGCGGAGAACGCTGTGGAGAGAATCAGAGAAGAAATAGGAAACATGCTGTGGAGGTAGGAAGTAGAATCCAAAGTACAACCCTATGAGGGGAGGTTGGTGCACTAAGGCTATTTTTGGGCCGTATAGGGTTATTCTTTGGAAATATATTTAGAGGGAGTGGACACAGTTCTCTCACTTTATCAAGTTTGCGGTTGGTGATGGTTCTATAATAAAATTTTGGTCTGATGCTTGGTGTGGTACTGTCAGCTTGAAGAGCACCTTTCCTGAGTTGAGTTATATTACACAGGATAAGGAAGCACTAGTAGCGGATCATATGCATCTCCACAATGGATCTGTTCATTGGCAAATAAACTTCATTCAAGCAGCACAGGACCGGGAATTGGAGTCACTCTCATCGTTCTTGGATCTTTCGTATTCTATTGATGTGCAAGGTCATGAAGAGGATAAGTTGTGTTCGAGCCAGTCAAGTTGAAGGGTTTCAAGGTTAAAGCTTACAATAGAGTTCTAGCCCCCGCTGGAGTTGAGCATTTTCCTTGGAAAAGCATTAATTTGGAAGCCTGAAGTCTCAACAAAAGTGGGATATTTTCTATGGGTTGGTTCTTTGGGAAAAATACAAACAGATAAACTGAGGAAGTGGAACATTGTGTTGGTGAGATGGTGCCATGTGAGCAAGAGGGGTGGGGAGACAATGGATCACTTGATGCTGCATTGTTCTGTTGCGAGGGAGATGTGGGATATGGTTTTTGCTCTTTTGGGGGTCCAAAGGGTGATGCTTGGCAAGGTTGTTGACTTACCACCTTGTTGGCAGTGCATCTAGAGGGGAAGAAGTGCAAGAAACTTTGAAGGATGTGGGGGGAAAATTCTATATCTGAATTGCACTTCCTAAGAACTTTGTTCAAATGGTTTAGCTGTCATGTTAATCTAGTATACTTCCTGTGTACTAGATGAATTCTAATTGTTTTTCTAATAAAACTTATTACTTATCAAGAAATTGTGCAATCATTAAAAAATGAAACCACTATAGGTTGTTGACTTACCACCAATCCCCAATCACAATTGTTTTTTAATATAAATTTTTTCCCTTTCTTATTATATATGTGCTTGAAAGATGAGAAAATATGAAAAAATAGTAAAACTTATGTGTTCCATAGAATTTACCAGAATGTTACCAAACACTAAAAAGTATATTTAGGATAATTTTTCAAGAATGCAACCAAATACTTGAATATTTTTTCTTTCCTCAAAAAAAAAAAAAATACTTGAATATTTTACATCGAACTAAACAGTAAACACAACCTAAATAAATTGTTTTTATTTTTCACAATGTATTCTTCTTTCACGTGTTTTTCTAGAGATTTACCAGAAATTTTAGGACTGTAGGAGTTTATGGGCTAGTTCTAGACTTTATACCAAATGTGGAATTTAAGCTATATATAGCCCATTTAGTTTTGTTTTTGGACACAAAAGAAGAGGAATATACTGAATTGTGTCTCAAGGTTTTGGACATAACATGCTAATTGTACATTATGGTTTAAAAGGTGATTTAAAGACTAATTCGAATGACACCTATCTCAAACTCAGAAAAATCGTTTGATGTCTTAACGTAATGGTAAGAAGAATAATTACTATAGAGAATATGCTAGTAGTTACAAATCATATTGAAAAAAAAAAGAAAAAAGAAAAAAAAGAGCCTTTGTTAACTAGTGGTGTAACCAATCAAATTTCAGTTCTTGCACTAATCTTTGTCGAATCACATTTACTTGATATTTTTGGTTGCGGCTCAATGATCCATCTTGCCGTAATAATAGGCATGGAGCCCATTCAGTCTTTTTTTATTTTCATCTTTTAGGCCTTTAAAATCCATGAGTAACTGACTTGGGTCCTATTCGTGCTGTATTTTCTGTGGGCTTTTGAAAGATAAATAGCTGCCGCGTAGCATAAGCATTGGGCCTCAGCCATCACTATTGAGCCTGTATGTATGATTACACTGATGAAAAAATTGAGCCTCAACAAAATAGGTCCTTTTATCCTTATGAAAATATTAGGATGCAAGCTTTAATATTACGAGATTGTATGAAATTCTTAAGAGGAGAGAATATTGCCTCTCCTTTCTTCTTTGAACTTTTTTCGTTGGGAACTTGGGATTTTATTTTTGTCAAACAATATGGCCTGTTGGGCTGACATTTGTGATTTTTTTTTCTAGAAAAAACAAAAAAAAAAACAAAAACTATAATTAGAATCAGGCTGGATCAAAATTCCAGATTGGAATCTTTGACTATATCATATCTTTCTTTCTCTCTCTCTTGAACAATCTAATGACAAAAGGGTCAAGCTTAGAAAAATAATGTAGAACCTCTTGACACAGTGGATGAGGAAGGAGGAAGTGGGAAGTCAAGACTTATAACAATAGCATTTACAAAAACTTACAAAAGGGCTTAACTTTTGTAAGTACTAGCAACACTACTTATTCACTAACTCACCGATATGCTATTTTAAACCACTTATCTTTCTTTTCTTTTTTTAAATAATATAGGCAAAAGACACAAGAAATGGGGAAGGAGGAAGTGAAAAGACAAGACTTATAACACTATCATTTACAAAACGGCCTACCCTTAAACATCTTAGTTATAAACACAAAAAAATACTAATTAATTTTAATTATCTCTTAAGTCTATATATATAATGAAATTACCCCCCAAAAAAAAAAAACTAATCAGATACTTATATCAGCCATGAGATCAACTTCCATTTTAAGTTTTTAATCAACGTTGGATGTATTTTTTTTTTTTTTTACCAAACGTTGGGTGTTTAAGATACATGAGGGCTATTCCTAATTAAAATTGCACCTTAGCTGTAAGTGAAATTGACATTTCAAAGGCCATGAAAATACAACTACCACTATAATTAAATTCAAGTCGAAGTAGAAAATGATAAAACTCCAACTACTTTCCCATTTTTTTAAACTAATAAAATAGTATTTTTCTAATCTTATAGAGTTTTTTTTTTTTTTTTTTTTTTTTTTTTTTTTTTTTTTTTTGGAGTATTCGACAACCAAAACTAAACTCATAAGAAGGGTTGAATGTCACTGGACTATAGAACAACTGCCATCACTTCACGGTAAAAATTGAACTTTTCACTAGTCTAAAAGAATGTATTCTTTTTAATAAAGTCTTAAAAAAAATGTAAATCCTGATATAATTCACTTAAAACCACATTTTACCTTATAAAAAGGATTACTAAATGATAAGAGTGTAATAATCTACTTTAAAAGAAAGGCACCGATACACCTATCATTTACATTTAAATTCAATTGTGATGAAGCAAATTAGCTAGATAGCCCTTCTCAAAAAAAAAAAAAAAAAAAAAACCTAGATAGACATGACAAATTCCTAGCTTAAGTAATTAGTGAGAATGGATTCAAAAAAGTTATCCTTATGCCTTGCTTTAGTAGCAAAAGGGAAGAAGTGAAAAATACAATATACGTTGTTGGTTTAAGAATGGCTTGACCCAATTAATTAATTAATTATTCAAGTTAATTAATTAAGTTTAATTTGCATGCAATAATGTGGAGGCATAAACAAATCACCAATTAATCTAAGTGCCACAAAAAATAAATTTCACACAGTAATTTTGTAAATATTGGGAAAAAACCACGAAGGAAAAAATCTCATCGGGTGATTTTAAGGTCACCACTCCCAAGAGTCCACTAATCAACAATCAAGCGATTACAAGTATAATGAATCTTACCAACTACCCTTGACCTATCCCAAAATATCAACCTACAGTTGAACCTTCACCCCAATACTCAATTGGACTTGATGTTGTAGTAGTCTTCTTTCCTTTGATGCACAAATCTCCAATTTGTGACTAACCTTATGCAAGGATCCTAGTACGTAATTAACTCCAGCAACTTGATAAGTTGTTGCTGGCTACAAAATTCTTTACTTCATCAACAATGAAGATCAAGAGGCTCCTAGTCACAAAACTTTATGACGTACAAACGCAGTAGCTTCTTGTAGAGAGAATAAAGCAATAGGTCATTTTTCCGTGTGTGACGGCTTTTAAAATAAGCCTTATGTATATTTAGGGTTGTGACAAAAGAAACCCTACACATACACACAAGCTTGGGCTAGATTTCAGATCTGAAAATTCTGAAATCATAGATCGAGCAAGGGCAGTTACCTTCTAGACATTCTTGTTCTTTTTAGCGGCACCTGCCTCCATCTCTGCAAAGTACTCGTCAGCCAAGGCAGTTAAAGAGAAACAGATGAGTGAAGTAAGAAGTATTTACATCTATGAGATATTCTTTCACGTTGACGAGCAGTTGCAGAGGGAACAAGTCCAGAACAATACTTGTGAATGTTATCAACTATGACCAAAAACAATTTAGATAATATTCTAAGAAGAAAACGCAGACGAGCAAGCTAGATTGACGACTCACTAGACTTTAGCAACACCCCCCAAGTGGAATCTATGGGCTGCATGCCACCAACTTCCTCAGGACTACATACCCATTTGGAACCATTAACAAAGAAAAATTTTCTTTTCCAATCCCTATTGAAAGATGGAACCTCGGTGACTAGCTTACACTCTTCTTTCCTACACTTAAAGTAATACATCCTCTTAACTTTAGGGACTTGAACAGGTTTGTGGCAGTATAGAAACTCATTCAAGGAAAGAGTTTCTTGACCTTCACTCATGATTCCCCATAGTACTAGGGCCCCCATAAAAGTACACCTAGAGTTAGGTGCCAATTGAGATATTGCTATGCCTAACCTTTGTAATAACATCCTACTAAGGTGATTCAATGGGAGCCTCCACCCACTTGTAAAAGAAGCCTCATAAAATCCAACACCCTCACCATCATGGGAGTAACACTTTTCTCCAACCTTGGCCAACCTAATTGCAACATTGTGGGGAATCTGAAATCCAGTTTGTATCTTAAGTAGCCTTTTAGCAGAAAGGGAAGAACAATGCTTGTTCACCTCTCAGCATCAGGAAAGATAAAAGGACAATCAGGGCCTTCAGACAAAGAAGAATCATCATTTCCACTAGTTGAAGCAAAGCCTGACAACCTAACTTCTAAACTGGACTTAGAAGACTCAACATCAGACAAGTCCTCTCTTGACTCATCTCTAGATGGGCTAGTATGAGCCGACTCTAAAGATAGAACGTTGTCAAGAAATCTGTGCTCACACTTGGAGACAACCCTTTATCATCTAGTTTTCTACGTTTGGATGATGAAGGACTTTTGGTGGACCCGAACTCACTCGTTCTTACACCTACAATTACGAAATAAAACTAAGTCCACTCTACTTGTCTGATTTTATGGGTAGTATCTAGAAAAGGCCATAGAGAAAGGTTGGCGTGACTTACTAGCGGAGTTTGAATATACAACACTAGTCAGACAAGTACAAAAGCTGACGACCAAAACTCGAAGTAGAAAAATCCAAACGAGTAATGAAAGCTAATGACCAAAGGTCGAATTAGAAAAATCCGAACGAGTAACGAAAGCTGATGACCCAAGCTTGAAGTAGAAGAATTCGGATGAAAATGAAAAGCAATGAGTATGAAGTGGACAAGAGAAAAAAAAAAAAAAAAAAAAAAAAAAAAAAAAAAAGATAACCAAGAGAGCACTAAAGATGGCTTAAGAGAAAATTTGGAAAATGAGTGAGGACTGGAGGGGAAATTCGCCTATTTATAGGCAAAAATTTTGGAAATACCAAACGACGTGACTATTGGTTAATCATGGGCCACCATGTGTCACCATTGAAGAAAAAAAAGTGCGAAGAACAAAAATGAATAATTCTATGGCTCACCCAAAAAGAAAAGGGGGATGACCACAGAATGAGGGGTAGTTGATAAGGAACTTTTTAACTTCGTAGCATGTCTTCCCAAATGAGCTAGTCTTCACAAACGGGTTACTCTTCCCGAATGGATTACTCTTCCCAAAATTACCTACCTATCAAAAATGGAAGACTAGTTGTAACTAATGCAAGTTATCACAACTACTCCAGCAAGATGCACATCAAGCACAAGAGCTGACAAGTAAGCATTCATGAGCTTGACTTCATATTCAACCGTCACCCACAAGGACGGATGAGAAAAGATGCGCACACTAAGCCTACATTACAATGCTCACATCACCTAAGACTCTCCTATATTCAAACAACCGCCAAGAAAGGGATAACTCCCATCTCTTACAAGTCAGCTAAGGGATAACTCCCATCCCCTACAAGTTAGTTGAGTGATAACCCTATATCCCTACAATTCAGCTAAGGTGGTCATCCACAGACCCCTATATAAACACCAAGACACTCCCATCTCAAGGTACACAAAAAATACTATTCACAAACTCCTCCTTTTAAGTTCATAGAGATCATTGTGAGTTTCTGACTTAATCTTTAGAGGATCATTGTGAGGTTCACTACTCTTTACCTTTCATTGAAGACTACAGGCTTGGACAATAGACCTACTAACGATTTTGAGTATCCTTAAGTATGAATATTATGATAAAATAAATATTGTGATATTATGAACATTCTCTTCATTTTCCGTGACAATTATTTAGTTGAATGTAAGTTTGATTTTAATTTTTGGTTTCTAACTATTACGTTGCTGAACTACCAACAGTCTTAAGTTTGGCTCAATCAACCTCCTATAATGAGTTAATTAAGTTTACGATTAGGAAATACTAAACGTAACTCTAATTTCAGTATAGAATAAAAAATTTAAAAATTATGAGAAAAATAATACATGCAATTTAGGATAACAAAAAGGATAAATGGTCACATGCTACTACTCCTATAAAATTATGTATGTTACTCTGAATGCATTAATGGATACATGCTATTTTTTTAGATACATTTTAATATTTTATATGGGAGGAGAGAGAGAAATTTGAATTCTAAACATTTTCATTAGAAACACAAAAAAATATCATGCATCTAGAAGTTATTGGTGGGCATAAACTAATCTTAAATTAACTCAACAGTTAAAGTAATATATATATTAGTTATAATTATTTGCACAGTTGCACTAGTATAGATTCCAGTGATAAAAAATTTATGTCCCAGTTTTTTTGTTTTTGGTTTTTGTTCTTTTTTTTTTTTTTTTATGTCCCAGCTGTTACAATTTTTTTTTTTTTTTGTTGAGAATGAGTTACAACTTTTAACTTTGTTGCTCTTGTTTACTGAATTTTAGTTAAAAAACAAAAACAAAACGACAAAGTCTAGTCAAGACAGCCTCGTGTTTACTCTTATTTTGTTATAATTTGTTTTCCTTGCCTCGCATTCAGTAGTCCCATTCCCATTACTTTTGGTAAAGGCAGCAAATCTAAAGCAGTCCACCATAAAAGTTATTTGCCTCTAGAGAAATTGTAATCAACTAAGAACTCCTAAAACGGTCCCTAAAAAAAAGAAAAGAATTACTAACACGGTTGGTAGCATAGTTTAGTTTTTTTTTTTTTTTTTTTTTTTTTTTTTTTAAGCCGGAACCAATCAATTGTCATTAATTTAAAGCATTAGCATCCAAGTACAAAGCATCCACCACAGGCGAAGGGTCCTCCTCTAACCAAACAATATCATCATCAATTAATCTAGCAAATCTAGCCAAAGCATGATCAACACTATTAGCAGTGCGCCTAACACAATTAATCGAAATAGATCTAAAATCGGCAGCCAAGTGCCAAATATCTTCATAATTAATCCAAGCCGTGAAAGATTCGGTTGAGCCTTAGAAACCATATGCATAACCAACGCACTATCACCTTCCAATATAATCTCCATGAAACCAGCGTCAATAGCAAACTCGAGGGCTTTTCGACATGCAAAAACCTCCACCTCTTCACTATCCTTTACAGCTCCACCCTTTGCAGCAATAGAAGCCATTACTTCACCCTTTTCGTTTCTAATCACAGCCCCATAGCCCGAAGCAGCTCCCCCATCAAAGCAAGCACCATCAAAATTTAGTTTAAACAAATGTCCAGGCGGAGGCTGCCATATCTGCTGCGGTGAAGACTGAACTGGAGCTGATACCTGCAGCTGGTCTTGTGCTGTTGTATATTCTCTCAAATACTCCAATACTCGCTGTGATAACCTCGAAGGATGCTGGAATGCACCCCCGTGAATGACTATATTGCGCTAAGTCCAAATCTACCAACAAGTGACCCAAAACAAATCCCATTCCTCCCCTGAAAGCTTTGACAGTAAACTGGATACCAACTGCAGAAAATCAACCTGTTCAGTACCTTATTTTTGAAGACAACGTAAGCTCCCAGCCCAAACATCCTGAGCCGCCCCACAGCACATGCAAGACCGACTCAACCCCATTCAGACATACACAGCACCGAGCCTTCTTTACTACCCTTCTGCGTGCCAAATTTTCTTGTGTAGGCAGAATATTCAAACATGCATGCCATGAAAAAATCTTACATAGTTTCAAAAGTTTCCGTGGGTCATCATTCTTGGTGTTCATGTGATTTATATCTTTGTGATGTTTATTTGATTTAGATCTTTTGCATAATTAATCTAATTAACTATTTGATTAAAAGTTTATTAAATATGAGATAACTGGGGTCTTGAACCCTAACAAGAATTATCTTTTGCAACTCATTACTTGATGATTTATAAAACTATTTATATGTATTATTTAAATAAGTTACACAACTTTTTATATAGAGATTTCAAACATAGAATTTCATGACCAACTTGCATGATGCATTAATGAAAAATCATATGCTAAAAAAGGTTTATATGTAATCTTATATTGATCGCTAATAAATGAAGAATAATTATCTATCTTTACACACTAAAAAAATGTTGTAGAGTATCCCTGGGGTGGCCGCTCTTAAAGACAATAATAATCTAACAACATGGATGTTAGAAGTTACTTCAAATTCTGTTGAATCTGAACTTTGTGTAGGTTTAACGAGATTACATGAAAGCAAAAGGGTCCTTATAATTGTCACCTACCATTTTGGATTATTTATTTATTTATTACTAGAAGAGTTTTGTAAAACTTATTGTCGACATATTTGCTAGTCCCTGAACATCTTGAAAATCAGTTGAGGAGCAACTTGGATGTGAATATGCTTAATCATCTTTTTTAATGTTGCAACGTCATCCATGATGGGAACATTCTCAAAGCTAGAAAGGCGATGTGTCTGAATTAGTTTCACTCCTTGATTTGATTTTAGAAGTAGGATTATTTCCCTGAAACCTCGCTTCCTTGCCTCATATAATGCTTCTCTAATTGTGGATAATTGGTTGTTCTCATTATTGCAAGAGTACCATGAATAACAACCTTTACAAGCAGGCTAGCCTAAATGATTTTTTATCACAAATTAAGGCACCTTCATTCCAATTAGCTTTGTGCGAACGCTTTTGTGTCAACTATTATTATGGCTTGCCAATTCTAATTTTGACATGAAATCTGGTTTTCAGCACTTAATGCGGTTGTTGAATCATTTTGGAGACATTCATCTAAATCCGTGGTCCATTCTGTCAAGAGTTTCTTGATGCATCCTAATTGCATAGCATTTTTATATTCATATGTATATATCTGTCTGCATGTGTATGCAAATTAATTAATTCAATATGAAAATCTTAGAGTTTGGAATATACATAATACATGAATATGGCTATTCTGACTGTAGGCAAAACAAAGACTTAGTTAAGCAATTGAGTTCACCGTCTCCTATTAATAGTTCAAGGGAATTGCATTTTCCACATATTGCATGGTTGGGAGCAGTTCAAAGCGTGCTTGTGAAAATAACATTTGTGTCCATACAATGAGCTTTATTTTGCTGTCCGTCTGATCTTTGCTGTCCATCCTTCATATATTTAATTGTTTTGGTGCTCTTCTGTTTATCTCCCTCTCTCGCCTTCTCTCAGTCTACATCATGACACCCAAGCTTAAATCCACTCCGTCTTGGAACCCTCTTCGTTCCAAGGCATCTTCCTCTGATCCTACCCCTTCTCATCTTCGGTTCCATGATGAGAAAGCTCGTAAGGACTTCTTGGAGAATTCATTTGGAACGCCAAGTCATTCTATCAGACTTCTTCGATACTAACCTACCCATTGTCATTCATAGTAGGGGTTGGGAGTCACTATGTGGCATCCCGATCACTTGTCCTTCCGTGATCATACAAGAGTTTTACTCCAATATGCACGGATTTGATTATTCAGTATCTCATTTTTCTACTCGTGTTTGAGGTACGCGTATTATAGTCACTCCAGATATTGTATCCGAGGTGCTTCATGTCCCAAAAGTGTTGCATCTCGACTACCCCGATTGTGAGCATCTTAAGACTGTGTCTAAAGACGAGCTCATGTCTTTTTTTTATCAGACTCCTCCTTCCGATTGGGGTGATAATCAGAACACTCGTTGGTCGGCCTTTGCTAAAGGTCCGAGACACGTGCTACGTGCTCTGTTTTGCTTTCTCTCATAGAGCATCTTACTATAGACTTCCCTTCTCTCTTCATCCTCTCCTTCATAGATGTCTATAGGGATATGGCTACTCGTGATAAATTCATCTTTCCTTCAACTATCACGAGGATTCTACGCCATTTTTGTCTCCTTTCCTATTTCTGATCATTTCTCTGTCATGTGTGCCATTGATGCGGCGATTGTCACACGGGGTACGGCCCAACTTCGATCAAAGTGGCCATGAACTGAGATAGTGACACCTCCAGCTTCTTCAGCTCCATCCACATCTACTCCTTCTTCTTCTGCGAGCAGTGTTACTCTTGATGTAATCGTGGCATAGCTTTAGCACATGGATGCTCGCCTTGACACTGTTAGCGATGAGTTGTGCCAGGTGAAAACCCTTGTCGGTCATATTGCATGATGACAAGCTCACCTTGGTAGCTTCATTGAGTCTCCTACTCCTTCTCCAGAGACTTCTGAGGATGAGGACGACGATGGTGGTGGTGATGGTGGTGATGATGACGATGATGGTGCTAGCTCCTCCAGCGATGATGAGATGCCTGCTTGAGTTTCTTGCCCTTTGTCATACGTGACAAAAAAGGAGAATAGTTTTAGGTATGAGAGCAATCGTATATTTAGGGGGAGAGTTAGTACAGAGGTGATTTTTGTTAGGGGGAGTGTCTATACTTTGAGGGATATAGTGAGGACTTATGTATCTTTTCTTTTCTTTTCTTTTCTTTATCTTTTCTTTATCTTTTAGATACTTAGTTCATGTACCTTTGGTCTTGTGACCACTGTGTGATAGCAAACCTTGTATTCATTGTTGATATATATATGACGAGATTATTATTACAGTTCTTTCACCTATCTCTTCATGTGTTATTTCTTTTCTCTTTTTATACACATGTTGCTTATATGTTTGTATGCAATCTCTTATTTCTGTTTCACACTAAGATGCCTAGATGAGTTTTTTAAAAAGTGTTTCAGAAGTGCAAGTTGTTAAAGTCTTCCTTGCCATGAACTCTCTTCTTGCAAAGTTTTTCAAGAGTTTGTGTTAGGATAGATTTTATTGTATTCAACAAATGAGCATGAGTTGAGTGATTTATGACTTCTCTTATATGTTCTTTTGTTTGTTGTGGTTTTGTCACGGATTGCTAAATGGGGAGATTTTTAGGACATATGTGATTCATGTTAGGAACATATGTTATCATGTATTGGCTAATCCTTTGACAATACGCACTTTACTTGTAATTGGGTAGATTTAGGATGTGTTTAATACTTCAAAGAATAAGGTTTCAAGTTCAAGTGTTAAAGCCATGCAAGTTTGTCCAAGAATCAAGTAATGAAATGTTAGTTTTTAAAACTTGACAGCTAGTATCTATCAAGATTTAAAAAGTTGTATAAGCCCGAAGCTCGACAGCTACTCGACAGATAAGGTATCTATTGAGAATTATTAAAATCAGATTTTTCAGCTCTGATTTCATTCCAATCCGTGAGTATGTTTTTAAGCTTTCTTTCTCATAACCCTAAACATATATAAGAATTATTTTAAGGGCCATCACAGTGAGCACAATTGTACAAGTGTGAAGTAAAGTGTTGTTCATGCAAATTGTGACTGGAAACCTAGTTTGCCCTAGTTCATTTTTCTCTTGACGAATCTGTTGTGTTTGTACACCGTAGTGTTTTGTGACCAAGAACCTTCGTGATCTTCATCATACAATGAATTGAAGAACTTTGCAGCCAACATCCTTCTCAAGTTGGTGATTAAGTCACGTACTAGGATCCACATATCTATTGGTTAGTCACATACTGAGGGTCATGCATTAAAAGAAGAGATTGTCACTACAGAACAAGTCTAATTGGGTGTTGGGGTAAGGGTTCAATTATAGGTTGGTATAAGCAACTGAAATTCCTTTACTTGTAACCGCTTGTTGTGATAATAGTGAATTCTCCAGAGTGGTGACCTTAAAATCACTCGATGGGGTTTTTATCTTGGAGGTTTTCCCCATTCAAAAACAAATCACCTTGTCAAATTTATTTTCCGTTGTATTTTTTTTTAGTTGGTGATTTGTTTGTGCTGCCACGTACATTGCATGTTAATTTGATTAATTAATAAACTTGATTAATTTATCAATTAATTCATCACAAGGGATCAATACATTTTTAGCCTATCAGGAATGATTTTTTATTGAGTCATATTTGACTAGCGATTCCTAGCTGTATTTGAAAAACTTAGCGACGATCTTGGTTATGTTTGAACAACTTAGTATTTTTTGTTGTGCTTGAACAGCTTTTTATTAAGTCATGTTTGAATGACGATCTTAGTTGTGTTTGAACAACTTAGTATTTTTTAGCTGTGTTTGAATAGCTTTTTACTGAATCATGTTTAAATGACGATGTTAGTTGTATTTGAACAAATTAGCTGTGTTTGAATAGCTTTTTCTTGAGTCATGTTTGAATGACCATCTTAGTTATGTTTGAACAACTCAGTATTTTTTAGTTGTGTTTGAACAGGTTTTTATTGAGTCATGTTTGAATGATGATCTTAGTTGTGTTTGATCAACTCAGTATTTTTTAGCTGTGTTTGAATAGCTTTATATTAAGTCATATTTGAATGACGATCTTAGTTGTGTTTGAACAACTTAGTATTTTTTAATTGTGTTTGAACAACTTAGTATTTTTTAATTGTGTTTGAACAACTTAGTATTTTTATTGAGTCATGTTTGAATGACGATTTTAGTTGTGTTTGAAAAACTTAGAATTTTTTAGCTGTGTTTAACTTAGTATTTTTATTGAGTCATGTTTGAATGACGATCTTAGTTGTGTTTAAACAACTTAGTATTTTTTAGCTATGTTTGAATAGCTTTTTATTGAGTCATGTTTGAATAACAATGTTGCACTCTACTTGTGACTTAGAGTCGTGGTATTGGAGCGTCTTTTAGGTTAAACATTTTTCGTTTTGTCTTGAATGAGGATTATATTGGTTGCGTTTGAACAACTCTGATTTAGTCAACTTTGGTAGTTGTGTATCAACAACTTTAATGGCAATGATGCATTTGGTTGTGCGCAAATAGCTTTTAATTTGAAAATTTAATGACAGAGATCCTTCAGATGTCTCCCAAGGATGACTCCTAAGCGTTGCACATGTTTTGATAGTGATAGATCATGGATAATCATTGATAAATAAGCATGGATAATGCTTTCATGTATTATTGACCTTATGAATGACGAAAGTAATGCTTGTCATACATACTGATATGAAGATTAGGCAACTTGAAAAAGTAAAGCATTCCTTACTGGTATTATTTTTTCAAGTGTTCTATGTTCCATGGTCGAGGCAGTTCCTGGCCATCTAAAGATTTCAGGTAGTAGGAGCCTTCTCTGAAATGACGGATTACTTCGTAGGGGCCTTCCCACGCTGGTCCTAGTTTTCCTTATGATGAGTCCTTTGTTACCTGTGATACCTTTTTAAAAATGAGGTCTCCTGTGTTGAACCTTCTTACCTTAACCTTTTTGTTATAGTATCTAGCCATTGCTTCCTTATGTTTGGCCGTTCACTTCATAGCACGCTCCGCGTTTTGAGATTCTATTGTCTTTCGCAGTTCTTCATTCTGGTGAGTTAGCTCTTCCACATTGGCCATAAGGGCTTGGATTTGTTGTTGTTGCACAGCATCTAGCTAAGGTGCGGTCTCTAGTTCCATCTTGTACTTCGAGGAACTCTTTTGTCACTAGGAAAGATGGCTTGAATGATTATCGTTTCCCACAGACAGCGCCAAACTGATGATGCAAAAATTCAACAGTTGAGCTCTTCATCGTAGCGGATAGACGATGCTATGAATGAGGTCATCTCTATAGATGAGAAACCTGAAAAATGAACTGAGTGGAAGAGTAACACACTAGTGTGGCGTCAGCCAAACTACCTTTGATACTTAAGTTAGTAAGGGAGAAAGATTCTAGAGAGAAAATGAGTAGAGAGTGACTTCGTAGAGTATTTGTGTGTACCTTTAGTTTTTGTTATATCCTCTTTTATAGTTGTATGCCTCATTAATGGATAATGATGTGCTGCATTTATGCTTAACGGCTAGTGCGTTATAGAATCTTTGTCTGGAGGTCATAGCTCATTCCGTGACCGTTGCTCCGTCAATTATGTTTTGTCATCAATGATCGTAATAAATGCGTAACGTCTTTTCTGGGTGAATGACGATCTATGTATAATGATGACCACAAATTTCTGGTTCATCAGAGAACGTATAAAAAAGTGACTGAGTGTCTTATTCTCTTTGTAAGAAGTTACTGCGTCTTTTGCACCTTAGGGTTTTGTAACCAAGTACTTCTTGATCTTCATTGTTGATGAAGTGAAAAACTTTGCAGTCAACAATCTTCTCCAAGTTGGTGTGTTAGTCACATACTAAGATCCATGCATCATTTGTTATTTATGTACTGGGATTTGTGAAAAAAGGGTGGCGTTCATATATTGAAGGATTCAGAGGTTCTGAAGCGGTAGAAGGTTTCTATTGTAAGTTCATCTACGGAGATTGTAGAGTCTAGGGACAAAGGTTTTGTACTAAATCTAAAACTTCTCTTTATTATAGTGAATTGCTTTTCAGGAAGGTTTCCCCCTAAGTTTTTTACTGTGAAACTAGTTTGTTTCATTGGTTTTCCTAGGCTATCATATCTTGTCTTATTTACTTTTTCGTTGCATATGATATTGACATGATATTAATATTTGTTTGTTTTAACAAGGTTTATTCATAATAAATCTAATTAACAATTTGGGTTTAAAACTTGTTAATTCTATCAACTGGAGTCTAAAGTTCCCAACATAGAGTATTATGCTGATTAAAACTATATGCTAGAATTTTAAAGAAATTTAGAAAGTGCATCATTATTTATTTATTTTTAGTTGATTTCAATTTAAAAAACAAGTCGTGCAACTCAAGCCTCACCTATATTGACAATTCGTGCAAAACAATAAATCTAGAGAAACTAGAAAAATTCATAGCAATTTAGTTGATTTCATAATTAAAATAAAAATTATTTTTTAAAGAGTAATAATTAGGGGGGGGGGGGGGGGGGAAGAGGCAAGAAGAAGAACTAAGCCACTTTTTCACATTATGATAATTTATCAACCTGATCAACCTAATTTATGCTGAGATTGACCAATTTTGGCTTTGGCACTAATAATGTATTATTGGATTGTTTAAATTGAGTAGGTACTATTGGATTGTTTCTACTAAAATATTATCGATCAACTTGCCTCACTATTAGCTTAAATAAGGGAGGTAGAATTACAAGTCAACCGAGATGATAACTCGCATCAATATGGCACTATCAATTGTGGTGAAGTAAATTAGATAGCCATGGAAAACTCCTTGCTTAAGAAATCAGTAAGCATAGATTAACATTAGCAAATCACTTGAACCTAGTTTTAGTAGCAAAAGGGAAGAGATGAAATATATAAGACATACGTCTTATGTTCAACTATTCAAAAAGTGATTAAACATTTAAATGGGTTCAAATCCTTTTTACGCCACCACACCAACAGACTCCCACTACAACTTCAAAACCCTTTTACACTGCCAAAATGTAAACCCATAATTTATTGAAAATTTAGTGAACCCAGTTGTACTTGAGAAACTGAATGGATTCAAGGTGACTATAACCTCCTGAACATGTGAGAGAGTTTTTTTTATATATATATATAATTGTGCTTTATTCCGTCTTCCATAATTCCAATCAATATGGAGTATTTAATAAGACTGAAATAATCTATCCTAAAAGATAGGAACCAACTCCCATCAGTTAATTTTAAATTCAATTGAAAGACAATACAATCTGAGCTTTTATTTATCTTCATCTTCTGCTGCATTTAAATTCAAACTGATCCAATCTGTTCCTGTCTATGTCATCCCTATTTCCTTCCTTGTGGCTCAGCAGTTGTGATGATTGAATTTTGGACCTAACAGAAAACTTGTTACCATGAGGTTAATAATAGTGTTGAAAATCTGTCAATAATTTCATGCTGGAATCAACTACAAAATAATAATAGTATACAGAATTAGAATGACATTCATGATAATGATAGTGATTACATGGTAGAGAAACAATTAGTCTTACCAATTATGTTTGAAGCCGCCTCTGTAATTTAACCATATTCACCGCTCCTGTCACACACATCTTATCTTTGACAATGCTTAAGAACTTGAAATAGGAGAATCTCCATGACTTGTTGAGTAGTATTGTGCCGAAAACTCCCCAAAAACCAACAACAACTCCGAGGGCCACACTAACATAAAACCCAATTGTTATAAACCCATCTTCCTTCTCTTGAATGCCAGCATGGTCACTACCTCTATTCTCAACAGAGTTTTGAGTCATTTCTTCTCCTAAACATTTGTTTTGAAGTGGAAATCCACAAAGATTTGGGTTCAATTCGTATGAAGTGGCATTAAAGGTATTAAGCTGAGGGCCAGTTGGAATTTCGCCTGACAGGTTATTGTTCGACAGGTTCAAGAAACTTAGAGAATTAATTCGAGAAATGCTTGAAGGAATTCCACCACACAATTGGTTCTTCGATAGATCTAGGGAATTTAATGACTCTAACAAACCAATCTCTGAAGGGATTCTTCCAGTTAAAAGATTTCTTGAAAGATTCATAGAAATCAATCCATTAAGTTCCATAATTTCTCTAGGAATTTCCCCAGTCAATTTATTGCTCGAAAGATCAATGCTTTTTACTAGTCCAAGAATACTTTTGTACTCATACTCTCTTCCTTTCCAGATCCAAATTGCATGATCATCATAGCTACTAGAGATAACACCATATGAGGAGACGAGATTCTTAAATGAGTGGGTGATGGTTGAATTTGGATTCCATTTATGAGTCAAAGAAATAATATTTTTGAGGCATTTTGGTATACTTCCTGAGATTTGGTTTAAGGCAAGGTCTAACACTTGAAGATGTGTTAGATGGCATATATGTGAATGAATGCTTCGAAAGAAGCGGTTAGATCGAAGTGAAAGGAAAATTAAATTTGGATAGTTGCTCCCTAACCACATCGGTATCTCTCCCGACAAGTTATTATCTTGAAGACTAATAAATCTCAACTTTGTGCAATTCTTCAATGACAGAGGAAGTTCCCCACTGAAATTATTGTTGCTTAAATCCAATGTTTCAATCTCAAGTAAAGAGCCCACCGAGTTTGGGATTTTCCCATGAAAGTGATTGTTTGCCAAATCAAGAATTTTCAATCCTTCAAAATGCATCCAACAGTCAGGGAGCTCTCCTGACAATTGGTTATTGGAAAAATCTAGAAAGTTAAAGTTTCCATTAGTGACTGTACATAGTGACTGTATAGGTAGCTTTGAAAAGATATTCTTCGAAAGATCCAAATGTGCTGCTTTAAATAAAAATCTTGGTATTTCACCTTCTAGTTTATTGGAACTCAAGTCTATAATAGGGAAAAAGGAGAACTCCGTTGACAACTTTGGAACCTGACCACTGATTTGGTTGTGAGATAGATTCATAAACGCAAATTGACTTGAAAAGATCCAGTTTGAATTGGAAAGGGTATCCAAAATTTTAGAATTAGAAATATCAAGAAAAGATAAATTTTTCTGAGTTTGAAGCCATTTTGGGAATTGAGGGCCTAGTTGGCAAGATCCCATCCTTATACTTTCTAATTGGAAAGGAGGATTCCAATCAGAGCTAAAGTTGAAAACCAATTGGGTATTAGATAAGCTCAAAACATACAATTTTGTGAGGTTTGAGAAGTGGGCTTCAGAAATAACACCTTCTAGTGGATTATCTTCAAGATATAGAGACTCTAGGTTGGATAGTTTTCCCAAACTTATAGGTATTGTCCCATTCAAATGATTTCGAGAAAGAAATAATGCTCTCAATGATGGAAATGTTGTGAGATCAGGTAACGGTCCCATGATTTGATTTTGATCTAAATACAAAACCTCTAATGAGTGGTTTGCACAATCGGTCAAATTAAGAATAAAATCAAGAAGCTGTCCGCTGAGATAGTTCCCTGATAGAGACAACGTTTTCAAATTACACATACCACCAAAGGCTTTTGGTATCTCGACTTCAAACTCATTATAATTGAGATAGAGATGTGCAAGAGAGTTTATTTTGCTAAAAGCATCTGGAATTAAACCTTGAAATTGATTATTATTGAGATAAAGTTCAACAACACTAGTGTTGGAGTTGAATAACCACTCTAGTACTGAAGAACAAGAAGTGAGATTATTATTAGAGAGATCGAGGACATCCAGAGAAGTAGAAGAATTGACAAGGGGAACAGAGAAAATATTTGGAAGATTACAGGAAAACAAGTACAGAGATGTCAAGTAAGGCAGTTTATTCACAATATGGAGCCAATTATTGACTTTGCTCAGGTTAACGGTACTCATGCCAAGGTATTCTAAAGAAGAAAGTTGAGGGAGCCACTCTATGTTTTCAGGTCTATTAAAATGATTCCAGCTAAGATCAAGGTACTGCAAGTTGGAAAGATTCCCAAGCTGAAAAGGTATCTTTCTTCCGAAATTAGCAAAACTAAGGTCAAGGTGGCTTACGTTGGAGAGAGAACCAATAAATTCTGGGATTTGGCTGTAATTAAAATCATTGTTGCTCACGTTCAAATAAGTCAAATATTTCAACTCAACCAAGGAAGGATTAAGTTTACCTCGCAAAGGCCTTGAGGGAAAGGAGAACGAGGCATTGAGATTGAGCATGATGACATGGCCTGTTTGGTTGCTACACCTGACCCCACTCCACGTGCAACAATCTTGATCGGAGCTCCAAGAAGAAAGAAGGCCATTGTCATCAATAAGGTCTTGTTTAATCTTGAGAAGAGCTTGTCTCTCATGCTCTTTGCAGCCAAGGTTAGTATCTGCTAACCCCAAATTATTTCCAGTAGTTGGTTTCATGCACAACAGAAGGAGAATAAAAGTGAGTAGAAATTGGAGGGAACTTCCACCCATGATTATATAGGATGAATTTTTTAAGATAAGAGCAATAGGATTTCAGGTATGATTTCATTTGCTTGGAACCCTATCTTTTTATACATGCGTTGATTGAGTTCGGTAGGAAGTATTAGCACAATGAATGAAGACGAAAGTCACTGGAAATTTCTTTTAATAGGTTATTATTATCCCATAGACAACGAAGGTCCCTCAATGCAGCAGACCACAACACACGAAGGTCCCTGACAGCAGACCTGCTCAATGCAGCAGAATTCCCATACCGTTGTTTTCTACTCTATTGCGATTACAGTCTTTTTCATGATAAATATGCTTTGCTTTATATATATTGTTCACGTTTGATAAAAGTTAAGCTAGATGAGGAATATCCCGTTTATTTAATATTTACTGAAAGCCATTTACTTGCGTTTTAAAAATGTAATAAAAATTGAAGTTTTAAAAAAATTGTAAATAAAAGCTAAAAATTATGCTTATAATTTCAAGCCAGCCAACACGTTAACATATGTTTCACAAGCCAAAACTTTGTTGAAAAACTTTAAAAATCTTCCGCGGAAACTGAACTTTTTTTTTTCTTCGTTAAACTCACATGCCATTATCAAAACTACATGCAATAGTTGGTAACGCGGAGTAAGTTATAAACCCAAACACACACACCCCACCGACGTGGGAAAAGCCCATGATTTTTTTTTTCTTTAAACTCACACTCTATTACCAAAAGTAAATGCAATAGTTGGTAACGCGGAGCAAGTTATAGACCCAACGAAAACTGAAGTCGGTTCAAACTAAAAGGTCAAAAAGTTATAGAAGATGGTGAAGTCTTTGTCACACTGTATTTTTCTTTGATAGTGACATGCTTTTCTTTACGTGAGAAAGGTGACTTGGAATTTGGAAGCAATATATATTGTCCAAAACAGATTCTAAAAGTTGTGATTATGCAACAGTTGGTAATGCGGAGCAAGTTATAGACCCAATGGAAACTAAACTCGATTCAAACTAAAAGGTCAAAAAGTTATAGAAGATGGTGAAGTCTGTGTCACACTGTATTCTTCTTTGATAGTGATATGCTTTTCTTTACGAGAGAAAGGTGACTTGGAATTTGGAAGCAATATATATTGTCCAAAACGGATTCTAAAAGTTGTGATTATGTCAAATAGTTTTGTTCTCTTTAACTGCTATAAGTGACATTACTCTTTTTCCAACACATGACTAGGGAGATTATTTGTCTTAATAAGGAGATTATGTAATCATATAAAAATAATTTTGTTCTCTAATTCTCTTTATATATATAACCGATCTACTTCTCTTTAGTTAAAATCATGCACAAGTGTATGAAGATCAACCACGTGACATTCTAATTTTACATTTAGCCATTTTTACCTCTTTTATTAAGTTTTTTTTTTCACTGTTACCCAATATATTATAGCACCTTATTTTTATTGTTATATAAAATATAGGTTATTATTGACAATTAAACCAAATGTTATTCTATACAAAATGGATTAACTTTTAAAAATAGACCAAACCTTATAAAAAGCATAAATCCAATTATTACCTTGGATATTATGACCCAAGTCTAACCCTTTCCATGTGTAAACCAAGGCCAAAACTCTTACATACTTACAAACTCTCTTCCTCCCCCACGTATAGATGATACTTCTAGAAAATCTCATTCTCATGAAATCATGCCTTCATTTTTTTTCAATTTCAATTTAATACACTTTTATTTATTAATAGTGTTTTATGCAATTTATGCTAGTGAATTCTCTTTGTCATCAACTAGTGCAACAAAAATTTATATAAATCTTGGGATTCCTGAGGTTGCTGAAATAATTGGCAAATGCATATTTCAAAATTTTATAATAACAAAAAAGGTCTAATAAATAGTTTATACTATTTCACAAAATGCCATTTCCATAATATTTTCTTTAAACAAATTCAATGATAGAAATGGTCAAAAACATGATCCTATACAAGAAATGCCAAAAATATAGACAAAACAATTTTCATTGAAGGATTTATCTTTAAAGAATATGAAGACAATAGCAGAGATAAAATGCATTGAGTGGGATCTTACGAAACATGTTTGTTAATCATTTGAAATTATAATCATCATTTACACGAAAGCATAATAATACATCATATTATTTACATTAAAAAATAATACATATTAACTTCAAAGTCCATTACAGGATGTGAACTGTTAGGGTATTTCAACAATAAGCAACATTGATACAATGATGGGTCGGTATTACATTTCGTGCATGTTTTGTGGAAGGAAGGTCAAAGCACAATCAAGATCATGTTGATGTGCAAAATGTGAAACAAAAACAAATATTCCTATCCCAAGGTTAGAGGCACCCATATTAACTACATTCATCTCACGTTTAATATACTAAAATTTGTAATGTCTGGAAGTTATTCTTATACTAATACCAACAATATTAGTGTATAAAACACATCTAAAATTAACAGTTACACAATTTCGATGAATCCATAGAAGGATTTTTTTTTTTTTTAGAAACGATAGAACGATTTTTTTTTTTTTTTTTTAAGAAACAATAGAATGAATAATCAGTAAAACTCATTGGGATAAATTGTACATTGTCAAAGTTTCTTTTAGGAAAAGACACCTTAACGCCATATATAAAGCCAAACTAGACTTATCAACGCAGAATAGGGATTAAGACAAATACAGTAAACATAATTATTGCTGTTGTTATTAGCTTCTTCCAGTTGTTGAAGAAAAATATGGGTTTATTATTATTCAACTAATATTATTATAGAAGAAAATCAAATTTCATTGACGTGTTGGCATGATAATAAAAAAACCATCACATATATCAAAACAACATCATACTTTAAAATTCTATTGTATTTGTATATTAAAAAAATACATATTTTAGTTGAAAAAATCGTGTGCATTATAAAAGTTCTCATTCATATTTTCAAAAAGCAGTTGTTGTATTTGAAACATAGACTTCTTTGTTGGGAACTTCAAAAAGTATTACAAGAGTTACAAGAATTTTAGGCCGTGTTTGAAATTAACAATTACACATTTTCGATGAACCTATAGAACAAATAATTAGTAAAACTCATTGGAATAAAATGTACATCGTCAAAGTTTCTTTTAGAAAAAGACATCTTAGAACCATATATAAAGCCAAAAATCCTATTTTAAACTAGAACAAATAGGAAATAATTTTCTAAAAAACGAATTTAGAAAACATCAGCCAAAATAATATATTCAAGTGTGAGGCCAACCATTTTATAATGATTTCCAAATAGGCCAACCATTTTAAATCTTATAGCCAAATAGGCCCTATGCTAGTCAATTTTTTTTTTTTTTTTTTTTTTTTTGAGAAAAATAGTTAAAATTTTTTATAGATGTTCTTGATTAGAAAATACTAAATTTACAATCAATTTTATTATAAAATATTTACAAAGTGACATGACAATAAATGTGATTGGTATCGCATTAATATATTATTTAAAAATTATTATTTACTTTAATTTCTTTGTTTTTTTATATTTAAAAGTTGACATATAATTTTATAAGGTTTAATGTACTAAAATTTGTAATGTCCGGAAGTTATTCTTGTACTAATACCAACAATATTAGTGTATAAAACACATCTGAAATTAATAGTTACACAATTTTGATGAATCCATCGAAGGATTTTTTTTTTTTTTTTTTTGGAGAAACAATAGAACGATTTTTTTTTCTTTAAGAAACAATAGAATGAATAATCAGTAAAACTCAATGGGATAAATTGTACATTGTCAAAGTTTCTTTTAGGAAAAGACACCTTAACACCAAATATAAAGCCAAACTAGACTCATCAACGTAGAATAGGGATTAAGACAAATACAGTAAACATAATTATTGCTGCTGTTATTATCTTCTTTCAGTTGTTGAAGAAAAATATGGGTTTAATATTATACAGCTAAAATTATTATAGAAGAAAATCAAATTTCATCGATGTTTTGGCTTGATAATAAAGAACCATCATATATATGAAAACAACGTCATACTTTAAAATTCTATTGTATTTATATATTAAAAAAAATTACATATTTTAGTTGAAAAAATCATGTGCATTATAAAAGTTCTCATTCATATTTTCAAAAAATAGTTGTTGTATTTGAAACATAGACTTCTTCGTTGGGAACTTCAAAAGGTATTACAAGAGTTACAAGACTTTTAGCTTGTGTTTGAAATGAACAATTACACATTTTCGTTGAACCTATATATGGAAGAAATAATTAGTAAAACTCAATGGAATAAAATGTACATCGTTAAAGTTTCTTTTAGAAAAAGACATCTTAGCACTATATATAAAGCCAAACTAGACCCGGCAACTTAGAATAGGGGATAAGAAAATTTAGCTACTCTAGTAAGCTATATATGACATTTATGCTGAAATTTCAGTTTTCAATCAATCAATTTATATTGTCTTCAATTAAAGTAGACTATTAAAACGTATATAAGGGAACATGACATAGTTTTACAAATTCACCTAGACATATATGGCGAAATTGAAAGCTCATATGGGTTGAAACTCAAAAAAAAAAAAAAAAAAAAAAAGCCTCGTTGGGGGTCCGACAATAATTTATAATTTATTCAATTAAAGTCATTGCATGCAAACGTCTATTAGGATCCAAAACATTAAGTCAGTACAAAATGTTAAAAATGTCTTTATCAACTTTATTAAGTTGGAATCAAGGAGAGACTTAGCATTATGATACGTATTCTGGTTTAATATTAGCAGAAAGTAAATGAAATACGGAGTTTTTTTCTGTTCTTTTTTCTCACACTTCTTGTACATATTTTAATGCACAAGTACACTTTTTTTCCCCAGTAATCACAGTTAAAACGTGTTGTAGTATCTCTAATGTCATTCTTGTATTAATACAAACAATTTTTGTAGAAAACACTTTCGAAATTAGCAATTACACACTTTCATTAAAGCTATCCAACGAATAATTAGTAAAAATCATTGGGACAAAAAGTACATTGATTAAAACTTTGAGTTTCTCTTGGGAAAAGGCATCTTAACAACTTATAACTAAACCCATTAACGTAGATTAGGGGGTAAGACAATTTAGCAAGTCTAGTAATATGCCATATATGATTACGCTAAAATTTCATTTTTTTAGGATTCCATGAATCAATTTACATTGTCTTAAATCAAAGCAGACTATACAAATCCAACGTAAATAAGGGGACAAGGAAAATTTTAAAGCCTTCAACTCATATGTTGAGTGGGTGCTATTGGATTGTTTCTATGAAAATCATGGATCAATTCGTGTCACTATGAGTACAAATAGAGAAATGCTAAGTTTACAATATTTTCACAACAAATCTTAAATGATAGGTTGTTACGGATTGTTATTAGTGGACAAAAAAGTAATTTTAGTGATATGTTCAAATTAGAACCAATTATAACTTACTCTCTAATATTTGTTGTAAAAATATAATGAATATAAAATTTCTCACATATATATGGGAGGTAGACTTTGAATTCATCGGAAATGATAACTAGCTCGTGTCACTACAAGTCTACGACACTATCAAAAAATTGTGGTAATGCATATTAGATAGCCATGACATATTCCTAGCTTAAGAAATCAATTTGCGTGGATTAAAATTAACAAATCACTTGACCCTTGTGCCTTGCTTTAGTGGTAAAAGGGAAGGGGTGAAATATAAGACATACGTCTTAAGGTTCAACTATTCATATAGCATTGAATGATTTCAGTAAATTTTGATTTGCAGAACTACTCTAAACGGTTCAAATCCTTTTTACCACCACACAAACAGACTCTCACTCTAACTGCAAACCCCTTATCACACCGCCAATTAGGTTTTCACCCTAATTGTTGTAAAAAAAACTTGTGAAATACTTTGTATGTAGCATTGCTTACGTGAGAAAGGTAACTTGAAAACAATATATTGTCCTTAAAGTTTGTGATTGTGTCAAAAAGTTTTGTTTTCTTTACTATAAATGACATTACTCTTTTTCCAACAGGTGATTACATATTTAGATTATGTAATCATATATAAATAGTTTTGTTCTCTTTACTAAAAAAGATTAGGCGATTTCATAATTTCCATATGGTTTTGATTGGTTTAATATTTGTGAAAGGAATCAATTGGAAGGAGGAGTGTTAAAATTTTTTATTTAAGTAGTGAAAGCTAAAACATATTGAAACATAAAAAATCATTTGTAAAATTATAAGACCTTTCGCATATGCTATGTGAGAGCTATGAAATTATACATTACTAATCAACTATTTGGTTAGGTGATGTTGGGTGGATGTTGGGTGAAGTGGTATAGTTGATGTTGGGTAAAGACACATGTCAATTTTTTAAGGAATCACCTAACTTTGGGTTACATTAAACCATAGAAAAAATAATTAATCCGTGTGAAATTGACAATATAGTCATGGGACCGTATGTATAATGCAGTATGTCATATGTGAAGTGAATTCTAGACCTAAGTGATTCAATATAACTAATAGGTCTAGAGCCTAGTCCGTCAGTTTTTGGCATTTGGGCCCCCAAAACCCAAGCTCTTCAATTCAACACCAGTTGACTTGAGCCCTATTTGTGCTGTATATGCTTAATAGGAATGCATGTTATTGTTCAAACTATAACATGGTGTCAAGGTCTTATTGCGTCATTTCATGTGTTCTTTTCTTGTCTAAAAGTTATTTCGGAAGAGCTAGATATTCCTTATCTAGCAAAAGGCTTTCAATGCGTTTCCTAGTGATGGAGAAGGAGTTTAGAATTTCATACAACCAATCCTGTAAAGATAAGAAGAAATTCGTTAGAAGATTAATGGGGAGATGATTCCACATGAATTTGGTGCGACGATAGTCCCTTAGCATTTGCAAAGTGGTTTCCAGCTAATGGCATCTCAGACAAACTTGTTATTTTAATATATAGATTAGACAACATTGTTTAGAAAAAGTGATCTTTAATTAGATTATTGTTATCTTTTTTCCATTATGAGTCCAAATTCCGTGGGCAACAAAAAGGTATAGTGGTTTCACAGTTTTAATTTCTGGAAAAACTAGTTGTTGACCCATGCTTATCTATTTTTTAAAAAATATAAAAAATATAGGTTATTTAGTGTTTTTGAATAATTAGTGTCTATAGTAGTAAGCTAATTTAGGAATATTATAAAATTATTGTGAGCTTTTGTGGAACTTGTGTCCCTAAAAGAACTTGCCACAATAAGGCGTTGTGTATATTTAAGTTATTAATATTATTTTTTAATAAATGGCATTAGCTATGGTGTCCCAAGTCTATCATTAGAACCCCACCCCCTATCCTTCACAATCTACCTATTCAAAAAAATTTATTAACATAATTTGCTTGAAGTGAAACATTTTTGCTAGATTTTCAATAAGCTTAAAAAATTATTCAAATTGACCAAAGGTTTCTAGAAATTTAAAGAGTGGTGTCCCATCCCATGTCTATGTAATTTTATTTATTTATTTGTTTTGAGAATCCATGTCTATGTATCCAGAGGTGCACGATTATATAGATACATTAAAATTATCAACATTATTTTTTTAAAAATAAATTATATTTCCAAAGTTTATAGAAATTTATTTATTTAGAGTATTATGCCAGAGTTTTTAAGAAATTTAGAAAGAGTATCATTATTTATTTTATCGTGGGTCAACCTATTCTACAGCATTGGGTTCACCCGATTATGTTGGAATCAGACATTACTGTTGGAGTCCCCTTGTTGATGTGGGTCTTGAGTTGCCAGAATTGGTGCAGTTGTTGGTATTGTTTGATCATGTACTCTTTGCCTTTGGATACCACCCAAGTGTACCATTCGGTGGTGTTTATTAATTATTATGGGAACCAATTTCCAAATTGTTGTCTGTTCCACGGAGAAAGGCATTGCTTGGGCTATTTGGTTCAACAGAAACAGGTTTGTACATAAGGGTTGTGGACTCCCCTCTAAACAGGTGTGGCAATTAGCTAAAGGTAGTGTTGATAACTTTGCTTGCTCTGCCACGTGGGACTTCAGCCAAATTAGGACTCTCCCGTCCAGCTGGGTTCCTCCTCCCCCCGGAGTCCACAAAATAAATGTTGATGGGGCGTCGTTAGAGCTGGAAAGTTTCTCAAGTATTGTTGTTGTCGTTAGAGATTATATGGGTCAAGTTGTGGTTGCCCCTTGTAAACCTCTTAAAGCTTGCTTCTCTGCTGAGCTTACGAAGATCATGGCTTTAGAGCAGGGTGTTCTTTTAGCTCAGGAGCTCCAGCTGCCTCGGGTCATTATTGAATAAGATCACTCCAATGCCCTTCAAGCAATCCAGGACAAAGCCACGAGTAGCAGCTTTGGGCACCTCATTCAGGGGATCCTTCAGGCTAGTGTTTCCTTTGAGACTTGCCTTTTCAAACACTTAAGCAGAAACTTCAATACAATGGCCCATGAGCTCGCCCAACACGTTAGAAGATCGGGAACTCAGCAACTATGGAAAGGAGTTACGCCTTCTATTGTAGCCCCTTTCCTTCAATCTGATATGTTGTAATGCTTTGTTTCTGCTCTGCTTTGTAGGCTACACTGTTTGACTTTTTTATTTGGTTTAAATCCAAATCATTCACCATTCAAATAAAGAAAAGAAAAGAAAGGCATTGTTTTTTTGGTATAAACTGAGAGTGCTAGAGCATTATTGCCTCAGGGTGGAGGTATGCGGGTCATTGTTTTTTTAGGCAGGATTATCTTCTTTTTAGAAAAACATTTCTCAAAATTGACATAATTTTAAAAAATGAAATTGCCAATCATTTGATGTCATTTGTTAGCACTACTTTAAGCGAATAATTATACCACTGTTGTATAATTATGTTGTAACAATGGAAGTTCTATTACCAATTTGTTGTAGGAAAAGGCTTCAGAATTTATATAGTATTTCCAGACAAGATTGATTGTGAAATATAGACTTTAGAAAGATCTCCAAAGTGAGTAAAAAAAAAAAAAAACTTAAAATAATAGGAAACAATGGGATCTCGAAAGAAAAATCAACACTAACACACACAAGGGATGCATCGAGGATATACGTGGTTCAGCTTTTAGCCTACATCCACGGGCAATGACAAGGAATACTTTCACTAACAAATTTAGAGAATACAAAATGGTGTAAAGGTACTTTCATAAAACCCAAATTCCAATACACTCAAAATTATTACCTCCACAAAATAAATCTCTCTCAAATACAAAGCTTGGGGAAGAATACAACATTCAGGGGCTACACCTAAAACATGGAGAAGTTTCCTCTTCTCTGGAATTACTGTACAAACCTCCTCCACAAAGTCCCCTTCAAAGAGGTCTTTCACTCTCGTATTTTATTGCTCTACACCTATATGTGAATAATTAGAAGGTATTTCGATAGTCTTATATGACATCTCATTTACAATATGTGGAACCCATACATTTTGTATGAAGACAATCTTATAAGATAATTTTTCTAGAATAATAAGCCACATGCAATTGATAATAACTAAAATGCATTTGAATAGGATGACTTACTTTTTTCCTTAGAATTTAATCATTTATATATGCAAATCAAATTTGGAACGGAAGCAAGGAAAAGTTGGAGGAAACTTCCACCCATCATGAGGGAAATCATGAAGGTATGGTTTTCATGTTCTCAAAAGCACTGCTTTTAGTATTTAGAATATCATCAAATAGAACCTATAATACAAAAATCAAAGAAGAAAGAAAAGTGGGAAAATTTAGATTTCAGGTAGGACTAGGGTCAAAGCATAGGATGCTTCAATATCAAATTGCTTTATTGTTGATAGTAGTTAAAGGTGTAGTTTGAATATATATAAATATAGCTTAGAGTTATATTAAGTATAACTTGAATCTAACCCTATATTTATATATATATATATATATATATATATATAGACACACGCTTCAAATTTAAATTGAATGGAACTATATTGGATCATTTTTAAGAAATTAAATCATCGTTCTACTCATGTCACTTTCAAGTATCAACGTAAATAAGGGAGTATGGACTTCAAAGTCATTGGAGACTATAATTCGTGTCACTATAACTTTATCAATTGTGATGAAAGCAAATTTGATAGCCATGAGCCCATGTCAGATTCCTAGCTTTTAAGAAACAGTGAGTATGGATTCAACATTATCAAAACAGTTGATCCTTTGTGCCTTGCTTTAGTAGCAAAAGGGTAGACGTGAAAAATTCAATATACGTCTTTACCGTACGTCTTAGCTTTAAGTTATTTCAGAAGAGCCAGATATTCCACAAGCAAAGGGATTATCAAGGTGTTTCTTGGCGATAGAGAAGGTCTCATTTGGAGGAGTAATTTTTAAAGTAACAATTTTTTTTTTTTTTTTTTTACAAACTACAGTAAGTGGTTATCAAATATAGATTGATGATGCTCACTGATTTCACAGATCATGTTTCATCTATCTCCCTCCAGATAAGTTCACGCACGTACTCACACGTGTATGTTTTTTTTTTTTTTTTTTTTTTTTTTTTTTTTATGTCCTCATAAACTTCTCTGTACATACATAAATTGAAATTGTTGAATTTTTGTGCATACTCAGTTGTAAAAAAAATCATTTACCATAAAGTAGTGTAAAACCATAATTTAACTTAAAATTCAGTCTGCCAAAGCAACAGAAAAATAATAGGACAAATCCTCTAAACCATATAACAACATTACAAATAGACCCTAGTAGCAACAAAACTGAACTGTGCCTAGGTACAACAATTTGTCAACAACTTGAGTTCATCTATCAAATGACCAAATGAGGCTGTTGGGAGACATTCTTATTGCATAGTTCAGATAAAGTGTGTATAGATACCAATTTCCTGAAAGAATTTAGTAGCTTCAAATAGCACCCAGAATGTAACTAAAAAACTCCATTTGACCACGAATCAATGGAATTCTCCAAGACTTGCTAGCAATAAACCTTGCCCCCCTCCCCCTGTGCCTCTAGTAATGATTCCAAGCCCTGTACAGTAAGAGTCCGGAAGGAAATGAATAGATCAAATTAAGGTTTGTGGTTATTAAGAGTGTTGAAAATGGTAATAATAACCAACACAAGTTCATCCTAGAACCAAAATTAGTGATGCATGCAACATAATTGAGTAATTACCTCAGCAAGACACTTAAGACGTAACGCATCTTGAAAATGGAGACTTTTTGAATTTGTAAACTAGAAAGTATATTTAACATGTTGTAAACTTGTTGATTAAAAAAAAAAAAAAAACAAAATGTCGTAAGCTTGCAATTCATTGGGATCAATCATGGTTGTGTAAAAGGATATATAGTTACATAACCGAAGGGAAGTAGAGGGTCTATGACATGTTTTTGTAAAGCATAGTTCATTGAGAATTTTGAATAAATGAAGAACAAAGGCAGAGACATGTTCATAAATTTGGGAGTAATAATGATAATAATAATACTACTTTAGACTTTAGATATCAAGAAAAAAACAATAATGAAAAAAAAAAACTTAGAATGACATTGATGATAATGACAATGATAATAGAACTACGGAAACAATTATTACCAATTATGTTTGATGCTGCCTCTGTAATCTAGCCATATTCATTACTACGGTTGCATCCAGCTTATCTTTGACATTGTTCAAGGAATTGAAATAGGAGACTCGCCATGGCTTGTTTAGTAGCAATGTGCCAAAAACTCCACAAAAACTGATGACAAATCCAAGGGCCACACTAAAATAAAATCCTGGGGTTATAAACCCATCTTCCGTCTCTTGAATGCCAGCATGGTCACCACCTCTATTCATGGCTGGGTTTTGAGTTGTTTCTCCTGGACATTTCTTTGAAAGTGGAAATCCACAAAGATTTGGGTTACCTTCATATGTAGTGGCATTAAATTTATTGAGTTGAGGGTCTGTTGGAATTATGCCCGAAAGGTTATTGTTCGACAAGTCCAAGAAATTTAGAGAATTAATAAGAGTGATGCTTGAAGGAATTCCACCCAATAATTGATTCTCAGATAGATCCAAGACTTCTAATGACCGTAACACACCAATCTCTGTAGTGATTCTTCCAGTTAGAAGGTTTCTTGAGAGATTCAAAGAAATCAATCCAACAAGTTCCATAATTTCCCTTGGAATTGGCCCAGTAAGTTTATTACTAGAGAGATCTATGCTCTTTATTTGTCCAAGATTACTAGAGAGGTCTCTTCCTTTCCACAACCAAAATGCAAGGTCATCACAGTGGAAAAAGTCTATAGGACCTTTATAAAGATGACCAATGGTTGAAATTGGACTAGTCAAAGCAGTAAGACTATTGAGGCATTTTGGTATACTTCCTGAGATATGGTTTACAGCAAGGTCCAAAAGTTGAAGATGTGTTAGACGACATAGATGTGAAGGAATGCTTCCAAAGAAGTGATTTGATCGAAGGAAAAGCACAACTAAATCAGGATGACTGCTCCCTAACCACATTGGTATTTGTCCCGACAATTTGTTATCTCGAAGATTAACAAATTTCAACTTTGTACAATTCTTCAATGAGGAAGGAAGTTCCCCGGTGAAACTATTGTTGCCTAAATCTAGTATTTCAATCCCAAGTAAGGAACCTATTGAGTTTGGGATTTTCCCATGGAAACGATTGTTTGCCAAATTAAGAATTTTAAGTCCTTCAAAATGCATCCAACAGTTAGGAAGCTCTCCCAATAATTGATTGTTGGAGAGGTCTAGAATGCTCAAATTCCTATTATTGGTTGTACATAAGAATAAGGCTGGCTCCGAAAACATATTATTAGAAATATCCAAATGAGTCACTTTAAATAAAAATGATGGTATTTCACCTTCCAGTTTATTGGAACTCAAGTCTATTGTGGCGTGAGAGGAGAACTCCAATGACAAATTTGGAATATGGCCACTGATTTGGTTGTGAGACATATTCATATAAATTAATCGAGGAGAGAAGACCCAATATGAATTATAAAGGGAATCTGAAATTCCAGAATTAGAAATATCAAGCCAAATGCAATTTTTTTGAGTTTGAAGCCATTTTGGGAATTGAGGGCCTAGTTGGCAAGACTATAAAGCTATTTTTTCTAATTGGAAAGGTGGAACCCAATCCGAGCTAAAATTGAAAACCAATGAGGTATTAGATAAGTCCAAATACTTCAATTTTGTAAGCTCTGAGAAGTGGGCTTCAGAAATAAAACCTTAAAATGAATTATGACCAAGATACAATCTCTCTAGCCTGGATTGTTTTCCCAAATTGTCAAGTATTGTCCTATTCAAATGATTGTGATGAAGCCCTAATTCTCTCAATGATGGAAATGTTGTGAGGTCAGGTAACGATCCCATGATTTGATTCCAATCTAAATTCAAAACCTCTATTGATTGGTTTGCACAACCAGTCAAGTTATGAAAAAATTCAAGAAGTTGTACGTTAAGATTGTTCACTGGCAAAGATAATGTGTTTAAATTACACAGACCACTGAAGGTTTTTGGTATCCCAAATTCAAACTCATTATAATCAAGAAAGAGATGTGTCAAAGACTTCATTTTGCTAAAACCATCTGGAATTAAACCATGAAATTGATTAAATCGTAAATCAAGTTTAACAACACTGGTGTTGAAGTTGAACAACCACTGTAGTACAGAAGAAGAAGAAGTGAGACTGTTATCAGAGAGATCAAGGGAATGAAGAGAAGTAGAAGAATTAACAAGCCTAACAGAGAAAATATTTGGAAGACTACATGATTCCAAGCGCAAGGATGTCAAGTAAGGTAGCTTATTCACTACTTGGAGCCAATTATTAACTTTGCCCAAGTTAACAGAACTCATGTCAAGGTATCTTAAAGAAGAAAGTTGAGGGAGCCACTCTTAAGTTTTCAGGATTATTAAAATTATTCCAGCCAAGACCAAGATACTGCAAGCTCGAAGGTGGGTTATAAACCCATCTTCCGTCTCTTGAATGCCAGCATGGTCACCACCTCTACATTAATAAAAAAAGTGATTATATTTGTTAGATAATGTTTTAGTGAGAGTTAAAGTTGCATTTTTATCGTATTAATTTTTAATTTTGTTTTTATTTATACATAAAATTGTAAGAACATTTTAAAAAAAAATGTGAAATTTAAATAAGAAAATTCTTTAAATAGGAGTATAAATAAGTTGATGGAAAAAAATAGCAGCATGACGTGCGTTCACACACCTTGACTTTTCTTTATTTTTGGATTTTCCTGTTGTAGGACCACAATTCCTAGGCCCCACGTACGGTCACAGTGTTTTGCCTCTTCCAAAAAAGACCATCTGACCTGAAAAAAAAAAAAAAAAATTTATATGTAGTGAGCATTTGTAAAGTTTTATTTTTTTTATTTAGTTTATTTTGTTAGCGAGTTTATTACACTTTTTTATAATATTTATAAATACTACTTTCTTATTTCAACAAAAAAAAAATTAATTTCAGTTAAATAAATTATTTTTAAATAAAAATAAAATAATTTAAAATTTTATATTTGTCTACCTTAAACAAATTTTGTAACCACCCCAACTTCTTTTTATAACCAATAAAACTAAACTTGGTTCATAACTTGTTCGCTTCACAATTATTATGGACTTTCAAGAAAAAAAACTAAACCCAAAAAATATTTATAATAATACCAAACCCAATAAAAAGCTCAAGATCAGTACTCACACACAACTTAGACAGATTTTTAAATCAACAAAACTAAAAATAATTTCAATTTCTATAAACTAAATACCCAATCAAATTTTAAACAAAAAAAAAAAAATTCCTATCCTCAAAGGGAAATAAGAACCTCAGCAATCAAGACCCTGTCCCAAAGCATATCGGCGAGATTGCCTTGGCCCAGAATAGCCGCCTCTAATTTGGCAACCCAGCCTAGCCAGCCGTCATCGCCTGGCCTGGCCAGTGGCTTCAAACGCAAGATCTCATATCATCTCCAGCATATCTCAGTTCTCTCTCTTTTTTCTCGATCTCATCACATCTCCGCTCTCTCTCTCTCTCTCTCTCTTTCTTTGGGACTGAAAAATCTGATTCATCATTTGATGTTCTGAACTAAATAGTGAGCAGCACATGTACAACCGTAAATAATGAGTAGATTTGTAAATAATGAGTAGATTTGCCTTTATTTGACTTTATTGGTTTGTCCTTTTGTGAAACGTTATGGCATGTTTGGAAGTTTAGAGAGGGAGGAGAGTAGAGGGGAGTAGAGGGGAGGAGAGTAGTGGGAAGGAGAGTAGAGGGGAATGGCTATCCTCCATCTTGTTTGGATGTTTTTAAAATTAAGTAAGAGGGAAGGGAGTAATTAGTCTTTTCATTTGTAATTTTGTTAATATAATAAGGGCAAATTTGGTAATTCATTTGGTCAAACATTTTTATTCTCCACTCTCCCTCCAAATCCCTCCAATTTGGAGGAATTAAAAATGAGGGGTTAGAGAGAGTTGAAACCCCTCCAAACTTCTCCCTCTCCTCCTTTAAAAAACTCCCAAACAAGGTAATTGAACTATTCTCCCTCCCTTTACTCTACTCTCCCTTCTTTTTTTAACTCCCAAACAGGCCATTAATGTTTTATATTTCTTTAACTTCACCCAGCCACTATCCACAGACTAGTCTGACCTGTGACTTATTAGACTCAGGCTCTCATCTTTTGTCTTTTGTGTAACTGTTTAAGTGTATGTAATTTTTTTTGGATAGGAGTGTATGCAATCGTGTGTGTGTGTGTGTGTTTTTTGTTTTTTTGGATAGGAGTGTATGTACTTGGGTTGATTGGCAATTGCTTCATGTGTTTCCGCCGGGGGTGGGGTGCGTGGAAGTAGAATGGTGGGCGTTAAAAGAAAGTGCACAAGGCATTTTAAAAAAAAAAAACTATGTTAGACAAATATTTCAAAATATGAAAATTGGAAGAAAGATGTTGTAAAATTTTATTTATTTGTGTTTTTTTTGTTATTATTGTTAATGTATGGAAATTTCTTTTTATTAAATTGTGTAATTTATGTTTTTTAATGATTACCCTGAAAAGAATTTCTAAAGCCGCTACTAGTATGGCATCAAATTGCCACATTCCATGCACACTAATTTAAGTGGCCCACAATTATAAAAATGCTAATTGCAAACCCAAGTGATGCATATGGATAAATAATTATTTTGTATTGTAATATAATGTATAATTTTTTCTCTAAAATTTGTTGAAGATAAAATGTTCTCCTTAAAAATTAAACAGTTTCTATTCATTCCAATTTGGTCCAATTAGGTCTACTACAGTTCAATTTGGTTCACTCAGTAAATTTCAATCCCCTTCAATCCATATTAGACTAATTAGGCTTTAAATTGATTCTTTTTGTAGATTACTTTTTCATGTTTAGCTCAAGGATTCATTTTTTTTCCTTAATTTTTGGATTGAAAAGTATGAAATATGAGACCTAAAAATGCAATAAAAATTATAAATATTGCATCATAGACAGACAATTTGGTCCACTCGGTCAGTGTTTTACTTCTTCTTTTATCATTATTATTATTTGGGTGGAAAGAGAGGAGATAGACAAGTGTTTTACTTCTTTTATCATTATTGTTTTTTTGGGTGGAAAGAGAGAAGGAGATAGACAAACAAACCTATAGACATCGAGAAATCGTCTTTGCCAAAGCTTTTCATTCTATCTTGGCCAGTTTTAAATAAAATTTTCATCAAACGACAACCACATAATAACGAATTATTTTTGTCAATAAAAAGATATATTGTAGAATAAAATTAAAAGCATCTTACATATATAGAAGATAAGGGATTGTGTATGGCATCAAATTGCCACATCATGCACACTTGTTTTACTTTCATTGGCAAATAAAAGCAAACTCAATGTGACTAGTGTCAATACCTTTACACTAGTTTTTGCTGAGTAAAGCATCTACATGGTCTTGAATAACCTTCCAAGCCTTAATCACATGTCTTTCCTCTGTCAGAGTTGCACCTATAGCACACTGTATAATGTATGCTCCATCAACCATAGTAGAAGACATGTACACATTTCCTGACCCATTGATCGACTCTAGCAGCTTCTTGTTTAGTTCATTTGTGCATTCTACTTGATTAACCACACTGTTATCATTTGGCCATGGCAAAACTCTAAAGCAAACTAGAGCAAAGTTTCTAGGGGCCACAACTTCAAACCTATTATCATTTCTTAGAAGCTTTTCAAAAAAGTTTTGCCATTTTGACGTGGCTTCTTAGGAAGTTCCTAAGGTTAGCCACGCCATAGCTTCTTAGCACAAGCCATAGTTTCAAATTAGAGTTCTAATTTTATGTCATGTGTCCTAAATTATTATTTGAAAGAGTTTTATTTCTTAATTAGAATCAAATGTGGAATCATATCATAAATATTTATCCAAATGAGTTATTAAGTACAAAAACCAAAGAGTTTAGAATAAATATATCGTATAAAAAAATACTTCACAATAATTTAAAAAAAAATGAACAATATACATTTTATACCTAATAGTATCCTTACAAAATTTTTTAAAGAGTTAACAAAATATAAAAATGACTATCAATAGTTCTAAATTATATATATAAGAATTATATTATGCATCTTATTGTATGTCTTTAAGTAAATCTATGCATATACATGGAGTTACAAGCTAATATTTTATAAATTAAAGATTAATAACCATATTAAAAAATTGAAAGTAATTAAATAAAAAACAAAATAATGAGGATATTATACTAAATTGAGCATTTCAATTCTTACATTTAGTCTATAACTAAGGGGATACAATAATTAATAATTAGAGATTGACAAATAGAACCTCAAAACATGCATGAAGCACATGTGAGGAAGTCAATATAATTTATTAAAGTGATATGTTAACGTGGCAAATTATGCAACATCTACCTCATGCAATTGGGGCCTTAGCTACCATTGCCATTCAACATCTACCTCAAACAATTGGGGCCTTAAGCTAGCATTGGGACTTTTACTAAGGCTGATTTAAGTCCAATTGGCAATAATTTAAGTGGTCCACAATTATAAAAATATTTGTACTATTTTTATTCATTAATGGTCATGTACCTAGAAAGAAAATTTTAGGGTGCCTGCAAAAGTGACATTTATGGAATACAAACAACAACAAAAAAAAAAAAAAAAAAAAAAAAAAAAAAATCCAAAACCAAAACCAAAGAAGAAGGAAAAAGTGACATTATTTAGGGTGCCTGCAATACTTGACAACAATATACTCATAGGAAAAATCTTTCGGTATGCAGCATAGTTGATCATACCATTTTTGCTGTGAACTCCCATGATCTCCTGCATGACAAAATGCATAAATTACTAGCACATACATATAAGGTATTGATAAATAACTTTCTTGAGCAGTTGCTGGTGAAACAAGTTATTTTTAAACAATCTTTTGTTAGGCACAACTTGGCTAACTTGAGCCATTAGTTTAAAATTGGGGTCTAAAGAATCTATATTATTTTGCACTATATTGGGCTTTCACTTGTAAAAATATGCTAAAAATATTTCTAAGATTTACATATTTTTATCTTGGTGTGGTTTATTTCTTAGTGGAATTTATGTACTAGGATACTGAGGTTTTTTTTTTTTTTTTTTTCTGTTTTGATGGGAGGATAATGAAGTTTTAAAGCCATAAAAATGAACTACTGGTCTGTTCTTGTCTTTCCTCATAACATAATACAATTGCACATTCAAGAATTAAATATTTTGCTTCGATGAGAAAGAAAAATAGAGAAACAATGCCTAGGTTAACCTAACCTCTAGTGGAAAATCTCCGTTCTCCATTTGAGAATATATTATACAGGAGGTAATAGAAATTGTTGTTGCCAAGAAAAAAGTATACAGCCCGCTTGATTTTTTTTTTTTTTTTTTGCCTGTCCTTATTTTCTGGTTTTTATTACGTTTATTTAAAAATGAAACTGGGAATGCGATCAACCAAAACTGATGGTTACTTTAATTATCAAATTATGAGAAACATGGTGATGAATGTGATTTTCATTCAAGACACGATTGGTAAAATTAACACAAATATCACCTCCGTGAATCAAAGTATTAATTATATAATGTATGGATTTTTAGACATTACTGTTAAAAATCACATTAGTTTTCACAAAAGAGAATTTTCACTCACTCTCGTTTAATGTATCGCATACAATCAAACACATAATACGGATTATCAAAACCTATTTTCTCGTTTAAGGGGGTAAGGGACTTAGACAAGGTGATCCCTTATCTCCTTATCTCGTAGAATTCAAGATAACTATATGAGTGGGTGATGGTTGAATTTGGAGTCCATTTATGAGTCAAAGCAATAACATTTTTGAGGCATATTGGTATACTTCCTGAGATTTGGTTTAAGGCAAGGTCTAAAACTTGAAGATGTGTTAAATGGCATAGATGTGAAGGAATACTTCCAAAGAAGCGATTAGATCGAAGTAAAAGGAAAATTAAATTTGGATGATTGCTCCCCAACCACTTTGGTATCTCCCCTGACAAGTTATTATTACGAAGATTAATAAATCTCAACTTTGAGCAATTCTTCAATGATGGAGGAAGTTCCCCACTGAAACTATTGTTGCTTAAATCCAATGTTTCAATTCCAAGTAAAGAGCCCACTGAGCTTGGGATTTTCCCACGAAATTGATTGTTTGCCAAATTAAGAATTTTCAATCCTTCAAAATGCATCCAACAATCAGGGAGCTCTCCTGATAATTGGTTATTGGAAAGATCTATAAAGTTAAAGCTTCCATTAGTGGCTGTACATAATGACTGTACAGGCAGCTTTGAAAACATATTCCTCGAAAGATCCAAATATGCTGCTTTAAGTAAAAATCTTGGTATTTCGCCTTCCAATTTATTTGAACTCAAGTCTATCATGGGAAAAGTGGAGAACTTCCATGACAAATTTGTAACATGACCACTGAGTTCATTGTGAGATAGATTCATAAACCAAAACTGACTGGAGAAGGTCCAATTTGAATTGGAAAGAGTATCCGAAATTTTAGAATTAGAAATATCAAGATAAGAGAAATTTTTCAGATTTTGAAGCCATTTTGGAAATCTAGGACCTAGTTGGCAGGAGCCCAAACTTATCTCATCTAATTGGAAAGGTGGAACCCAATCAGAGCTGAAGTTGAAAACCAATGAAGTATTAGACAAGGACAAAAACTTCAATTTTGTGAGTTTTGAGAAGTGGACATCAGAAATAACACCTTCCAATGAATTATATACAAGATACAGAGACTCTAGGTTGGATTGTTTTCCCAAACTTTCAGGTATTGTCCCATTCAAATGATTTTGAGAAAGTGATAATACTCTCAATGATGGAAATGTTGTGAGATCAGGTAACGATCCCATGATTTGATTTTGAGCAAAATCCAAAACCTCTATTGAGTGGTTTGCACATCCGGTCAAGTTATGAATAAAATCAAAAAGCTGCCCGCTAAGATGGTTCCTTGATAAAGACAATGTTTTCAAATTACACTTACCACCAAAGGCTTTTGGTACCTCGCCTTCAAACTCATTAGAATCAAGATAGAGGTGTGTAAGAGAGTTTATTCTGCTAAAAGCATCTGGAATTAAACCTCGAAATTGGTTACTAGAGAGATGAAGTTCAACGACACTAGTGTTGGAGTTGAACAACCACTCCAATACTGAAGAAGAAGAAGTGAGATTATTATAAGAGAGATCGAGGAAATCAAGAGAAGTAGAAGAATTGACAAGGGGAACAGAGAAAATATTCGAAAGATTACAATAGTACAAGGACAAGGATGTCAAATACGGCAGCTTATTCACAACATGGAGCCAATTATTGACTTTGCTCAACATGGAGCCAATTATTGACTTTGCTCAGGTTAACGTCATCCATCCGAAGGTATTTTAAAGAAGAAAGTTGAGGGAGCCACTCTATGTTTTCAGGATTATTAAAATTATTCCAGCTAAGATCAAGGTACTGCAAGTTGGAAAGATTCCCAAGCTGGAAAGGCATATTTCTTCCGAAATTAGCATCATAAAGGTCAAGGTGTATTAAGTTGGACAGAGAACCAATACATTCTGGGATTTGGCTGTAATTAAAATCAACGTAGCTCACGTCCAAATAAGTCAAATATTTCAACTCAATCAAGGAAGGATTAAGTTTACCTCACAAAGGCATGTACGAGCAATTGAGATTGAGCATGATGACGTGGCCTGTTTGGTTGCTACACCTGACCCCACTCCATGTGCAACAATCTTGATCGGAGCTCCAAGAAGAAAGATGGCCATAGTCATCAATAAGGTCTTGTTTAATCTTGAGAAGAGCTTGTCTCTCATGCTCTTTGCAGCCAAGGTGAGTATCAGCTAACCCCAAATTATTGCCAGTAGTTGGTTTCATGCACAACAAAAAAAGGAGATTTAAAGTGAGGAGAAATTGAAGGAAACTTCCACCCATGATTAGGATGAATGTAGAAGATCAATAACGCACAAAATATGCAGCGTTACAAGTATGATTTTATTTGGAACCCTTTCTTTATATACATTCCTTGGTTGCTTTCAGTAGGAAGTATTAGCATGACGAAGTCGAAAGTCACAGGAAATATCTTTTATTACACTAGTCAACATTGCTATTTTTTTTTTTTAATGGGTAAGAATTATATAAAAAGAGAAAATCCAGAAGCAACAAATTTTACAAAATTGTTTTACACAAGCTGATGTAGTATATTTTCAATGATAGGCAAAAACAAATTATACAAGTAGTAGATTTACATAAAAAACAATAAATCCTTGTCAGTTTATAAAATATATTGTCAAATTTTGTTGTGCACTCAAAACCAAAAGATGATGCAATGAGAAGTGTAAACTCTACCAACTACAGCATTTGCATTAGCTTGGCAAAAATTCTTATCTATTTTATTTACTCACTCTTCAAAATTTCCTACATCAAATTATTTATTTAATACTACATTTCATTAAAATATTAATTTTTTTTTTTTTTTTTTTGGTACTTACAGCTCAGCCATTGATGAAGCTTGAACTTCAGACATTGAGATCGGACCACTATTTGATCTTATTCTTCTTTTCAGTCTCGCTCGCCTTCTCTCTCTACGTTATTGCCACCGCTGTTTCTCCATATTTTTTCTTTCTCTGCGTTTCTTTCGTTTGTTGTTTCTGCAATTTTCTCCCTTCTGCGTTTTTGCCTTTGATGGAACTCTAGAGTCTTCTGAACTCTTTGAAGGTGATTGACAACTTTTCTGTCAAACACTCTTCTTTATATTTTATAGGATTAATCAATTTTTTAATGGTTTGGCTGGCCACTCTTTTAGATTTGTTTATTTTTTATTTTAAAAATTTAACTAAATACATGCTGTCAAGTCATTTGTCAACTACTCTTTTCAAAATTTTATAGGGCTTTGTTCTTTATTTGATCAATTTTTTAATGCTTTATCCGGCCACTCCTTTAGCAGCTTATTTTAAAAATTTTCATATATAGTTGAATATTCAAATGGGCTTTGGAATAAAACAATTTATTGGATAGTCAAATGGACTTGAGCATAACTTGTAATTTAAACATAAGTCTCATAAAAAGATTAAAAGAGTACAATATTGAGTTTTATCCCCAAAAAAAAAAAAAAGTTTTGCTTAAGATATAATATTTCTTATTTGCCTAATGAAAGTTCTGATACAAAAAATACATTTGAAAATTAGATTTCTATATATATTTGGACTATTTTAGTTCATTTTTCTACTTATATTAAATTAAAATATTTATTTATATTTTAAATAATTATTAAATTAATTATAATGTCATCACGGTTCAATTTTGGTCTAATCTCAAAAATCTTAAACCTCTCCCTCTTTCGATTTATTGAACAGTCCGGGTTTTAAACCATAGTCCCAAATTGTTTGGCTTGTATTTCAATTTGAGATGCTCCAAAATTATGTCATATTTTAAAAGTTAAACACCATTAATTTATTAACATTCCCTTTATGTCCTTAATTTATTTGTGGGAGCATTTTTTTTAGTTAAAAAAAATTAAAACCCTAAATTTTAAAATACACTAAAGCTATTGTTTTGCCACTAGCACAGAGTAATAAATCTCAAGGCCAGACCGCTAGTCTTGTATCTTTCGTGAGGGTAGCACATATATAGACTGGAATCGTGGCCTCAATTATTTATACATATGTTAACTATAAATTATTAGCAATAACTAGAAAAATGTAAATTAAGAAGACAAAATTTACTGGAAATTTCTTTTAAGAATTTTAATAGATTAAACTCTATTTTAAAAAAAAAAACGTTAAGATGTTTAATTGTTTTTATCTAGTGCAATTATGAGTGGGCAAAAAAATAAGAATTTGTTGCAAAAACTTTCCAAGTCTTCCACAAAGACATATACTTGTTACAGTTCAAACTAAAAATAAGTATTGCATGTCTTATGATGTGCTTTTATCATTAGATATGTTATAAATATATTAAAATAATTAACATAATTTCCTCTAGGCTCTAAGTGCAATCCATTACCTAAGTTCAAAGAGATTTTTTTTCTAATTTCTCAAATTAAAACTATATACCAAAAATTTAAAGAAAAAAATTATCATAATTTATTTTAAAAATATATATTATACTTTTTGTTTTTACTAAAACCTTGGTCTTACAAGGTATTATTATTATTATTATTATTATTATTATTATTATTATTATTATTATTATTATTATTATTATTATTATTATTATTATCTACTTCATTATTCAATTATGAGTGGGCAACAAAAATAAGTATTTGTTGTAAAAACTTTCCAAGTCTTCCACCAAAGACATAAACTGGTTACAATTCAAGATAAAAGTAAGTATTGTGCGTCTTATGATGTGCTTTCATCATTAGATATGTTATAAATATACTAAAATAATTAACATAATTTCCTCTAGGCTCTAAGTGCAATCCATTACCTAAGTTCAAAGAGATTTTTTTTTTTTTAATTTCTCAAATTAAAACTATATACCAAAATTTTTTTTAAAAAAATTATCAAAATATATTTAAATAAAAAATATTATAGTTTTTGTTTTACTAAAACCTTGGTCTTACACGGTTATTATTATTATTATTATCTACTTCATTGTTCAATTATGAGTGGGCAACAAAAGTAAGTATTTGTTGCAAAAACTTTCCAAGTCTTCTACCAAAGACATACACGGGTTGCAATTCAAACTAAAAATAAGTATTGCGTGTCTTATGATGGACTTTCATCATTAGATATGTTATAAATATATTAAAATAATTAAGATAATTTCCTCTAGGCTCTACGTGCAATCCATTACCTAAGTTCAAAGAGATTTTTTTTTTTAATTTCTCAAATTAAAACTACATACCAAAAATTTAAAGGAAAAAATTATCATAATTTATTTAAGTAAAAAAATATTATAGTTTTTGTTTTTACTAAAACCTTGGTCTTACACGGTACTTCATTGTTCAATTATGAGTGGGCAACAAAAATAAGTATTTGTTGCAAAAACTTTCCAAGTCTTCCACTAGAATGTGTAAAAAGTTTCCAAGTCTTCCACCAAAGACATACATTGGTTATAGTTCAAACTAAAAATAAGTATTGCGAATCTTGATGTGCTTTCATCATTAGATATGTTATAAATATATTAAAATAATTAACATAATTTCCTCTAGGCTTTAAATGCAATCCATTACCTAAGTTCAAAGATAATTTTTTAAATTTCTCAAATTAAAACTATATACCAAAAATTTAAAGAAAAAAATTATCATAATTTATTTAAATAAAAAAAATTATAGTTTTTGTTTTTACTAAGTAACTAGTTAGTTTAAGCACTAATGCTTCCCTCTAAACTTAAAAGTCCAAACATTGTATGCTCAGTCCACAATGGTCAATGGGGGTGGATAGCCAACACGACGAGTTGTTGGTAGAAAAGGAGTAAAAAACATAGGCACCAGTCTTTGTTTAATCACTGATGTCTCCCTCTAAACTCTTGTATGTTCCCAGAAGGTAGCGCATATATAGACTTCACTTGGTTGTTCTGGTTCGTTTGTGCACTTTTGGTCCCATGGCTTTTTTTTTAATGTAACTTTGGTCTTAGACAGTATTATTTTTTATTATTACTATTATTATCTACCTCATTGTTCAATTTTAATCATATTATTGAAGTGTTTTTGTAATTTGCATATAATTTTTTTGTTAATTCCGTGCATCACATAAACATAAGTATTGTTGTTGTTTTTATTAATTTATGGAAAAAGTTTGACTACAAACTTGGTTGTAGCTAATGACTATGACTTTCACTAAAAATAATTAACATAACTATATATTTTAAAATTTTAATTGTTGCATTACATGTTTTTTATGTTCTAAATATGCATGTCAAATTTTGTGTCAATCCTATATTATTTATTATTTGATCTATTAATTTATTTTTAAGCATACTTTTCGATTACAAAAATTTGAAATTTAAACATTTGATTGATGATATAATTATTGATTTTTGATCTTCTAGAAAATTTTCAAGTATTGAAGATATGAAAAGAAAATGTAATCTAATAATAAATTTGTCAAAATTCACATCCAATAAAAATTATATTGAGTGGAATTGTAGCTATTAGTTACAATCAAATTTTTAGCCAAACCTTGTCTTTAATTTTTGAGTAATGCTACAAATACAAACTATTTTGCAACAGTTTTACAAAATGTCGATGTGACTAACCTCTTATTGGTATTAATTTAGGCTCACCATTAATATCATTTTTTTTCATTTACCAATAATCACTAACTATATCAACAGTTTGTAAATTTTTTTTGTAAAATAATTTGTATTTCTAGCATTATTATTAATTTATTATCTTCTTTTGGTTGTTAAAGAAGAATATGAGTTTAATATTATCCATTTCATATTATTATAGAAGCATATCGAATTCTCTTGGTGTCTTGATCACATGATAAAGAATCATCATATAGAGCAGACGTGAAAAGTAAAAATTCTATGCATTATAAAAGTTCTCAGTCATATTTTCATAAATAAATATAAAATTGCTAATTGGGGCATGGGGACTTGAACTGCTGATATCTTCATTGAAACATTGAAACTTCAAAGAAGTATTAGTTAAGATAGAAAACTCCCACTAACATTGAACTACTTTCATGTACTTTTCCCTCTTAATAAACCTAGTGATACATACTTTTTCACAATTGTAACTATGAGTCCGAATGCATATATATATATATATATATATATGCATATAAGACGCTCCAATATTAAAATAAAGTACTAAAAAAAAAAAATCCTTGAACCGATCAGATTTCTGCTCTTGCACCAATCTTTAGTTTAAACACTGTTGCCTCCCTTTGAACTTAAAAGTCCAACCCTTGTATAGTCAATGGGGGTGGATAGCAACACGGCAAGTTGTTGATAGAAAAAGAGTAAAAAACATAGGCACTAGTCTTTGTTTAATCACTGATGTCTCCCTCTAAAACTCTTGTATCTTCCCAGAAGGCAGCACATATATAGACTTCACTTGGTTGTTCTAGTTGGTGTATGCAATTTTGGTCCCGTGCCTCTTTTTTTTACTATAACTTTGGTCTTAGACGGTATTCTTTTTTATTATTACTATTATTATCTACTTCATTGTTCAATTTTAATTATATTATTGATGTGTTTTTGTAATTCACTAATTTGCATATAACTTTTTTGGCCATAGTCATCAATAAGGTCTTGTTCAATCTTGAGAAGAGCTTGTTTCTCATGCTCTTTGCAGCCAGGGTGAGTATATCTTAACCTCAAATTATTTCCAGTAGTTAATTTCGTGCACAACAAAAGGAGAATTAAAGTGAGGAGAAATTGGAGGGAACTTGTTTTCATTAGTTAGAGGATCAAGAATGTGATTAAGATAAGAGCATTGACACATCAAATGTGCAATGTTTCAAGAATGATTTTATTAGCCTAAAATATGTCTTAATTACTTATACCTGTGTTACGTATAAATTATTAGCAGCAGATTGTAAAATGAAAGAAGACGAAAGTCACCGAAAATTTCTTTTGATAGAGTATACACCATTATATTATTGCCAACTTTTTTAGTTGCAAATTTTCCAAGTCTTCCAAGTCCAACTCTTAATAAAAAAAAGTTATACAAATATAATATTCACTTAATAATTTTGTTTTCACACTGCACTCTTCTCTCACATACGTATTTCATTACCTGCTTCGATATTAATATGCTTTATATATTGTTCAGGTTTGATAAAAGTTAAAAGCGAGGTGACTGAGGAGTATATTGTATTATTGCAAAATGGCAAAGGAATATAATAGAGTATATTATATTGTTCCGATTATTTTGCTGAAATTGAAAGCTTTTTGCTCAAAGTACTATGGATAAAACTAAAAGTTAGATAAAATAATACAGTGAGATCCATAAATAGATCAAAAAGGATAGCAGGACCCATAAATAATAGCAAAAATAAACTGAATAGTAAAATAAACTGGTTTTTTAATTTAAAGCCAAACGCGCACTAAAAAGTCAAGTTATAGAAAGATACTATTTTCACACTAATAAAGTTTTGAGTAATGTTAGGATCATAATTTTTACTCATCTTTTGTTACAACATACTCACATGGCAAGTCATGAGTGGGGGAATAATGAACCCACCACTTTTAGTCCACCACTAACAACTTGTCACGTGAATAAGTTGTGACAAAAGTTGTGATTCTATCATTTTTTTTTTTTTAAGTTTTAGAAGATATAAGTTTTCACATTGTATTCTCCTCTCAAAATGTTTTTCTTTATGTGTGAAGAGAGTCTATAGCACAAAATTTTCCGAAAACTTTAACAATAGGATGATGTAGTAAATAAAAAGTTAATATTAGTGATGAAATTAGATCAGAATTAATAAAAATTTGCCAACTCAATTGTTGTAACAAAAAATTGTATAATATTTTATTATGTAGGCATTGCTCATACAGCCATGAGAGAGAGTAAACGTGAAATTCAAGCAATAACTCATTATAATTTCGTTTTTGGACACAAAAGAAGGGAAATATGTTCTTGCCTTCTTAATTGTGTTGCGTCTCAAGGTTTTGGACATAAAATGCTTATTGTACATGGCCGTTAAAAGATTGTTGTTATGTGGGCCTTGGTGATCCATTACTCAATGGTCCATCTATCTGAAACAATAGGTATGGAGCCCATTTCATCATTTATTTCAAATTTGGTCCCTTAAAACCCAAGCCCTTCAAAGACTATCTGACTTCGGCCCTATTTATGCTGAATTTTTTGTGGGCTTTTGAAAGATAAATAGCTGCCGCGTAGCCTAAAAGTTGGGCATTAACAAACACCACTAGAACGTAGGTCGTTTTAGTTTTGAGTTTTATGAAAATACTGGGACGTTCAACTGTACAAGTTTAATCAAGATTGCTTGAACTTCTTAAGAGAAATAAACGATTAGACCAATATCACCGTATCATATCTCAATTATATGAACAACCAAGTGACTTAAAAAAGTTTTTGTTTCAAACACATTAATTTTTTTAATAAGTTTCATTTTATTCATATTGAACACAAATCATTTTTTTTTTATAGGGATTGAATACAAATTATTTGTCCTATTTTAAGTGTTCCACTTTATATTTTATCAATTGCAATCTATCGCACACGCCTTTTTTTATTTACGTAGTCTTAAAATCAAAGTAGACCATAAAAATCCAACGCAAATAAGGGGACATGGATTTTTTTTTTTTAAATCCAGCTAGACATATGTAGCTAAACTGAAAAGTCCATTTCTCCATCTAACAATTTATAATGTTTTAAAGTCATTGCCTGGAGTAAAGAATCTAGGCATTGTCATGGACCTCATTATAAGTATATTAAAATTATTTACATAGTTTACATGGAATTATTAACATAGTTTATTTGAAAGAATTATATAAAAATCCATAGTTGATGTAACTATTTAATTATCAACCAAAAAAAACTGTATGTTTAGTATTTTTTAGAAGAATGCTATAACTTTAATTAAGTAAATGCAACTAAATTAGCTAAAACTACAATACTAAGATATAGAGAAACATCCTCCATCTATACTGAAAAACTACTAACATGTCTAACAACAATCACTTTCAAAGGCTTGTATTGAACCTACCCAATGAACCAAAAGTAAAATGTAATGGTTCAAAAAGAACAAGAACTGTTGTTATTTAAAATAGAAGTGATACGTCCACAATATTTTTACAACATTTTTACAACAAATCATAGGTGGTTATTTATTATTGGTTCAAATATAAATTCAGCACTGAGATTTTTTTTTAATACAACAATAACAACCAGTAACAATCTGCCACTTAGGATTTATTGTAAAATTTTTATTATTTATATATACTCCACATATTTTAATACCAAATATGGCTGATTTCCTGTCATATTCTCTCACATAATTATCTCACTATTTGAGAGAGAGTTTAGAAGTACCTTGACTTAGAGAGAGTTTAGGATTATGTTGGTTTGTATTATGAGAGGTGTTGCAATAACTCATAATCTGTTCCTTGGTCTTTTATATTAGATTCCTTTTTACACAACACCACCCCCCCCCCCACCACACGCTCCCCAAAAAAAAAAAAATTGTGAATAACCAATACTTCTAAATTAGCCTACTACCTTACAAATGAGCTCACCACAATTTGTTATTCAGTGGTTTTAGTAGCAAAAGGGAAGAGATGAAATATAAAAGACATACGTCTTATATTCAACTATTCAAAAAATGATGAAACATTTAAATGGGTTCAAATCCATTTTACCATCACATCAACAGACTCCCACTACAACTTCAAACCCCTTTTACACTGTCAAAATGTAAACCCATAATTTATTGAAAATTTCATCAACCCACTTGTACTTGAGAAATTGAATAGATTCAAGATGACTATAACCTCCTGAACATGAGAGAGAGTGAGAGAGTTTTTTTTGTTTTTAATATGGAGTACATAAATAAGACTGAAATAATCTATCCTAAAAGATAGGAACCAACTCCCATCAGTTGCATTTAAATTCAAATTGAAAGACAATACAATCTGATCTTTTATTTATCCTCATCTGCTGCTGCATTGAAATTCAAACTGATCCAATCCGTTCCTGTGTATGCCATCACTATTTCCTTCCTTGTGGCTCAGCAGTTGTGATGTCTCAATTTCGGACCTAACAGAAAACTTGTTACCATGAGTGTAGAAAATCTGTCAATAATTTCATACTGGAATCAACTACAGAATAATAATTTTTGCTTCAACTTTATCCATAAAAAAAAAAAATCACTGACATCATCGGCTCCTATGGCCATAATATCCAACACAAGTTGATACTGGAATCAATATTATTGGTGCATGCAACATAGATAATTACCCTAAGAGATTAAGACACTTGAGACGTAACGCATCTTAATAGTGCTTTGGAGAATTTTTATTTTGATAACTAGAAACTATGTAATAGCACGGTGTAATTTATTAGTAGTTGTGTAACAGGATTGAAAGTTTGTAACTTAACTTAAGGGGCTGGGAAGTAGAGGGTCTATGACGTGTTTTTGGTAAAGCAGAGTTCATGAAGGACAGAGACATGTTCATAAAGTTAGGACTAATAATGATGGTATTAATACTACTTTACTCATCAAGAAAAAAAAAGGATGAATGAAAAGAGAATAAACAGAAAAATAATAATAGTATTTAGAAATAGAATGATGTTCATGATAACGATAGTGATTAACATAGTAGAGAAACAATTAGTATTACCAATTATGTTTGAAGCCGCCTCTGTAATTTATTCATATTCACTGCTCCTGTCACATACATCTTATCTTTGACAATGTTTAAGAACTTGAAATAGGAGAATCGCCATGACATGTTTAGTAGTATTGTGCCAAAAACTCCCCAAAAACCAACAACAGCTCCGAGGGCCATACTAACATAAAACCCCATTGTTATAAACCCATCTTCCTCCTCTTGAATCCCAGCATGTTCACTACTTCTATTCTCAATTGAGTTTTGAGTCATTTCTTCTCCTGAACATTTTTTTGGAAGTGGAAATCCACAAAGATTTGGGTTCACTTCATATGAAGTGGCATTGAAGGTACTGAGCTGAGGACCTGTTGGAATTTCGCCTGACAGGTTATTGTTCGACAAGTTCAAGAAACTTAGAGAATTAATTCGAGAAATACTTGAAGGAATTCCACCACACAACTGGTTCTTCGATAGATCTAGGGAATTTAATGATTCTAACAAACCAATCTCTGGAGGGATTCTTCCGGTTAAAAGATTTCTTGAGAGATTCAAAGAAATCAATCCATTAAGTTTCACGATTTCTCTAGGAATTTCCCCAGTCAATTTATTGCTTGAAAGATCAATGCTTTTTACTAATCCAAGAATACTTTTGTACTCAGACTCTCTTCCTTTCCAGATCCAAATTGCATGATCATCATAGCTATTAGAGTAGAAAAAAATGTCACTAGGGGAGATGATATAATAATATGAGTGGGTGATGGTTGAATTTGGAGTCCATTTATGTGTCAAAGCAATAATATTTTTTAGGCATGTTGGTATACATCCTGAGATTTGGTTTAACGCAAGGTCTAAAACTTGAAGATGTGTTAGATGGCAGAGATGTGAAGGAATGCTTCCAAAGAAGCGATTAGATCGAAGTAAGAGGACAATTAAATTTGGATGGTTGCTCCCTAACCATATCAGCATCTCTCCTGACAAGTTATTATCTTGAAGATTAATAAACCTCAACTTTGTGCAATTCTTCAATGACAAAGGAAGTTCCCCACTGAAATTATTGTTGCTTAAATCCAATGTTTCAATCCCATGTAAAGAGCCCACCGAGCTTGGGATTTTCCCATGAAATTGATTGTTTGCCAAATTAAGAATTTTCAATCCTTTAAAATGCATCCAACAGTCAGGGAGCTCTCCTGATAATTGGTTATTGGAAAGATCTAGAAAATTCAAGTTTCCATTAGTGACTGTACATAGGGATCGAACTTGCTTTGAAAACATATTTTTGGAAAGATCCAAATGTTCTGCTATAAATAAAAATCTTGGTATTTCACCTTCCAGTTTATTGGAACTCAAGTCTAGCACGGGGAAAACGGAGAACTCCCTTGACAAATTTGGAACATGACCACTGATTTGGTTGTAAGATAGATTCAAAAACCAAAATTGACTTGAAAAGGTCCAATTTGAATTGGAAAGAGTATCCCAAATTTTAGAATTAGAAATATCAAGCCTAGTGAAATTTTTCTGAGTTTGAATCCATTTTGGAAATTGAGGGCCTAGTTGGCAAGATCTCATCATTATACTATCTAATTGGAAAGGAGGACTCCAATCAGAGCTGAAGTTGAAAACCAATTTGGTATTAGATAAGCCCAAACTGTTCAATTTTGTGAGGTTTGAGAAGTGGGTTTCAGAAATAACACCTTCCAGTGGATTTTCTTGAAGATCCAGATACTCTAGTTTGGATAGTTTTCCCAAACTTACAGCTATTGTCCCATTCAAACGATTTTGAGAAAGTTGTAATCTCCTCAATGACGGAAGTGTTGTGAGATCAGGTAACGATCCCGTTATTTGATTATTTATTAAATTCAAATCCTCTAATGAGTGGTTTGCACACCTGTTCAAATTATGAATAAAATCAAGAAGCTGTCCACTGAGATAGTTTTCTGATAGAGACAACGTTTTCAAATTACACATACCACCAAAAGCTTTTGGTATCTCGCCTTCAAACCCATTAGAATCAAGATAGAGGTGTGCAAGAGAGTTTATTGTGGTAAAAGCATCCGGAATTGAACCTTGAAATTGGTTATTACTAAGATAAAGTTCAACGACACTAGTGTTGGATTTGAACAACCACTCTAGTACTGAAGAAGAAGAAGTGAGATTATTATAATAAAGATAGAGGGCATCAAAAGAAGTAGAAGAATTGACAAGGGGAACAGAGAAAATATTTGGAAGATTACAAAAGTCTAAGAACAAGATTTTCAAGTACGCCAGTTTATTCATAACATTGAGCCAATTATTGACCTTGCTCAGGTTAATGGTACTCATGTAAAGGTATTTTAAAGAAGAAAGTTGGGAGAGCCACTCTAAGTTTTCGGGTTTATTAAAATGATTCCAACTAAGATCAAGGTATTGCAAGTTGGAAAGATTCCCAAGCTGAAAAGGTATATTTCTTCCGAAATTAGCACGATAAAGGTCAAGGTGTCTTAAGTTGGAGAGAGAAGCAATTAATTCTGGGATTTGGCTCTGATTAAAATCATTGCAGCTCACATCCAAATAAGTGAAATATTTCAACTCAATCAAGGAAGGATTAAGCTTACCTTGCAAAGGCCTTGGGGGGAAAGAACGGGACATTGAGATTGAACATGATGACGTGGCCTATTTGGTTGCTACACCTGACCCCACTCCATTTGCAACAATCTTGGTCGGAGCTCCAAGAAGAAAGCCGGCCATAGTCATCAATAAGGTTTTGTTTAATCTTAAGAAGAGCTTGTCTCTCATGTTCTTTGCAGCCAAGGTGAGTATATGCTAACCCCAAATTATTTCCAGTAGTTGGTTTCATGCACAACAGAAGGAGAATGAAAGTGAGGAGAAATTGGAGGGAACTTCCACCCATGATTATATAAGATAAGAGCAATAGGATTTCAAGTATGATTATTTGCTTGGAACCCTATCTTTATATACATGTGTTGATTGAGCTCAGTAGGAAGTATTAGTACAACGAATGACGACGAAAGTCACTGGAATTTCTTTTAGTAATGGATTAGACAACGTTGTGACACAGACCAAGTCCAAGGTTATTATTGTCCCATAGACAACGAAGGTACACGAAGTCTCCCTCTCCTTAAAGCTAATGAGGAATATCCCGTTTATTTAGATTTTTACCGAAAGCCATTTACTTGTGTTCCAAAAAAATAGTAAAAATTGAGATTTTAAAAAAATTGTAAAAATTATGCTTATAATTTCAAGCTAGCCGACACGTTAACATGTGATTCATGAGCGAAAACTTTGTTCGAAAACTTTAAAAATCTTCCGAGGAAACTGAACTTGGTTCAAACTATGTCAAATAGTTTTGTTCTCTTTAACTGCTATAAGTGACATTACTCTCTTTCCAACACATGACTAAGGAGATTATTATTATTAAATATTTTTTTGTTTTGTTTTTTTTTGTTTTTTGTTTTATAAACATAAGGGGATTATGTAATCATATAAAAAAAAGTTTTATTCTCTACTTCTCTTTCCTAAAAACACAAGGAGGTTACATAATCAATAAATATTTATAAAAGCATAGACCTTATGCAAGAGTGCATAAGGTCCTACCATGTGGCATTTTTTATTTTGCATTTAGCCATTTATACCTTTTTTTTATTAAGTTTGATTTTACTATCACCTAAAAGATTATAGCACCTTATTTTAGCTGTTATATAAAATATAGGCTGCTCTTGACAATTAGACCAAATGTTGTTCTCTACAAAATGGATTAACTTTTAAAAATATACCAAACCTTATGAAAAGCCTAAGTTAAGTTATTACCTTACATATTATGACTCAAATCTAACCCTTAACCATGTGTAAACCAAAGCCAAAACTCTTACACACTTACAAAATCTCTTCCTCCCCCACGTATAGATGATGCTTCTAGAAAATCTCATTCTCATGAAATCATGTCTTCCTTTTTTTCTCAATTTCAATTCAATACATTTTTGTCTATTAATAGTATTTTATGCAATTTATGCTGGCGAATTCTCTTTGTCATCGACCAAAGCAACAAAAATTTATTTAAATCTTGGGATTCTTGACCGTTTTAAGCCCAAACCGCAAGCCGTTTTTTTCCAGTATTTAAAGAACATTATAAGTTAAGAGAGGGTTTTCAGAGTTTTTTAGAGAGATTAGAGTGCATCTTGTGCCTCTTTTTTAGATGTAGGGTTTTGTACTAAGAAATGATGTGTGTGTGTGTGTGTGTGTGTATATATATATTAAATATATGATATGATTACCATAACTTTAGTAAGAAAAAGATAATAACAATGCAGCAAAATCCTCATACCATTGTTATCTATTCTATATATTGTTCACATTTGATAAAAGATAATAACAATGCAGCAAAATATATATGCTTTGCTTTATATATTGTTCACATTTGATAAAAGTTAAGCTAGATGAGGAACGTGCAGCTAAAAGCCATTTACTTGTGTTTCAAAAAAGTAATAAAATTTGAGGTTTAAAAAAAATGTAAATAAAAGTTAAAAATTATGCTTATAATTTCAAGCCAGCCGACACGTTAAAATGTGTTTCATAAGCGCAAACTTTGTTGGAAAACTATAGAAGATGGTGAAGTCTTACTATATTCTTCTTTGACACGACACTCTTTTCTTTACGGGAGAAAGGTGACTTGGAATTCGAAAGCAATATATATTGCCCAAAATGGATTCTAAAAGGTGTGATTATGTCAAATGGTTTTTCTCACTTTAACTACTATAAGTGGCATTACTCGTTTTTCAACACATGACTAAGGAGATTATTATTAAGGGTCATGCTAATTCACTTTAAGAAAATTTTGACACCACTTTTATAAGAAATGAAAAAAGTTGTCAAAATATTTTTTTTTCTTTTCCTATAAAAACTTTTTAAAATGAATTGTTAATCAATACCTTAATAGCATTTGTTAACATTTCCCTATTATTAAAAATATTTTTTGGTAATAAACATAAGGAAATCATGTAATCGAATAAAAATAGTTTTTTAGTTCTCTTTACTGAAAACACAAGGAGATTACATAATTTGATTAATAGCACATAAACTTGGTAGTTCTAGTTGCCCCTCAAATCCCATGCAACCTTGTGGATTTTGGTTTCCCTCTTTTTCTATAATAAATGTAACAACCCAAAGAAAAACACTAGTCATGTCTGCGTTATATGTCAAAATGGCTAATCACAATTAAGACTTATTGTACTTGTTAATAAAAGCCTAATTTAACATAGTATATGCCCGATGTGAGACTCATTACACACCCACATACATCACACAATTAATCAAATTGGAGCATAACAATAAATATTACCGACATTTTGACATGTAAGACTATGAGTAGTGAAAAAAAATTTGTAAGTCTATGTAAAAGCGATGGTTCATGAACAATTATAGTTGCATATATCATTAAGTTGTGACAAAAGTTATGATAATTATATGGTATGAATCTAGAAGGACAGCTTGTATGTTATACATGTATTTCACAAAAGATTCTAGACTTGGAAAACTTTCCAATTCTTCCAAGGTAGACCGCACCCTATTCAAACTAAAAGTAAAAAGGTTGTGTCAAAGAATAATATTTTCACACTAACCTCCGTCCTCCACTCCCCACTACCTACCATCCAACCACTACCACCCCACTAACATCTCCAATTTTTAGTGGCCAACCACCACCCTTGGTGGCTAGTCGCCACCAGTCCCCAATCTCAATTTTTTTTAATCTAATTTTTTTTTTCCAATTTTTTATTATACATGTGCTTGGAAGATGAGAAAATGTGAAAAAATGGTAAAAAGTATGTTTTCTATAGCATTTACAAAAACATTACCAAACACTAAAAAACATATTTCGAAGCATTTTTAAGGAATCCAACAAAACACTTAAATATTTTTTGTTGAATTAAACACAACCTAAATAAATTATGTTTATTTTTCACAATTTATTCTTCTTTCATGTGTTTTTCTAGAAATTTACCAGATGTTTTAGGACTGTTGGAATTTATGGGCCAGTTATAGACTTTATACCAAATGTGGAATTTAAGCTATAACCCATTTAGTTTGGTTTTTGGACACAAAAGAAGGGGAATATACTGAATTGTGACTCAAGGTTTTGGACATAAAATGCTAATTGTACATTATGGTTTAAATGGTGATTTAAAGACTAATACGAATTGCATCTATTTCAAACCTAGAAAAATCATTTGATGTCTTGACTTAATGGTAAAAAGAATAATCAATATAGAGAATATGCTATTAATAAGTTACAAATCATATTGAAATTAAAATTAAAATAAAAGAAAAGCCTTGGTTAGTTTTTTTTTTTTTTTTTGAAAGAAGAAAAAGCCTTGGTTAGCTAGTGGTGTTAAGTGTAACCAATCAAATTTCAGTTCTTGCACCCATCTTTGTCGAATCACATTTACTTGATATTTTTTATCGCGGCTCAATGATTCATCTTGCCGTAAAAGTAGGTATAGAGCCCATTCAGTCTTTTTTTATTTTTTGAATTTGGGCCCTTAAAACCCATTGCTTAACTGACTTCGGCCCTATTTGAGCTGTATTTTTTGTGGGCTTTTGAAAGATAAATAGTAAAAAGAAAGAAGACGAAAGTCACTGGAAATTTGTTCCAACATATTAGGCACCATTGTTAAGAAATGGAAAAGGCTAAAGAAAAAGTAATGGTATGGTTCAAGTATCCGGTGGTGAAGTTTTGAAGTGGTAACTTTAAACCCCTCAAAGATGAACATCATAGGAAATTTCTTAGCTTAGGCAAAAGAAAAGTAGCAAATTTTGATTTCGGTAAAGACTAGGGTCAAAGAATTTAAAGATCTAGAAATCTAGACCTTGTTCCACTGTTCGAGTCTTTAACGTGGGAGAAGAATTTCATTGATGGCGATATTATTATTTCCAGCCATCTTTGTATCAATCTCTTTCTTTCAAAGGCGTGATAGTTATTACAGTGAACCTACCCAACACATATTGGAACTGGAAGTAGTAAAAAGTCATGGCTAACATTGAGGTTAAGGTGTAAGAAATTTAAAGCAGCGAAAGAAAATAAAACATACCTGCAGTTATTATTGTTCAAATGATTTACACGCGCGCGCGCGCAAACACACACCAAAAAAAAAAAAAACTCAATGTATCGCAAAGAATTAGAAGAGTTTCTAGTCTATGAGTCTATGGCCTTCTCCTTAGAAACTGTTTGATGGCGAACACCGGCTTTTTAAGGCTAGACTAGGGACTCCTAAGGGGATAGTTCTTTATCTATCAATCTTATTATCAAAGAAATAATAAATTTAGATAAATAATATTAAAATAATACATACATATATATATATATATATATATATATGGGCCACATTAAGTCCCCTAATGAAGATAATTTTACATAAGGGTCATCCACATTTTGTTACAGCTGAATTAAATTAATGTCACTAATTTGTACAGCTCCCATCTCTTGGTTTCAAGTATGAGGGAGTATGATTCCCTTCAAAGCATCGATTTTTTTTTTCTATTATTTTCTTAGATTTTAGTTAATTTCATAATTAGGTAAAGAATATATATAATCTTGTAAAAAATGAGTAGCACTATACCATTGGGAAAAAAAAAAAAAAAAGAAGCCAAGATATATGTATAACTGGTTTCACTATGACTCCTGTAACTATGACTTTATCAATTTTGATGAAGCAAATTAGCTAGATAGTCATGACAAATTCCTAGCTTAAGAAATCAGTGAGCATGGATTCAAAAAAGTTATCCTTGTGCCTTGCTTTGGTAGCAAAAGGGAAGAAGTGAAAAATGCAATATTCGTCTTTATTATCTTAGGTTCAATTATTCAAAAATAATAATTGAATCATTTCAGTAAATTTTATATTTGCAGAATTACTCAAATGGTTTCAAATCCTTTTTACCACCACACCAACAGACTCTCGCACCAACTCCAAACCCCTTTTACATTGCCAAAAAGTAAACCCATGATCCATTGAATATTGTTAGAAACCATAAAATTTTAGTCAGATTCAATGGTCACTAATCCTACTGAACATGAGAGAAAGAGACTGTTTTTTGTTATAATTTTGCATGATTGCCTCTTTCATTCAACGTAGATAAATAATTAAGACTGAAAAATCTTCTGCAATAATATTGACCCATGGGTCAGTTTTCTCAACAAAACAAAAAATCCCACATTTTATTTAATGACTGAGAAAACCGAAAAGAGCAGTAATTGTTTCCTCATACTCTAGAACACCTAAACAACCTCACGTAAATGATAGACCTACCATCATAGCATTCCAAGCATCTTTAATTTGGCTAACAACCTCATCATAACAATGGGCTCCATTTCATAACATTATAAAGTTATGATTAAGTTTTGCGTACTTAATCATAATTTTAACATTCTTAAAATTATGATTTGATAAAAAATTGTTTATTAGAATATAATTTCTACAACAATATTACTTTAAAGTGCCCATTTTATTTGTATAGTGGCATTAATGCATGTATGATTGTATACTTTAAAGTGCCCATTTTATTCGTATAGTGGCATTAATGCATGTAATTATTTTTTAATGCATGTATGATTGTAATTACATTTCTAAATTAAATAATAGATATTCATTGAAACAATATTAAAATTATTATAAAATCAATAAATTTATTTGTAAAAGGCATAATAAAGTCACATATTGATAGAATTAATTTTTATATTATCTAATGTTTGTATTTATAAAAAGAAAAATATGTTTGAGTACACAAATATTTTCTTGATTATGTTTATGTTTATAATCTAGGAATATGTTTGGGTACCCAAACTACTCTTAATGGGTTCAAATCCTTTTAACCACCACTCCAACCGTCCAACTCCAAAACTCACTTTACACAACCAAAAATCAATCCCATAATCCATTGAAAATGTTATGAACTGAGTTGTATTTGAGAAACTAAATAGATAGAATTTTTATTTGGATTTAACGTGACTAGTCTCCTAAACACGAGAGAAAGAGACTTGGTAACTCATTTGTGAAAAATAAAAAAATAGTCATTCACTTTGTAACTCATTGTGCAAAAAATATAGTCAAATTTTGTGTACTCAAAACTAAAAGATGATGCAATATAAAATGTAAACTCTACCAACCAGAGCATTTGCATTAGCTTGTGAAAAAATTATTATTTATTTTAACATGAGAACTTACTTTTTCTATTTTACTAATTCACTTTTCAAATCACCCTACATCAAATTATTTATTTTAGATTACATTTCATTAAAATATCAAATTTTCTTATTTTTTTAATTGTTTATCTTTTTTCACACACAATAACCATCTACTCTCTTTCTTCATCTTTAAGACACAAAAAAATAATAAACTAAATACAAAATATACAATGTCAGTGTAAATTTACAAGGTTATTTTAACAAACTTGTAAATTTACATAATTATACATAGATTAATGTAAATCATTTTTAGACAAAATTATATAAATTTTACACATTTTTATATTATACACAGACTCTGACAGACTGATAGACATGACGCAAACCAAGTTTAATGTTATTATATCACATAGAAGGATAGACACGAAGGTCCCTCGATGCAGCAAAACGCAACCCACAAATGTAAACACAACACATAAAGTCTCCCAATACCGCAGAATTCGCATTATTGACAATGTGATCTTCCACACAAAGTCTCCCTCCCCTTAAAGCTTGACAGCAGACCTGACCAATGCCGCAGAATTCACATTATTGACAATGTGATCTTCAAAACACAACACACAAAGTCTTCCTCCTCTTAAAGCCTGACAGCAGACCTGCCCAATGCCGCAGCCTAAACATTCATTGTATTTGAGTTCAAATATCACTGGGAGAACAGGGCCAGCTGAGTCATGAAGCTCTTATAAGGGGGTACCTGCCAATAATTCAAACTTTCAAGACATAGCAAAATTCATAAGTTATATTAGTTACCTCCAACCACTGGTAGGATCTAGTTAATTCATAAGTTGCAATGCCACCATTAGTATTCTGCAGTGATCTAAGAACATCCATTAGAATGTTTATAACTCAACAGCTACTGAATTGCATAACTAATCTACTAACAATACCAGAGACAAGCAAACTAAACAAAAAAAATATCACAACAAAATGGAAGAACAATAAAGTCTGGTGCACATATCATGCAGAAATGTTCGTATACAGAACTCTTTTCTTTTAAGAATTACATAAAACTTCAAAGTGCCACATTCTATTCTATGTTTACTTCACACCTTCAGATGTATGATTCTGGAAAGAGTAATAAAACATTAAAACAAAAATACAAAAAAAAAAAAAAACCAACATGCTTATAACCAAATTTAATACTCTGCATATTATCTAATCCAATCAACCAAGACTCTTTAAGGCATTCATGACATTAAGATATGCATACGAAAAGCTATAGGGTAGACAAACTACATCCTTTGTTGGAGGAATTTCTTTTCCTCTTCCACTATTATCTTCTGAAGATATCTATCTGAATAAAAAAGAACCAGAGGTATGAGAATTATGAACTTCAGAGTAATGTCTACATTTTTCAAAGAAAATAAGACAATAAATGTTCAGGTCAATATTTTCATCATTTGTGAATAAACGATAAATCCTTGGATGTTCAGAGTTCAGTACTGCCAACACCTACGTTCTTTAAATACTTAAATAATTAAGCAAGCCCAAGCTGAAGGCACAATTTGCTGCTATCAGTGAGGGAAATGTACATATTATAAATTCCTCTAGTCACTTCTGCCCAGATGAACAAAGACTTGAGTTAAACAGCTGACTTAAGTCAATTACAAGAATCATGAGTAAACTATTATGTCTTTTCTCAATCTGTTAACATTTTAAAAAAAAATTGTTGTGTCAGACTCCAACTTTGAGCTTCTAAACATGCAACATATCTAACAATCACCTGTAAGGAAAGGAGAACATTTACAGCATCATATAACCACTTCACATCTAACGACTTCCCAACTGTTTTTGATGGGAATGTTGATAGTAATAAAACAGCCTGCACAAAGAAATAGATATCAGAAATTTTTTACATTATTAGTATGGAACTGTTTGTTCTAACTTTACCTGCAATCCTTCTGCAGTGCAATCAGAAATAGGCCATCCATGATCTGCAGTTGAGAATGGCCAAGCACCTTTTGAAATGTGACGATACCAAAAATTCATATCTCCAGGACAATCTTCTAAGACCTTCAAAGCAAACCACAATTGGTCATGAAAAACCGAAAAGAATAATTTTAAGATATACTAATAAAAAAATTCTGCAAAGGAGAACCTGCAAATCCTTTATGTAGTCATGTGCTTTTCTTAAAGTTGCTCCATATTCTTCAGCAATGTTAGTTGATATAATCGCTTGAATAGCAAAAGAAGTATGCCATGATTGACTCCCATTATAACCCTACATCAAAATTAATACAAACACACAATGTATAATTCTCAATATTTGAGGTAGTGAAACATAATCATGGGCTCTATATACTTCATTGAACAATTAAAAAAAATACTAAGAAGGTCTCCCCCCCCCCCCCCCCCGGCACAGAGGGGGGGGGGGAATACTGAGAGAGAGAGAGAGAGGGGGAAATGCTTGTTAAGTCAATTAAAAACTGTTTAACAGTAAATGTCTGAACCTGCATTTTCATGCCATCTTCAGCAATCCACAAATAATCAAAGATTCTTGGAAGATGTAATTTGAATGCCTGAGTTTGGATCCTCCGCCCAACAACAAAGCATATTCAACACCTGCATCATCCACAAAACACAAGGCCAATAGCTCAATGGAACTACCCACAAGTACAGTGAGTGCCTTTGAGGAGAAAACATTTTGTTAGACCAAAGAGAAAACTCTCAGACTCCACTAGTTTTCCATCCTACAATCACTCTAACTAAACACCCAATGAAATTATTTTTTCCACTTTTCTCTCCCCTTTTTCGATCCTCCTAAAATCACCCCTACCAATTGGGGCCTAACGAGAAATATAAAAATTATATTGTTAAACTTTCTAAATGGAAACTACAGCAAAGATTGGAGTGATTTGGGCAACCAAACTACTCTCAATGGGTTCAAATCCTTTAAACCACCAAACCAAAAGGCTACCACTCCAGCAGTCCAACTTTAAAACTCATTTTACACAACTAAAAATATTACGAACTAAGTTATATTTGAGAAACTAAATAGAATTTTTATTTGGATTTAACGTGACTAATCTCCTGAACATGAGAGAAAAAGACTTTTTTTTTTTTTTTTTTTTTTAAGTTCTGCTTCATTCCCTCTTCCATTCAAAGTACATAAACAAGACTGAAATAATCCATAAGTTACAATTAAATTCAAATTGAAAGATAATACAATTGATCTTTTACTCCTAATCCAATGCCACTTATTTATCCTCATCTGCTGCTGCACTGAAATTCAATCTGATCCAATCTATTGCAGTGTCATCCTTTACTCCAATTCTCCATCCTTGCAGCTCGGCAACTATGATATCTCTTGTGATGACACAAAAGAAGCAGAGTTTACTTAGACAGTTAGACATGTTGAAACAATGAAGGACAGATACGTGTTCATAAAGTTAGAACTTAGAATAGTGATAATAATACTAATTTAGACGTTAAGAAAAAATAGTTGCAGCATATGAAGATAATAATAATAGTATTAAATTGCTAATAATATATCATTAGTGGTAGAAAGGATGATAATGATTTTGACGTCAATAGACAATAGTAACTATAATCATCAAATGATCTACTGAGAAATTGATTGTACTATCAAAACAATGTAAGTCTTTTTCCTAGAGAAACAAATTGTGGTAAAAGTGGTAGATTTATTTGCATAGTAAAAGAGAAAAGTTGGGAAAAAAGAAATATTACCAGTTAGTTTTGAAGCTGCCTCTGAATTCTGGCCATATTCACTGATATTGCCACATATAGCCTGTCTTTGAAATCGTTCAAGAACCTGAAAAATGCGACTCGCAGTGACATATTCAGTACTAATGTGCCAACAACTCCCCAAAAACCTGCAATAAATCCAAGGGCCACACTAACATAAAATCCCATGGATATAAACCCTTCTCTCTCATCTTGCATGCCAGCATGTTCTCTACTCTTGTTCATAGTTGCATTTTGAGCTATTTCTTCCCCCGGACATTTCTTTTGAAGCGGGGCTCCGCAAAGATTTGGATTCCCCTCATATGAGGATGCATTAAAGGTATCAAGTTGAGGGCTTGTTGGAATTTTTCCAGACAAATCATTGTTTGACAAGTCCAAGACACTTAGACGATCAATATGAGAAAGGCTTGAAGGAATTCCACCGGAAAGCTGGTTCTTAGATAGATCCAAGGCATCTAATGATTGTAACATATCAATATCTGCAGTGATTTGTCCAGTTAAACAATTTCTTGAGAGATTTAAGGAAACCAATCCAACAAGTTCCACAATTTCTCTAGGAATCTGCCCACTTAAATTGTTGCTCGAGAGATCTATGCTTTTTAACAGTCCAAGAATATTTTTATACTCACGCTCTTTTCCTTTCCACATAAAAAACATACGATCAATATAAGAAATTATGTATCCCAAATTGCTGAACCATGCTATAGAAGAAAGGCCGATGGTTGCATTTGGACTATCTTTTTGAGTCAAAGTGTGAAGGTTGTTGAGGCATTTTGGTATACTTCCCAAGATTTGGTTTAAAGCGAGGTCTAAAACTTGAAGATGTGCTAGATGGCAAAGATGTATAGGTATGCTTCCATTGAAGTGATTGGATCTAAGAACAAGGATAATTAAATTTGGATAACTAGTCCCTAACCACATCGGTATCTGTCCTGTCAGAGCATTGTCTCCAAGATTAAGGAAGATCAACTCCTTGCAATTATTCAAGGAAGAAGGAAGTTCCCCGCTAAAATTATTGTTGCCTAAATCCAATGTTACAAGCCCATGTAGAAATCCCACCGAGCTTGGGATTGTCCCATGAAAATGATTGTTTGCCAAATTAAGAATTTGTAATCCTTTAAGATACATCCAACATGAGTCAGGAAACTGACCTGATAACCTGTTATTGGAGAGATCTAGAACGTTCAAATTCCCATTTTGAACTTCACATAAGGAAAAAATTGGGCCTGAAAGCATATTATTGGAAAGATCCAAATATGCAGATTCAAATAAAAATTGTGGTATTCTGCCTTTTAGTTTATTTGAACTCAAGTCCACAATTGGGGAAAAAGAAAACTCCAACGACAAATTGGGAATTTGGCCACTTAATTGGTTGTAAGACAAATTCATACATTGTAATTGACGAGGAAAGACCAAATTTGAATTGGAAAGAGTATCCGAAATTTTAGAATTAGAAATATCAAGATAAGAGAAATTTTTCAGATTTTGAAGCCATTTTGGAAATCTAGGACCTAGTTGGCAAGACCTTAATCTTATCATGTCTAATTGGAAAGGTGGAACCCAATCAGAGCTGAAGTTGAAAACCAATGAGGTATTAGATAAGTCCAAATACTTCAATTTTGTAAGCTCCGAGAAGTGGGCTTCAGAAATAACACCTTTTAGTGGATTATCATCGAGAGACAGAGACTCTAGGTTGGATTGTTTTCCCAAACTTTCAGGTATTGTCCCATTCAAATAATTTTGAGAAAGCAATAATACTCTCAATGATGGAAATGTTGTGAGATCAGGTAACGATCCCATGATTTGATTTTGATCAAAATACAAAACCTCTATTGAGTGGTTTGCACACCCGGTCGAGTTATGAATAAAATGAAGAAGCTGTCCGCTAAGATGGTTCCCAAATAGATACAATGTTTTCAAATTACACATACCACCAAAGGCTTTTGGTATCTCGCCTTCAAACTCATTATAAAAAAGAGAGAGATGTGCAAGAGAGTTTATTCTGCTAAAAGCATCTGGAATTAAACCTCGAAATTGGTTACTAGAGAGATGAAGTTCAACGACACTAGTGTTGGAGTTGAACAACCACTCCAGTACTGAAGAAGAAGAAGTGAGATTATTATAAGAGAGATCGAGGAAATCAAGAGAAGTAGAAGAATTGACAAGGGGAACAGAGAAAATATTCGGAAGATTACAATAGTACAAGGACAAGGATGTCAAATACGGCAACTTATTCACAACATGGAGCCAATTATTGACTTTGCTCAGGTTAACGTCATCCATCCGAAGGTATTCTAAAGAAGAGAGTTGAGGGAGCCACTCTATGTTTTCAGGATTATTAAAATTATTCCCGCCAAGATTAAGGTACTGCAAGTTGGAAAGATTCCCAAGCTGGAAAGGTATATTTCTTCCGAAATTAGCATCATAAAGGTCAAGGTGTATTAAGTTGGACAGAGAACCAATACATTCTGGGATTTGGCTGTAATTAAAATCAACGTAGCGCACGTCCAAATAAGTCAAATATTTCAACTCAATCAAGGAAGGATTAAGTTTACCTTGCAAAGGCATGGACGAGACATTGAGATTGAGCATGATGACGTGGCCTGTTTGGTTGCTACACCTGACCCCACTCCATGTGCAACAATCTTGATCGGAGCTCCAAGAAGAAAGAAGGCGATAGTCATCAATAAGGTCTTGTTTAATCTTGAGAAGAGCTTGTCTCTCATGCTCTTTGCAGCCAAGGTGAGTATCTGCTAACCCCAAATTATTTCCAGTAGTTGGTTTCATGCACAACAAAAAAAGGAGAATTAAAGTGAGGAGAAATTGGAGGGAAGTTCCACCCATGATTAGGATGAATGTAGAAGATCAATAACGCACAAAATATGCAGTGTTACAAGTATGATTTTCCTTGGAACCCTTTCTTTATATACATCCGTTGATTGCTTTCAGTAGGAAGCATTAGCATGACGAAGTTGAAAGTCACAGGAAATATCTTTTATTAGACTGGTCAACATTGCTATTTTTTTTTTTTTTTTTTTTGAATCGGTAAGAATTTTATCATGGTAAGAGAAAGTATAGAAGCAACAAATTTTACAAAATTGTTTTACACAAGCTGATGTAGTATATTTCCAATGATAGGCAAAAACAAATGATATCAATAGTAGATTTAAATAAAAAACAATAAATTCTTGTCAAGTCAGTTTATAAAATAAATTGTCATTTATTTTGCAACTTAAAACTGTGTGAAAAATATTGTCAAAATTTTTGTGCACTCAAAACCAAAAGATGATGCAATGTAAAGTGTAAACTCTACCAACTGCAAAAATTCTTATAGGCAGATTAATATAAATTATTTTTAGAAACAAAATTGTGTAAATTTTACACGTATGATTACAAAGCTGCTGAAACCTCTAATTGTGTAACTCATGGGCCCAGGAGCCCACCAATCCTAGCATTGGACAATTAGGGAGAGTCCGAGGAGAATGTATCCTTTGACAACGGAAACAAAGACCAAATGATGCATCATGATGCCTAGGGAAGAACTTTTGAAGCCCAACAAGTCATGTCACACTCCAAAGGGACGCCGAGGAGGAGAACAAGTGAGAAGGGCTCTGCATAAAGCTGCCACCACCGCATTGAAGACTTCCCACCAACCCGCCTGACCGCATTAATGAGGAAGTGACCCCTAAGAGGACGGTGATCAGCCTTATGGCCACTAGGGAAGTTTTCAAGGAAAGAATGGATGGGAAAGGGATCTATATTTATGGATTCGTGAACAGGGACGAGAAGATGGGAGTATAAATAGAGATGGGAAGGCCCATGGAAGGGGATCCGACTTCCTCAAGAAAAGGGCTTCTTCTCTCAAGAAGAACTAGGGAACCAGTGCTGGGACTCCTCGGCTTACGTCCGAGAAGATTAAAAACCACACCTCCGGCTTACTACACACGACCGTGGACATGGCCCAACATCACTGCTTTCCGTGGTCTAGGCAACTCTCAGCTTGAGCCCATTCTCTACAAATTCTATTGTTTAAACCATTCGGGCCTGCCTAGTCATGACCTTGGATCCAGGCCTGATTTGTGCTCTTACAAAAACTATATACAAAAAATTTGAAGAAAAAAAATTATCATAATTTATTTAAATAAAAAAATATTATAGTTTTTGTTTTTGCTAAAACATTGGTCTTACACGGTACTTCATTGTTCAATTATGAGTGGGCAACAAAAATAAGTATTTGTTGCAAAAACTTTCCAAGTCTTCCACCAAAGACATACACTAGTTATAGTTCAAACTAAAAATAAGTATTGCGCGTTTAGATGTGCTTTCATCATTAGATATGTTATAAATATATTAAAATAATTAACATAATTTCCTCTAGGCTTTAAGTGCCATCCATTACCTAAGTTCAAAGAGAATTTTTTAAATTTCTCAAATTAAAACTATATACCAAAAATTTAAAGAAAAAAAATTATCATAATTTATTTAAATAAAAAAAATTATAGTTTTTGTTTTTACTAAAACCTTGGTCTTACACGGTATTATTATTATTATTATTATTATCTACTTCATTGTTCAATTTTAATTATATTATTGAATTTTTTTTAATTTGCATATAAATTTTTGTTAATTTGTATATCACATAAACATAATAATTATTGTTGTTATTATCTTCTTCCAGTCATTGAAGAAAAATATGGGTTTAATATTATTCATCTAATATTAATGTAGAAGAATATCAAATTCCATTAATGTTTTGGCCTGATAATAAAGAACCATTATATATATATATATATGGAAAGGACAACATATTTTAAAATTTTATTGTATTTATATATAAAAAAGTTACATATTTTAATTGAAAAAATCATTTACATTATAAAAGTCCTTGTTCATATTTTCAAAAAACAATATGTATATTTGAAACATGGACCCATTTCAAACTGATATTATTTCAATCAAAATTTACAAGTAAAAAACTTCATGTCCCTATAATTTATTAAAAATAAACATAAGAACTGAAAAATCTTTATGTCCCTATAAATATAAGAGTTTTGGATCATTTATGTCTTTGAACACTTCAATAGTTCAATTGCAAATTTTTTACTCAGACTAGTAGACAAGTGGTAACTAATATTGAAAATAAAAATTGTAAGAATTTCACTATGGAAGATGGTGAAAAATGAATTTAATTATATGGAACATTTAATTTCAAGAATGTCACTATGAAAGATACTAATATTTGTGTAATTTTATATGTGTATGTGTTTGTCTATGTATATAAAAGTTTGCATAAACTAATAAATTAGTGACACAAATCGGCCTCTAAACAAAAAATTCTGATCCTATGCCTTTTTTTCTCTTTTTCTATCCACCCATTGACGTGGTGGCGATCCATCCCCATTGTGGAGTGTACTGTGTATACCATGTGTTTCACAAGCCATTAATCATTATTACCAATATGTTTTGTTAAGAAAACTTTCCAAGTCTTCCACCAAGGACATACACTGCTAGGACTGAGTCACTGACTATGGTTCAAACTTAAAATAAGTATTACGCGTCTTATGATGTGCTATCCAAAGTCTCCCACACCATCTTAGATATGTTATAAATTTATTAAAATAATTAACATAATAATTTCCTCTAAGTACATCCATTACCTAAGTTTAAAGAGATTTTTTAAAATTTCTCATATTTAAGCTATATACCAAAAATTAAAAGAAAAAAAATATCATTATTTATTTAAATAATAATAAATAATTATATATTTTTGTTTTACTAAAACCTTGGTCTTACACGATATTATTATTATTATTATTATTATTATTATTATATTAATTTTTTCAATTTTAATTATATTATTGAAGTAATTTTTTTAATTTGCATATAAATTTTTGTTAATCTATGCATCACATAAACATAATTATTATTGCTTTTGTTATTATCTTCTCCTAGTTGTTGAAGAAGAATATGGTATTAATACTAATTTCCTCGTCATGAAAAAAAATGATAAATGAAGAAAGAATAAAATAGAAAAATAATAATAGTATTTAGAATTAGAATGATATTCATGATAATGAGAATTAACATAGTAGAGAAACAATTAGTATTACCAATTATGTTTGAAGCTACCTCTATAATTTAACCATATTCATTGCTCCTGTCACATACATCTTATCTTTGACGATGTTTAAGAACTTGAAATAGGAGAATCACCAACCTGTTTAGTAGTATTGTGCCAAAAACTCCCCAAAAACCAACAACAACTCCGAGGGCCATACTAACATAAAACCCCATTGTTATAAACCCATCTTCCTCCTCTTGTATGCCAACATGTTCACTACCTCTATTCTCAACTGAGTTTTGAGTCATTTCTTCTCCAAAACATTTGTTTGGAAGTGGAAATCCACAAAGATTTGGGTTTGCTTCATATGAAGTGGCATTGAAGGTATTGAGTTGAGGGCCAATTGGAATTTCACCTGACAGGTTATTGTTTGACAAGTTCAAGAAACTTAGAGAATTAATTTGAGAAATGCTTGAAGGAATTCCACCACACAATTGGTTCTTAGATAGATCTAGGACATTTAATGACTCTAACAAACCAATCTCTAAGGGGATTCTTCCAGTTAAAAGATTTCTTGAGAGATTCAATGAAATCAATCCATAAGTTCCATAATTTCTTTAGGAATTTCCCTGGTCAATTTATTGCTCAAAAGATCAATGCTTTTTATTAATCCAAGAATACTTTTGTACTCGTACTCTTTTCCTTTCCACATCCAAATTGCATGATCATCATAACTACTGAAACCAGAACTATTTGGGGTGAGGAGGTTCATATAAAAGTGGGTGATGGTTGAATTTGGAGTCCATTTCAAAGTCAAAGCAGTAATATTTTTGAGGCACTTTGGTATACTTCTTGAGATTTGGTTTAAAGCAAGGTCTAAAACTTGAAGATGTGTTAGATGGCATAGATGTGAATGAATGCTTCCAAAAAAGCGGTTAGATCGAAGGAAAAGGAAAATTAAATTTGGATGGTTGCTCCCTAACCACATTGGTATCTCTCCCGACAAGTTATTATCTTGAAGACTAATAAATCTCAACTTTGTGCAATTCGTCAATGACAGAGAAAGTTCCCCACTGAAATTATTATTGCTTAAATCCAATGTTTCAATCCCAAGTAAAGAGCCCTCCAAGCTTGGGATTTTCCCATGATAGATTGTTTGCGAGCTGAAGAATTTTTAATCCTTCAAAGTGCATCCAACAGTTAGGGAGCTCTCCTGATAATTGGTTATTGGAAAGATCTAAAAAGTTAGATTTTCCATTAGTGACTGTACATAGTGATTGTACAGGCAGCTTTGAAAACATACTCTTCGAATGATCCAAATGTGTTGCTTTAAATAAAAATCTTGGTATTTCACCTTCTAGTTTATTGGAACTCAAGTCTATTATAGGAAAAAAGGAGAACTCCTTTGACAAATTTGGAACATGGCCACTGATTTGGTTGTGAGATAGATTCAAAAAAGTTTTTTGAATAGAAATATCAAGCCAATAGAAATTTTTCTGAGTTTGAATCCATTTTGGGAATTGATTGCCTAGTTGGCAAGACCCCAACCCTATCCCTTTTAATTGAAAAGGAGGTACCCAATTAGAGTTGATGTTGAAAACAAATGAGGTATTAAATAAGTACAAATACTTCAATTTTGTGAGTTTTGAGAAGTGGGCTTCAGAAATAACACCTTCCAATGGATTATCTCCAAGATACAAATGCTCTAGGTTGGATTGTTTTCCCAAACTTATAGGTATTGTCCCGTTCAAATGATTCTGATAAAGCCATAATTGTCTCAATGATGGAAATGTTGTAAGGTCAGGTAACGATCCCATGATTTGATTACGATCTAACCACAAATCCTCTAATGAGTTGTTTGCACACCCAGACAAGTTTTGAATAAAATCAAGAAGTTGTCCGCTGAGATAATTCATTGATAGAATCATCGTTTTCAAATTTCATATACCACCGAAGGCTTTTGGTATCTTGCCTTCAAACTCATTAGAGTCAAGATAGAGATGTGCAAGAGAGTTTATTCTAGTAAAAGCATCCGGAATTAAACCTTGAAATTGGTTAGAAGAGAGATCAAGTTCAACAAAACTAGTGTTGGAGTTGAACAACCACTGTAATACTGAAGAAGAATAAGTGAGATTATTATAAGAGAGATCGCAGACATCAAGAGAAGTTGAAGAATTGACAAGGGGAACAGAGAAAATATTCAGAAGATTACAAGAGTACAAGTACAAGGATGTCAAGTACGGCAGTTGATTCACAACATGGAGCCAATTATTGACTTTGCTCAGGTTAACGATACTCATGCGAAGGTATTCTAAAGAAGAAAGTTGAGTGAGCCACTCTATGTTTTCAGGTATGTTAAAATGATTCCCGCCAAGATCAAGGAACTGCAAGCTCGAAAGATTCCCAAGCTAAAAAGGTATATTTCTTCCAAAATTAGCATTATTAAGGTCAAGGTGCACTAAGTTGGAGAGAGTACCAATAAATTCTGGGATTTGGTTGTAATTAAAATCACTGAAGCTCATGTCCAAATAAGTCAAATATTTCAACTCAATCAAGGAAGGATTAAGTTTACCTCGCAAAGGCCTAGAGGGAATGGAGAACTAGACATTGAGATTAAGCATGATGACGTGGCCTGTTTGGTTTGCTACACCTGACCCCACTCCACGTGCAACAATCTTGATTGGAGCTCCAAGAAGAAAGAAGGCCATAGTCATCAATAAGGTCTTGTTTAATCTTGAGAAGAGCCTGTCTCTCACGCTCTTTGCAGCCAAGGCGACCATCTTCTAACCCCAAATAATTTGCAATAGTTGGTTTCATGCACAACAAAAAAAGGAGAATTGAAGTGAGGAGAAATTGAAGGGAACTTCCACCCATGATTAGGATGAATTTAGAAGATCAAGTATATGATTAAGATGAGAGCATCAACACATCAAATGAGCAATGTTTACAAGAATGATTTTATTTGCCTCAATTATTTATACATGCGTTAAGTAGAAATTATTAGCAGTAACTAGGAAAAAAAAAAAAGACGAAAGTCACTGAAAATTTCTTTTAAGCTTTATTAGATTAGATAATAGACACCATTTTTAAGAAAAAGTATTTGTTTAACCATGAGTCCGAATTTCGTGGTCCGATGCATTGGTTGCCAGTTTTATTTTCTAGAAAGATGGATACAGATGCATATAAGACGCTCCAATTAGTTTAATCACTGATGCTTCCCTCTAAACTTAAAAGTCCAAACCTTGTATGCTCAGTCCACAATGGTCAATGGGTTTGGATAGCCAACACGGCAAGTTGTTGGTAGAAAAGGAGTAAAAAATATAGGCACCAGTCTTTGTTTAATCACTGATGTCTCCCTCTAAACTCTTGTATGTTCCCAGAAGGTAGCACATATATAGACTTCACTTGGTTGTTCTGGTTGGTTTGTGCAGTTTTGGTCCCATGCCTCTTTTTTTACTGTAAATTTGGTCTTAGACGGTATTATTTTTTATTATTACTATTATTATCTACCTCATTGTTCAATTTTAATTATATTATTGAAGTGTTTTTGTAATTTGCATATAATTTTTTTGTTAATTCCATGCATCACATAAACATAAGTATTGTTATTGTTTTTATTAGTTTATGAAAAAAGTTTGACTACAAACTTGGTTGTAGCTAATGACTATAACTTCCACTAAAAAGAATTAACATAACTATATATGTTAAAAATTTAATTATTGCATTACATGTTTTTTATGTTCGAAATACGTATGTCAAATTTTGTGTCAATCATATATTATTTATTATTTAATCTATAAATTTATTTTTAAGCATACTTTTAGATTACAAAAATTTGAAATTTAAACATTTGATTGATGATATAATTATTGATTTTTGATCTTCTAGAAAATTTTCAAGTATTGAAGATACGAAAAGAAAATGTAATTTAATAATAAATTTGTCAAAATTCACATCCAATAAAAATTATATTGAGTGGAATTGTAGCCATTAGTTACAATCAAATTTTTAGCCAAACCTTGTCTTTAATTTATGAGTAATGCTACAGATACAAACTATTTTACAACAGTTTTACAAAATGTTGATGTGTAATAGAGTCCTAACGGAAGTTACCATAGGTGGGCATAGGGTAAATGATTGGACCACGGGTAGGCAAAGTGAAAATGGGACATATCACAGGTAAGTTTACTGTAATTATCAAATTTTTAATGAAAAATGCTGATTTACATGGTCATTAAAAAGGTGATCTGAGGGTTAATTCAAATGGTGTATATACTTTAAAACTAATTGGTATATATATATATATATGTTTTTTTTTTTTGGCTGTGAAAAAAAAAAACTACTTGGCATATATCTTGGCTTGATGGGGGGAAAAAATCATTACAGAACGTACTGTTATTACTTCAAATTATATCACAACTTAAAAAAAAAAAAAATGCATTGATAATTGATAGGCCCAGTTGTTGCACCAATCTTTGTCGAATCACGGATGCCTCCGTCTATAGACGAAACTCTTGTATCTTCCTATGATTACAACATAGAGTTGGTTATGGTTACGGCTCAAATCCAATCCACTTCCCTTCTAAATGTGTTAGGTTTTTGCTTTAGGTCCAGCCCATGCTGTTTCTCCTCTCTTTTTACTCCATTATACAATGGGTGATCCATTACCCAATGACCCATCTATCCGTAGTGATAGGAGTGGAGCTCAATGTATCATTCTGTCATTTTGTGAACAGATATCACGTAGTATTTAAAGTTGGGCCTCAACAGAACAGTACTTGGACGTGGATTTTTTTTTTTTTAATGAAAATACTATTGCATGTACTTAAGATTATGAGAAATACACTAGTGCAAAGGATACAAGGTTTAAAGGGAAAGCCTTTCATGGTTCAAATTACTCAACTGAGAAACAGGTTACATCCAAAATAAGTAAATTAATCGATTGGAACAAGCAGTGAATAGAGAGATTAGTGATCTATATTATGTTCGTTAAAAATGTTGTTCACACTAGAAGCAATCTGGTACCTGAGGAATCAGTTGCTGTAAAAGGGGGGCCATGCGCGTTGACATTATGAAACCACCCAATACATTGAGAAGAGAACTATGGAACGTGCTGTGATATTATTCAAGGACAGGAGGGACAACCCACAGTCAAAAGTAAAATGGTTGGGAAACTCCAGAGGAGAGATGGGCTAAACTCAACGTCCTTGCAGTGTCTGCAAAAGGAAACTAAAAGGAAGATTCGAGTGATTTGGATACCCAAACTACTCTTACTTAGTTCAAATCCTTTAAACCACCACTCCAACCGTCCGACTCCAAAACTCACTTTGCACAACTAAAAATCAATCCTATAATCCATTGAAAATGTTATGAACTAAGTTGTATTTGAGAAACTAAATAGATAGAATTTTTATTTGGATTTAACGTTACTAGTCTCCTGAACATGAGAGAAAGAGACTCTGTAACTCATTTTTGAAAAATAAAAAAATAGTCAATTCATTTTGTAACTCATTGTGTGAAAAATATTGTCAAATTTTGTGTGTACTCAAAACTAAAAGATGATGGAATGTAAAGTGTAAACTCTACCAACTAGAGCATTTGCATTAACTTGGGAAAAAATTATTATTTATTTTAACACAAGAACTTACTTTTTCTATTTTACTTACTTTTCAAAGTACCCTACATCAAATTATTTATTTTAGATTACATTTCATTAAAATATCATATTTTTTATTTTTTTAATTGTTTATCTTTTTTCACACACAATAACCATTTACTCTCTTTCTTCATCCTTTAGACACACAAAAATAATAAACTAAATACAAAATATACAGTGTCAATGTAAATTTTCACGGTTATTTTAACAAACTTGTAAATTTACATAATTATACAAAGACTAAATTAAATCATTTTTAGACAAAATTGTGTAAATTTTAACATTTTTCTATTGTACACAGACTCTGACAGACTGATAGACATGACATGACACAAACCAAGTTTAATGTTATTATATCACATAGAAGGATAGACACGAAGGTCCCTCCGATGCAGCAAAACACAACCCACAAATGTAGACACAACACACAAAGTCTCCCTCCCCAACGCCTGACAGCAGACCCGCCCAATGCCGCAGAATTCACATTATTGACAATGTGATCTTCCACACAAAGTCTCCCTCCCCTTAAAGCCTGACAGCAGACCTGACCAATGCCGCAGAATTCACATTATTGACAATGTGATCTTCAAAACACAACACACAAAGTCTTCCTCCCCTTAAAGCCTGACAGCAGACCTGCCCAATGCCGCAGCCTAAACATTCATTGTATTTGAGTTCAAATATCACTGGGAGAACAGGGCCAGCTGAGTCATGAAGCTCTTATAAGGGGGTACCTGCCAATAATTCGAACTTTCAAGACATAGCAAATTCATAAGTTATATTAGTTACCTCCAACCACTGGTAGGATCTAGTTAATTCATAAGTTGCAAAGCCACCATTAGTATTCTGCAGTGATCTAAGAACATCCATTAGAATGTTTATAACTCAACAGCTACTGAATTGCATAACTAATCTGCTAACAATACCAGAGACAAGCAAACTAAACAAAAAAAATATCACTACAAAATGGAAGAACAATAAAGTCTGGTGCACATATCATGCAGAAATGTTTGTATACAGAACTCTTTTCTTTTAAGAATTACATAAAACTTCAAAGTGCCACATTCTATTCTATGTTTACTTCACACCTTCAGATGTATGATTCTGGAAAGAGTAATAAAACATTAAAACAAAAAAACAAAAAAAAACCCAACATACTTATAACCAAATTTAATACTCTGCATATTATCTAATCCAATCAACCAAGATTCTTTAAGGCATTCATGACATTAAGATATGCATACAAAAAGCTATAGGGTAGACAAACTACATCCTTTGTTGGAGGAATTTCTTTTCCTCTTCCACTATTATCTTCTGAAGATATCTATCCGAATAAAAAAGAACCAGAGGTATGAGAATTATGAACTTCAGAGTAATGTCTACATTTTTCAGAGAAAATAAGACAATAAATGTTCAGGTTAATATTTTCATCATTTGTGAATAAACGATAAATCCTTGGATGTTCAGAGTTCAGTACTGCCAACACCTACGTTCTTTAAATACTTAAATAATTAAGCAAGCCCAAGCTGAAGGCACAATTTGCTGCCATCAGTGAGGGAAATGTACATATTATAAATTACTCTACTCACTTCTGCCCAGATGAACAAAGCCTTGAGTTAAACGGCTGACTTAAGTCAATTACAAGAATCATGAGAGTAAACTATTATGTCATTTCTCAATCTGTTAATATTTTTTAAAAAAATTGCTGTGTCAGACTCCAACTTTGAGCTTCTAAACATGCAACATATCTAACAATCACCTGTAAGGAAAGGAGAACATTTACAGCATCATCTTCACATCTAACGACTTCCCAACTGTTTCTGGTGGGAATGTTGATAGTAATAAAATAGCCTGCACAAAGAAATAGATATCAGAAATTTTTTACATTATATAGTATGGAATTGTTTGTTCTAAGTTTACCTTCAATCCTTCTGCAGTGCAATCAGAAATAGGCCATCCATGATCTGCAGTTGAGAATGGCCAAGCACCTTTTGAAATGTGACGATACCAAAAATTCAGATCTCCAGGACAATCTTCTAAGACCTTCAAAGCAAACCACAATTGGTCATGAAAAAATGAAAAGAATAATTTTAAGATACAATAATAAAAAAATTCTGCAAAGAAGAACCTGCGAATCCTTTATTTAGTCATGTGCTTTTCTTAAAGTTGCTCCATATTCTTCAGCAATGTTAGTTGGTATAATCGCTTGAATAGCAAAAGAAGTATGCCATGATTGACTCCCATTATAACCCTACATCAAAATTAATACAAACACACAATGTATAATTCTCAACATTTGAGGTAGTGAAACATAATCATGGGCTCTATATACTTCATTGAACAATTAAAAAAATACTTAGAAGGTCTCCCCCCCCCCCCCTTCCCCGGCACAGAGAGGAGGGGGGTTGGGGGGGGGGAATACTGAGAGAGAGAGAGAGAGAGAGAGAGAGAGAGAGAAATGCTTGTTAAGTCAGTTAAAAACTGTTTAACAGTAAATGTCTGAACCTGCATTTTCATGCCATCTTCAGCAATCCACAAATAATCAAAGATTCTTGGAAGATGTAATTTGAATGCCTGAGTTTGGATCCTCCGCCCAACAACAAAGCATATTCAACACCTGCATCATCCACAAAATACAAGGCCAATAGCTCAATGGAACTACCAACAAGTACAATGAGTGCCTTTGAGGAGAAAACATTTTGTTAGACCAAAGAGAAAACTCTCGGGCTCCACTAATTTTCCATCCTACAATCACTCTAACTAAACACCCAATGAAATTATTTTTTCCACTTTTCTCTCCCCTTTTTCGATCCTCCTAAAATCACCCCAACCAATTGGGGCCTAACGAGAAATATAAAAATCATATTGTTAAAGTTTCTAAATGGAAACTACAGGAAAGATTGGAGTGATTTGGGCAACCAAACTACTCTTAATGGGCTCAAATCCTTTAAACCACCAAACCAAAAGGCTACCACTCCAGCAGTCCAACTCTAAAACTCACTTTACATAACTAAAAATATTATGAACTGAGTTGTATTTGAGAAACTAAATAGAATTTTTATTTGGATTTAACGTGACTGATCTCCTGAACATGAGAGACAGAGACTTTTTTTTTTCTTTTTTAGTTTTGCTTCATTCCCTCTTCCATTCAAAGTACATAAACAAGACTGAAATAATCCATCAGTTACAATTAAATTCAAATTGAAAGATAATACAATTGATCTTTTACTCCTAATCCAGTGCCACTTATTTATCCTTTTTTTTTTATAAGTGCCACTTATTTATCCTCATCTGCTGCTGCACTGAAATTCAATCTGATCCAATCTATTGCGGTGTCATCCTTTACTCCAATTCTCAATCCTTGCAGCTTGGCAACTGTGATATCTCTTGTGATGACATAAAAGAAGCAGAGTTTACTTAGACCGTTAGACATGTTGAAACAATGAAGGACAGATAAGTGTTCATAAAGTTGGAACTTAGAATAGTGATAATAATACTAATTTAGACGTCAAGAAAAAATAATTGCAGCATATGAAGATAATAATAATAATAGTATTAAACTGTTAATAATATATCATTAGTGGTAGAATGGATGATAATGATTTTGACGTCAACAGACAATGGTAACTATAATCATCAAATGATCTACTGAGAAATTGATTGTACTATCAAAACAATGTAAGTCTTTTTCCTAGAGAAACAAATCGTGGTAAAAGTGGTAGATTTATTTGCATAGTAAAAGAGAAAAGTTGGGGAAAAAAAGTTCTTACCAGTTAGTTTTGAAGATGCCTCTGAACTCTAGCCATATTCACAGATATTGCCACATATAGCCTATCTTTGAAATCTTTCAAGAACCTGAAATATGTGGCTCGCAGTGACATATTCAGCACTAATGTGCCAACAACTCCCCAGAAACCTGCGATAAATCCAAGGGCCACACTAACATAAAATCCTACGGATATAAATTCTTTTTTCTCATCTTGTAGGCCAGCATGTTCTCTGCTCCTGTTCATAGCTGCAGTTTGAGCTATTTCTTCCCCCAGACATTTCTTTGGAAGCGGGGCTCCGCAAAGATTTAAATTCCCCTCATATGAGGATGCATTAAAGGTATCAAAATGAGGGCCTGCCGGAATTTTTCTGGACAAATTGTTGTTTGACAAGTCCAAGACACTTAGACGATCAATACGAGAAAGGCTTGAAGGAACTCCACCGGAAAGCTGGTTCTTAGATAGATCCAAGGCATCTAATGATTGTAACATATCAATCTCTGAAGTGATTTGTCCAGTTAAATGGTTTCTTGAGAGATTTAAGGAAACCAATCCAACAAGTTCCACAATTTCTCTAGGAATCTGCCCAGTTAAATTATTGCTCGAGAGATCTATGCTTTTAACAGTCCAAGAATATTTTTATACTCACGCTCTTTTCCTTTCCACATAAAAAACATACGATCAATATAAGAAATCATGTATCCGAAATTGCTGAACCATGCTATAGAAGAATGGGCGATGGTTGCATTTGGACTATCTTTTTGAGTCAAAGTGTGAAGGTTGTTGAGGCATTTTGGTATACTTCCCAAGATTTGGTTTAAAGCGAGGTCTAAAACTTGAAGATGTGCTAGATGGCAAACATGTATAGGTATGCTTCCATTGAAGTGATTGGATCTAAGAACAAGGATAATTAAATTTGGATAACTAGTCCCTAACCACATCGGTATCTGTCCTGTTAGAGCATTGTCTCCAAGATTAAGGAAGATCAACTCCTTGCAATTATTCAAGGAAGAAGGAAGTTTCCCACTAAAACTATTGTTGCTTAAATCCAGTGTTACAAGCCCATGTAGAAATCCCACTGAGCTTGGGATTGTCCCATGAAAATGATTGTTTGCCAAATTAAGAATCTTTAATCCTTTAAGATACATCCAACATGAGTCAGGAAACTGACCTGATAACTTGTTATTGGAGAGATCTAGAATCTTCAAATTCACATTTTCAACTTCACATAAGGAAAAAATTGTGCCTGAAAGGATATTCTTGGAAAGATCCAAATGTGCAGATTCAAATAAAAATTTTGGTATTCTGCCACTAAGTTTATTTGAACTCATGTCTATAATTGGGGAAAAAGTAAACTCCAATGACAAATTTGGAATTTGGCCACTTATTTGGTTATAAGACAAATTCATATACTTTAATTGAGGAGAAAAGATCAAATTGAAATTGGAAAGGCTATCCGAAATTCCAGAATTGAAAATATCAAGATAATAGTAATTTTTTTGAGTTTGAAGCCATGTTGGGAATTGAGGGCCCAGTTGGCAAGACCTTAAACTTATCTTGTCTAATTGGAAAGGTGGAACCCAATCAAAGCTGAAGTTGAAAATCAATGAGGTATTAGACAAGTACAAATACTTCAATTTTGTGAGGTTTGAGAAGTGGGCATCAGAAATAACACCTCCCAAAGAATTATCTTCAAGAGCCAGAATCTCTAGGTAGGATTGTTTTCCCAAACTTTCAGGTATTGTCCCATTCAAATGATTTTGAGAAAGTGACAATTCTCTCAATGATGGAAATGCTGCAAGATCGCGTAACGATCCCATGATTTGATTTTGATCCAAATACAAAACCTCTATTGAGTGGTTTGCACACCCAGTCAAGTTATGAATAAAATCAAGAAGCTGTCCGCTAAGATGGTTCCCTGATAGAGACAATGTTTTCAAATTACACATACCACCAAAGGCTTTTGGTATCCCACCTTCAAACTCATTATAACCAAGATAGAGATGTGCAAGAGAGTTTATTCTGGTAAAATCATTTGGAATTAAACCTTGAAATTGGTTATCATCGAGATAGAGATTGATAACACTGGTATTGGAGTTGAACAACCACCCCAGTACTGAAGAAGAAGAAGTGAGACCATTATCAGAGAGATAGAGGACATCTAGAGAAGTAGAAGAATTGACAGGGGGAACAGAGAAAATATTCGAAAGATTACAAGAGTACAAGTACAAGGATGTCAAATACGGCAGCTTATTCACAACAGGGAGCCAATTATTGACTTTGCTCAGGTTAACGCCATTCATCCGAAGGTATTCTAAAGAAGAAAGTTGAGGGAGCCACTCTATGTTTTCAGGATTATTAAAATTATTCCAGCTAAGATCAAGGTACTGCAAGTTGGAAAGATTCCCAAGCTGAAAAGGTATATTTCTTCCGAAATTAGCACCAGAAAGGTCAAGGTGTATTAAGTTGGAGAGAGAACCAATAAATTCTGGGATTTGGCTATAATTAAATTCATTGTAGCTCACGTCCAAATAAGTCAAATATTTCAACTCAATCAAGGAGGGATTAAGTTTACCTCGCAAAGGCTTTAGGGGAAAGTACGAGACATTGAGATTGAGCATGATGACGTGGCCTGTTTGGTTGCTACACCTGACACCACTCCATTTGCAACAATCTTGATCGGAGCTCCAAGAAGAAAGACGGCCATAGTCATCAATAAGGTCTTGTTTAATCTTGAGAAGAGCTTGTCTCTCATGCTCTTTGCAGCCAAGCTGAGTATCTGCTAACCCCAAATTCTTTCCAGTAGTTGGTTTCATGCATAACAAAAAAAGGAGAATTAAAGTGAGGAGATATTGGAGGGAACTTCCACCCATGATTATATAGGATGAATGTAGAAGATCAATAACGCACAAAATATGCAGTGTTACAAGTATGATTTTACTTGGAACCCTTTCTTTATATACATCAGTTGATTGCTTTCAGTAGGAAGTATTAGCATGACGAAGTCGAAAGTCACCGGAAATATCTTTTATTAGACTAGTAAACATTGCAATTTTTTTTTTTTGAATGGGTAAGAATTATATCAAAAGAGAAAGTTCAGAAGCAACAAATTTTACAAAATTTTTTTGATGTAGTACATTTTTAATAATAGGCAAAAACAAATGATATTAGTAATAGATTTAAATAAAAAACAATCAATCCTTGTCAAGTTAGTTTATAAAAAATAATGTCATTTATTTTGTAACTCAAAATATACATACCAATATAAATCATTTTCAGAGACAAAATTGACTAAATTTTACACATTTTCCTATTATACATGGACTGATCGACATGAATGATTATAAAGTTGCTGAAACCTCTAATAAGCAAGGTTGTGAAACCCGGACTGGACCATACGGTCCGACGGGATTAACCGGAAACCGTTCACCAAAACGGTTCTTTTAACCTCAAAAATCGGCATATATGAAAAACTCAGTCACCCGTGCGAACCGCGGTTCAATCTCACGGGTTCTTGCAGGTTCAGTAATTCAGAGTTTTTTTTTTGGGTACTTACAGCTCAGCCATTGATGAAGCTTCAACCTTAGACATTGAGATCACACCACTATTTGCTCTTATTCTTCTTTTCAGTCTCGCTCGCCCTCTCTCTCTCTCTCTCTCTGTTTTTGGCTAGCCGACCGCTGTTTCTGCATATTTTTCTTTCTCTACGTTTTTTCCGTTTGTTGTTCCTGCAGTTTTTCCTATGAGCAAACTCTAGAGTCTTCGGGACTCTTTGAAGGTGATTGACAACCTCTCTGTCACCCACTAAATGCAAGCTGTCAAACACTCTTCTTTAAATATTATAGGATTAATAATTTTTTATTGGTTTGGCTGGCCACTCATTTAGCTTTGTTTATTTTTTATTTTTAAAATTTAACTAAATACATGCTGTCAAGTCAATTGTCTACTACTCTTTTCAAAATTTGATAGGGCTTTGTTCTTTGTTTAATCAATTTTTTAATACTTTATCCGGCCACTCCTTTAGCAGTTTATTTTAAAAAATTTCATAAATAGTTAAATATTCAAATGGGCTTTGGCTTAAAACAATTTGTTAGAAAGTCAAACGTAAGTGGTAACTTTAAGGGTCCGTTTGGATGCAGCTGAAACTGAAAACTGAAAACTGAAAACTGAAAAATACTGTAGCAAAATAATTTTTTAATGTGTAAATTACACTGTTCACACATAAAGTTACTGTTCATTGGCCTAAAATCACTGTTCATTGACCAATGAACAGTACGCACGTGTCTCACTTAAGTGGAAAAAAAGAAGAGTGGATAATTCTTGCTTGGCTAAGTTCAAGTGATCTGCATCTGATGAAGTAGCCATAAGTATTTCTTCATCGGACAGAAAGAAAAAGTTGTTGAATCTAATAATATCCCTTAGTTTATTGTATCTTGTGTTGTGTTCCATTCCTTACGTAGATGTTATATTTTATACAATCTTAGCAATATATGCCATAAACCAGTTTTAATCTTTTATTCCATAATCTTCTTACACCTCCGTCTCTTTACATGTCTTTGTCCTTATCTTTTTGTTTATCTCTGTCCCTTTCTCTCCCTTTCTCTATCCTATCATCCTAGTTGGTATCAGAGCCATATGAAGATGTTTTCATGCAATTTGCCGTAACCATTTTCTTCCTCTTTTGATCAGTATACTTTGATTATTGTCCTGATTAGTATGCTCAGTGATTTACAGTTGCCACTATAAGTGGATCCTCTGTATCTATCACATCAGAACACTGGATTTGATAATCAAGTAGAACACTAAAGAGTTGCTCTTAATATTTTTAAAGAACCTAGTTTTCCTAAGTTATCTTGTGGACGTGTAAGCCTAGGTGTGGCGTTTGTGTCCTGTCAGATCTTAGGTAAACAGTTCTTTCTTCAAGAAATACTTATGGCTACTTCATCAGATGCAGTTCTTGATACCACAATACCTATTGTTGACCCTCCTCTTCGTACATCCACTGCAAATAAATTAGACTACTTGTATGAAATTTCTCATGTACCTGAAGATAGTAAAATCCCTATTACTGATTTCCCTATTGTAAATCCCTATACTGTGTTTGATAAACCTCAAAATTCCTTCAAAAAATCCATAAAAAAGTTCTTAGGTCCTTCTCATCCTTCTACTGTTAAAGAATATGTCCAAGCCTCTAAGTTTGACCAGTACAATATTCCAGCCACTGAAAATGAAAATTTTATCACCTTAGCCCTTCCAAGAGAATTTGTTATTCCATGGCAAAAACAAGGATACACACATCTCCATTTTGGTGCAGTCAGATTGGCACTAACTTTCCATGGCAAAAAAGGACTCCCTGTAGCCTCTAGAATTTCACTACTTGATTCTAGGTTCTTGGAGTACCATAATGCAGTCATTGGTACGGTCCAGACTACCCTAAATGCGGGAACAGTCTTTGTTACTCTTTTTCCCAATTTCAATATGTCTCTTAAAGACCCTCACCTTTGTGATGCTCTTAAGGCGCAAGTTCAAATTACAGGAGCCTCCCAGGTGCAAGATACTTTTGCAGCTACACTCCATTACCAGTTAGCCTACAGACTTCAAAACCATGCTTTTGATGTAGCAGTTCCGGAGATGGCCCAATCCAATGAAGCTTTATTGATCCAAGTTGATCCAGGTGTGACACCTATGTGTACATTTGTTCCAAGGCAGTTAGACAGAAACCAAATGACCTCTCTCTTTCCAGAATCATGGATTACAAAATATGAGATGCTTCACCAAGCAGTCAAGCCAGTGCAGTCCAACAATCCTTTCTTTGTCAAAAAAGAAAACGGTGATGTTGAAGTCAGATTCCTCACCAATACACAAGAAAAGAAGGAAGTCACAGTCTTTCCTACTCAGATTGCTATGATCCATCCGGTGTCATATGAAGGTCTAGATGGTCTTCAAATCAAAGCATTCAGAGAAGACGGACAGCCTTGCTATGAAGGAAAATCATCCTCTGGTCATATATGGTGGGATGTTTGTGATTGTGATGATTGTCGAGAAGAAGAAGTTTTTGAAAAAAGTAAGTCAAAAAAGAAGAAAAAGTCCTCCCAGCAGATTCTTAAAGAAAGATATGAAGCAGGAGATCCAGAAGTTGACCTCCTCGGAGAACCTTCGGGAAGGTTTGATTATTATGTCCTTTACCCCCGGACCAAAAAACAAAATCCATCCTCTCCCTCTCCATGTAAACAAAATCCAAGTCAAAACCACAAACCTCCTTTGACCCCTCCTTTGATCCCATACTACCAGAAAGTCCTCCCCCAAATACCAAAATGTCAGCCCAAACTAACCAGTCAAACTCATGATCAAAAACTCCTACCTTGCTATATGTTTGACCATGCTTCACCCTCTTACTCACAAAATTTCCCTCCTCTTGAGAATTTTGACCACCCCCAAGCCAACACCAAACATGTGTGGAAATCAAAAATCCTGTTGGAACCAACCCAGATGGAACCAGGAAGCAAGTTTCCTCAGCCGAAGCAGCTTTAAATTGGCAAGCAGAAAATGCTGTGGCACAAAACCAGGTCCTTTCAAAGATTCTTGATAATCAACAAAAAATGACAGAAACGGTTGCTAACACCTTCTCGTCCTCAAACTCTCTTATCGAAGATTTAAAGAAGAAAATACAGTCAGTTGAGCAAGAATTGGCAACCATAGCCTCCACAGTAAAAGATTTCTCTGTCTCATTTCCACTCATCGGACAGAAAGAAAAAGAAAGAAAACAGCTGCTAGCACAACTTCAGTCTATGGAAAATCCAAGAAAAGAAGTAATCCAAGCTCTTCCAATGCAAGTCTACATGCCATACCAACCCCGCCAATCATCGTATAAAGACTTACCCATACCCCCAGCCTCACCCTTCTCCCCAATTTCCCCTTACCAAAACCTCCAACCATTAACCATGGCACATCCTGACCATAACCCGTTTCGACCAAGTGGAATATTTCCAAGTACAACATACTCTCCACCACTCCAACTACAACCCCAAACCAAACCACAAAATCCACCCTCTTTCATGAAAAAAGACAAAGAACCATTATACCAACCTCCAGACCCAATTGTTGGTGCTTCCTCACGACCTCCAGACATGAACATGTTGTCTACAAACCCTGACCCTCCAAACCCAATATCATCATTCCTCAAATCCCTTACACTTCAAGACCCACAAACTCCTTTTGTGCTCCCAGTCATTGCTGACACAGATTTAGACTTGTCTGATCTTGGTCTAGATGAAGTATTTATGACAGATCCAAAGGTAGAAGAAGATGATGATGTCCTTCACCATGATCCACCTCCACCTCCACCAATATTTCCTCCACCACCCATAATTCCTGACTTCCAAGCAAGATTAACCTACTCATCCACCACAGATTCAAAACACCTATTCACCATTGACAATATCCCTCCTTCAAAATGGCATGATGAAATTTTTAACATGTATTCATGGTGTACAGCTGAACTCCAAGCCCCAAATAACACTGTTGCACAGATCATTGCCAAATTTGTTGCCAGACTCACAGGAAGATTAAGGCAATGGTGGCTCAACCTTGGAGAATACAGGCAAAGACAAGCAGCCCAGTCTCCCACTTTCGAAGATTTTTTCACAATCATTCATAGTGAATTTCTTGGCTCTGTGGCTCATTATACAGAAGTTGCACGAGAAGAATACTTGCTGATGAAATGTTGCTCTTTTGAAAGAAAAGATTTGGAGAAACACTTTGACAGAATGTCCAGCCGGTATTACTCCTTCAATGGTATGGATGATGTTAATTCAAAGCACACCTTTCTGAACTCCTTTCCAGAACCATTAGGAGATGAAACTCTTCGAATGATGAACCTTCAAAAAATAACTCTGCAGCAAGCCTCTCTAGGTGAAATTTACCAGCATGTGCTCATTGCTCTTGAAAAGCTCTGCAATCAGAGAAAGTTTCTCTCAGAAATTGACAAGGTCCATAGCAAGCTCAAAGACAATTGCAAAAGGAAAGATTTACAGATAAAATGCTATGACAAAAGTTGCACTTGTTCCACAAAGAAAAGAGATCATTTCAAGAAGTATCCCTGGAAGAAAAGGCACTATGCAAGTCAGAAGAAGAGATCTTCAGAAAAAAGAAATGGAAGTTCCTCCGAAGAAAGCAGTTCAAAGGAAAAACCTCAAAGGTCTGTTTTGTATGCAGAAAACCAGGTCACTTTGCAAAAAATTGTCCAAAGAAAGAAAAAGCAGTAAAGCTTCTTGAACAAGCCCAGATTCATGCAGATGATACCCCCTTCTCAGATGTTGAATCACTCTTTTCACTAGATGATGAGTACTCTCCCCAAGCCTTAGCAGTTATGGCTTATTCCTCAGAAGATGATTCAAGTTCAGAAGACTCAGACCCAGAAATCCAAACCATCTACACATCTCAGCCTCTCATAGCCCCCCTAACCAACCCTACACCCATAGCCCAAGTGCATATCCTCCTTGACACCTATTCCAGACCTATTCCAGTAGTAGCCTTGTTTGACACAGGTGCAGCAGCCACAATTCTCCATCCCAAAATACTACCTCACCAATTCTGGCTACCCCATAACCAAATGTTCAAAGCAGCCAATGGAGAAACATTTACAATCACCTTGAAAAGCAAGCCTATTCTCATTAGAATCTTCCCAACCTTGACCATAAAACACCAAGTCCTTGGCTCCCCTCTCACAGGCAGAGACCTCCTTATAGGATTTGATCTCCTCCACAAAATACCTAGTCTCAGATGGTCCTCAAAAGGACTTTTGCACAAACAACATCTTCTCACATGGACTCAGGTACCTCATTTATTCACAATAGACCCATTTGATTCTCTCAGACTCCAGATTATAAAAGATTGTTGTGCAACCACCCACTCAGAATTCCTCCTCAAAAATCCAAACCCTTTGTGGAAAAATCCATCCTTCTTCATAACCTTACCTTTCAAAAAGAATGAAGATGTCAATCCCACAAAAGCCAGTCACAGAGGAATGAACCCAGATCACTTGAACTTAGCCAAGCAAGAATTATCCACTCTTCTTTCAGAAGGCCTCATTGAACCTACAACCTCTCCATGGGCATGTGAAGCTTTCTATGTAAATAAGCATGCTGAACAAGTTCGTGGAAAACTCAGATTGGTAATCAACTACCAAGATCTTAACCATTTCCTTGCTGATGATAAGTTCCCTTTGCCAAACAAAAGTGCTCTTTTCCAGCATCTTTCACATGCTAAGATATTTTCAAAGTTTGATCTCAAAGCAGGATTTTGGCAATTAGGAATCCACCCAGAAGAAAGGTACAAGACAGCTTTTTGCATTCCAGACCACCATTATCAATGGACTGTTATGCCTTTTGGTCTCAAAAATGCTCCTTCTGAATTCCAGAAAGCAATGGTAACTCTGTTCCAACCACTCCTGACAAATGCCTTGATCTATGTTGATGATATCCTTTTATTCTCAAAGGATGCAGAATCCCATGAAAAATTGCTTACTGAATTTTATAATTTAGTAAAAACTCAAGGGATAATGCTTTCAGAAAAAAAGATGATCATAGGAGTCTCCTCTATAGACTTCTTGGGAGTAAACATTTCAGATGGAAAATACACTTTGCAGCCCCACATTGCACTTTCTCTAACAGAATTTCCAGACAAGCTCATGAATACTAAACAGATACAGCAGTTTCTTGGAATTGTGAATTACATGTCAGATTTCATTCCAAAAATCTCCAGATACAGGAATTGTTTAGCTCAATTGTTGAAGAAATCTCCCCCAGATTGGAATCCCGTTCATACAGAAGCAGTTCAGCAGTTGAAAAAGTTAGCAGAAACACTTCCTCCCTTACAGATTCCAGGACCAGGCAAAAGAATTTTGCAGACAGATGCAAGTGATGAATATTGGGCAGCAGCTCTCTTTGAAGAAGCCAATGGCAAAAGAAACATTTGTGGATATAAAAGTCGTACATTCAAGTCCTCAGAACTCCATTATCATTCCACTTTCAAAGAAATTTTGGCAGTCAAGCATGGCATTGAAAAGTTCCAGTTCCACCTCCTCGGGCATAATTTTCTAGTAGAAATGGACATGTCCTCATTCCCAAAAATGCTCCAGTTCAAAAGAAAAATGCTCCCACACCCCCAGCTACTCCGATGGTCAAATTGGTTTTCACAATGGTCTTTCCAAGTCAAACACATCAAAGGTAAAGACAATCTTATCACTGATTATCTTTCTAGAAAACCCCCAGTTCTTGCCACAACCATCATTCCTCCTCCTTTATGTGTATATCCAGTCACAGATCCATCCTCATCCTCAAGCTCCACTTCAACTCCTGATGATATTCTCAAAATGATAGAAACTCTTCCTCCAGAAATCAAAGAACAAATAAAGAACCTGACCCTTCAAGCCAGATCCAAAAGAATCATTAGAACCCTCCATGATTACCTCAAAGAACAACAGAGTCATTTCCTTGCCATTTTCCCAAACATAGATGAACCATGGAAAACCCCTTTTGCCTTTTGGATAACTAATTGGACAGTTGCTCATTATCTCTACATGTGGTACTTACTCAATGAGTACTACTTGTGTCTCCATTTTGAACCAGAATTTTACTCATACATTTTCCCCCGTGAAAATAAGTATTTTTACAAGTTCTGGTCTGAAATCTTGAAAAACGATGCTCATGATGGTGATTGGTCCAAATATCCCAAAATAGAGCACCCACACTTTGGAGAAAAACTCACTTCTGCTTGTCTAGTTGCTAAGCTCAATTCCAAAAATGATGTTCGAGCACAAGGAATTCTTCACCCTGCAGAAATGCATTGGGTAACTAATGCTGATGGTACCCTTCATAAACACATGGACATATCTTGGCAATCTTGTCACTATTCCCTCACGATGGCTGAATCTCTTAATCAAGGAATTCTCCCTGAAATAGTGCCTACAGACCCAGATATATGCAGACAACAATGGCCACATGAAGATCATTGGGCAATGCCAAATCCTTTGATGGGACATGACGACCCTTACTACCATAACCATGATGGACATCCTGATTTTGATGATCTTGATGAAGAATGGTTTCAAGGAAGAGATGGATGGGATGACTAATGTATTGTAAAAGTTTATTGTAAAAAAAAAAAAATAAAAATAATAATAATAATAATAATAATAATAATAATAATAATAATAATAATAATAATATATATATCTATATAAATATAAGTATACCAAAGCCTCAGAAGACTTTCCATGCAAAACAAAATTCTTCCATCCAAAGACTTTGTTCTACCAACTGAAGACTTTTTACACCAATTGAAGACTTTTATGGACTTTTGCATGCAATCTCCACACTTGGATGTCCAGCACTTCTCAATTTTCAACACAACTGCAGGTTTTGTCCCAGTCCACATATCCCCCTTGTGACACTTGTCACCCCTGATTATCCAACTTGCCAGTTGTTTCTCCCCCCGCAGACAACCAATAACTGCTGGTCAGTAGCATCTCTGAATGAAGAAAAGATTGGTCAAATTATTTTGACCGTCCCCCACACTTTTGTACATTTGTCACGACTTATGTTGGCCCCTACTATTTACTGTACAACTTTCTTATCTTCAGATTGTAAGATATTGCTGTAATATATTGCCTATAAAAAGGCTCTTCGTCCCCTCAGAAAAGCAAGGAGTGAAAAGAGAGAAAGAGTGAGAAAGAAAACCCATTGTAATACCCAGTCTCTCTTATGCCTGATGTAAAAAAGTTGTTGAATCTAATAATATCCCTTAGTTTATTGTATCTTGTGTTGTGTTCCATTCCTTACGTAGATGTTATATTTTATACAATCTTAGCAATATATGCCATAAACCAGTTTTAATCTTTTATTCCATAATCTTCTTACACCTCCGTCTCTTTACATGTCTTTGTCCTTATCTTTTTGTTTATCTCTGTCCCTTTCTCTCCCTTTCTCTATCCTATCATCCTAGTTGGTATCAGAGCCATATGAAGATGTTTTCATGCAATTTGCCGTAACCATTTTCTTCCTCTTTTGATCAGTATACTTTGATTATTGTCCTGATTAGTATGCTCAGTGATTTACAGTTGCCACTATAAGTGGATCCTCTGTATCTATCACATCAGAACACTGGATTTGATAATCAAGTAGAACACTAAAGAGTTGCTCTTAATATTTTTAAAGAACCTAGTTTTCCTAAGTTATCTTGTGGACGTGTAAGCCTAGGTGTGGCGTTTGTGTCCTGTCAGATCTTAGGTAAACAGTTCTTTTCTTCAAGAAATACTTATGGCTACTTCATCAGATGCAGTTCTTGATACCACAATACCTATTGTTGACCCTCCTCTTCGTACATCCACTGCAAATAAATTAGACTACTTGTATGAAATTTCTCATGTACCTGAAGATAGTAAAATCCCTATTACTGATTTCCCTATTGTAAATCCCTATACTGTGTTTGATAAACCTCAAAATTCCTTCAAAAAATCCATAAAAAAGTTCTTAGGTCCTTCTCATCCTTCTACTGTTAAAGAATATGTCCAAGCCTCTAAGTTTGACCAGTACAATATTCCAGCCACTGAAAATGAAAATTTTATCACCTTAGCCCTTCCAAGAGAATTTGTTATTCCATGGCAAAAACAAGGATACACACATCTCCATTTTGGTGCAGTCAGATTGGCACTAACTTTCCATGGCAGAAAAGGACTCCCTGAAGCCTCTAGAATTTCACTACTTGATTCTAGGTTCTTGGAGTACCATAATGCAGTCATTGGTACGGTCCAGACTACCCTAAATGCGGGAACAGTCTTTGTTACTCTTTTTCCCAATTTCAATATGTCTCTTAAAGACCCTCACCTTTGTGATGCTCTTAAGGTGCAAGTTCAAATTACAGGAGCCTCCCAGGTGCAAGATACTTTTGCAGCCACACTCCATTACCAGTTAGCCTACAGACTTCAAAACCATGCTTTTGATGTAGCAGTTCCGGAGATGGCCCAATCTAATGAAGCCTTATTGATCCAAGTTGATCCAGGCATGACACCTATGTGTACATTTGTTCCAAGGCAGTTAGACAGAAACCAAATGACCTCTCTCTTTCCAGAATCATGGATTACAAAATATGAGATGCTTCACCAAGCAGTCAAGCCAGTGCAGTCCAACAATCCTTTCTTTGTCAAAAAAGAAAACGGTGATGTTGAAGTCAGATTCCTCACCAATACACAAGAAAAGAAGGAAGTCACAGTCTTTTCTACTCAGATTGCTATGATCCATCCGGTGTCATATGAAGGTCTAGATGGTCTTCAAATCAAAGCATTCAGAGAAGACGGACAGCCTTGCTATGAAGGAAAATCATCCTCTGGTCATATATGGTGGGATGTTTGTGATTGTGATGATTGTCGAGAAGAAGAAGTTTTTGAAAAAAGTAAGTAAAAAAAGAAGAAAAAGTCCTCCTAGCAGATTCTTAAAGAAAGATATGAAGCAGGAGATCCAGAAGTTGACCTCCTCGGAGAACCTTCGGGAAGGTTTGATTATTATGTCCTTTACCCCCGGACCAAAAAACAAAATCCATCCTCTCCCTCTCCATGTAAACAAAATCCAAGTCAAAACCACAAACCTCCTTTGACCCCTCCTTTGATCCCATACTACCAGAAAGTCCTCCCCCAAATACCAAAATGTCAGCCCAAACTAACCAGTCAAACTCATGATCAAAAACTCCTACCTTGCTATATGTTTGACCATGCTTCACCCTCTTACTCACAAAATTTCCCTCCTCTTGAGAATTTTGACCACCCCCAAGCCAACACCAAACATGTGTGGAAAATCAAAAATCCTGTTGGAACCAACCCAGATGGAACCAGGAAGCAAGTTTCCTCAGCCGAAGCAGCTTTAAATTGGCAAGCAGAAAATGCTGTGGCACAAAACCAGGTCCTTTCAAAGATTCTTGATAATCAACAAAAAATGACAGAAACGGTTGCTAACACCTTCTCGTCCTCAAACTCTCTTATCGAAGATTTAAAGAAGAAAATACAGTCAGTTGAGCAAGAATTGGCAACCATAGCCTCCACAGTAAAAGATTTCTCTGTCTCATTTCCACTCATCGGACAGAAAGAAAAAGAAAGAAAACAGCTGCTAGCACAACTTCAGTCACAGATCCATCCTCATCCTCAAGCTCCACTTCAACTCCTGATGATATTCTCAAAATGATAGAAACTCTTCCTCCAGAAATCAAAGAACAAATAAGACCGTCCCCCACACTTTTGTACATTTGTCACGCTTTGAATTAACATCATCCATACCATTGAAGGAGTAATACCGGCTGGAAGAGTGGATAATTCTTGCTTGGCTAAAAGCATGGTTTTGAAGTCTGTAGGCTAACTGGTAATGGAGTGTGGCTATGGTTGCCAATTCTTGCTCAACTGACTGGAGCATTTTTGGGAATGAGGACATGTCCATTTCTACTAGAAAATTATTTCCTACTCAGATTGCTATGATCCATCCGGTGTCATATGAAGGTCTGACCATGCTTCACCCTCTTACTCACAAAATTTCCCTCCTCTAGATTTCTCTGTCTCATTTCCACTCATCGGCAGTTATTGGTTGTCTGCGGGGGGAGAAACAACTGGCAAGTTGGATAATCAGGGGTGAGAAGTGTCACAAGGGGGATATGTGGACTGGGACAAAACCTGCAGTTGTGTTGAAAATTGAGAAGTGCTGGACATCCAAGTGTGGAGATTGCATGCAAAAGTCCATAAAAGTCTTCAATTGGTGTAAAAAGTCTTCAGTTGGTAGAACAAAGTCTTTGGATGGAAGAATTTTGTTTTGCATGGAAAGTCTTCTGAGGCTTTGGTATACTTATATTTATATAGATATATATATTATATTATTATTATTATTATTATTATTATTTTTTTTTTTTTTTTTTTTTTTTTTACAATAAACTTTTACAATACATTAGTCATCCCATCCATCTCTTCCTTGAAACCATTCTTCATCAAGATCATCAAAATCAGGATGTCCATCATGGTTATGGTAGTAAGGGTCGTCATGTCCCATCAAAGGATTTGGCATTGCCCAATGATCTTCATGTGGCCATTGTTGTCTGCATATATCTGGGTCTGTAGGCACTATTTCAGGGAGAATTCCTTGATTAAGAGATTCAGCCATCGTGAGGGAATAGTGACAAGATTGCCAAGATATGTCCATGTGTTTATGAAGGGTACCATCAGCATTAGTTACCCAATGCATTTCTGCAGGGTGAAGAATTCCTTGTGCTCGAACATCATTTTTGGAATTGAGCTTAGCAACTAGACAAGCAGAAGTGAGTTTTTCTCCAAAGTGTGGGTGCTCTATTTTGGGATATTTGGACCAATCACCATCATGAGCATCGTTTTTCAAGATTTCAGACCAGAACTTGTAAAAATACTTATTTTCACGGGGGAAAATGTATGAGTAAAATTCTGGTTCAAAATGGAGACACAAGTAGTACTCATTGAGTAAGTACCACATGTAGAGATAATGAGCAACTGTCCAATTAGACTGAAGTTGTGCTAGCAGCTGTTTTCTTTCTTTTTCTTTCTGTCCGATGAGTGGAAATTTCATACAAGTAGTCTAATTTATTTGCAGTGGATGTACGTATCTATCACATCAGAACACTGGATTTGATAATCAAGTAGAACACTAAAGAGTTGCTCTTAATATTTTTAAAGAACCTAGTTTTCCTAAGTTATCTTGTGGACGTGTAAGCCTAGGTGTGGCGTTTGTGTCCTGTCAGATCTTAGGTAAACAGTTCTTTTCTTCAAGAAATACTTATGGCTACTTCATCAGATGCAGTTCTTGATACCACAATACCTATTGTTGACCCTCCTCTTCGTACATCCACTGCAAATAAATTAGACTACTTGTATGAAATTTCTCATGTACCTGAAGATAGTAAAATCCCTATTACTGATTTCCCTATTGTAAATCCCTATACTGTGTTTGATAAACCTCAAAATTCCTTCAAAAAATCCATAAAAAAGTTCTTAGGTCCTTCTCATCCTTCTACTGTTAAAGAATATGTCCAAGCCTCTAAGTTTGACCAGTACAATATTCCAGCCACTGAAAATGAAAATTTTATCACCTTAGCCCTTCCAAGAGAATTTGTTATTCCATGGCAAAAACAAGGATACACACATCTCCATGACATGTCCATTTCTACTAGAAAATTATGCCCGAGGAGGTGGAACAGTCTGTAGGCTAACTGGTAATGGAGTGTGGCTGCAAAAGTATCTTGCACCTGGGAGGCTACAGGGAGAATGGTTTCAAGGAAGAGATGGATGGGATGACTAATGTATTGAGAGGGGAGCCAAGGACTTGGTGTTTTATGCAACAGTGTTATTTGGGGCTTGGAGTTCAGATGTACACCATGAATACATGTTAAAAATTTCATCATGCCATTTTGAAGGAGGGATATTGTCAATGGTGAATAGGTGTTTTGAACTTGTTCAGCATGCTTATTTACATAGAAAGCTTCACATGCCCAAAGAATTTTGCAGACAGATGCAAGTGATGAATATTGTCTGGGAGGGGCTGAAATGCCCACGTCTGCGTTTCAGCCCCTCCCACGTTTTCTTTTTTCTTTTTCTTTTTTTTTTCTTCTGTTTTCACGTAAGTAAACGCGTGTTGGTCACTGTTCATTGGTCATGAACAGTGATTTTAGGCCAATGAACAGTGATTTTAAACGTGAACAGTATTTTTTACCCATTAAAAAATTATTTTGCTACAGTATTTTTCAGTTTTCAATTTTCAGTTTTCAGTTTCAGCTGCATCCAAACGAAAAGTAGAACTAGAAGTAGTAAAAAGTCATGATTCAAATGATTTATAGAAAAAAACTCAATGTAAAGCAAAGAATTAGAAGAGCTTCTAGTTTATGAGTCTATGAACTGCTTAGAAATTGTTTTGATGGTGAACATAGGTTTTTTAAGGCTAGACTAGAGACTCCTAATAGGATAGATCTTTATCAATCACTCTTATTATCAAATAAATAATTAGGTAAATAATATTAATATAAAATATATGTGGACCACATTAAGTCCCCTAATGAAAATAATTTTTACGTAAAGGTTATCGACATTTTGTTACAGCCAAATTAAATTAATGTTACAAATCTGTACAACTCCCATCTCCTGCTTTCAAGTATGAGGGAGTATAATTCCCTTCAAAGCATCGATATTTTTTCTATTATTTTCTTAGGTTTTAGTTAATTTCATAATTAAGTAAAGAATATATTTAATCTTGTAAAAAATGAGTAGCACGGTAGCATTGGGAAGAAACTGAAAAAAGAAAAAAAGAAAAAAAAAAAAAAAGCCTATATATATAACTAGTTTTACTATGACTCGTGTAACTATGACTTTATCAATTTTGATGAAGCAAATTAGCTAGATAGTCATGACAAATTCCTAGCTTAAGAAATCAGTGAGCATGGATTCAAAAAAGTTATCCTTGTGCCTTGCTTTAGTAGCAAAGGGAAGAAGTGAAAAATACGATATATATGTCTTTACTATCTTAGGTTCAATTATTCAAAAATAATAATCGAATCATTTTAGTAAATTTTTTATTTGAAGAATCACTCAAATGGTTTCAAATCCTTTTTACCACCACACCAACAGACTCCCACACCAACTCCAAATCCCTTTTACACTGCCAAAAAGTAAACCCATAATCCATTGAATATTGTTATAAACCATAAAATTTTAGTTGGATTCAAAGGTCACTAATCCTACTAAACATGAGAGAAAGAGACTGTTTTTTGTTATAATTCTGCTTGATTGCCTCTTCCATTCAACGCAGATAAATTGGATTGAAAAATCTTCTGCAATAATATTGATCCATGGGTCAATTTTCTCAACAAAACAAAAAAGCGAACATTTTATTCAATGACTGAGAAAACTGAAAAGAGCAATAATTGTTTCCTTATACTCTAGAACACCTAAACAACCTCACGTAACTGATAGACCTACCATCACAGCATTCCAAGCATCTTTAATTTGGCTAACAAACTCATCATAACAATGGGCTCCATATGATAACACCTAAGAAAACTGAATCATAACATTATAAAATTATGATTAAGTTTTTCATACTTAATCATAATTTTAACATACTTAAAATTATGATTTAATAAAAAAATGTTTATTATAATATAATTTTTACAACAATATTACTTTAAAGTACCCATTTTATTTGTATAGTGGCATTAATTTAGCCAAGATTAATTGGCTAAAAGGATAACTACAAGATTAACCGTAATTATACTTAATGCATGTATGATTGTATTTACATTTCTAAATTAAATAATAGATATTCATTGGAACAATATTTAAATTATTAAATAATCAATAAATTTATTTGTAAAAAGCATAATAAAGTCACATTTTGATAGAATTAATTTTTATATTTGCTAATATTTGTATTTATAAAAAGAAAAATATGTTTGAGTACAAAAATATTTTCTTGATTATGTTTATGTTTATAATCTAGGGATTCAATCCATGATATTGAGCATTTACTTGGTCTAGTCTGTATGAACATGTGGCATTCTTTCCATGAAATAGTACATAATTCAAAGAATTGGGAGTCAATGCCTTGTGTCACACTACTTCATAGGGCCAAATTCGAATTTTCGAAAACATTGAGATGAAAAATAGTTGAAATAAAGTTTAGAAATTAGGTAATGGAAATCCCAACTTTGACAATTGAGGATTGAGCAGAGTGTAACTTTCGAAATCTAATTACATATGAGTAATATTGCCATGATGTTGAACTGGTGCATCTCAAAGGAATTATGGAAAATTGGATTTGGTGATTGTTAAGCAATCTCCTCGATATTCAAGCTTCGTTACTTCATCAACCCATATAATGAATTACTCTAAAATCTTCAACAATGTGAATATGTACAATAGTTGACGTTAGAAGTATGGATTGCAACAACAAAACGCAATTGTTACAGTAGTTCATGGGCAGTGATTTCATTTCTTGTTGCTACAATGTTACTTCTCCTTACTCTACCACAAACCATAAATTTAATTCATTTGTATACTTCTGCATAGGGGATGTAGGTTAGCTTTCAAGATCCATATTTTCATGCACAAAGTAAACATTTTTTTTTCCCAATAATCACAGTTAAAAGGTGTTGTAGTATCCCTAAAGTCATTTTCGTATTAATACCAACAAATTTGGGTAGAAAACACTTTCGAAATTAACAATTACACAATTAATTTCATTGAAGCTATCCAACGAATAATTAGTAAAAATCACTGGGATAAAAAGTACATTGTTTAAGTTTCTCCTAGGAAAAAACATTTTAACACCATATATTAAAAGCAGAATTATACCCATCCACGTAGTAAGACAATTTAGCAAGCCTAGTAGTATGCCATATTTGAAAAAAATCAGTGCATTATAAAAGTCCTCATTCATATTTTCAGAAACAGTTGGTCTATTTGAAACATAGACTTCTTCGTTGGGAACTTCAAAAGGTGTTAGGCAAGTTACAAGAATTTTAGGCTGTGTTTGTAATTAACAATTACACATTTTCATTAAACCTATAGAAGGAATAATTAGTTAAACTCATTGGAATCAAAATGTACATCGTTAAAGTTTCTTTTAGAAAAAGACATCTTAGCACCACATATAAAGCTACACTAGACCCATCAACGTAGAATAAGGGGTAAGAAAATGTAGCAAGTCTAGCATGTCATATTATATGACAATTTATGCTGAAATTTCAGTTTTCGATCAATCAATTTACATTTTCTTCAATTAAAGTAGACTATAAAAACGTATATAAGGGGACATGACAAAGTCTTACAAATTCATCTAGACATATATAGCGAAACTGAAAACTCAATGTGGGGTCCGACAATTTATAATGTCTTCAACTAAAGTCATTGCATGCAAACGTCTATTAGGATCCAAAACATTTAGTCATGGCAAAATGTTAAAAATGTCTTTATCAACTTTATTAAGTTGGAATCATTTTTCTCAAAAAAAAAAAAAAAAGTTGGAATCATTGGTTTAATATGAGCAGAAAGTAAATGAAATACGGATTTTTGTTCACACTTCTTGAACATATTTTCAAGCACGAGTACACATTTTTTCCCCAGTAATTACAGTTAAAACGTGTTGTAGTATCCCTAATGTCATTCTTGTATTAATACCAACAATTTGCATAGAAAACACTTTCGAAATTAACAATTACACAATTTCATTGAAGCTATCCAACGAATAATTAGTAAAAATCATTGGGATAAAAAGTACATTGTTTAAGTTTCTCTTAGGAAAAGACATTTTAACACCATATATTAAAAGCCGAACTATACCCATCCACGTAGTAAGAAAATTTAGCAAGTCTAGTAGTACTAGTACACCATATTTGACTACACAGGCATTTCATTCTATCATGATTCCATCAATCAATTTACTTGGTCTTAAAATCAAAGTAGACCATAAAAATCCAACATAAATAAGGGGACACGGATTTTTTTTTTTTTTTTAATCTAGCTAGACATATGTGCTAAACTGAAAGTCCATTTCTCCGTCTTACAATTTATAATGTTTTAAAGTCATTACCGAGGGTAAAGAATCTAGGCACCAATATTTTCGTCATGGAACTCATTATAAGTATATTAAAATTATTAACATAGTTTACTTCAAGTTAAACTTATTTGAAAGAATTATATAAAAATACTGTTTTTATTAAAAATCAGAAATCAAAAGCTTCAAATTAGTAGAATTTAAGGAAGTTTTAATATTTTTAATCTATTATAATTCTTATTTATAATAAAATTTGAGTTTTATATGATTTGCTTTCATCATGTAACTTGGAATTTATTTTACTGTTTGAGAGAGGTGACTTGGAATTAGTTTGAAATAAAAGCCACCCAATGCTATTTAATTTTTCATCCTAAAAAATAAGTGCTCCCTTTCACTATCAGTGTTTTCTGACCCTTTGAAGCTTCCCTCACGGCCTAAATCCTAACCACCAAATGAGTATTTTAAGTTAAAGCTAGCAAAAAGATTAATGCAAATAATTGAAAATAGATTATGAAAGAATTGTGCACTATCAAGTTTTGTAAGACCTTGTTTCTAAAAAAAAAAAAAAAAAGTTGTGTAAGACCTTACTCTTTTGTTCTCTAATGTTTAAGGTGGCCATATTATTATTCTTACTATGATTATTATTGACTTGTGGCTAATATTATTATAGAATATCAAATTCCATAATCTAATATTGATATGGCCATATGGGTTTAACTAGCTTAGGTTCTGTTTGATTAAGGATTTTTGTTTTTGATTTCAAAACAATATAAAGATAATTTTCAAAAAATAAAATGTGAAACTAGTTTTCAAAGAATAATTTTTTTCATTATATATGTGTTTGGCTTTCACTTTTGAGATCAATTTTCAAAATACTAAAAGCAAAAAAGTGATATTTGAAAGATCATTATTACTTTAGTTTTTTTTTTTTTTTAATTTTTATTCTTTAGAAAGTAACCTGTAGATTACTATTTTCTTTTTGGATAATGATAAGTTTCAAAATTAAATTATGGAGTCTATTGTTTTCAATTTATTAATAACTATGTCATTAAAAATATTTTTTGTATATTGAAAACATCATCTCTGCAGTTTTCCAAATCCTATTTTAAACAGAAATAATAGGAAATAATTTTCTAAAAATTGAATTTAGAAAACGTCTGCCAAAATAATAGATTCAAGTGCGATACCCACAATTTATTAATGATTTACAAAAAAAAATTGTATTAAATCTTATAGCCACACAAGCCCTAAGCTAGTTAATTTTTTTTTAGAAGAATAGTTAAAATACTTGATTTAAAAATACTAAATTTACTATCAATTTTATTATAAAATATTTACAAACTAACATGATGATAAATGTGATTGGTATGCATTAATTATATTATTTAAAAATTAGTATTTACTTTAATTTATTTTTTTATATTTAAAAGTTGACATATAATTTTATAAGGTTTAATATACTAAAATTTGTATTGTCCGAAAGTTATTCTTATACTAATACCAACAATATTAGGGTATAAAACACATCTGAAATTAATAGTTACACAATTTCGATGAATCTATAGAAGGATTTTTTTTTTTTTGGAGAAACAATAGAACCATTTTTTTTTTGAAACAATAGAATGAATAATCAGTAAAACTCATTGGGATAAAATGTACATTGTCAAAGTTTCTTTTCGGAAAAGACATCTGAACACCACATATAAAGCCAAACTAGACTCATCAACGTAGAATAGGGGTTAAGACAATTCAATAAAACATAATTATTACTGTTGTTATTATCTTCTTCTAGTTGTTAAAAGAAAATTTTGGGTTTAATATTATTCATCTAATATTATTATAAAAGAAAGTCAAATTTCATTGATGTTTTAGTCTGATAATAAAGAATTATCATACATATGGAAAGGACGCCATATATACTTTAAAATTCTATTGTATTTATATATTAAAAAAAACTAGTATGTAACCCATGCTACCGCATGGGAATAGATATAATTTAATAAAATAATGAAAATAAATATATTTCATTTTATTATTTAAGTGATACTATTGGTTTTGTTTATTTATTTATTTATTTATTAATCATGAGTTTAGTCATGTTTAAAAGATTTAGTTTATTCATGTTAATAAATCTTAGCATTATGTAATTTTTTAACAAATATTTTTATCATACAAAATTCTAAAGAAAGAATGCTACATAGACATATATATATATATATATATATATTCAAAATTGATTCATACATGGTACATATAGTTATAATTAAGTTGCTTTATCATAAACTATTTGTAGCAAAATATTTTAATAAAGCAAATGTGAATCCCATAATGTGCATCTCATAACAATATATAACAATAGAATAACGTGAATCTCATTAAAAAAAATTTAATCAATTAAAAATCACTAAAATTATGAGCATAAAACGCAAAGACAAATAAATAGGATAAGTGCTAATTGTATATATAATCTGCAAAATAACTTGAGTTCATATCTTCACCAATTGTATATAAGTCCGAGTTTTGATGAGTAAGGATCTAAGAAGACTGTAATTCAATCTTGAGAAGATTCTCATATTTAATAATTAAAAAAAAAACTATACATCTAAAGTCTACATTTACAATAAACACTATATATCTCTTTAACACTCCAAAGGAAAAAAAAAAAAAAAAAAAAAAAAAGAGTCCATCATCAATCCTATAAACCAAAAATTCTTAAGAGAAAGAGATTGAGAATATAGGACGAAAATAAATAGATCTAATGAAATAGAGAGTGAGAGCTAGATTATAAACCCCATAAAACTTGCAAACGTACAAAAAAAAATTAATAATAATAAAAAAATTAATAATAATAAAAAAATCATATCTAATTAACAATTACCTTGCATATGAAGCCTGCCTTTGTAATGGAGATATATAATTGATCTGCAAAACAGAGTGAGAGAAAGAGAGATTAGATTGAATTTTGCAGAGATGGAACAAAACAAAAAAAAAAATATTCTTGATAAAACAGATTTAGTAGAGAAGTAGAAATTGAACTTTGCACAGAGAGAGAGAGAGAGAGAGAGAGAGAGAGGAGGTTCGGATGAATATGAGCAGTAGAGACGTGTTTTTTTTTTTTTTTAAAGAAAAAATACATGAAATCAAAAAATTACAATGGAAATTTATGGAAAACCTCTTCTTATATAAGATATAGAAATATCCAAATACATGCATCATTGATATCGAGAGATCCTTTTCAAATTCCTTATCAAATTTCATGACATTCATTAAAGAATAGAAGAGTTGTATTGGAGATGGGGAGATGAACCTTGAAATATGCATATGTGAGGAGATGAACCTTGAAACACGTAGGTGTGATGAACCTTGAAATACGAAGGTGTGGAAAAAAAATAAAAAAAAGAACACACCGGAATTACAATTAATCCACTTAAATTTAGACAAATGGAACCACATGAATCTTGACACATGATACAAAATTAGGATTCTAATTTAGAATTCTAATTAGAGTTTCTCTCTGCTTCATTTATTATATATATATATATAGATTACATATTTTAGTTGAAAAAAATCATGTGCATTATAAAAGTCCTCATTCATATTTTCAAAAAACAGTTAGTCTATTTGAAACATAGACTTCTTCGTGGGGAACTTCAAAAGGTGTTAGGTGAATTACAAGACTTTTAGGTTGTGTTTGCAATTAACAATTACACATTTTCGTTGAACCTATAGAAGGAATAATTTGTTAAATTCAATGATCGTCAAAGTTTCTTTTAGAAAAAGACATCTTAGCATGCAAAGAAAAAGAAAGCTCATATGGGGTCTGACAATTTATAATGTCTTCAATTAAATTCATTGCATGCAAACGTCTATTAGGATCCAAAAGATTAAGTCATTGCAAAATGTAAAAAATGTCTTTATCAACTTTATTAAGTTGGAATCAAAGAGAGACTTAGCACTATGATGTCTATTCTGGTTTAATATGAACAGAAAGTAAATGAAATACAATTTTTTTTTTTTTCCACACTTCCTGTACATATTTTAATGCACAAGTATACACTTTTTACCCAGTAATAACAGTTAAAACGTGTTGTAGTATTTCTAATGTCATTCTTGTATTAATTCAAACAATTTTTGTAGAAAACACTTTTGAAATTAGCAACTACACACTTTTATTGAAGCTATTCAACGAATAATTAGTAAAAATCATTGGGAGAAAAAGTACATTGTTTGAAACTTTGAGTTTCTCTTGGAAAAAGACATCTTAACAACTTATAACTAAACCCATTAACGTAGATTAGGGGGTAAGACAATTTAGCAAGTCTAGTAATAAGCCATATATGATTATGCTGAAATTTAATTTTTTTCAGGATTCCATCAATCAATTTACATTGTCTTAAATCAAAGTAGACTATACAAATCCAATGTAAATAAGGGGACATAGAAAATTTTAAAGCGTTCAACTCTAGGATGAGTGGGTGCTATTGGATTGTTTCTTCGAAAATCATGGATCAATTCGTGTCACTAATTCACTATGAGTACAAATAGAGAAATGCTAAGTTTATAACATTTTCACAATAAATCTTAAGTAATAGGCTGTTAGGGATTGTTACTAGTGGTGGACAAAAAAATAATTTTAGTAGTAGGTTCAAATTAGAACTATTTATAACTTACCCTCTAATATTTGTTGGGAAAATATAATGAATATAATATTTCTCACATATATATGGGAGCTAGACTTCGAAGTCATCGAAAATGATAACTTGTGTCACTACGACACTAGCAAAAAATTGTGGTAAAGCATATTAGATAGCCATGACAAATTCCTAGCTTTAGATATTAGTGAGCGTAGTTTAACGTTAACAAATCACTTGACCCCTTTGCCTTGCTTTGGTGGTAAAAAGGGTAGAGGTGAAATATAAGACATACGTCTTAACGTTCAACTATTCATATAACATTGAATGATTTCAGTGAATTTTGACTTGCAGAACTACTCTAAAAGGTTCAAATCCTTTTTACCACCATACAAACAGACTCCCACTCTAACTGCAAACCCCTTTTCACACCTCCAGAAAGTAAACTTATAATCCATTGCCAATGATATAAGACAAGTTTTATTATATTTGAGAAAAAGAATAGAATTTTAGTCAGATTTGAGGTGACTAATCTTCTGAACATAAGAGAAAAAGACTTTTTTTGGTTTTAAAATTATTTCATTCCCTCTTTCATTCAAGAATTAAGATACATAGATTGAGACTGAAATAATCTACTTTAAAAGAAATGCACTGTTACACCTATCAGTTACATTTAAATTCAAATGTATCTCCTAACCCTAAACAGTGGCGAAATAATTTCCTGTATCTCGTAACCCTAAACAAGATTCCTAACTAATTTCTTGTAGTTGGTTTCATACACAACGAAACGAGAATTAAAGTGTAGGAGAAATTGGAGGGAACTTCCACCCATCATTAAGTATGGGATTAAGATAAGAGCATCAATGCATCAAATATGCAATGTTACAAGTATGATTTCAGTAGCCTTAAATTAGTCTTAATCATTTATACCCGCATTAATTATAAATTATTAGCAGTAAATAGTAGTAAAAAGAAAGAAAGCGAAAGTCACTGGAAATTTCTTTTAATAGATTATACACCATTGTTAAAAGGCGAAAACCACATTTTCGTCCCTATATTTTCACCCGATTTTCACTTTGGTCCCTAACTTTTATTTCCACCACTTTTAGTCCCTATTCTGGAAAACATGTCTCATTTTGGTCCCTGCCGTTACATCAGAAACGGAAAATGCACACGTGGCAAACAGAGTGTACTGTTGAGCTGACGTGGCCATTAAAATAATAATAAAAAATGCCACGTCAGCATCTAAATTAAAAAAAATTAATTTATTAATTTTAACTAAATAAAAAAATTAAAAACAGAAATAAAAACCAAAAATTCCATTAATTGAGATCAAAATGTGCTTTGAACAAGAACATCAAGAACACAAACCCAGAAACCCAGATCTAAGATTACATCCGTCACTGGTGCAAAGAATTACAGACTAATCTTGATGCAAACCTATACTGATAGGAGTGATGCCTCCATTTTTTTTCACACACAGCAAATCCATTCACACCTTAACCCATCATCTTATCAAATCATTCAAAACAATTCCTAAGCACAAAACAAAAACAAATCCCTAAAAACCCATAATCCCAAATCCCCAATTTCACATCCAAAAACGCCAAAACCCAAAAATCATCACGCCAAAACCCAGCAAATCACAAATCTCAAACACAAACCCAGAAACACAAATCACAAACACAAACCCAGCAAATCCTTACGGGTTCGATCACACTATTTTGGCACATGGGTTCGGTTACGCTCCCTCCATCAACGATTACAAGCTCGTCAAGGCCGTGAAAACACCTCTCGTCGCTGTGTTTTCGCTGAAAGGCAGCGCGTGGAAATTGGTCGAGGGCTTTCACTACGAGAAGCCGACTGAGGTATGGGAGGACCCACTCCCATGTGGGACTCATCTCAACAGCGCTCTCCATTGGGTATTCAAGCTTTGCAGTGGAAATGAGTGCGTCATCGCCGCCTTTGATTTAGAAACCGATACGTTTCAAGACATGCCGGTTCCGGCGATTTTTGTGTCGGGTTTCAGCACTGGGTTTTTGAAAGGGTGCCTTTATTTGATGGATCGTGACTTTGGCCTAAGGCGTCGAGATATTTGGGTCACGAAGGAGTACGGTGTGGGAAAGTCGTGGACTAAGATTTTGGTCGTGGACCCCTGTTATGTGGCCTAAGGCGTCGTTCATGTTGCTGGGTTTGTGTTTGTGATTTGTGTTTCTGGGTTTGTGATTTGTGATTTGCTGGGTTTGTGTTTGTGATTTGTGTTTCTGGGTTTGTGTTTGTGATTTTTGATTTGCTGGGTTTGTGATTTGTGATTTGCTGGGTTTGTGTTTGTGTTTGTGATTTGTGTTTCTGGGTTTGTGATTTGTGATTTGCTGGGTTTGTGTTTGTGTTTGTGTTTGTGTTTGTGATTTGTGTTTCTGGATTTGTGTTTGTGATTTTTAATTTTGCTTGTTAAATCTGGGTTTGTGTTCTTGATGTTCTTGTTCAAAGCACATTTTGATCTCAATTAATGGAATTTTTGGTTTTTATTTCTGTTATTAATTTTTTTTATTTAGTTAAAATTAATAAATTAATTTTTTTTAATTTAGATGCTGATGTGGCATTTTTTATTATTATTTTAATGGCCACGTCAGCTCAACAGTACACTCTGTTTGCCACGTGTGCATTTTCCGTTTCTGATGTAACGGCAGGGACCAAAATGAGACACGTTTTTCAGAATAGGGACTAAAAGTGGTGAAAATAAAAGTTAGGGACCAAAGTAGAAATCGGGTGAAAATATAGGGACGAAAATGTGATTTTCGCCTTGTTAAAAAAAGTGATGTTTACATTGTTGTTGTCTTTTGCAACAAAAAGTAGTAGTGGACCAGTGGTGTACGGTTTTAATTTCTGAAAAGATGGGAGATAATTAAAACATAAGAAGTAGTACAATCATTGACTAGGCCTATTGTTATTAGTTCTTAATAAAAATGATTGTGAATAATAAATCTAATTAAAAGTGATATTATTTTATCATGACAAGTTTCTCGATAAAATTGATGAGAACCACCACGTAACTAGCATAAAGTTGTTTTTACAGTGCACGGTTTGCACTGTTCTCTCACTATGCATATTTCATTACCTGCTTCCTATTAATATGATTTATATATTGTTCACATTTAATAAAAGTTCTTTTTTTTTTAAATATTAAGTATTTTTAACACACATGGAAAGAGAGGGGAGAAGGTCTTAAGTGAACCTATTTGGCATTAGCTTCAATTTGGCATTTTTAGTTATTATGTACAGTTTTTTAAAACTTCTTTTTTTTTTTATTATTCTTTCAAATTGTTTTCAAGGTATAAGTATACTTTGGAATATTTTGTGTAAAAATTTTCATCAAAAAATTTGATAAACTATTCCTAGACACACATGAGTTTCATAAAAAAAAACGATTGTATTATTGCAAATGTCTTACGCCAAGGACAAAAACTAAACTCAATTCAGACTAAAAAGTCTAAGAGTTATGGAAAGATACTATTTTCACGCATAAAATGTCAAAAAGTTATATTTTTAATAAGCAAAAGTCAAGAAGTTAAAGAAGATAATACTTTGTATGTAGCATTACTCACGTGAGAGACGTAACTTGAAAACAATATATTGTCCTTAAAGTTTGTGATTGTGTTAAATAGTTTTGTTTTCTTCACTATAAATGACATTACTCTTTTTCCAACAGGTGATTACATAATTAGATTATGTAATCATATATAAATAGTTTTGTTCTCCTTACAAAAAAACATTTGGAGATTACATAATTTCCATATGGTTTTGATTGGTTTAATATTTATGAAAGGTATCAATTGGAAGGAGTATTAAAATTTTTTATTTAAGTTGTGAAAGCTAAAACATATTGAAACATAAAAAATCATTTGTAAAATTATAAGACCTTTCGCATATGCTATGTGAGAGCTATGAAATTGTGCATTACTAATCAACTATTTAGTTAGGTGATGTTGGGTGAAGTGGTATAGTTAATGTTGGGTAAAGACACATGTCAATTTTTTAAAGAATCACCTAACTTTGAGTTACATTAAACCAAGAAAAAAAAAATCCGTATGTACAATGCAATACGTCATATGCGAAGTGGATTCTAGACAAGTGATTTAACATAAATAATAGGTCTAGAGCCCAATCCGTCAATTTTTAGCATTTGGGCCCCCAAAATCCAAGCTCTTCAACACCAGCTGACTTGAGCCCTATTTGTGTTGTATAAGCTTAATAGAAATGAATGTTATTGTTCAAACTATAACATGGTGTCAAGGTCTTATTGCGTAATTTCATGTGTTCTTTTTTAGTAAGAAGAAAAAAACATCGGCTTGATGGACAGTTTTATGAAAACAATCTAAGGGTGATGATTTCTTGTCTAAAAGTTATTTCGGGAGAGCCAAATATTCCATAATCAGCAAAAGGCTTTCAATGTGTTTCCTGGTCATAGAGAAGGAGTTTATATTTTCATACAACCAATCCTGTAAAGATTAGAAGAAATTCGTTCGAAGATTAATGGGGAGATGATTCCACATGAATTTGGCTCGACAATAGTCCCTTAACATTTGCAAAGTGGTTTCCAGTTGATGGCATCTCAGACAAACTTGTTATTTTAATATGTAGATTAGACAACATTGTTAAGAAAAAGTGATCTTTAGATTATTGTTATCTTTTTCCATTATGAGTCCAAATTTCATGGGCAACAAAAAGGTGTAGTGGTTTCCGGTTTTAATTTCTGGAAAAAGTAGTTGTTGACCCATGCATGCTTCTGTGTGTTTATGTTTTTTTTTTTAATATAAAAAAGGCTAAAATCCAAAATTGATTATCTAAATTTCAACTTTTGTCATTTTAGTCCTCTAAGTTTCAGTTTTGTCATTTCAGTCCTCTAAGTTTCAAATTTTGTCAATTCAGTATTCTGTTACCCTTCAGTTAAGTGCTGCCGTTAACTAAGCCAAACTTAACGACGCCATTTTGGGCTTTTTAAAAAAAAAAAATTCATAATTTAAAAAAGAAAAGAAAAATTACATATCCTACTCATTCTAACTCAAGTTCCAGTAAGCCTTCAATTGAAGAGCTCCCCTGCTGCATAGAAGATGTTAAATATGAATTATTGAAATATGAATTAGATATCACAATTGAGCAGCGGAACTATGCAATGAAGATTGCAAAGTTGAATGCTAAAATGCTAAACGCGGTGGTATCTCAAGTCCTACACAACAATGAACCCAATGACATGGCACATCTAAATTTGGTTGAATGACCATGAAGGTTGTGGTAGTAGATTTTATTTTGTGTTGTGTTGGGATTTTTGTGTGTGGATACATGTGTAATTGTTATGTACGCAAAACTTGGATGTGTGTATGTTAATATTTTGAGAATTGAAATTTATGGATGTGCATATATGATGTGTATAGGTAATTTGAGAAATCCAATTGTATTATAGGTATATATTTTGACATTTTTTCTTGAAAATGTTTTACATTGGGGAGCCAAATATAGGGAAATATTTGCTGGAAATATTCTTTTACATGCAAGACCCAACACTAAAAATACTTTTACGGCGTATTTTCTGGAACACAATCAAATAGTTGAAAATATTTTCCTTTCCGTAAAATATTTTCATGTGAAAATATTTTACACTTGGAAATTATTTTATGTGTTGCCAAACACAGCCTTAGTAACAATGAACTACTTTCATATAATAAAAATAATGTCAGTAATAGACCCATTTGAAATTAATAAATATTATTTCAATAAAAACTTATTATCATAACAAGATGTAAAAAAATTTTTCCCTATAATTTATTATAAAAAAAAAACATAAGAGTTGTAAAAAACTTTATGTCCCTATAATTTATTTTAAAAAAACATAAGAATTGCTTAATAATTTGAGAAGTGTTAATTTAAAAAGTACGAGAGAGAGAGAGAGAGAGAGAGAGAGAGAGAGAGAGAGAGAGAGAGAGAGAGGAGATGTTTTATGTGAGAACGAAAAATTCTTAAGCATGCTGAAATTGTTGGCTAGTTCTAGTTTATACCAAATATGGAATTTGACCTAGCCTATTTTCGTTTTTTTTTTTTAAGGGATAATTACAGTAAACCCATATGTGGTATGATCCGTTTTCATTTTGCCTACTAGTGGTTCAATCATTTACACTTTGCCCACTAGAACTTCAATCCATTATTTATCTATTACCCACCTCTGTTAAAATCAAGGGTAAAAATGTATTTTATCTTCACTTTTATGTCTCTCTTCTCTAAAAACAAAAAATAACATAAAAAACTCAAACAAACAAGATCAAAGAGGGGGTTTTGTAACTTGGGTTCAAGAACACACTTGCTCTTGGTATGAATAGTCTTGAGCCAATCAATCCAAATAAAATTTTCATATTCGCACAAATCCTAAAAAACATTTACAAAAATCCTACACTTGAAAGTGCTCTACTCTAATTTCACAAAAATCCTTTCAGAAACTTTCAGTTATTCACAAAAATCATACATGGCTTTACCTTAATTTTCTCTCAAATCTCAAACCAAAACCAAAGCAAACCCCTCTTCAAAACCCAAACCCACCACACCTAGCAACACAAACACAGGCCCACTACACCCACAGCAAAGAAAATAAGATAGCAGAGAGAGAGAGAGAGGTGGATTGAAGTCACAGTCGGAGCCAAACTCAACAAGAAGGAACCTATGGCCAAAGCTAGAACCTGCACTGCTGCAATATTAGTTTGTCATTGCTCTGTTCATCACCACCATTGCTTTGTTCACTGCTGCTACATTGGTCCGATTCATTCGTCTTCCTCAACTAGCCACTCACGCTCATCCAAGCTCTCTATTCGGTCAACCATCTTTGTTCCTTCTCACCGACCCATCTCTCCCCTAGTCACCCTCTCGGCAAGCCATCTTGCCCACAACGCAATCTTCGAACTCGATGGAGAGGAACGAAATTGATATTGAAATTTTCGCTGCAACCACTGACTACAATGGCATCGTTTTTGGTTGACGGTGGATTGTGGGTGATGCCGTGAGTGGGTTGGGTTTGGAGAGACGGAGAAGTCAGAGAGATAGAGATGAAGAAGGAGAAAAAATAATAAATAAATGAAGGAGATGGGTCTGGAAGCTATTGTATTTTTTATTATTTATATTTGATTTGTATTCCTCCAATTTATTCTCGTAGAAGTTCTTCAACAATAAAAAACCCTAACTTTTTTATTTTTGTTATGTTTGTTTTTTCTTAAAAATTTGTTTTTCTAACAACAAAGGAAAACATGGGTAATAGAGTCCTAACGGAAATTAGCACAGGTGGGTAAAGTGCAAATGATTGAATCACGGGCAGGCAAAGTGAAAACGGATCATGCCATAGTTTACTGTAATTATCCATTTTTTAATGTAAAATGCTCATGTACATGGTCATTAAAAAGGTGATTTGAGGGTTAATTCAAATGGTGTATATACTTTAAAACTAATTGGTATTTTTTTATATATTGTTTTTGCTGTGAAAAAGTAAACTAATTGGCTTATATCTTGGCTTGATGGGAAAAAAAAAATCATTACAGAATGTACTGTTATTACTTCAAATTATATCACAACTAAAAAAAAAATAAAGGATGCATTGATAATTGATAGGCCCAATTGTTGCACCAATCTTTGTCGAATCACGGATGCCTCCGTCTATAGACGAAACTCTTGTATCTTCCCTAAGGTTACCACATAGACTTGGTTATGGTTACGGCTCAAATCCAATCCAATTCCCTTCTAAATGTGTTAGGCTTTTGCTTTAGGTCCAGCCCATGCTGTTTCTCCTCTCTTTTTACTCCATTGTACATTGGGTGTCCATACATTGGCGTCGTGTGAGTTCTAGTTGATCCATTACCCAATGACCCATCTGCCCGTAGTAATAGGCATGGAGCTCAATGTATCATTCCATCATTTTGTGAACAGATATCACGTAGTATTTATAGTTGGGCCTCAACAGAATAGTACTTGAACGTGGATTTTTTTTTTAATGAAAATACTATTGCACGTACTTAAGATTATTACGTACTTAAGATTATGAGAAATACACTAGCGCAATGGATACAAGGTTCAAAGGAAAGCGTTACATTTTTCAAATTACTCTACTGAGAATCAGGCTGTAACCAAAATAAGTAAATTAACCGATCGGAACAAGCAGTGAATAGAGAGATTAATGATCTATGTTCGTTAAAAATGTTGCTCACACTAGAAGCAATCTGGTACCTGAGGAATCAGTTGCTTTATAAGTGGGGCCAGTTGCTTTATAAGTGGGGCCATGCACGTTAACATTATGAAACCACCCAATACATTGAGAAGAGAACTATGGAACGTGCTGTGATATTATCCAAGGACAGGAGGGACAACCCAGAGTCAAAAGTAAAATGGTTGGGAAACTCCAGAGGAAGGATGGATTAAACTCAATGTGGATATTGCAGTGTCTGCAAAAGTAAACTATACGGAAGATTCGAGTGATTTGGGTACCCAAACTACTCTTAATGGGTTCAAATCCTTTAAACCACCACTCCAACCGGCCAACTCCAAAACTCACTTTACACAACCAAAAATCAATCCCACAATCCATTGAAAATGTTATAAACTGAGTTGTATTTGAGAAACAAAATAGATAGAATTTTTATTTGGTTTTAACGTGACTAGTCTCCTGAACATGAGAGAGAGACTTTGTAACTCATTTTGTGAAAAATAAAAAAATAATCATTCATTTTGTAATTCATTGTGTGAAAAATATTGTCAAATTTTGTGTACTCAAAACTAAAAGATGATGCAATGTAAAGTGTAAACTCTACCAACTAGAGCATTTGCATTAGCTTGTCAAAATATTATTATTTATTTTAATAAGAAAACTTATTTTTTCTATTTTACTTACTAACTTTTCAAAGCACCCTACATCAAATTATTTATTTTAAATTACATTTCATTAAAATATCAAATTTTCTTATTTTTTTAATTGTTTATCTTTTTTCACACACAATAACCATCTACTCTCTTTCTTCATCCTTAAGACACAAAAAAATAATAAATTAAATACAAAATATACAGTGTCAGTGTAAATTTACAGGGTTATTTTAACAAACTTGTAAATTTACATAATTATATACAGACTAATGTAAATATTACATTATTTTTAGACAAAATTGTGTAAATTTTAAGCATTTTTCTATTAACACAGACTCTGACAGACTGATAGACATGACACAAACCAAGTTTAATGTTATTATATCACATAGAAGGATAGACACGAAGGTCCCTCGATGCAGCAAAACACAACCACAAATGTAAACACAACACACAAAGTCTCCCTCCCCTTAACGCCTAACAGCAGACCTGCCCAATGCCGCAGAATTCACATTATTGACAATGTGATCTTCAAAACACAACACACAAAGTCTTCCTCCCCTTAAAGCCTGATAGCAGACCTGCCCAATGCCGCAGCCTAAACATTCATTGTATTTGAGTTCAAATATCACTAGGAGAACAGGGCCAGCTGAGTCATGAAGCTCTTATAAGGGGGTACCTGGCAATAATTCAAACTTTCAAGACATAGCAAATTCATAAGTTATATTAGTTACCTCCAACCACTGGTAGGATCTAGTTAATTCATAAGTTGAAATGCCACCATTAGTATTCTGCAGTGATCTAAGAACATCCATTAGAATGTTTATAACTCAACAGCTACTGAATTGCATAACTAATCTGCTCACAATACCAGAGACAAGCAAACTAAACAAAAAAAATATCACAACAAAATGGAAGAACAATAAAGTCTGGTGCACATATCATGCAGAAATGTTCGTATACAGAACTCTTTTCTTTTAAGAATTACATAAAATTTCAAAGTGCCACATTCTATTCTATGTTTACTTCACACCTTCAGATGTATGATTCTGGAAAGAGTAATAAAACATTAAAACAAAAATACAAAAAAAAAAAAACCCAACATGCTTATAACCAAATTTAATACTCTGCATATTATCTAATCCAATCAACACTCTTTAAGGCATTCATGACATTAAGATATGCATACGAAAAGCTATAGGGTAGACAAACTACATCCTTTGTTGGAGGAATTTCTTTTCCTCTTCCACTATTATCTTCTGAAGATATCTATCCGAATAAAAAAGAACCAGAGGTATGAGAATTATGAACTTCAGAGTAATGTCTACATTTTTCAGAGAAAATAAGACAATAAATGTTCAGGTTAATATTTTCATCATTTGTGAATAAACGATAAATCCTTGGATGTTCAGAGTTCAGTACTGCCAACACCTACGTTCTTTAAATACTTAAATAATTAAGCAAGCCCAAGCTGAAGGCACAATTTGCTGCCATCAGTGAGGGAAATGTACATATTAAAAATTACTCTAGTCACTTCTGCCCAGATGAACAGAGCCTTGAGTTAAACGGCTGACTTAAGTCAATTACAAGAATCATGAGAGTAAACTATTATGTCTTCTCTCAATCTGTTAACATTTTTAAAAAAAATTGCTGTGTCAGCAACTTTGGGCTTCTAAACATGCAACATATCTAACAATCACCTGTAAGGAAAGGAGAAACATTTACAGCATCATATAACCACTTCACATCTAATGACTTCCCAACTGTTTCTGATGGGAATGTTGATAGTAATAAAACAGCCTACACAAAGAAATAGATATCAGAAATTTTTTACATTATATAGTATGGAACTGTTTGTTCTAACTTTACCTTCAATCCTTCTGCAGTGCAATCAGAAATAGGCCATCCATGATCTGCAGTTGAGAATGGCCAAGCACCTTTTGAATGTGACGATACCAAAAATTCAGATCTCCAGGACAATCTTCTAAGACCTTCAAAGCAAACCACAATTGGTCATGAAAAAATGAAAAGAATAATTTTAAGATATAATAATAAAAAAAATCTGCAAAAGAGAACCTGCGAATCCTTTATGTAGTCATGTGCTTTTCTTAAAGTTGCTCCATATTCTTCAGCAATGTTAGTTGATATAATCACTTGAATAGCAAAAGAAGTATGCCATGATTGACTCCCATTATAACCCTACATCAAAATTAATACAAACACACAATGTATAATTCTCAATATTTGAGGTAGTGAAACATAATCATGGGCTCTATATACTTCATTGAACAATTAAAAAAATACTAAGAAGGTCTCTCCCCCCCCCCCCCCCGGCGCCCCCGTGCAGAGAGGAGGGGGGGTGGGCGGGGGGAATACTGAGAGAGAGAAATGCTTGTTAAGTCAGTTAAAAACTGTTTAACAGTAAATGTCTGCACCTGCATTTTCATGCCATCTTCAGCAATCCACAAATAATCAAAGATTCTTGGAAGATGTAATTTGAATGCCTGAGTTTGGATCCTCCGCCCAACAACAAAGCATATTCAACACCTGCATCATCCACAAAATACAAGGCCAATAGCTCAATGGAACTACCAACAAGTACAGTGAGTGCCTTTGAGGAGAAAACATTTTGTTAGACCAAAGAGAAAACTCTCGGGCTCCACTAGTTTTCCATCCTACAATCACTCCAACTAAACACCCAATGAAATTATTTTTTCCACTTTTCTCTCCCCTTTTTTGATCCTCCTAAAATCACCCCAACCAATTGGGGCCTAAAGAGAAATATAAAAATTATATTGTTAAAGTTTCTAAATGGAAACTACAGGAAAGATTGGAGTGATTTGGGCAACCAAACTACTCTTAATGGGCTCAAATCCTTTAAACCACCAAACCAAAAGGCTACCACTCCAGCAGTCGAACTCTAAAACTCACTTTACATAACTAAAAATATTATGAACTGAGTTGTATTTGAGAAAGTAAATAGAATTTTTATTTGGATTTAACATGACTGATCTCCTGAACATGAGAGACAGAGACTTTTTTTTTTTTTCCTTAGTTCTGCTTCATTCCCTCTTCCATTCAAAGTACATAAACAAGACTGAAATAATCCATCAGTTACAATTAAATTCAAATTGAAAGATAATACAATTGATCTTTTACTCCTAATCCAGTGCCACTTATTTATCCTCATCTGCTGCTGCACTGAAATTCAATCTGATCCAATCTATTGCAGTGTCATCCCTTACTCCAATTCTCCATCGTTGCGGCTCGGCAACTGTGATATCTCTTGTGATGACATAAAAGAAGCAGAGTTTACTTAGACAGTTAGACATGTTGAAACAATGAAGGACAGATACGTGTTCATAAAGTTGGAACTTAGAATAGTGATAATAATACTAATTTAGACGTCAAGAAAAAATAATTGCAGCATATGAAGATAATAATAATAGTATTAAACTGTTAATAATATATCATTAGTGGTAGAAAGGATGATAATGATTTTGACGTCAATAGACAATAGTAACTATAATCATCAAATGACCTATTGTACTGTCAAAACAATGTAAGTCTTTTTCCTAGAGAAACAAATTGTGGTAAAAGTGGTAGATTTATTTGCATAGTAAAAGAGAAAAGTTGGGAACAAAAGAATTATTACCAGTTAGTTTTGAAGCTGCCTCTGAATTCTGGCCATATTCACTGATATTGCCACATATAGCCTGTCTTTGAAATCGTTCAAGAACCTGAAAAATGCCACTCGCAGTGACATATTCAGTACTAATGTGCCAACAACTCCCCAAAAACCTGCGATAAATCCAAGGGCCACACTAACATAAAATCCCATGGATATAAACCCTTCTCTCTCATCTTGCATGCCAGCATGTTCTCTACTCCTGTTCATAGCTGCATTTTGAGCTATTTCTTCCCCCGGACATTTCTTTCGAAGCGGGGCTCCGCAAAGATTTGGATTCCCCTCATATGAGGATGCATTAAAGGTATCAAGTTGAGGGCTTGTTGGAATTTTTCCTGACAAATCATTGTTTGACAAGTCCAAGACACTTAGACGATCAATATGAGAAAGGCTTGAAGGAATTCCACCGGAAAGCTTGTTCTTAGATAGATCCAAGGCATCTAATGATTGTAACATATCAATCTCTGAAGTGATTTGTCCAGTTAAACGATTTCTTGAGAGATTTAAGGAAACCAATCCAACAAGTTCCACAATTTCTCTAGGAATTTGCCCAGTTAAATTGTTGCTCGAGAGATCAATGCTTTTTAACAGTCCAAGAATATTTTTATACTCACGCTCTTTTCCTTTCCACATAAAAAACATACGATCAATATAAGAAATTATGTATCCCAAATTGCTGAACCATGCTATAGAAGAAAGGCCGATGGTTGCATTTGGACTATCTTTTTGAGTCAAAGTGTGAAGGTTGTTGAGGCATTTTGGTATACTTCCCAAGATTTGGTTTAAAGCGAGGTCTAAAACTTGAAGATGTGCTAGATGGCAAAGATGTATAGGTATGCTTCCATTGAAGTGATTGGATCTAAGAACAAGGATAATTAAATTTGGATAACTAGTCCCTAACCACATCGGTATCTGTCCTGTCAGAGCATTGTCTCCAAGATTGAGGAAGATCAACTCCTTGCAATTATTCAAGGAAGAAGGAAGTTTCCCACTAAAACTATTGTTGCCTAAATCCAGTGTTACAAGCCCATGTAGAAATCCCACCGAGCTTGGGATTGTCCCATGAAAATGATTGTTTGCCAAATTAAGAATCTTTAATCCTTTAAGATACATCCAACATGAGTCAGGAAACTGACCTGATAACCTGTTATTGGAGAGATCTAGAATCTTCAAATTCACATTTTCAACTTCACATAAGGAAAAAATTGTGCCTGAAAGGATATTCTTGGAAAGATCCAAATGTGCAGATTCAAATAAAAATTTTGGTATTCTGCCACTAAGTTTATTTGAACTCATGTCTATAATTGGGGAAAAAGTAAACTCCAATGACAAATTTGGAATTTGGCCACTTATTTGGTTATAAGACAAATTCATATAATATAATTGAGGAGATAAGACAAAATTGAAATTGGAAAGGCTATCTGAAATTCCAGAATTGGAAATATCAAGATAATAGTAATTTTTTTGAGTTTGAAGCCATGTTGGGAATTGAGGGCCCAGTTTGCAAGACCTTAAACTTATCTCATCTAATTGGAAACGTGGAATCCAATCAAAGCTGAAGTTGAAAATCAATGAGGGATTAGACAAGTACAAATGCTTCAATTTTGTGAGGTTTGAGAAGTGGGCATCAGAAATAACACCTTCCAATGGATTATCTTGAAGATCTAGAGACTTTAGTTTGGATAGTTTTCCCAAACTTTCAGGTATTGTCCCATTCAAATGATTTTGAGAAAGCGATAATACTCCCAATGATGGAAATGTTGTGAGAACAGGTAACGATCCCATGATTTGATTTTGATCAAAAGACAAAAACTCTAGGTTGGATTGTTTTCCCAAACTTTCAGGTATTGTCCCATTCAAATGATTTTGAGAAAGTGATAATTCTCTCAATGATGGAAATGTTGTGAGATCAGGTAACGATCCCATGATTTGATTTTGATCAAAATACAAAACCTCTATTGAGTGGTTTGCACACCCGGTCAAGTTATGAATAAAATCAAGAAGCTGTCCGCTAAGATGGTTCCTTGGTAGAGACAATGTTTTCAAATTACACATACCACCAAAGGCTTTTGGTATCCCACCTTCAAACTCATTAGAATCAAGATGGAGATGTGCAAGAGAGTTTATTCTGGTAAAATCATCTGGAATTAAACCTTGAAATTGGTTATTCCAGAGATAAAGTTCAACAACACTAGTGTTGGAGTTGAACAACCACTCCAGTACTGAAGAAGAAGAAGTGAGATTATTATAAGAGAGTTCGAGGACATCAAGAGAAGTAGAAGAATTGACAAGGGGAACAGAGAAAATATTCGGAAGATTACAAGAGTACAAGTGCAAGGATGTCAAATACGGCAGCTTATTCACAACATGGAGCCAGTTATTGACTTTGCTCAGGTTAACAGTACTCATGCTAAGGAATTCTAAAGAAGAAAGTTGAGGGAGCCACTCGATGTTTTCAGGTTTATTAAAATTATTCCAGCCAAGACCAAGGTACTGCAAGTTGGAAAGATTCCCAAGCTGGAAAGGTATATTTCTTCCGAAATTAGCACCATAAAGGTCAAGGTGTATTAAGTTGGACAGAGAACCAATCCATTTTGGGATTTGGCTGTAATTAAAATCATTGTTGCTCACGTCCAAATAAGTCAAATATTTCAACTCAATCAAGGAAGGATTAAGTTTACCTCGCAAAGGCCTTGAGAGAAAGTAGTCCGAGACATTGAGATTGAGCCTGATGACGTGGCCTGTTTGGTTGCTACACCTGACCCCACTCCACATGCAACAATCTTGATCGGAGCTCCAAGAAGAAAGATGGCCATAGTCATCAATAAGGTCTTGTTTAATCTTGAGAAGAGCTTGTCTCTCATGCTCTTTGCAGCCAAGGTGAGTATCTGCTAACCCCAAATTATTTCCAATAGTTGGTTTCATGCAAAACAAAAAAAGGAGAATTAAAGTGAGGAGAAATTGGAGGGAACTTCCACCCATGATTATATAGGATGAATGTAGAAGATCAATAACGCACAAAATATGCAGTGTTACAAGTATGATTTTACTTGGAACCCTTTCTTTATATACATTCGTTGATTGCTTTCAGTAGGAAGTATTAGCATGACGAAGTCGAAAGTCACAGGAAATATCTTTTATTACACCAGTCAACATTACTATTTTTTTTTTTTTTTTGAATGGGTAAGAATTATATCAAAAGAGAAAGTCCAGAAGCAACAAATTTTACAAAATTGTTTTACACAAGCAGATGTAGTATATTTTTAATGATAGGCAAAAACAAATGATATTAGTAGTAGATTTAAATAAAAAACAATAAATCCTTGTCAAGTCAGTTTATAAAATAAATTGTCATTTATTTTGCAACTCAAATTGTGTGAAAAATATTGTCAAATTTTTTGTGCACTCAGAACCAAAAGATGAAGCAATGTAAAGTGTAAATTCTACCAGCATTTGCATTAGCTTGTGCAAAAATTCCTATCTATTTTAGAATAACAACTTACTTTTTCTATTTTACTTACCCACTCTTCAAAACACCCTAAATCAAATTATTTATTTTAGACTACATTTCATTAAAATAACAATTTTTTTATTTATTTATCTTTTTTCACACACAATAATCACCATTTAATAAATTTACAAGGTTATTTTAACAAATTTGTAAATTTACTAATTGTACACAGACTAATAAAAAATATTTTTAGAGATAAAATTGTGTAAATTTTACACATTTTTCTATTATACATGAACTAATCGACATGAATGATTATAAAGCTGCTGAAACCTCTATATTGCAGGTTAAGTGATTCAGAGTTTTTTTTTTTTTTTTTTGGTACTTACAGCTCAGCCATTGATGAAGCTTCAACCTCAGACATTGAGATCGCACCACTATTTGTTCTTATTCTTCATTTCAGTCTCGCTCGCCTTCTCTCTCTGCGTTTTTGCCGACCGCTGTTTCTGCATATTTTTCTTTCTCTGCGTTTGTTTGTGCGTTTTTCTCCTTTGAACGGACTCTAGAGTCTTCTGGACTCTTTGAAGGTGATTGACCACTTTTCTGTCGGCTACTAAATGCAAGCTGTCAAACACTCTTCTTTAAATTTTATAGGATTAATAATCAATTTTTTAATGGTTTGCCTGACCACTCTTTTAGCTTTGTTTATTTTTTATTTTTCTACTTTAACTAAATACATGCTGTCAAGTCAATTGTCTACTACTCTTTTCAAAATTTTATAGGGCTTTGTTTTTTATTTAATCAATTTCTTAATGCTTTATCCGGCCACCCCTTTAGCAGTTTATTTTTAAAAATTTCATAAATAGTTGAATATTCAAATGTGCTTTGGCCTAAAACAAATTGTTAGATAGTCAAACGTAAGTGGTGACTTTAAACCCCTCAAAGATGAAAATCATAGGAAATTTCTTAGCTTAGGCCAAAAAAAAGTAGCAAATTTTGATTTCGGTAAAGACTAGACCTAGTTCCCGTGTTCAAGTCTTTCACGTGGGAGAAGAATTTCATTGATGGCAATATTACTATTTCCAGCCATTTTGGTATCAATCTCTTTCTTTCAGAGGCGTGATAGTTATTACAGTGAAACACATACTTGAGCTGGAAGTAGTAAAAAGTCAAGGTTCAAATGATTTATAGAAAAAACACTCAATGTAAAGCAAAGAATTAGAAGAGCTTCTAGTCTATGAGTCTATGAACTTCTGCTTAGAAACTGTTTTGATGGTGAACACAGGTTTTTTAAGGCTAGACTAGAGACTCCTAATAGGATAGATCTTTATCTATCACTCTTATTATCAAATAAATAATAAATTCAGGTAAATAATATTTAAATAAAATATATGTGGGCCACATTAAGTCCTCTAATGAAGATAATTTTTACGTAAAGGTCATTCACATTTTGTTACAGTTGAATTAAATTAATGTCACAAATTTGTACAGCTCCCATCTCCTACTTTCAAGTATGAGGGAGTATGATTCCCTTCAAAGCATCAATATTTTTTCTATTATTTTCTTAGATTTTAGTTAATTTCATAATTAAGTAAAGAACATATATAATATTGTAAAAAATGAGTAGCACTGTAGCATTGGGAAAAAACTGGAAAAAAAAAAAGAAAAGAAAAGAAAAAAAGCCTATATATATATATATATATAACTAGTTTCACTATGACTCGTGTAACTATGACTTTATTAATTTTGATGAAGCAAATTAGCTAGATAGTCATGACAAATTCCTAGCTTAAGAAATTAGTGAACATGGATTCAAAAAAGTTATCCTTTTGCCTTACTTTAGTAGCAAAAGGGAAGAAGTGAAAAATACGATATACATCTTTACTATCTTAGGTTCAATTATTCAAAAATAATAATTGAATCATTTCAGTCAATTTTTTATTTGTAGAATTACTCAAATGGTTTCAAATCCTTTTTACCACCACACCAACAGACTCTCACACCAACTCCAAACCCCTTTTACACCGCCAAAAAGGACACCCATAATCCATTGAATCATAACATTATAAAATTAGGATTAAGTTTTTCATACTTAATCATAATTTTAACATTCTTAAAATTATGATTTGATAAAAAAAATTATTAGAATATAATTTTTACAACAATATTACTTTAAAGTACCCATTTTATTTGTATAGTGGCATTAATTTAGCCAAGCTTAATTGGCTAAAAGGATAACTACAAGATTAACCGTAATTATATTTAATGCATGTATGATTGTAATCACATTTCTAAATTAAATAATAGATATTCATTGGAACAATATTTAAATTATTATATAATCAATAAATTTATTTGTAAAAAGCATAATAAAGTCACATATTGATAGAATTAATTTTTATATTTGCTAATATTTGTATTTATAAAAAGAAAAATATGTTTGAGTACAAAAATATTTTCTTGATTATGTTTATGTTTATAATCTAGGAATTGAATCCATGGTATTGAGCATTTACTTGGTCTGGTCTGTATGAACATGTGCCATTCTTTCCGTGAAATAGTACATAATTTAAAAGAACTGGGAGTCAATGCCTTGTGTCACACTACTTCATAGGGCCAAATTCGAATTTACGAAAACATTGAAATGAAAAATAGTTGATTTAAAGTTTAGAAATTAGGTAATGGAAATCCCAACTTTGACAATTGAGGATTGAGCAGAGTGTAACTTTTGAAATCTAATTACACATGAGCAATATTGCCATGATGTTGAACTGGTGCGTCTCAAAGGAATTGTGGAAAATTGGATTTGGTGATTGTTAAACAATCTCCTCGATATTCAAGCTTGGTTACTTCGTCAACCCATCTAATGAATTATTCTAAAATCTTCAACAATGTGAATATGCACTATAGTTGACGTTAGAAGTGTGGATTGCAACGCCAAAACACAATTATTTCAGTAGTTCATAGGCAATGATTTCATTTCTTGTTGCTACAATGTTACTTCTCCTTACTCTACCACAAACCATAAATTTAATTCATTTGTATACTTCCGCATAGGGGATGTAGGTGAGCTTTCAATATCCATATTTTCATGCACAAAGTACACATTTTTTCCCAATAATGACAGTTAAAAGGTGTTGTAGTATCCCTAAAGTCATTTTTGTATTAATACCAACAAATTTGGGTAGAAAACACTTTCGGAATTAACAATTACACACTTAATTTCATTGAACCTATCCAACGAATAATTAGTAAAAATCACTGGGATAAAAGTACATTGTTTAAGTTTCTCTTAGGAAAAGACATTTTAACACCATATATTAAAAGCCAAACTATACCCATCCACGTAGTAAGACAGTTTAGCAAGCCTAGTAGTACGCCATATTTGAAAAAATCATGTGCATTATAAAAATCCTCATTCATATTTTCAGAAAACAGTTGGTCTATTTGAAACATAGGCTTCTTCGTTGGGAACTTCAAAAGGTGTTAGGTGAGTTACAAGACTTTTCAGCTATGTTTGAAATTAACAATTACACATTTTCATTGAACCTATAGAAGGAATAACTAGTTAAACTCATTGGAATCAAAATGTACGTCGTCAAATTTTCTTTCAGAAAAAGACATCTTAGCACCACATATAAAGCTAAACTAGACCCATCAACGTGAATAGGGGGTAAGAAAATTTAGCAAGTCTAGCATGCCATATTATATGACAATTTATGCTGAAATTTTAGTTTTCCAATCAATTTACATTTTCTTCAATTAGACTATAAAAATGTATATAAGGGGACATGACAAAGTATTACAAATTCATCTAGACATATATAGCGAAACTGAAAGCTCAATGTGGGGTCCGACAATTTATAATGTCTTCAACTAAAGTCATTGCATGCAAATGTCGATCCAAAACATTAAGTCATGGCAAAATGTTAAAAATGTCTTTATCAACTTTATTAAGTTGGAACCATTTTTCTCAAAAAAAAAAAAAAAAAGTTGGAATCACTGGTTTAATATGAGCAGAAAGTAAATGAAATACGGATTTGTTTTCACACATCTTGTACATATTTTCAAGCACAAGTACACATTTTTTCCCCAGTAATCACAGTTAAAACATGTTGTAGCATCCCTAATGTCATTCTTGTATTAATACCAACAATTTGCATAGAAAACACTTTCGAAATTAACAATTACACACTTTCATTGAAGCTATCCAATGAATAATTAGTAAAAATCATTGGGATAAAAAGTACGTTGTTTGAAACTTTGTGTTTCTCTTGGAAAAAGACATCTTAACAACTTATAACTAAACTCATTAACGTAGATTAGGGGGTAAGACCATTTAGCAAGTCTAGTAATAAGCCATATATGCTGAAATTTAATTTTTCAAGATTCCATCAATCAATTTACATTGTCTTAAATCAAAGCAGGCTATACAAATCCAATGTAAGTAAGAAGACACAGAAAATTTTAAAATTGTCTCTAAATCAATGCATATTAGTCCATTAATTACCACAATTAAAAGGAATAAAAGAGTTTCTGTCTTTTTTAATGTGGGACAAAACATTTTTACTAATTCATTATTTTCCATATTAACTTTTATATCTTTACATTTATACGGGGTAAATTGCAAATTACACTCTTAAAGTTTGGGATGATTGGATTTTATACCTTAAAATTTCAGAATTTTGATTTTACTCCCTAAAATTTAGAGTTGTTTGAATTTTATACCCCAAAATTCTGAAACTTTAGAGTGTAAAATCTAAACACTTCAAAACTTTAGGGAGTAAAATACAAACATTTCTAAAATAGGGGGTGAAAACGAGTCATACTACAGGTAGGTTAATTTACTGTAATTACCCATTTTTTAATGTAAAATGCTGATGTACATGGTCATTAAATAGGTGATTTGAGGGTTAATTCAAATGGTGTATATACTTTAAAACTAATTGGTATTTATTTATTTATTTTTTTTGCTGTGAAAAAAAAAAAAACTAATTGACGTATATCTTGGCTTGATGGGGAAAAAAAAATCATTACAGAACGTACTGTTATTACTTCAAATTATATCTTAACTAAAAAAAAGAAAAGGATGCATTGATAATTGATAGGCCCAGTTGTTACACCAATCTTTGTCGAATCACAGATGCCTCCGTCTATAGACGAAACTCTTGTGTCTTCCTTAAGGTTACCACATAGACTTGGTTATGGTTACGGCTCAAATCCAATCCAATTCCCTTCTAAATGTGTTAGGTTTTTGCTTTAGGTCCAGCCCATGCTGTTTCTCCGCTTTTTTTTCTCCATTATACAATGGGTGTCCATGCATTGGTCTATTACCCAATGCAACGTGTGAGTTTTAGCTGATCCATTACCCAATGACCCATCCGTCCGTAGTGATAGGCATGGAGCTCAATTTATCATTCCGTCATTTTTTGAACAGATATCACGTAGTATTAAAAGTTGGGCATCAACAAAACAGTACTTGGACGCGGATATATATATATATATATATATTATGAAAATACTATTGCATGTACTTAAGATTATGAGAAATACAATGTGCAAAGGATACAAGGTTCAAAGGGAAAGCGTTTCACTGTTCAAATTACTCTACTGAGAATCAGGCTGCATCCAAAATAAGTAAATTAACCGATCGGAACATGCAGTGAATAGAGAGATATGATCTATGTTCGATAAAAATGCTGCTCACACTAGAAGCAATCTGGTACCTGAGAAATCAGTTACCGTATAATGGGGACCATGCGCGTTGATATTATGAAACCACCCAATACATTGAGAAGAGAACTATGGAATGTGCTGTGATATTATGCAATGACAGGAGGGACAACCCACAGTCAAAAGTAAAATGGTTGGGAAACTCCAGAGGAGGGATGGATTAAACTCAACGTGGATATTGCAGAGTCTGCAAAAGTAAACTATACGGAAGATTTGAGTGATTTGGGTACCCAAACTACTCCTAATGGGTTCAAATCCTTTAAACCACCACTCCAACCGTCCAACTCCAAAACTCACTTTACACAACCAAAAATCAATCCCATAATCCATTGAAAATGTTATGAACTGAGTTGTATTTGAGAAACTAAATAGATAGAATTTTTATTTGGATTTAACGTGACTAGTCTCCTGAACATGAGAGAGAGACTTTGTAACTCCTTTTGTGAAAAATAAAAAAAATAGTCATTCATTTTGTAACTCATTGTGTGAAAAATATTGTCAAATTTTTTGCGTACTCAAAACTAAAAGATGATGCAATGTAAAATGTAAACTCTACCAACTAGTGCATTTGCATTAGCTTGTGAAAATATTATTATTTATTTTAACACGAGAATTTACTTTTTCTATTTTACTAATTCACTTTTCAAATCACCCTACATCAAATTATTTATTTTAAATTACTTTTCATTAAAATATCAAATTTTCTTATTTTTTTAATTGTTTATCTTTTTTCTCACACAATAACCATCTACCCTCTTTCTTCATCCTTAAGACACAAAAAAATCATAAACTAAATACAAAATATACGGTGTCAGTGTAAATTTACAAAGTTATTTTAACAAACCTGTACATTTACATAATTATACACAGACTAATGTAAATTATTTGATAAAATTGTGTAAATTTTACATACACATTTTTCTATTATACACAGAATCTGACAGACTGATAGACATGACACAAACCAAGTTTAATGTTATTATATCACATAGAAGGATGGACACGAAGGTCCCTCGATGCAGCAAAACACAACCCACAAATGTAAACACAACACACAAAGTCTCCCTCCCCTTAACGCCAGACAGCAGACCTGCCCAATGCCGCAGAATTCACATTATTGACAATGTGATCTTCCACACAAAGTCTCCCTCCCCTTAAGGCCTGACAGCAGACCTGACCAATGCCGCAGAATTCACATTATTGACAATGTGATCTTCAAAACACAACACACAAAGTCTTCCTCCCCTTAAAGCCTGACAGCAGACCTGCCCAATGCCGCAGCCTAAACATTCATTGTATTTGAGTTCAAATATCACTGGGAGAACAGGGCCAGCTGATCATGAAGCTCTTATAAGGGGGTACCTGGCAATAATTCAAACTTTCAAGACAAAGCAAATTCATAAGTTATATTAGTTACCTCCAACCACTGGTAGGATCTAGTTAATTCATAAGTTGCAAAGCCACCATTAGTATTCTGCAGTGATCTAAGAACATCCATTAGAATGTTTATAACTCAACAGCTACTGAATTGCATAACTAATCTGCTAACAATACCAGAGACAAGCAAACTAAACAAAAAAAATATCACAACAAAATGGAAGAACAACAAAATCTGGTGCACATATCATGCAGAAATGTTCGTATACAGAACTCTTTTCTTTTAAGAATTACATAAAACTTCAAAGTGCCACATTCTATTATATGTTTACTTCACACCTTCAGATGTATGATTCTGGAAAGAGTAATAGAACATTAAAACAAAAAAAAAAAAAAAAAAAAAAAAAAAAAAACCCAACATGCTTATAACCAAATTTAATACTCTGCATATTATCTAATCCAATCAACCAAGACTCTTTAAGGCATTCATGACATTAAGATATGCATACGAAAAGCTATAGGGTAGACAAACTACATCCTTTGTTGGAGGAATTTCTTTTCCTCTTCCACTATTATCTTCTGAAGATATCTATCCGAATAAAAAAGAACCAGAGGTATGAGAATTATGAACTTCAGAGTAATGTCTACATTTTTCAGAGAAAATAAGACAATAAATGTTCCGGTTAATATTTTCATCATTTGTGAATAAATGATAAATCCTTGGATGTTTAGAGTTCAGTACTACCAACATCTACGTTTTTTAAATACTTAAATAATTAAGCAAGCCCAAGCTGAAGGCACAATTTGCTGCCATCAGTGAAGGAAATGTACATATTATAAATTACTCTAGTCACTTCTGCCCAGATGAACAAAGCCTTGAGTTAAACGGCCGACTTAAGTCAATTACAAGAATCATGAGAGTAAACTATTATGTCTTTTCTCCATCTGTGAACATTTTTAAAAAAAATTGCTGTGTCAGACTCCAACTTTGAGCTTCTAAACATGCAACATATCTCACAATCACCTGTAAGGAAAGGAGAACATTTACAGCATCATATAACCACTTCACATCTAACGACTTCCCAACTGTTTCTGATGGGAATGTTGGTAGTAATAAAACAGCCTGCACAAAGAAATAGATATCAGAAATTTTTTACATTATATATTATGAAACTGTTTGTTCTAACTTTACCTTCAATCCTTCTGTAGTGCAATCAGAAATAGGCCATCCATGATCTGCAGTTGAGAATGGTCAAGCACCTTGTGAAATGTCTGAACCTGCATTTTCATGCCATCTTCAGCAATCCACAAATAATCAAAGATTCTTGGAAGATGTAATTTGAATGCCTGAGTTTGGATCCTCCGCCCAACAACAAAGCATATTCAACACCTGCATCATCCACAAAATACAAGGCCAATAGCTCAATGGAACTACCAACAAGTACAGTGAGTGCCTTTGAGGAGAAAACATTTTGTTAGACCAAAGAGAAAACTCTCGGGTTCCACTAGTTTTCCATCCTACAATCACTCTAACTAAACACCCAATGAAATTATTTTTTCCACTTTTCTCTCCCCTTTTTTGATCCTCCTAAAATCACCCCAACCAATTGGGGCCTAAAGAGAAATATAAAAATTATATTGTTAAACTTTCTAAATGGAAACTACATGAAAGATGGGAGTGATTTGGGCAACCAAACTACTCTTAATGGGCTCAAATCCTTTAAACCACCAATCCGAAAGGCTACCACTCCAGCAGTCCAACTCTAAAACTCACTTTACACAACTAAAAATATTATGAACTGAGTTGTATTTAAGAAACTAAATAGAATTTTTATTTGGATTTAACGTGATTGGTCTCCTGAACATGAAAGAGAGACTTTTTTTTTTTTTTTTTTAGTTATGCTTCATTCCCTCTTCCATTCAAAGTACATAAACAAGACTGAAATAATCCATTAGTTACAATTAAATTCAAATTGAAAGATAATACAATTGATCTTTTACTCCTAATCCAGTGCCACTTATTTATCCTCATCTGTTGCTGCACTGAAATTCAATCTGATCCAATCTATTGCAGAGTCATCCTTTACTCCAATTCTCCATCCTTGCAGCTCGGCAACTGTGATATCTCTTGTGATGACATAAAAGAAGTAGAGTTTACTTAGACAGTTAGACATGTTGAAACAATGAAGGACAGATACGTGTTCATAAAGTTGGAACTTAGAATAGTGATAATAATACTAACTTAGACGTCAAGAAAAAATAATTGCAGCATATGAAGATAATAATAATAGTATTGAACTGTTAATAATATATTATTAGTGGTAGAAAGGATGATAATGATTTTGACGTCAATAGACAATAGTAACTATAATCATCAAATGATCTACTGAGAAGTTGATTGTACTATCAAAACAATGTAAGTCTTTTTCCTAGAGAAACAAATAGTAGTAAAAGTGGTAGATTTATTTGCATAAAAGAGAAAAGTTGGGAACAAAATTGAAATTGAAATTGGAAAGGCTATCTGAAATTCCAGAATTGAAAATATCAAGATGATAGTAATTTTTTTGAGTTTGAAGCCATGTTGGGAATTGGGGGCCCAGTTGGCAAGAGGATAATCCTATCCAGTCTAATTGGAAAGGTGGAACCCAATCAGAGCTGAAGTTGAAAACCAATGAGGTATTAGATAAGTCCAAATACTTCAATTTTGTAAGCTCTGAGAAGTGGGCTTCAGAAATAACACCTTTTAGTGGATTATCTGGAAGATACAGAGTCTCTAGGTTGGATTGTTTTCCCAAACTTTTAGGTATTGTCCCATGCAAATGATTTTGAGAAAGGTCTAAAGATCTCAATGATGGAAATGTTGTGAGATCAAGTAACGATCCCATGATTTGATTTTGAGCAAAATTCAAAACCTCTATTGAGTGGTTTGCACACACGGTCAAGTTATGAATAAAATCAAGAATCTGTCCGCTAAGATAGTTCCTTGATAGAGACAATGTTTTCAAATTACACATACCACCAAAGGCTTTTGGTATCCCACCTTCAAACTCATTAGAATCAAGATAGAGATGTGCAAGAGAGTTTATTCTGGTAAAATCATTTGGAATTAAACTTTGAAATTGGTTATAATCGAGATAGAGTTTGACAACACTGGTATTGGAGTTGAACAACCACTCTAGTACTGAAGAAGAAGAAGTGAGATTATTATAATAGAGATCGAGGACATCGAGAGAAGGAGAAGAATTGACAAGTGGAATAGAGAAAATATTCGGAAGATTACAAGAGTACAAGATCAAGGATGTCAAGTACGACAGTTTATTCACAACATGGAGCCAATTATTGACTTTGCTCAGGTTGACGGTCCTCATGCTAAGGTATTCTAAAGAAGAAAGTTGAGGGAGCCACTCTATGTTTTCAGGTTTATTAAAATGATTCCCGCCAAGATCAAGGTACTGCAAGTTGGAAAGGTTCCCAAGCTGGAAAGGTATATTTCTTTCGAAATTAGCATCACGAAGGTCAAGGTGTATTAAGTTGGAGAGAAAACCAATAAATTCTGGGATTTGGCTGTAATTAAAATCATTGTAGCTCATGTCCAAATAAGTCAAATATTTCAACTCAATCAAGGAAGGATTAAGTTTACCTCGCAAAGGCCTTGGGGGCAAGTATGAGACATTGAGATTGAGCCTGATGACGTGGCCTGTTTGGTTGCTACACTTGACCCCACTCCACATGCAACAATCTTGATCGGAGCTCCAAGAAGAAAGATGGCCATAGTCATCAATAAGGTCTTGTTTAATCTTGAGAAGAGCTTGTCTCTCATGCTCTTTGCAGCTAAGGTGAGTATTTGCTAACCCCAAATTATTTCCAGTAGTTGGTTTCATGCACAACAAAAAAAGGAGAATTAAAGTGGGGAGAAATTGGAGGGAATTTCCACCCATGATTAGGATGAATGTAGAAGATCAATAACGCACAAAATATACAGTGTTACAAGTATGATTTTGCTTGGAACCCTTTCTTTATATACATCCGTTGATTGCTTTCAGTAGGAAGTATTAGCATGACGAAGTCGAAAGTCACAGGAAATATCTTTTATTAGACTAGTCAACATTGCTATTTTTTTTTTTTTTTTTTTTGAAATGGTAAGAATTATATCAAAAGAGAAAGTCCAGAAGCAACAAATTTTACAAAATTGTTTTACACAAGCTGATGTAGTATATTTCGAATGATAGGCAAAAACAAATTATATTAGTAGAAGATTTAAATAGAAAACAATAAATCCTTGTCAAGTCCGTTTATAAAATAAATTATCATTTATTTTGCAATTCAAACGGTGTGAAAAATATTGTCAAATTTTTTGTGCACTCAAAACCAAAATATGATGCAATGTAAAGTGTAAACTCTACTAAATAAATTTTTTGTGCACTCAAAACCAAAATATGATGCAATGGTAAGAATTATAAAATAAATTTTTTCATAAATAGTTGAATATTCAAATGGGCTTTGGCATAAAAACAATTTATTGAATAGACAAATGGACTTGAGCAAAACTTGTAAGAGTGTTAACTGCAAATCAGTTTCTTTATTTTATACATCTATTTTTACATTAAAATTTTACTTTTTTTTATTTTACACATTTATTTTTACAAAATACTCACATCAGTTCATTTTTCTATCACATTTTTTAATTAAAAAATCAATTTTTTCAAATTTTTTATAATTTCTCTCAACTACCTGGATAAACATAAGTGCTTTCTCTACTCATTTTTTCTGATTTGTAAACCGTGATTTGATATAAACAAGTAATTTTCCTTGTACGTGTATTTCAGAAGCGAATGTATTATTGCCGATTTTAAGTCTTTCCACCAAAGACATACACTGAACTCGGTTCAAACTATGGAGTCAAAAAGATATTTATAAAAAAAAAAAATTGGTGGTTGTTTTCAAACAACCATTTTCAGTTCTTAAACAATATTTCACGTATTTTTACACACTTTTTTACCCACATATTTTCATAAATATTTTTAAACAATAATTTTTAGTTTTTAAACACATGTACCAAACCGACTCTAAACTTCCAAACTTAATTAAAGTTGTTTTTACACTGTATTCTTCTCTCACATGCTTTTCCCATTTTGTTTTGTTTTTTTGTTTTTTTTTTTTAAGCTTCAATTCATTGATCTAAAAAGCAGGAGAACTATCCTTATTAAAACAAAAAGACGCACTGGAGAATAAAGGAAACTTAGCAACCTCATGGGCAGCAAAGTTGCACGACCTCCACCCTAACGTTAACGCAAACGAAGAGCAAGAAGAAAAGGACTCACTAGAGCTACTGACATTACTAAAAATATTAAAGATGGACCAACTTGGCTCGAAATTAACAACGGATGAGGAGCAATTATATCCAACAAGCTGGACCCCTTTGTGACTATGTCAAATAGTTTTGTTCTCTTTGATTGGTTCAAATTCAACGAATATTTGTGAAACCTATCAAATAAAATAAAAATATATACTCTGAAATTGGGACAAGGGACTACGCATATCTAAAAAATAGTTAGATATTCAAAGAATTTTGAACGCCTTCATTAGCGGGAAAAAAAAAAAAAAAAAGTGAAATTTAAGCTAGCCTTTATAGTTTGGGACATACGAATCATATCTCAAGGGACTGAGGGATATTTTCATCATTTTAAAAAATAGTTTCCATGTGGGCCAATCATTGTGAGCCATGTGTCTATTTTTATTTAAAGTAAAATAGTTTAGTCAAATCAGATATCATGTCAATACTTTGTTATGCCACGTAGGATACAAACTAACGAACATAGATAAAAAGACAAAAAGTAAAATATTTTTTAAAATTTAAGGATTAAAAATAAAAAATTTTGAAAGTTTGGGAATGAAAAATGAATTTTTGTGAAATTTTAAAAACGAAAATGATATTTTACCCAATTTGAAAATATGTTACACAATCAAAACTTGTCATCTTAAAATATTCCGAAAAAACTAAATGTGGCCAACGAATCCTATCATAATTATGATTTATAAATTAAATAAACACAAAAAAAAAAAAAAAAAAAAAAATCCTTCAACCGATCAGATTTTAGCTCTTGCACCCATCTGTGTTCAATCACTGATGTTTCCCTCTAAAGTCCAAACAACTGGTTTTGTTCGTTCATGGTTTTGGTCCCATGCCTTTTTTTTTTAATCTTTTTCTACCCAACCCTTGCCGTGTCTATCCCCATTGTTCACGGTTGTTAATAAAAATTTAAAAGTCAAGATGGGGAGTAATAATGGAGTATACATGTGTTTCACAGGCCATTGAATCATTATTACCAACGTGTTTTGCTGCGAAAACTTTCCAAGTCTTCCACCAGACACATACAGTACTGACCCGTTAACATGTGTTTCATAAGCGCAAACTTTGTTGGAAAACTATAAAAATCTTTCGCGGAAACTGAACTCGGTTCAAACTAAAAGGTCAAAAAGTTATAGAAGATGGTGAAGTCTTTTTCATACTGTATTCTTCTCTGACATGCTTTTCTTTATGTGAGAAAGGTGACTTAGAATTTGGAAGCAATAAATATTGGTCGTTCATGAAGAACAAAATAAGAGTCGTGTTCATAAAGTTGGGACTAATAATGATGATAATAATACTAATTTAGTCATTTTAGAAAGAAAAAAAACGATGAATGAAAAAGGGGAAAATAAACAAAAACAACAACAATAATAAAAATTATCAATTATATTTGAATAATAATTATTGGAATGACATGAATGGTAATAACAATGATTAGGACGGTAGATAAACAATTATTACCGATTATGTTTGAAGTTACCTCTGTAATTTAACCATATTTACTGCTCCGGTCACACATACCTTTTCTTTGACATAGTTCAGGTACTTGAAATAGGAGATTCGCCATGGCCTGTTTAGTATTAATGTGCCACAAACTTCCCAAAAACCAATGACAAATCAAAGGGCTGCACAAACATAAAACCCTAGGGTTATAAACCCATCTTCCTCATCTTGCATGCTTGCATATCCACCATTGATAGTTGAGTTTTGAGTTATTTCTTCTCCAAAACATTTCTTTGGAAGTGGGAATCCTCAAAGATTTGGATTCCCCTCATATGCTGTGGCTATAAAGGTACTGAGTTAAGGGCCTATTGGAATTTTGCCTGACAAGTTATTGTTCGACAAGTCCAAAAAATTTAGAAAATTAATAAGAGAAATGCTTGAAGGAATTTCCCCGCACATCCGGTTCTTAGATAGATCTAGGGAGTCTAATAACTGTAAAAAACCAATCTCAAATGGGATTCTTCCTGTTAAAAGGTTTCTTGAGAGATTTAAGGAAATCAATCCATCAAGTTTCAAAATATCTCTAGGAGTTAGTCCCACCTAATTTGTTGCTCGAAAGAAATCAATGCTTTTTACTAGTCCAAGAATATTTTGGTACTCACGCTCTCTTCCTTTCCACATCCAAATTGCATGATCATCATAGCTACCAGCCATAAAAGCATTGGGGGTGACGTAATTGTCATATGAATGGGTGATGGTTGAATTTGGAGTCCGTTTATGAGTCAAAGCAATAATATTATTGAGGCATGTTGGTATACTTATTGAGATTTGGTTTACAGCAAGGTCCAAAATTTGAAGTTGAGTTAGATGGCATAGATGTGAAGGAATGCGTCCAAAGAAGCAATGAGATCGAAGGAAAAGTACCATTAAATTTGGATGGTTGCTCCCAAACCACATCGGTATCTCTCCCGACAAGTTATTATCTTGAAGATTAATAAATTTCAACTTTGTGCAATTCTTCAATGATGGAGGAAGCTCTCCCCTAAAACTATTGTTGCTTAAATCCAATGTTTCAATTCCAAGTAAAGAGCCCACTGAGCTTGGGATTATCCCATGAAAATGATTGTTTACCAAATTATGAATTTTCAATCCCTCAAAATGGAGCCAACAGTTAGGGAGCTCTCCTTATAATTGGTTATTGGAAAGATCTAAAAAGTTCAAGTTTCCTTTAGTGACTGCACATAGCGATTGGACTTGCTTTGAAAACATATTTTTGGAAAGATCCAAATGTACAGCTTTAAAAAAAAAATCTTGGTATTTCGCCTTCTAGTTTATTGAAACTCAAGTCTATTATGGGGAAAAAGGAGAACTCCCATGACAAATTTCGAAGATGGCCATTGATTTCATTGTGAGATAGGTTCATAAACCAAACTTGACTTGAGAAGATCCAGTTTGAGTTGGAAAGAGTATTTGAAATTTTAGAATTAGAAATATCAAGCCAATATATAGTTTTCTGAGTTTGAAGCCACTTTGGGAATTGAGAGCCTAGTTGGCAAGATCCCAACCCTATCACTCTTAATTAGAAAGGTGGAACCCAATTAGAGCTAAAGTTGAGAACCAATTGGGTATTGGATAAGTCCAAACCCTTCAATTTTGTGAGGTTTGAGAAGTGGACTCTAGAAATAACACCTTCTAGTGGATTATCTTCAAGATACAGAGACTCTAGGTTGGATAGTTTTCCCAAACTTACAAGTATTGTCCCATTCAAATGATTTTGAGAAAGCGATAATGTTCTCAATGATGGAAATGTTGTGAGATTAGGTAACGATCCCATGATTTGATTTTGATTTAAATTCAAAACCTCTAATGATTGGTTTGCACACTCTGTCAAATTATGAATAAAATCAAGAGGCTGTCCGTTGAGATGGTTTCACGATAGAGACAATGTTTTCAAATTACACATGCCACTGAAGGCTTTTGGTATCTCACCTTCAAACTCATTGAAATTGGTTATAATAGAGATAAAGTTCTACAACACTAGTGTTGGAGTTGAACAACCATTGTAGTACTGAAGAAGAAGATGTGAGATTATTATAAGAGAGATAGAGGACATAAAGAGAAGAAGAAGAAGAAGAATTGACAAGGGGAACAGAGAAAATATTCGGAAGATTACAAGAGTCCAAGTACAAGAATGTCAAGTATCGCAATTTATTCACAACATGGAGCCAATTATGGACTTTGCTCAGGTTAACGGTACTCATGTCAAGGTATTCTAAAGAAGAAAGTTGAGGGAACCACTCTATGTTTTTAGGTTTATTAAAATTATTCCGGTTAAGATCAAGGTACTGCAAGTTGGAAAGATTCCCAAACTAAAAAGCTATATTTCTTCCGAAATTAGCATTATTAAGGTCAAGGTGTATTAAGTTGGAAAGAGAACCAATAAATTCTGGGATTTGGCTGTAATTAAAATCATTGAAGCTCATGTCCATATAAGTCAACTATTTCAACTCAATCAAGGAAGGATTAAGTTTACCTCGCAAAGGCCTAGAGGGAATGGAGAACAAGACATTGAGATTGAGCATGATGACGTGGCCTGTTTGGTTGCTACACCTGGCCCCACTCCATTTACAACAGTCTTGATTGGAGCTCCAAGAAGAAAGAAGGCCATAGTCATCAATAAGGTCTTGTTTAATCTTGAGAAGAGCTTGTATCTCATGCTCTTTGCAGCCAAGGTGAGTATTTGATAACCCCAAATAATTTGCAATAGTTGGTTTCATGCACAACGAAAGGAGAATAAAAGTGAGGAGAAATTGGAGGGAACTTCCACCCATGATTAGGATGAATGTAGAAGATCAAGATTGTGATTTAGATAAGAGCATCGACACATCAAATGTGCAATGCTACAAGTATGATTTCATTAGCATATAATCAGTCTTAATTTTTTATAGGTGAATTAATTATAAATTATTAGCAGTAAATAGTAAAAAGAAAGAAGACAAAAGTCACTGGAAATTTCTTTTCATAGAATATACACCATTGTTAAGAAAAAGTGATCTTTACATTGTTGTTATCTTGTTTCTAAAAGAAAAAAAGAAAAAGAAAAAAGAAAAAAAATACATTGTTGTTATCTTTTGAAAGTAAGAGTTCGAATACCATGGACAACAAAAAGTAGTAGTGGTTTCCGGTTTTAATTTCCAAAAATATAGGAGATAATTAAAGCAAAGCATAAGAAGTATTACAAGTTTACCTCCATTGATGTCGCTATTGTTACTAGCTAATTCTGAATAAAAATGATGTGTATATATAAATATTTTTTTTAATATTATAGCTTTATTAAGAAGAGGATAAAAAAATGCAGCAGAATTTCCATACCATTGTTATTTATTCTATTGCAATAATAGTCTTTTTCATAATAAATATGCTTTGCTTTATATATTGTTCACATTTGATAAAAGTTACACTAGATGAGGATATCCGGTTTATTTAGGTTGTTTTTGGAAAAAGCTAAAAAATGTAATTTTTTTTACTAATCAGTTTATTTTTACTATTATTAATTGGTCTTATTACACTTTTTGGTATTATTCATAAGTTTCACCATTCTATTTTAATTATATTTTAGCTTTATTTAGACTACTTTTAGCAAAAAAATTTTAGTTTCAACTAAATAAACCGTTTCCAAACTAATTCTTACATTTTTATTGAAAGCCATTTACTTGTGTTTCAAAAAGTTATAAAAATTGAGGTTTAAAAAAATGTAAATAAAATCTAAAAATTATGCTTATAATTTCAAACCAGCCGACACGTTAACATGTGTTTCATAAGCGCAAACTTTGTTGGAAAACTATAAAAATCTTTTGCAGAAACTGAACTCGGTCCAAACTAAAAGGTCAAAAAGTTATAGAAGATGGTGAAGTCTTTGTCACACTGTGTTCTAAAAGTGTCCATTTGGTTCAGTGTTTTTGGCCAAAATGCACTATTCCAATTTAAAATCGGGATTTTTTTTCATTTTTTCACGTTTGATAAGATTTTCAAATTGTGCGTTTTGAAATCGCAATCAACCCAGAAGCGTGTTTTGGTAACGGACCATCTGAGATGGAATACGAAAACGCGCTCTTACTTGCATTGCTAGATAGCATAAATGTGAAGGCATGCTTCCGTATAAGTAATTTGGATATTGTTGGTCCCTAACCACAAGTATTTGTCCAGATAGGTTATTGCGTCCAAGATTCATAAATATCAACTTTGAGCAATTTTTCCAGGAAGAAGGAAGTTTCCCATTAAAACTATTGTTGCTTAAATTCAAAGTTTCAATCCCAAATAGAGAACCCATTGATCTTGGGATATTCCCATGAAAATGATTGCTTGCCAAATCAAGAATTTTTAATCCTTCAAGATGCAACCAACAATCACGAAGCTGTCCCAATAATTGGTTATTGGAGAGACCTAAAAAGCTCAAATTTCCACGATTGGTTGCACATAAGGACAAAACTAGCACTGAAAAGATATTATTGAAAAGATCCAAATGCGATGCTTTAAATAAAAACGGCAGTGTTTCGCATTCTATTTGATTTGAACTCATGTCTATGATGGGGTTAAAGTAGAAGTCTAATGACAAAATTGTTATTTGCCTGCGATTTGATTTTTAGATAAATTAATATATAATTTACCAAAGGAGACAAGATCCAATATGAATTGGGAATAGTATTTGAAATTCCAGAATTAGAAATATCAAGCACAATGCAACTTTTTTTAGTTTGAAGCCATTTTGGAAATTTAGGGCCCAGTTGGCAAGACTGTAAACGAATCTCATATGATTGGGAAGGGGGAACCCAATCTAAACTGAAGTTAAAAACCAATAAATTGTTAGACAAGTCCAAAATCATCAATTCTGTGAGTTTTGAGAAGTGGACTTCAAAAATAACACCTTATAGTGGATTATCACCGAGAGACAAAATCTGTAGTTTGGATTGTTTTTCCAAACTTTGAAGCACCCTTCCTTTCAAACACTTGTCAATAAGCAATAGTAATCTCAATGATGGAAATGCTGAGAAATCAGTTTGATTTTGCTCTAAATCCAAAATCTCTACTAAGAGGTTTGCACAGCCAATCGGGTTATGAATAAGTCTACGAAGCTGTCCGTTGAGATTATTCCCTGATAAAAACAACACTTTTAAACCACACATACCACCCAAGGTTTTTGATATCCCACCCTCCAAATAATTATATTTGAGATTCAGATGTTCAAGAGAGTTTAATTTAACCAAAAGCATCTACATTAAACCAAGAAATTGGTTTCCACGGATTTTTTAAAAAAATAATTAAATCCCTCAAACAATTTTATTAGTTAGCCAAGATTTGAAACTATTTTGGTATCTAACAAATTGAGTCTGTTAAACTTGATTTTGCTCTTTGAAATTGGACTTGGAAATTGAGTGTTTCACACTCGAGTGTCTCACACTTGAGTTCCAAGTGCAATTTCAAAAAGCAAAATTGAGTATAACAAATTCTATTTGTTAGATACCAACATAATTTCAAATCTTGACTAACTAATAAAATAATTTGACTTTTATAGTTCTTTTAAAAAAAAAATCCCAGTCTCCACGGAGATATGGTTCAAAAATACTAGTGTTAGAGTTGAACAACCACTCCAATACAGAAAAAGAAGAAGTGAAGCCATTTGAAGAGCGAGTGAGGGAATCAAGTGAAAAAGAAGAATTAACAAAGGGAATAGAGAAAATATTCCAAAGAACCGGTGTAAACAAGTAATTTTTCTTGTACGTGTATTTCATAAGCGAATGTATTATTGCCAATTTTAAGTCTTTCCACCGAAGACATTCACTAAACTTGGATCAAACTAAGAAGTCAAAAGTTATTTTTAAAAAAATTATAGGAAGATTAAATTTCCAAACTTAATTAAAGTTGCTTTTCCACTGTATTCTTCTCTCACATGCTTTTCTCATTTTTTATTTTTTTATTTTTTTTATAAGCTTGAATTTATTAATCTAAAAAGCAGAAGAAGTGAAGAACTATCTTTATTAAAACAAAAAGACGCATTAGAGTATAAAGGAAACTTAGCAGCCTCATGGGCAGCAAAGTTGCACAACCTCCAACCTAACGTTAACGCAAACGAAGAGCAAGAAGAAAAGGACTCACTAGAGCTACTGATATTACTAAAAATATTAAAGATGGACCAACTTGGCTGGAAATTAACAACGGATGAGGAGCAATTATATCCAACAAGCTGGACCCCTTTGTGACTATGTCAAATAGTTTTGTTCTCTTTGATTGGTTCAAATTCAAGGAATATTTGTGAAATGTATCAAATAAAATAAAAATATATTTTTCGAAATTGGGACAAGGGACTACACATGTCCAAAAAATAGTTAGATATTCAAAGAATTTTGAACGCCTTCATTAGCAAAAGAATAATCATTATAAAGAATATGATATTAATTAGTTACAAATCATATTGAAATTAAAATTAAAATTAAAATAAAGGAAAAGCCTTGGTTAGTTAGTTTTTTTGTTTTGTTTTTTTTTTTTTTTTTTGAGAGAAGAAAAAGCCTTGGTTAGCTAGTGGTGTAAGTGTAACCAATCAAATTTCAGTTCTTGCACTAATCTTTGTCGAATCACATTTACTAGATATTTTTGGTTGCGGCTAAATGGTCCATCTTGCTGTAATAATAGATATGGAGCCCATTCAATCTTTTTTATATTTGTAATTTGGGCCCTTAAAACCCATGAGTAACTGACATGGGCCATATTTGAGCTCTATTTTTTTGTGGGCTTTTGAAAGGTAAATGGCTACCACGTAGCAAAAAGATAAATAGTAAAAATGAAAGAAGACAAAAGTCACTGGAAATTTGTTCCAACAGATTAGACACTACTGTTAAGAAAAGGAATATGCTAAAGAAAAAGTAATGGTATGTTTCAAGTATCAGGCGGTGAAGTTTTAAAGTGGTAACTTTAAACCCCTAAAAGATGAAAATCATAGGAAATTTCTTAGCTCAGACAAAAGAAATTTTGATTTAGGTAAAGACCAGGGTCAAAGAATTACAAGATGTAGACATAAAGACCTCGCTAGTTCCACTGTTCGAGTCTTTAACATGGGAGAAGTATTTTATTGATGACGATATTATTATTTCTAGCCATCTTTGTATCAATTTCTTTCTTTCAAAAGCGTGATAGTTATTAAGGTGAACCTACCCAACACATACCGGAACTGGACGTAGTAAAAAGTCATGGTTAGCACTGAGGTTAAGGTGTAAGAAATTTAAAGCAACTAAAGAAAATAAAACATACCTGCAGCTATTGTAGTTCAAATGATTTATATATATATATATATATATATATAAGTTAAAAAAAAAAAAAAAAAAAAAACTCAACGTAAAGCAAAGAATTAGAAGAGCTTCTAGTCTATAGGTCTATGACCTTCTCCTTAAAAATTGTTTTGTCAGCGAACACAGGCTATTTAAGGCTAGACTAGAGACTCCTAATAAGATAGATCTTTATCTATTCCTCTTATTAACAAATAAATATTAAGTTTAGATAAATAATATTAAAATAAAATATATGTGGGCCACATTAAGGCCCCGTCCGTTTTGAGTGAAAATAGGGAAGATAGAAAACAAAGGGAAGAAAATAGACATTTTTTACTATTTGTTTGAAGAGAAAAAATAGAAAGGATGGAAAATTGGGAGAAAAATTTTCTTCCTAAGCTTACAAATATTTTCCTCCCAAATTGGGAGGAAAACTTTGGGGAGAAAAGTGGTGGGATGGAGGCTTTTACTAAAAAGCCTCCATCCCACCTAAACGTTCCCTCTTCTTCTTCTTCTTCTTCTTCTTCTTCTTTTTTTTTTTTTTTTTTTTTTTTTTCATTTCAACGTTACTGAAGGTTTTTTTTTTTTCATTTCAACGTTATTGAACATTACCTCAAAGTTTTTTTTTTCAACATTACCTCAAAGTTTTTTTTTTTTCAATGTGACCTAATCTATTTTTACATTATACTAATAAAAATAATAATATAGATTTATATATATGATGTGATAAATTTTATATTATGTAATGAATACAAATAAATCTATTTTTTTTACATATTATGTAACAAGGTTATAATAGTCAATTTATATAAATTAAATTTTTCATCCTTCCATTTTTCTCTCCAAACGAACAAAAGAGTTTTCCACCCTCCCACTTTTCCACCCTTTCAGCCGGACACACAAGAGGGAAAACTAAATATTTTCCATCCTCCCACTTTTCCACTCTTCTAACCGAACAGACCCTAAATCTCCTAATGAAGATAATTTTATGTAAGGGTCATCCGCATTTTGTTACAACTGAATTAAATTAATGTCACAAATTTGTACAACTCCCATCTCCTACTTTCAAGTACGAGGGAGTATGATTCAAAGCATCGATATTTTTTCTATTATTTTCTTAGATTTTAGTTAATGTCATAATTAAGTAAAGAATATCTATAATCTCGTAAAAAAAAAAAAAAGAGTAGCACTGTAGCATTGGGAAAAAACAGAAAAAAAAGAAAAAGAAATGAAAAAAGGCCAAGATATATATAATCAATTTTGTTTTGATGAAGCAATTTAGCTAGATAGTCATGAAAAATTCCTAGCTTAAGAAATTAGTGAGCATGGATTCAAAAAAGTTATCCTTATGCCTTGCTTTAGTAGCAAAAGGGAAGAAGTGAAAAATACAATATACCTCTTTACTATCTCAAGTTCAATTATTCAAAAATAATAATTGAATCATTTCAGTAAATTTTTTATTTGCAGAATTACTCAAATGGTTTTAAATCCTTTTTACCATCACACCAACAGACTTTAGCACCAACTCCAAACCCCTTTTACACCGCCAAAAAGTTCACCCATTGAATATTGTTATAAACCATAAAATTTTAGTCAGATTCAAAGGTCATTAATCCTGCTGAACATTAGAGAAAAAGACTGTTTTTTGTTATAATTTAGCTTGATTCCCTCTTCCATTCAATGTAGATAAATAAGACTAAAAAATCTTCTGCAATAATATTGACCCATGGGTCATTTTTCTCAACAAAACAAATAAGCCAACATTTTATTTAATGATTGATATAATCGAAAATAGCAGTAATTGTTTCCTCATACTCTGGAACACCTAAGCAACCTCACATAAATGATAGACCTACCATCACAGCATTCCAAGTATCTTTAATTTGGCTAACAAACTCATCATAACAATGGGCTCCATATTATAACACCTAAGGAAACCGAATCATAACATTATAAAATTATGATTAAGTTTTTTATACTTAATCATAATTTTAACATTCTTTAAATTATGATTTGATAAAAAAAAATGTTTATTAGAATATAATTTTTACAACAATATTACTTTAAAGTGCCCATTTTATTTGTATAGTGGCATTAATTTAGCCAAGATTAATTGGCTAAAAGGATAACTACAAGATTAATTGTAATTATATTTAATGCATAATAAAGTCACATATTGATAGAATTTTTTGATATAACATATTGATAGAATTAATTTTTATATTTTCTAATATTTTTATTTATAAAAAGAAAAATATGTTTGAGTGCAAAAATATTTTCTTGTTTATGTTTATGTTTATAATCTAAGAATTCAATCCATGATATTGAGCATTTACTTGGTCTGGTCTATATGAACATGTGTCATTCTTTCTATGAAATAGTATATAATTCAAAGAACTGGGAGTCAATGCCTTGTGTCACACTACTTCATAGGGACAAATTCAAATTTACATAAATATTGAAATGAAAAATAGTTGATTTAAAGTTTAGAAAATAGGTAATGGAAATCCCAACTTTGACAATTGAGGATTGAGTGGAGTGTAACTTTCGAAATCTAATTACATATGAGCAATATTGCCATGATATTGAACTGGTGCGTCTCAAAGGAATTGTGGAAAATTGGATTTGGTGATTATTAAGCAATCTCCTTGATATTCAAGCTTAGTTACTTCGTCAACCCATCTAATGAATTACTCTAAAATCTTCAACAATGTGAATATGCACTATGCTTGACGTTAGAAGAATGGATTGCAAAACTAAAACACAATTCTCTTAGTAGTCCATGGGAAATGAGTTCATTCCCTATTACTTCTCCTTACTCTACCGTAAACCATAAATTTAATTCATTTGTATACTTCCGCATAGGGGATGTAGTGTATTCTATTCGTTGATCTATTGGGATTTGTGTTCTAAAATCCAATTTGTATGACAATTTCAATTAATGAATTGTTTTATTCTCCCAGATTATATAAGCCTTGGACATTATAATCCACTCAATGAATAGTCAATTTATTAGATTCATTTTTTTGCATGTAAAAATACTTATTAGTTTGGCACATGCTCTTTTATTTAATTAATAAAATTTTAACATATTCATTTGCAAAATATTTTCACTTGGTACTTGAGAGTTCATTTAAGAGTGGTCAAAAGAACTAAAGACTTCCTAAGGAATGTGCCGAACATATTATGCAAGAAAAAAAAAAAAATGAAGCCAATATTCAAAAATATCAATATTGATACGTAAATTCAAAATACACATGATACATATGACATTACAAAATATGTGTATTAAATAAATTTGTAAAAAGCCTAACAAATTAAAAATTGATATAATTCTTTATAAATAAAAATTTTCTAATGCTCTTATTTGTCCCCAAAAAAAAAAACTATATATTTATGAGTACAATAAATTTCTCCTCATTATGTTTATGTTTATATTAATGTTATTGTTTCTTTTATTTAAATGTTATCTTTAGAGAGCAATTCTAAATGTTATATACCTATAACGATTTTACAATTGAAAAAATCATACAACTGATCAATTAGAATGTTCAGAATGTGGTCACTATAAACAAGTTCATCTGCTTCAAGTTTTTGCCTAGATTACACTAGTTTCTTCAAGAGTTAGTAATAATCTCTACTGACACTTAAATGTATCCTCATCTGTTGTTGTGTTTAGATTCAACTCCTTATCTCCTTCCTGGTGACTCAACAGTTGTGATATCTCTTATGATGTCTATATTTCGTACCTAACAGAAAACTTGTTACCAAAAGTGTTGAAAATTTGTCAATAATATCACACCAGATTTAACTACAAAATATTTATTTTTGCTTCAACTTTATTTATTTCCTAAAAAATTCCCTGACATCCCCTTATGGCAATAATAACCTAAACAAGTTCATACTGGATCAAAATTTGGGATGCATGCAACATAACTAAGGTTTACTTGAACAATTACCTAAGTTAGACACTTAAAGATGTAATGCATCTTGATACATTGGGATGGAGAATTTTTGTACTTGATAACAATAAACTATTAAAAAACCAATCTCTATTGGGATTCTTCTAATTAAAAGGTTTCTTGAGAGATTTAAAGAAGTCGATCCATCAAGTTTCAAAATTTCTCTAGGAATATTCCCAACTAATTTGTTGCTCGAAAGATCAATGCTTTTTACTAGTCCAAGAATACTTGGATACTCACACTCACTTCCTTTCCACATCCAAATTGCACGATCATCATATCTACCAGCCACAAAACCATTTAGCGTGACGTAATCTTGATATGAATGGGTGATGGTTGAATTTGGAGTCCATTTATGAGTCAAAGCAATAATATTATTGAGGCATGTTGGTATACTTCCTAAGATTTGGTTTACAACATGGTCCAAAATTTGAAGTTAGGTATGGCATAGATGTGAAGGAATGCGTCCAAAGAAGCGATTAGATCGAAGGAAAAGTAAAATTAAATTTGGATGGTTGCTCCCAAACCACATCGGTATCTCTCCCGACAAGTTATTATCTTGAAGATTAATAAATTTCAACTTTGTGCAATTCTTCAATGATGGAGGAAGCTCTCTGCTAAAACTATTGCTGCTTATATCCAATGTTTCAATCCCAAGTAAAAAGCCCATTGAGCTTGGGATTATCCCATGAAATTGATTGTTTGCCAAATTAAGAATTTTCAATCTCTCAAAATGGAACCAACAGTCCGGGAGCTCTGCTGATAATTGGTTATTGGAAAGATCTAAAAAGTTCAAATTTCCTTTAGTGATTGCACACAGGGATTGGACTTGCTTTGAAAACGTGTTGTTGGAAAGATCCAAGTGTACTGCTTTTAACAAAAAAAAAACTTGGTATTTCGCCTTCCAATTTATTGGAACTCAAGTCTATTATGGGGGAAAAAGGAGAACTCCCATGACAAATTTGGAACATGGCCACTAATTTCATTGTGAGATAGATTCATAAACCAAAATTGACTTGAGAAGATCTAGTTTGAATTGGAAAGAGTATCCAAAATTTTAGAATTAGAAATATCAAGCCAAGAGAAATTTTTCTGAGTTTGAAGCCATTTTGGGAATTGAGGGCCTAGTGGGCAAGACCCCAGCCCTATCGTTTTTAATTGGAAAGAAGGAACCCAATCAGGGTTAATGTTGAAAACTGATAAGGTATTAGATAGGACCAAATACTTCAATTTTGTGAGTTTTGAGAAGTGGGCTTCAAAAATAACATCTTCTAGTGGATTATTTGAAAGATAATGAAACTCTAGGCTGGATAGTTTTCCCAAACTTACAAGTATTGTCCCATTCAAATGATTTTGATCTAAACGCAAACCCTCTAATGAGTAGTTTGCACACTTGGTCAAATTAAGAATAAAATAAAGAAGCTATCCGCTGAGATAGTTCCTTGTTAGAGATAACGTTTTCCAATTATGCGTATCACTGAAGGCTTTTGGTATCTCGCCTTTAAACTCATTATAATCAAGATTGAGATGTGCAAGAGAGTTCAACAACTCTAGTGTTGGAGTTGAACAACCACTCTAGTACTGAAGAAGTGAGATTATTATAAAGGAGATCGAGGACATCAAGAGAAGTAGAAGAATTGAAAAGGGGAACAGAGAAAATATTCAGAAGATTACAAGAACCCAAGAACAACGATGTCAAGTATGGCAGTTTATTAACAACATAGAGCCAATTATTGACTTTGCTCAGGTTAATGTTACTCATGTCAAGGTATTCTAAAGAAGAAAGTTGAGGGAGCCACTCTATGTTTTCAGTTATATTAAAATTATTTTGGCCAAGATCAAGGTATCGCAAGTTGGAAAGATTTCCAAGCTGAAAAGGTATACTTCTTCCAAAATTAGCATAATAAAGGTCAAGGTGTCTTAAGTTGGAGAGAGAAGCAATGAATTTTGGGATTTGGCTCTGATTAAAATCATTGAAGCTCACATCCAAATAAGTCAAATATTTCAACTCAATCAAGGAAGGATTAAGTTTACCTCGCAAAGGCGGTGAGGGAAAGGACGAGGCACTGAGATTGAGCATGATGTCGTGGCCTATTTGGTTGCTACACCTAACCCCACTCCATGTGCAACAATCTTGATTGGAGCTCAAAAAAGAAAGAAGGCCATAGTCATCAATAAGGTTTTGTTTAATGTTGAGAAGAGCTTGTCTCTCATGCACTTTGTAGCCAAAGTGAGTATCTCCTAACCCCAAATAATTTGCAATAGTTGGTTTTATGCACAACCAAAGGAGAATTAAAGTGAGGAGAAATTGAAGGGAACTTCCACCCATGATTAGGATGAATTTGGAAGATCAAGTATATGATTAAGATAAGAGCATCAACTGAAGACTGAAGACTGTTTAGGGTCACAACTTTTCCAGCAGGAAAGGAAGATATGGACTGCAATATGGAAAGCCCAGGTACCCTTAAGAATTATCAATTTTGTGTGGAAACTTCTCCATGACAGCTTACCTACCAAGGCCGCTCTACATAACAGAGGTATCAGTAATGATGACACTTGCCCCTTATGTAATGCTGAAGAAGAGACCTCTACACATCTGTTTCTCTTATGCAGCTTTTCTAGAGCTTGTTGGTTTGGATCAGATCTTGGGTTGTATACTTCTGAGATCACCAATGTGTCTGTTCAATCTTGGCTAAAAGACTACATCAGCACTTGCTTAAATAATGAAGATCAAAGCTCGGTCATCCTCCAATCAATGTTTACTGTCTTGTGGTTAATTTGGAATCACAGAAACAGAGTGCTTCACCAAGGCTTGAACCCGAATCCCTTAGAGGTTGTACTAACAGCCAAAAATCTATCTTGCAGGTACAAGAAGGCTTATGCAGGTCCATTCCATCCTACCAGAGAGTTTAGAGCAACCAAGTCAGCCCACCTCACAGCTGCAGGGCAATATCAGCTCATCATCATATTAGCTGAAGCAAGAAGAACAAAGCCACAAAGGAGAGCATATGCTTTTGTAGCTGTAAATATGCAGGGAGCAGAAGTGTTTTCAGGGGTTAATTGCAGTCTCGCCAACACAGCAATAGGAGCTCTACTTGAAGCAATGGTGGAAGCCGACATCATAGCTAAAAACTATGGGTTTCACCATGTTTTGTTCTTAAACTGAAAGGGTCAATCTCCATCAAATTTTCAAATTGAGGAAAAGCACAGATTGGCTGGATAGCAGTAGGATAGCTGACTTGAACTCTCTCTCAAACTGGTTTATTTTGTAATTCTCTAGTTGTCCCTCATGTAGTAGTTAAGGCTGTGTGGTGTTTTGCTAAACAGGTTGTAATCACACCTTTGTATTATAGGTGGTATAATCATGCTCTATGTCACCATGGACTCTTCCTTTGTTTCGTATCAAAAAAGAAAAAGAAAAAGAAAAAGATAAAGAGCATCAACACATCAAATGAGCAATGTTTACAAGAATGATTTTATTTGCCTCAATTATTTATACATGCGTTAAACAGAAATTATTAGTAGTAACTTGAAAAAAAAAAAAAAAAAAGTAAGAAGACGAAAGTCACTGGAAATTTCTTTTAAGCTTTAATAGATTAGACAATGGACACCAGTTTTAAGAAAAAGTATTTGTTTAACTACAAGTCCAAATTTCATGGTCCGATGCAGTGGTTGTCGGTTTTATTTTCTGGAAAGATAGGACATAAATGCATATAAGACGCTCCAATATTACAATAAAGTATTAAAAAAAAAAAATCCTCAAACCAATCAAATTTCTGCTCTTGCACCAATGTTTAGTTTAATCATTGATGCCTCCCTCTAAACTTAAAAGTTCAAACCTTGTATGCTGTCTACAATGGTCATTGGGGATGGATAGCCACCACAGCAAGTTGTAGATAGAAAAAGAGTAAAAAACATAGGCACCAATCTTTGTTTAATCACTGATGTCTCCCTCTAAACTCTTGTACGTTCCCAGAAGGTAGCACATGCATATATAGACCTCACTTGGTTGTTTTGGGTGGTTTACGCAATTTTGGTCCCATGCCTCTCTTTTTTTTGTTACCATAACTTTGGTCTTAGACGGTATTCTTTATTTATTATTACTATTATTATCTACTTTAATTATATTATTGACGTGTTTTTGTAATTCACTAATTTGCATTAACTTTTTTGGCCATAGTCATCAATAAGGTCTTCTTCGATCTTGAGAAGCGTTTGTCCCTCATGCTCTTTGCAGCCAGGGTGAGTATCTGCTAACCCCAAATTATTTCCAGTTATTGGTTTCATGCAGAACAAAAGGAGAATTAAAGTGAGGAGAAATTGGAGGGAACTTCCACCCATGATTATATAGGATGAATTTGATTAGAGGATCAAGAATGTGATTAAGATAAGAGCATCAACACATCAAATGTGCAATGTTGCAAGAATGATTTTATTAGCCTAAAATATGTCTTAATTATTTATACCTGTGTTAAGTATAAATTATTAGCAGCAAACAGTAAATGAAAGAAGACGAAAGTCACTAAAAATGTCTTTCAATAGAGTATACACCATTGTATTATTGCCAACTTTTTTAGTTGCGAATTTTCCAAGTCTTCAAACTCTTAATAAAAAAAAGTTATTCAAAGATAATATTCACTACATAATTTTGTTTTCACACTGCACTCTTCTCTCACATACATATTTCATTACCTGCTTCGATATTAATATGCTTTATATATTGTTCAAATTTGATAAAAAGTTAAAGCGAGGTGACTAAGGAGTATATTGTATTATTGCAAAATGTCTTACGGCAAAGACAAAAACTGAACTTGGTTTAAACTAAAAAGTCAAGTTATAGAAATATACTATTTTCACATTAAAAAGTTATGAGTAATACTAGCATCATAACTTTTACTACAACTTTTATTACAACTTACTTACGTGGCAAGTTATAAGTAGTAGAGTTGTAGATCCACCACTCACAAATTGTCATGTAAACAAATTGTGGTCCTATCATTTTTCAAAAGTTATTGAAGATATAAGTTTTCACATTGTATTCTCCTCTTAAAATGTTTTCTTTATGCTCGAAGAGATTCTATAGCACAAAATTTGCCAAAAACTTTTACCTAGGGGTGAGTAAATAAAAAATTGATATTTGTGATGAATTTAGATAATAATTAATAAAAATTTGTCAACTTAACTGTTGCAAAAGAAATTATAAAATATTTTATTATATAGGCATTGCTCATACAGCCCTAAGAGAGAGTAAATAAAAAATTGAAGCAATGGCTCATTATAATTTCGTTTTTGGACACAAAAGAAGGGAAATATGCTCTTGCCTACTTAATTGTGTTGCGTCTCAAGGTTTTGGACATAAAATGCTGATTGGACATGGCCGTTAAAAGATTGTTGTCATGTGGATCTTGGTGATCCATTACTCAATGATCCATCTATCAGTAAAAATAGGTATGGAGCCCATTTCATTATTTATTTCAAATTTGGTCCCTTAAAACCCAAGCCCTTCAAAGACTATCTGACTTCGGCCCTACTAATGCTGTATTTTCCGTGGGCTTTTGAAAGATAAATAGCTATCGCAGAGTGCTTAATCACAGACATTACAACCCACCTGATTCTAATTTGATTTGAATTTTGAAGGGAGGAAAGTTAAGCGTGGTGACATGATATAGTTATACCAATGATAATATTTGTTATGTTTAAGCCTAGCTATCCGAGATTGTGAGATTATATGTATAACATGATCTTCACCTTTCTGTCTTACATTGTAAAGGAAGAGAAATTAACAGTTCAAATAGCACAAGCTGAGCACATGTATGGGTTGCCCTAAGACAACAATTTTGAACGACAAACAAGAATTACCTAACTTCCTCCATGACTATGGATAATTGCTCCACCATACTATGGAACAAATATAGTTTAGCAAGTGTATCGCCTCACCCTTCTTAAACAAGTTTTTGTCCTATTTTGAGTGTTCTGTTTTATATTTTACCAATTGCAATCTGTCACACGTGTTTTTTTTATTTCTTAATAAAAGAATTAAAATTAACAAACAATTGATAGAGCATACATAAAGTAGATATCATAGAGTGGGGAGAAGAAGTTCTAATCCTTTATATTAACATCAAATACATAAATTGTCTTCTCGTATTACAAAGTGTGTGCTCATATTTACCATTGAAAAAGAGAACTGTATGTCCAACTGTTAGATATACACATGTGATATATGAGTGAAGTTTCACAATGACTATTACTCCATGAAAGCAAATCAAGAAAGTAGAGTTGTACTTTTTCATAAAAAAACCTACTAAAATATGGCAATGGCAACTTAGATACAATTTTTTGAATGTTATATTTTAAGTTCTCTATTTAAATTTCATCATATGACCGATTGCATTGACTAATAAATGATATGGTTGAACTTTTTTTTTTTCAAAAAGATGTGCTACATTGACTTATATAAACACATCTTTAAACTTATTGAAAAATCTAAAAAATAGTATATAAGAAATTTTACCTAAGTTTACGTTTTTGTAATGAGTCAATGAATTCAAACAATCGTTTCAAGAAAATGCTCTCAATGAATTCAAACAAATCTTAGATTAAGTACTTTTTTTTTTTTTTTTTGAGAAGAGATTAAGTACTCAATTTGTAGTTGCGCTAATAACTATAAGTTATTATATTAATGATAACAATGATTTTCGGATAAATAACAATTTTTAGATGTCATTTGAGTATGGTCAAATGAGGTGAAGAAAAAAGACAGAATCTTTTCATTCGAGTTGCCAAAAACTAAAATGTCATTAATAATAACTTGCACAAAAGAAAAATACCTTACAACATTAAGAAACCAAGTTGCTTGAATTGCAGCACATTAATTTAACATGTGAATTTACTTGAACAAGATCTCCACCTTTCTACCTACATGGTAAAGGAGAAGTTGTACACAAAACAATGCAAACAGCACCCATGTTGCTTATGCTAGAATGAAATCCTGTCTCAATCTTAACATTCTACTTTATACTCCATTAATTGTAGTATGCGAAACTTTGGTTACTTTTTTTTTAAAAAGAAAAATGTGTAGCAGACTATAATCAGTGGAGTATATATATAAATTAGAACACTAATAATGGAACAGAGGACTTTATTCTATGTCCTAAGTGATTGCTTTAAATGACAAACCAGAACCACCTAACTTTTCCTGCACAACCTTGGTCAATTGCTCCACCATTCTTGGTGTCAGATAGTTAACCCAGTCTCCCACCTCACCCTTCCTAAACAAGGTTTTGTTTTCAAAGTACTTAATAGACTTGCCAGCCTTGTTTACCTCCAACTCCTTCATATTCTCAAAACTACAAAGTTTGGCTATCTTTTCAACGTCACCAGCTCCTTCCTCCTCCAAAGAAAATGGGAACCCCAGAAACTCTGCTAGCTTTTTCAGGTGAAGAGTGACGTCTTCTTTGAGGTCCTCATACTTCAAGAACAATACCTTCTGAGGTCTCTCTATGCACTCCTTCCAGTACCCCAACATATGGTCCCAAAAGGGACCAAACCCAATTACCCCCTTACAATACATTTCAAAGGCTTCATCTAGTGACATTGGAGATTTAGATCCAGGATCAACTTTGTTAAGAAAATGCCATGAGGAGATGAAAGTGTCAAAAGGGTTTCGACAAATATAAACAACCCGGCAACCAGACTTCTTGATTGAAGTAGGCAAGGAAGGAAATGGAAGATGGGTGCCAAAAAGTCTAGGGTGTGGAAGGTTGGAGAGATCAGGAAGTTGGCGGTTGGCATAGAGCTTGTACTCAAAGAAAGGTACAAGATCATGAGGGTTTGAAGTAAGCAAAGGATGATTATTTTCCAAAGAAAAACGCTTACGATTCACAACAGCAAAAGCCAAAGCTTTTAACCACGTGGTGCCTGATTTTGGAATGGTGGCTAACACAACATCATTATCACTTGCTTGGAAGTGCCTTTGGAATGAGACTATGGATTGGATTTCAATTGCTTGGCACCAAAACTCTTGGTACTTGTAGAGATGAAGGGTTCTCCACCCTTTTTCTTTGGGAAGAGAAAGAAGAAGTTCCTTGCATTCATGGCTTAGTTCTTCTTCTTCTCCTCCATTACTTGATTGGTTTTTTGGGTAATGAGTGATATTCATTGAAGTAGTATTGTTCGAACTTGGCATGAAAATTGGGTCACAAATGACCACTTATTTATAGTTGAACTTGTTCATCTTTTTGTACTTGAAGGGTTTGGATATTTTGTACACGTCAAACATGCATCACATACACCATATTGTGGGCTTACAACTAGTGATGCTTCTCGTGCCATTTTTGGCATGTTTTGGTTAGCTTATCAAGTTTTCTACTTCTTTACGTCTGCCCAGCTAAGTTGGGCGTTGCTTTTCTGATAGTGACTGAATTGAAATCCTTTGCCCCCACAGCTGGTACTATTATATATTTCCACGAGGAAAATGCCTTTTTTATCTAAACAATATTTTGCACATTTTAAAATTCATGCACCCGACAAGCATCTCTACATTAAGAAAAAATATAATTTTTTTTTCTCCCGTATGGATCTTTGCCCGCTTATCAATCACCTCTTCTAAACTTAAAAAGAAAATTGGAGTTTTGTGCAATAGATTCAACATACTCTTGTATCGTTGAGATAGATAAGAATTTAACAGCAAATTATCAATGAATTAATACTTGCAAGTTTATAATTTTGATAATTATAATGTTTCATCTTCTTCTTTTTTTCCACGTAGTTTGATTGTAGCTGCAATTTGGCTTCCAAAAATTTTTCTTCACACAAGGAAAAAATAAAGTTTAGGGCAAATTTTAGATATTTCACAAATTTGATTTTATAAAAATCAATCCGAATTAGCAGTTTAAACCCCAATTTCTTATAGGTATTATGGATTTGTATTCTTCTTATGAGCAATGCCTCAATCAATGTAGAAAGGGGAAAAAGTTGGTGAAATAAGAGCAAGTGGAATATTTAGAATTAGAAAGGATATTTTATCAAATTATTTATGGACTAAACTAAGAAATATCATATTTATAGCCGCATTTTCCATAAACGCAGCTAAAAAAAACACAATTATAGCTAGCCTTGTTTTTTAGTGGTTGGCGGGAGGCATTAGTTGATTTATGTGGTGTTAGACAATTGGGTTACCTGTTCCTAGCCAAATGGTTTAAAAACTTCAAATTGTTGAGCCATTGAATCATATGAATAATGGTGGTGATGTCAATGTAATAGAAGACTCCACTATATAGTCATGAGAAATTTGATGCTCTCTAGTCTACTCAATCCGTTTCATTTTGGAACCATACCACCTGATTCATGTGCACTGGAATCAATCATAAAATTGAAAATGAAGTTTGTAAGAATAATGTTAGAACTTAGAAGATTGAAACATATCCACATCCAGGTCGGCAATATATACATACATGTGAGTGTAATATATAATATATCATTTTAGAGGTGTTGGGGGAAAATATTTTTTCTTAACCCCATAAATCCCACATAATTTTTCATGTCTTGAAATCTTAGTTAAAAATAAAACTTATTAGTTATTATTACGTTATAAGGTCATTGATGTTTGCCTAACATCTAGTTAGGTTATATTCATCGATATTTAATGAGTTATCTACTTATCTTCCAGCTTAAGCAGTGTTTTTAATGGAGAAAACTATAGTGACAATGGAAAGTAGTGAAAGGATTGACTAATATATACATACTTGTGCTTGTAATATATAATATATAATTTTTTATCTTAAATTTAGTGTTATATGGGAAAGCCTAAATAGCTTTTAGCTTTTTATTTTTTGTCTCACGATTCTTTTTCTTTTATTTTTTAAATTAAACAAAACTAGTTTTAAAAAAAAATAAATTAGCTTTTTCTTGCACTTAGAGTATAAAAATTACTAAAAACTATATAGCAAATAAACTATTAGAAACTACCAGATACCCTGACCGACACTTAAAACACTCAAATTAGAATATAATTAAATTTATAATGGTAAATTTTTATTTTAATAGTCAATTGATTTTTGTTTCCTAGTAGCTTAAAAATAAAATAATTTTAAAAAATTCAAAATCTTAGTCTTACATCTGGAAAATATAAGAAAAATATCCTGCTAATAAAAATTTTATAATATATGTTACAATAAAAAAAATATCGGTCAGGATCTTAAATTTGGATGCGATTTTGATCTCACTTCAATTGTTCCAATAGTTAAAACTTTGTAATCCTTCTGATTTTTGGAATAAAATTATTCTCTAGAGTCTAGACTCTCTTATACAAAGGAGAATATGTTTTTTCAAAAATAAAATTGAAAAAGAGAACTATAAGAAAAGCAAGAATAATAAAGACTAGTACTTGATGTAAGAAATAAGCAAAAAGTGAGGCACAAAATGGGTGAGAAGTGAGAAATAAAAAAGACACTAGGAAAATATGTGAACGAACATCAATGTGTTTGGTACTCAAATTATGTGGTGTCAATTACATGGTTTGGCATTGGCATTAGATATATTGAGTATGGGAAAAAACGCAAAAAAATAAATGCAAAAATAAATAAATAAATAAAAGAAATTGCAATTTCAACTCTTCTTCATAATTCTTTGAGATTTTCACACCCGTCAAATCTCGCAAAATCATAAACAAGAAGTGAAATCCTAAAAAATATTATTGTCCCAAATCACATTTAGCATCATTTCCCTAGTGAATTATAGCAAAAGTGGAATAAAAAAAAAATTATAGCAAAAGACAAATCTTTTGCATGCCTAGAAAACATAAAGAGCAACCGACATGGTTTCTAAAGGTCGTCAATAGGCCAGGTCGGGCCAGCCCGGCCGTTTTCACTTGGCCCATAGACACAATGGGCTGGACATAATGGGCTATTAACTACTTAACGGGTCGGGTCGGGCTAGGCCGAAAGAGAAAACCTTAGCCCATAATTCTGCCCATGGGCAATGTCCATTTTGTCTTTAGCGAGTTAGGTTATCGGGTTGGGTCTAATGGGCTACTCATAGGCTTGTGCTAGCATATTATTTTATTATTTTTATAAAGAAAGAATCAATTTTTTTAAGGGAATAATCAATCTATTTTTTAAAAGGAAAGAATTAAAGAATTTAATACTTAATTACAAATTTTTTTACATTCAAATCTATTTAATTTTTTGTTTTGTTGATGGAAACCTATTTAATTTTTATTAAGGCTTTAAATAGTTTTTTATTTTATCTTTAATAAAAAAAATGTCAAATGGTTAATTCAAATTTGCTAGACTACTAGAAAAATATATATTTAGTAAACTAAGTTTAGCATAATTACTTTGAGTATCTTAGTAGTTGAGGGCTTAAGAAATTGCTTTATAATATCTCAAGATCAATCCTTCATACACTTCTTATATATTTTTGTTATGAATTATAAGTTATTGGGCTGGGCTGGGCTAATGGGTTGGGCAACGGATTGGGCTACTGGGCTAGCCCACCAGGTATCCATGGGTATAAAAATTAGCCCATGGCCTGACCCACTGGGCTAGTGGGCTGCCCATGAGCCTTAGTAACAACGGACTGGGCTGTCCATTAGCACGATGGGCTATCGGATTTCTGGGTTGGACTATTGACCGTGGGCTATTTGATGACTCTTAGTTTCACTGTCAAAATTGTGGACAGACAAAGACCACAACCACAATTATTACACAACACATTACACACACACACGCAAAGACAAAAAAAAAAGGGAAAAAAAAAAGAATGTACTTTTCTCAAAACTGTTGATGTATTTAGGTTTGTGTCTTTAAAAAATAGGTACATTAATTTGTGAGGGACTTTGTACGCGAGTCCAAATCTTTTGTCCCATTTTTTTTGCTCTATTTTATACTTCATCAATAAAAATTTGTCACATGTTCACCTAATTAATTAAATACTATCATTATTAACTTATTAATGTTACCGTTATTAATTAATAGTAATATTTAATTAATTAAGTGAACACATGGCAAGTTTTTATTAGTGGAGTATAAAGTGAAGTAGGAAAAATGAGATAAAAAATTTGGACTCCCTTGTACACATGGTTTCCACGTGAGACTATGGTTTTATTTCTTTTGTGCCATTTGTAGTTGTCTAGATTTGTAGGCATGAGTTGTCGACTTGTCGGTCTTTATTGTTGTGACTTTTGAGTTTTAATTTTAAGTTCATTTCAATAAAATTAAATAAAAAAATAAATCTGATTCTCAAGGTTGTGTCAAAATCACTCACTTTTTTATTAATGAGGAAAAAGTTTAGTTTTTTTTTTTTAAAAAATTTTTAAGCTATCGAAAATTATGAAACGTCAAACTCACGTGTCACATTATTTTATTTCAACAAAGGTTGGCTCCTTTTTTTAGTGCTGCACTTTGTGATATCTTGACTATGAAGGTTTATTTTCTGATAAAGGTGGTAAAGCGATCAAGAATTATTTAAAATGAATTTAAAAGAATATTGTGGCTAATTAACTCTAATTCTTTTCTTGAACAAAATATACTCTAATTCAAATGATAACTCCTATTTACAATAAAATAGGTTTATGGTGAAGCATTGGGTTAAATAAAACTTCTGGTAGTACAAAAGACGTACTTAGAAAGATTGTAACTTTTTGTTTTTAATTTTGTAATAGATAACTCTGAGACTCTCTCATTAATATTTTTTAAAAATATTTTTAATAAAAATTAATATTGACATACTTGTGACATTTTTGGGTACATGGCACGCCCCATATCTTCCACTTTTCAATTACTATATTGATTTTTCTTTTTAATTTCATCCCTAATAAAAAATAACCTAAGAAGAGAAGGGTAAATTTTGCTTCTTCCTTCCTTAGCCTCACAACTCTCTAAGTTCAAGTTGGCAATTAAAGAAAATGAAAAAGAGAAGCATTACAATTTAAAAAATTATTTAACCTCTTTAGCTTAATATATTCAATAGAATAATTATAACCATAAATTATAATAAGGTGTTATCTAATCAAAATTCATAAGGCCTCAACCATTTTTACATATTTATTATATTACTTAACCGATACAAAACGGTTTAAATAGATTTATGAATAGTATGTGTTCCAAGTTAAATTAAACTTTTTCGTATGCATTTGTGTTATAACTGCTCTATCCTCTCTCCTTTGTGTGTGCATCTGTGTTTTTTTTTTTTAATAATAATAATAACTTACATATTTAATCGTACTTAGAAACTGAATGAATAGTATCGCATGCGTACGTAGGGGGAAAACTGTATGTATTTTACATAATTAATTTCCTTGTACAAGAACCCTTAATAAATCTAAGAAATGCTTTAAACAAAAATTAGTGAGGGACTATCGATATTGATGGGACAGAGCTCCATTACAGTTTATCTGAAATAGAATATTAACCAAAGAATATCACAAATTCATCAGGAATAATACATATAGTGGTTCTTTCGCAAATTCAAAGTGCAATTATCACTGAATTTTTCATATATATTGAATTTACAATACTTGATGTCAGAGTATATTACTCTAGGTTGACTTATTTCTTTTTAATTTGGTAATGAGTCTATTTCAAAATAAATTTGTTTTTCCTAATGAATTAATCCTTTTTTTTTTTCCTTCGTATGAATCACACTCGTTGAAATCTTTAGTTTTAGTCATACAACTGAATTATATGTTTTGCCATTTTTGTGGAACTTATCTATAATTGATAATTGATATTGATATTGATAATGATAATGACCCTTTACCTATTCTTTAATTCAATAATTCCAGAAGTTCCGAGTTGGCTGAAAATGTATGATCCACAATATGTTTGCCAAAAAATCAAGACTACGAATTGGCAACTCTGTCACTGGTCCATAGTCTTCCTTGGGGGACTTCTAATGCTATTTTAACTTTATGAAAAGCTGTGAAAATAGAGAATGGAAAACGTTCTTTTGAATTGATTTACCTTGGTAAACAAATACCTACAAAACAAATTAGGTTGACGCAAAGACATAAATGGTAAATAAATACCTACAAAACATTTATTAGGTCGATACAAAGACATAACTTGTAAATAAATACCTACAAAACAAAACAAATAAGGCCTCCACCTTGGCCTCAATTTACCTTTCTTTTGTTGATTTTTTCAATAAAGTAAATAAAAATATATATAATAAAAAAAAAACAGACAAATTATGGATCAATAGAAATTAAAGGTTGTAATCTCATCCATGAAAATGTCCATCCATTCCTATAATTTCCCCACAGAAGGGGAAAAAAAAAAAAAAGCTAAAAATGGTAATGGAAAAAAAATATATTACATGTGCTAAGAGAGAACCCATTCTACATTATAAAATTCTATATGTCATAGATAGATGGCATGATGGTTGGCTTAGATGAGTGAAAAACGTGCTCAATGGCTTTGCATCTCTCTAACAAGACTTCCATGTAGCTCGTATTTACGTTCCTGATTGAACTTTGCAATGAAAACTTAGCTGGATAGCAGTAGCCCCCAGAAGGATATGTGCAGCATACAAAACCAATTACCAAATCCTTCTCTCCTTTTATGATCTTTAGGAACTAAAGAGAATCTCTTTCAACTCATGCCTCGGCTAGCTTTAAGCGGGGAACAATATTCATCGATTGGAGCTCCTGAAAGCATGCCGTTGAGTGGTGAGAATTTAAACAAAAAACATCTGTCAACGACTGACAGGAGTAAACATATTCATCCAAGAGTGAACAGTGGAAATGCCAACATTTTTTCCTTTTTTTATGTAACTGTATTCTTTCAGTTTGTTGTTTTTGATTTTATACATTTTTTTTTTACAAGAATGTAGCACCACATTTAAATGTTTTCAAAACACCACGAGCAAATCTTGATGCTAAAAATACACCATGCCATAGATCCAAATTTAATCTAGTCAAATCAGACAAACTGTAAGTTATAGTGAAGTTATAGTTAAAAATCTCCACAACAATCACAAAAAGCCTTATCATTCCTGGATAAACCAATCAATACAATGTCAATTCATACCTGGATTAAGAGCTTGCATGCATACGGAAGCTTCATAGTAGACATACCGTCCCTTTTTTTACAAGATGAACAGATTCCAGTTTTCAGATGATGGTTGTAGTATCCTAACAAACCACATATTCTGCAGACCTGCACCAAAAAGCAGATGTTGCCACATACTTAAAGAGCTAAATAAACAAATCAATTCCAAGAATGATGTTGAAGCTTTGAAGGACCACAACAATCTTAAGAAAAAAAAAAAAAAAAAAAAACCAAAACAAAACAAAACCAATAAACATTTTGCTTACACACAACGTAGTGTTGGTCTAAAGGAAATTACTGTAACTTATAGTTAAAAATTTCCACAACAATCACAGAAAGCCTTTTCGTTGGTTAGTATTTCTTGTACTGACAGTGTTTGGAACAGCAATAGTGAAGTCCTTAAAAGGTCCAAATAAGCCTTTAGAAGTTAGATAATATCTTTGACAAAGAGAAAAATAAAATGGCTTTGACAAAGAGAAAATTAAAATGGCTTTGACAAACAGCATTGCACTATTAGAGGAGGAGCCTTGAAAGTCTCAAAGACATGCCCAAGTTACAGTAAAAATGGGTTTTGTTCCAAGTGCATAGCCGTATATTTTCCAGCAAGCAAACTTAGCTGGTGCTCCAGATCTGTTCTGGAAGCTGATCTCTATCAATAGTCATGTATTCTTGCAGTTCCAGGAGGCCTCCTTTAGAAGGAAGCTTTATATAGCTATTACAATAGAAAGGAAAGAATAAGGGATAGACAACCAGATGCTAATACAGAATCTTATGGGCTGATGAAGAGCTGATTTCTGATCAACTTCCACCCTATACATAAGGGCTGCAACTCCAGAAAATCAAGAAAATTTTCTGGCTGAACACAACATGTTAGACGATAATGATGCTAATATACTAGTCTTCCTGTTAAATCTTCCTGTTATATGACTTAAAAGCAAGCATTGTGATACATACTCAGCAAACAATTATCAAGGAGTGGCATAGGCATGAGCTGATACCTGAACCTCAAAAGGATCGCTAGAGATCATTAGGCGCTCAAAAATTAACATACTAGCACCATAAGCTATCAAACAATCACGTTCCATTTCTCCTACACGTAGTCCTGGAAAATGAAAGGTTAGCAGAAATTAGAACTATGCAAGGTAAACTTGCATCTAATAACATATCTAAGAACCAGAAATTAAGAACCTCCATTGCGAGCTCTCCCCTCTGTAGGCTGTCTTGTTAGCAGAACACGGGGTCCATCGGCTCGAGCATGCATTTTATCTAGGACCTACTTGTCATGAAATAATGGATATCACAAAAATCAATATAAAAAATAAATATTTTCAAGCTAATATTGTAAATCAATATGACATGCTTTATGTAACAGGGAAGAAAAGGTGTGATACATCAAAGAAAAATTACTAGGATTATTTAAAACTACAACTAATAAAGGCATTTCTGTCACACAAATTCTAGATGCTATGAGTAAAAGAATATCAACTAATCTAAATCATAGAAACAATGCTGACCAGAATCACCAGACATAAAAAAAATAGACATGCCATGCACCAAAAGATCTCTCTCAATTTATTCAGATATAAATATCCATGTACATGCATTGTTAAGATAGATAGATTGATAGCGAATTTTAGAATCTCATATTTGAGTTTAGATTGAGGTCTGAGTTCCCTCTCTTTCTTTACTTCCCTCTCTCTCTCTCTCTAGAATCTTTCTGTACTGAAAATTCAGTATTAATCTTCATGCATCACTTGCTTGTTAAGTTTTCCACTATTCCAAACTTTTACTTATTTACCTAGGAAACCCATGAGGATTCATAATCAAATCAGGGCAAATGCCACGTTCAGAAAATGGGAAGTCTTCCTGCTGGATAATGGTGCCACAAACTCCTTTCTGCCCATGTCTGCTACTAAATTTGTCACCAACCTGAGGGGGCAAGAAATACAAGAAAGAAAGTCAACCCAAAATATAAGATTCGTATAGAAATACAAGAAAGAAAGTCAACCCAAAATATAAGATTCGTACAGCATATAAACTGAGGCCAGATTAGAAATCCTTACCTCTGGCCTACGAGTATGGCGAATTAAGAATTTGATAGATAAGTTATTATGCCTATCATTATAAAGAGCCACTCGATCCACTACACAAGACTCCCCTTCGGGACCCTTAAATGTTTGTTTACTGCTCTTATATCCTCTGCATTTAAAAACAAGCATAAGCAATCTTGTTGTTAAAGGAAACCTATCAAGAATTTTCGCCAGAAAGTGAAACTAACATATTTGGTAATTCTGATGGTGGTACTCTCGTCCCCCTTGTAACAGCAGGGGACTGTTTATTTATATAGATATCTTGTGGGCCAATAATTTCCCCTGGTGAAGCAATCCCATCATCGTCCAGTATCTACACATGTTAGAACATATCAGAATTAAAGAATATACAGGAAACATTTGCAATTCAAAGAAACAAACAACCAGAGAACAAAAGGAAAATGATGAAGAATGGGATCCTTGGAGTTGGCAGAGTCAATCTGGCTTCCATAAAAAATAAAACCTCATAATAATATCCAAATGTACTTTCAGCATTCTCAGAGTATGGGAAAAAAATTAAGAGGGATATTTTGGTTAGCTTTCAATTAGGTAGTTCGCTTTCATTTTCTTTTTTAATGAGTAATAAAAGCTTTATTGAAAAAAGTACATCGTGTTCACGATAGTGAACAAAATGTACTTGAAACAGTTACAAACAAATCAAGAAGAGGAAATTACAGATTGTAGGAAATCAAATATGGAAAAAACATTGTGTAAAGCCCCAAATCCTAGACCACTCAAACAAAGTCCTAACTAGCAAAGATTTCAAAAGATCAACATTGGGTAGTTTGCTTTCATATTTGGAACTTTTTTTGGTTATGCTTCTAGCTTTAGTTTGTTCTTGTATATGTATAGTTTGAGTCTCTCTTTGATCTTAGAATCGTTTCCTTTTCAAATAAAGTTTCTGTTTGGTTGAAGCAATTGATATTTACAAACAAAACTTCAATTAAAACCCAAACAAATGCTAATTTACTTTTTGAATATAATGTCCACAGACCAGGAAATCCCATTCATCAAAACCCATAAAAATATACATTGATCCTAACTGATAAGTGAAACCCAACCATGGCAATTATAACCATTCAAATCGCATGTCCATAACAATGCAATCCACACTTGCCCAATATTATTAATTTCTTATTATTAGTTTTTTTGATAAGTAAGTTTTGGCCCCAAGGGGGAAGGGGAATCAATAATAATAATAATAATAATAATAGTATCCGTTTGCTCATCACCAGAAGTTTTTAGTGCTCATCAGTCTTCACGGCATACAGGCTTCATGATCAACATGTCAATTGTGTTTGCTCATCACTAGCATCCGTTTCCACATCACGCTGAACAACGGATTGTGACCTCATGAAGCTCCCAGTGGAGACACCTTTGTTGATGTTTGAGCAAGGCCAATTGCTGATGGAAGTTTGGCAGCAGTACTGATTAAGGATCAATTACTGGAGGATTTAGGTTCCAGATGTGCTGGCAACCTCAAGATTGTGATGCACAGCATGTTCTTGTGAAAAAATCTGAGAGAAATCTACTGGAGGATTTAGGTTCCACACGTACATCTTGCTGCTGCCGCATGAAATCAGATCCTCTATTCAAGGAGGATCAAGCAGAATGGATTTTGTGGTTGCAAAACAGACGGCTAATGGAGTTTGTGATGCTTTGGATTGGAATGGGAGTTGAGGTAAAAATTGGTGAAAAGGAGAGCTGTTTTGGAAGGCTAAGTTGCTTAAAGAAAAGAAAGAATAAACTAGTTCTTCAAGAGACTCACTCTTGGAATACTACCTCACAGGTAAGGGGATTTTTGGATTCAATTCCAACTGCTGCATGTAAGGAATTTTGGACTTGAATGCTAAAATGAGAACAACTAAATTATCAAAATCTTTACATAGCTGATACATAATTCACTTCTTATGGCCAGACATTTGAAGACACTGAACGATCTATTTTGTCGGTGAAGCTGTTTTTTTTTTTTTTTTTTTTGCACTTTATATGAGTGGTCATTCCTTCTCTAGTTTGCTATAATTTTTGGATTCATGTACTTCTCTGTAATTCTGATATATTGCTAGTACACTTCCTGTGTACTGGTTATCTCTTTTCGTTTCTTGGTTAATAAATTTTAGTTCTTCATAAAAAAAAAAAATAATGAAATAAAAAACTTATTCACTTGTGAGTTGTGATAGGTAGAAAACCCTTATCAATAAATACTTATTTACATTGTCTAAAACAGTTTTTTACATATTGATTTTAAATTCATGGGAATAGATATACTTCGACAATATGAGATATAGTACCATCTGTCCCCAATAAATATGCAGAACAATTGAGATCTATACAATGTGATACTGCACCAACTATTAATATGTATTACCCGCATATGTTTTGCACCATAGCCCTTTCTATCAGGCCTGAGTATCCTGTCCTATGTGTCATTTTCGTACTTTTGAAGCACAACACTATACCTGTTAAAGAACTCTACGATAAGCGGCCGTACTTATTTAATTACTTGGGCAATTGAAGACATGCAAGGACTTTTTTTATAAGAATAATTTTAGTAAACAGAGACCACATGTACAATGAACACGCAGGGCCGGCTCTAAACATTTTGGGGCTTTAGGCAAGAACTAAAAATAGAGCTTTTTTAATACTTATATATTAATTAAGTTAATTTTTATTTAATATTTTTATATTATAATATATTTCATTTAAAATCTAATTTTCTTTCTTTTTGAGTTGCAATTGGGGTCTTTTGTGATATTTTCATTTAAATTTTGTGTTATATTTTATTTATTATTAATGACAAATTTATCCATTGATCCTTTTTGAGACTCAATTAATTTTTTTTTTTTTTAAGTTTTTCAAATCTAGATGCATATCTTCTAGTAGACATTTTTAATCAAACAATATATTTATAAAGTATAAAATAAAAAATAACTTTCAAGTATAGAGCGATTGAGAAATAAAACCTGATTTATATAAAATATATTGTTGTAGTTTTACAGAACAATAACAAGTTTTTAGCAATGTCAACCTACATAAATAAAGACTTATTCAATATATTGCCACTAACTATAATATATATATATATATATATATATAATACAAGATTAAAATTACAATCATAACAAAAATTTAAGTACAATAATAACAAAAATTTAAGTACAACCATAACACAAAACTTATTAATAAGACCCACCCTAAAAAACACAAAACAAATAGTATCTAATCTAATATAGTAATATCAATAACCCAAAAAAAAAAAACGCAGGCTTTATATATATAAAAAAAAAATGAAGGCCCAAATCAAACAAAAGTGAAACGTCCAGGCAGGAGGAAGCAGGCCCAAACCAAACAAATGAAGAGACCAATTCCCAAATTAATTATACCTGATATACACAGAAAACTCAAAACGAAGGCGCAGAGCACTGAGCAAGGCGGAGAAAGCTGTGGAGAGAATCAGAGAAAAAGTAGGAAACATGCTGTGGAAGCAGGTAGTAGAATCTAGAGTACAACCCTATGAGGGGAGGTTGGTGCACAAAGGCTATTTTTGGGCCGTATAGGGTTATTCTTTGGAAATATATTTAGAGGGAGTGGACACAGTTCTCTCACTATATCAAGTTTGCGGTTGGTGGTGGTTCTATAATAAAATTTTGGTCTGATGCTTGGTGTGGTACTGTCAGCTTGAAGGGCATCTTTCCTGAGTTGAGTTATATTACACAGGATAACGAAGCACTAGTAGCGGATCATATGCATCTCCACAATGGATCTGTTCATTGGCAAATAAATTTCATTCAAGTAGCACAGGACTGGGAATTGGAGTCACTCTCATCATTCTTGGATCTTTCGTATTCTATTGATGTGCAAGGTCATGAAGAGGATAAGTTGTGTTCGAGCCAGTCAAGTTGAAGGGTTTCAAGGTTAAAGCTTACAATAGAGTTCTAGCCCCCGCTGGAGTTGACCATTTTCCTTGGAAAAGCATTTGGAAGCCTAAAGTCCCAACAAAAGTGGGATTTTTTTCTATGGGTTGGTTCTTTGGGAAAAATACTAACAGATAACCTGAGGAAGTGGAACATGGTGTTGGTGAGATGGTGCTGTGTGAGCAAGAGGGGCGGGGAGACAATGTATCACTTGATGCTGCATTGTTCTGTTGCAAGGGAGATGTGGGATATGGTTTTTGCTCTTTTTGGGGTCCAATGGGTGATGCTTGGCAAGGATGTTGACTTACCACCTTGTTGGCAGTGCATCTAGAGGGGAAGAAATGCAAGAAACTTTGAAAAATGTGGGGGAAAAATTCTATATCTGAATTGCACTTCTTAAGAACTTTGTTCAAATGGCTTAGCTGTCATGTTCATCCAGTATACTTCTGTGAACTAGATGAATTCTAATTGTTTTTCTAATAAAACTTATTACTTATCAAGAAATTGTGCAATCATTAAAAAATGAAACCACTATAGGTTGTTGACTTACCACCAGTCCCCGACCACAATTTTTTTTTTAATATAAATTTTTTCCCTTTCGTATTATATATGTGCTTGGAAGATCAGAAAATATGAAAAAATAGTAAAAAATATGTGTTCCATAGAATTTACAAGAATGTTACCAAAACACTAAAAAATATATTTCGGATAATTTTTCAAGAATGAAACCAAAAACTTTAATATTTTCCATCAAACTAAACAGTAAAAACGACCTAAATAAATTGTTTTTATTTTTCACAATGTATTCTTCTTTCACGTGTTTTTCTAGAAATTTACCAAAAATTTTAAGACTGCAAGAGTTTATGGACTAGTTCTAGACTTTATACCGAATGTGGAATTTAAGTTATATATAGCCCATTTAGTTTGGTTTTTGGACACAAAAGAAGGGGAATATATTGAATTGTGTCTCAAGGTTTTAGACATAACATGCTAATTGTACATTGCGGTTTAAAAGGTGATTAAAGACTAATTTGAATCGTGTCTATCTCAAACTCAGAAAAACCATTTGATATCTTGACTTAATGGTAAAAAGAATAATCACTATAGAGAATATGCTAGTAGTTACAAATCATATAGAAATTAAAATTAAAATAAAAGAAAAGTCTTGGTTAACTAGTGGTGTAACCAATCAAATTTCAATTCTTGCACTAATCTTTGTCGAATCACATTTACTTGATATTTTTGGTTGCGGCTCAATGATCGATCTTGCCGTAATAATAGGTTTGGAGCCCATTCAATCTTTTTTTATTTTCGGCTTTTAGTCCCTTAAAATCCATGAGTAACTGACTTGGGTCCTATTTGTGCTGTATTTTCTGTGGGCTTCTGAAAGATAAATAGGAGAGAATATTACGAGAATGTATGAAATTCTTAAAGAGGAGAGAATATGGCCTCTCCTTTCTTCTTTGAACTTTTTTCGTTGGGAGCTTGGGATTTTATTTTTGTCTAACAATATGGCCTGTTGGGCTGCTATTTGTAAATTTTTTTTTTAGAAAAAAAAAAAAAAAACAAAACAAAAACTATAATTAGAATCAGGCTGGATCAAAATTCCCTATTGGAATCTATGACTATATCATATCTTTCTCTCTCTTGAACAATCTAATGACAAAAGGGTCAAGCTTAGAAAAATAATGTAGAACTTGTAGGCACAGTGGATGAGGAAGGAGGGAGTGGGAAGTCAAGACTAACAACAATAGCACTTATAAAAACTTACATAAGGATCTGACCATTGTAAATACTAGCGACACTTACAAATCAAAAACTTACTCATTATTCATTAAATGACCGATAAAGTATTTTAAATCACTTATCTTTTTAACATGGCCTCTGCTTTCTTCTTTGAACTTTTTTCATTAGGAGCTTGGGATTTTATTTTTGTCTAACAATATGGCCTATTGGGCTGCTATTTGTAAATTTTTTTTTAGAAAAAAAAAAAAAAAAAAAACAAAACAAAAACTAAACTATAATTAGAATCAGGCTGGATCAAAATTCCCTATTGGAATCTATGACTATATCATATCTTTCTTTCTCTCTCTTGAACAATCTAATGACAAAAGGGTCAAGCTTAGAAAAATAATGTAGAACCTGTTGGCACAGTGGATGAGGAAGGAAGAAGTGGGAAGTCAAGACTTACAACAATAGCACTTATAAAAATTTACATAAGGATCTAACCATTGTAAGTACTAGCGACACTTATAAATCGAAAACTTACTCATTATTCATTAAATGACCGATATGGTATTTTAAACCAGTTATCTTTTTAATATGGCCTCTCCTTTCTTCTTTGAACTTTTTCCGTTGGGAGCTTGGGATTTTATTTTTGTCTAACAATATGGCCTGTTGGGCTGCTATTTGTAAATTTTATTTTAGAAAAAAAAAAAAAAGAAAACAAAATCTATAATTAGAATCAGGCTGGATCAAAATTTCCTATTGAAATCTATGACCACATCATATCTCTCTTTCTCTCTCTTGAACAATCTAATGACAAAAGGGTCAAGCTTAGAAAAATAATGTAGAACCTGTTGGCACAGTGGATGAGGAATGAGGGAGTGGGAAGTCAAGACTTAAAACAATAACACTTATAAAAACTTACATAAGAATCTGACCATTGTAAGTACTAGCGACACTTCTAAATCGAAAACTTACTCATTATTCATTAAATGACCAATATGGTATTTTAAACAACTTATCTTTTTTTTTAAAAAAAAGTAATATAAACAGAAGACACAAGGAATGGAAAAGGAGAGACTGAAAACTAAAAAGACAAACTTACAACACTATCTCTTACAAAATAGCTTAAGCTTAAACGTCTTAGTTATAAACATAAAAAAAAAAAAGTACCAGTTAATTTTAATTGTCTTTTAAGTCCATATATAATGAAATTACCAAAAAAACACAAATCAGATACTTCTATCAGCCATGAGATCAACTTCCATTTTAAGTTTTTAATCAACGTTGAATGTTTTTTTTTTTTTTTACCAAACGTTGGGTGTTAAAGATACATGAAGGCTATAAGATCTAGAGGCGTTTACTTTCATACATACTTAGGATTATCAAGATCAAGATTGATGTCAAGAGTTTAATGATTATTTTAGTTGCTACAAAAAAAAATTCAAGAAGATCAAGATTCACAAGAAAGAGAACTTGTAGTTGTTGTGGATCAAGAAAAAAAAGTAATCCGTAGATTTAGAGCTATCATGTGATCGTGATAATAAATTTTTTACTCGAGGTAGCAATAAGATGTTAGTGATCTAAATTCTATTGTATAAACTTCAATTCTTTCATAGTAAATCTATTTTACTTTAAGAATAGTTAGATTAAATCCACTCCATATTTTTTACCGGTTTAGTTTTCCTAAGTCATCAGATCTTTGTATTCTTTATATTTTTCGCATTATATTTTTTTTACACATTGATTTAACCTAGTGTAAATTAACGAACTTGTTAATCAACTTGCCTTAATATTAGGTTAATCAAATTGTGTTAAGGAGTCTAAATCTTTACAAGAACAAAGTCATATGGTGTTTAATAAGAAAACAAATAGGTAAAATCCAAAATCTACCAATTTAATATCAGAAGATTATTGCTGTGTGTTAGAATTAAAAGAAAAGAAAAGAAAAGATCCTTTTGCTTTCCGAAACAAAGAAAAAGTCCGGAAAAAAAAATTGTTGAAAATGCAAATGAAAAAAAATCTTTCCCTTTTCAAATTGATATTCCCCAATACTACTATTTTTTTTAATTGCAAACAATTAGTTGATATGTACATTCAAATTGATATATATTTTATTTTATTTATTTTAAAATCAGATAGATTGCATGTCAATAAAGTAAGCATCGTTGTTTCTCTAAGGAATGGCTACATTACTGATGTGATGTTATAGAAACATCTAATAAGCACCAAGTGTTGAGTTCAAGTTTTAACAAAACACTTTCAAAATAACAGCATATTGAAGTTAGTCAAAACAACCTGAAGTGAAAATAAATTCTTTATCCAGGCAATATAATTTCCAAGATGAAAAATCCAGTTGGTTGAAATCAGGACACTATTAGCTTCCTGGAAAACAAAAGATCCAAATTATCTTTCATAACATAAATATCAAACTAAATATCAATTAAAAAAAGAGAATAAGATTAAACAAATAGAGAAATAGAAGACATAATTACTTCAGAGTGGTAGGAGAACCCTTTGGCACAACGGATTCAGTGGCCAAGACACTGGAAAAGCAACAAAAATCAGTACCAATGGGGCACTAAGAAAGATGGACCCAACAGGTTGCTTTCATGTAATTCATAAGGAAATCACCACGCCTGCTTCAAAGAAAATGAGAATGGTCAGCTATCCCTAGTAAAAAAATGCTAAGAATATTTCTAAATTTTACACGTTTTTATCTTGGTGTGGTTTATTTTATAGTCAAATTTATGTAATAGGATACTGCATTTTTAAAGCCATTGAAACGGACCGTTGGCCTGTTCCTGTCTTTCCTCAGAACATAATACAATTGCACATTCAAGAAATATTTCGCTTTGATGGGAAAGAAAAATGGAGAAACAATTCCTAGGTTTACCTCTTGTGGAAAATCTCCATTCTCCATTCGAGAATTTATTAATATCCTCGTTGCACGATGCAACGGTGTTGAATCTCTCTCAGCCTTTCAGGAGAAAAAAAAAATCAATTATTAATATCGAGACTGGAAAAATTATACAGTAGGTGATATAGATTTCTGTTGGGAAGAAAAATGTATACAATCAGCTTGATCTCTTTTTGCCTGTCCTTATTTTCTGGTTTTAATTACGTTTATTTTTTTTTTAAATGAAAATGGGAATGCGATCAACGAAAACTGAGTCACTTTAATTTTCAAATTATGAGAAATATGGTGATGAATGTGTTTTTCATACAAGACACGATTGGTGAAATTAACACAAATATTACCTCTGTGTATCAAAGTATTAATTATATAATGTATGGAGTTTTAAACATTACTATTCAAAAATCCCATTAGTTTTCACAAAAGTGAATTTCCACTCTCGCTTTTGTTTAATGTATTGCATACAATCAAACACAGAAAACTGATTATCAGAACCTATTTTCTGAAGCTAAATGTCATTGAGTGCAGGTTATGTATGGAACTGATATTTCGTTACCAATACGACGATGAAACTTTTCCTTCATGATTCTTAAGTAGGCATGCATGATAATTCTCTAGTTTTTTTTTTTTTTTTTTTTGTAATAACCTTATTGCGAGGAATGCATGATTATTAGAAGCTATTTTCTGTGGCCAAATGTCATTGAGTGCAGGAAATGTATGGAATTGATATTTCATTACCAATATGATGTTGAAACTTTTCCTTCATGACTCTTAAGTAGGCATGCATGATAATTCTCTATTTTAATAACCTTACTGCGAGGAACTTTAGACAGATGGGAAGATGAATTCATATTAGCAACCAAATGCTAAAATGAATTTGAAAGGTTGATTTGCACCAAAGCCAAAATAAAAAATAAAAAAAGGGAGAGGGGAGAGTTTCCTAATGATTCTTCACCAAATGTACCTGCCCAGCGTCGATGAGGGCTAACATAGCCCATCCGGTATAGACAATATGTGGCCTATTGTCCTCGAGAATGGTATACACCTGTTCAAGCAAAGAATAAGATGGCCTGCATATGGGAGTTACAGAAGAATATAAGAATTAAATATAGTACCGACCTTGTTCTGACATGATAGGTAACTTTCTCCCCAGCCACCTGAAGTAACCTCTTTGGACAACAGATAATTGCTTGCTTTTCGGATGCTAGAGCAATTCTTATATGTCCTTCCAGCAGCTACCAACCCCTTTATCCCAAACCACCCATCATAGGTGAAGCAGACTCTCCAGAATCCATACCTATTTAAATATTTTAGATTAATTGGGTGCAAGTAATTTCATAACTGTTCAGAGTTCAAACAATTCCAAGATATACAAGTGAATAATTAGGTTAAGCTCAGGCATTGATACAAAACTAAAGTGGGAGAGAAATTAGTGACAGATAATAACAAAGACATTCAAGCAAATATGCAGAGTATAAATAGAAAAGTAATGTGAAAGCAAACCAGGAGCCATCTGAAGCTTGTATTTTTTCAATGAACTCTGCAGCTTTAGCAATACAATTTTCTATTTCTTCCCCTCCTATGCTAAGGATATAATTTCTTGAATAATGTCAGTGCTTGAATTGCTGCTGACGTACACTCAACATATCTACATAATCACTTCATTTAACATCATATTAGAATTTTTCAATAAAAGTAAATAGAATTACAAAATGAAGTGTGATGAAATCTTACGGATAATCAATCACAATATCACCAAAGGTTTCAGCAGGATTGATTAACTGAAAATTGATGGAGCAGACATTGCAAATATAATCTCAGCATCATTCCAATAAACTTGCAGCATAGGATAAAATGAACTATACAGCCAATTACAAGATAAGAGCATGGAGTTTAGGATTACATAACTCGACCACTGTTGCAAAGCCACCACTTAAAAGCAAGATAGGCAAAGTAAAGTATCTTCATTTCACACATCATCTCCCTATCCCCCGCTCAAACCCGAAGAAAGGCAAAGAAGAGGGAAAAGCACATGAATATGGATTACAAAGAACTAGATTTTAATTTCTAGTGAATTTCCAACTGACTGCCCTATAAAAATGCATGTGACTCAGCCATAATTTTAAGGGTTAGAAACACCTGCTGTGTGTGGATAAATTACTAACTGATATGATTTCTTAACCGCATTCCCTATATAAAAAAAGAGCTCATCAAATCATAATTAAATACAACCATAAAATCATTAGAAATTGATACGGAGTTTCCAATGAGCTCTAGCTCAAAAGGCACCTCTTTCCCCGTTAGAAAGGGCAAAGGGTAAGGCCATAGTTTCAAAACCCACTAAGTGCACATGCAAACTTAACAATCAAAAAAGAATCTTATATAGAGTGAATCATCACATTGATCCTAAATTTCCCAGGTCAAAACACCATTGCTCTATATCAACTTCCTACAATCCTTTTTTTTTTAGATTGATAAGTCTACACAAACACCCAGTGAGTTTTAAACCTACAGTGTTACCCACTACCATTTCTTATGGGGGGATATGGTATCATTAGAGCGCTCATTGACCTCAATTCCCTACAATCCCCTATCAATATCATATAATTCTCAATCAATGTAGGAAAGTATAGACTATGCAAAACACACACCCACATAGGCATCTATATAGGAAGTCATCTGGGCAATCAGTGATTACCAATCAGAGCTAACAAAGGAGCCATGAGCTGAGTCCCATGACATGTAAGACAGTCTATTACTCTGGAAGCAAGTATCATTGGTAGACTGTTAGGATGCCAGTAAAAATTCAGCTTTTTTTTTAAGTTTGTGAATCAGGGTTATTTTTCTGAACTAAAAATCCCTAATGTATTTTAGCCATCTCAATTCAAGGGGTTTCCATACAACGAAATTCAAGGTGGAATAGTTTCTAAAGTGTCATTCCAAATACTGATGGTTTTCTTCCAATGGATTAGTATGAATCACAATATTGGTGCAGCCAAAAGTCAAAAAAGATTCTAGGGCTGAGTAATATAATATATGTCTAAGAACATAAATGAGGAAAACAATTCACAAGTAATTTATAATTTTTTTCTAAGTGAAGGCTAAGCCTAAACATTCATTGTATTTGAGTTCAAATATCACTGGGAGGACAGGGCCAGCTGAGTCATGAAGCTCTAAATAAGGGGGTACTTGGCAATAATTCAAACTTTCAAGACATAGCAAATTCATGGTCAGAAGAATTATTTAAAACTAAAGGTAAAAGTAAAAGAAAGAAGCCTTAAGAAGTTATAATAGTTACCTCCAACCACTGGTAGGATCTAGTTAATTCATAAGTTGCAAAGCCACCATTAGTATTCTGCAGTGATCTAAGAACATCCATTAGAATGTTTATAACTCACCAGCTACTGAATTGCATAACTAATCTGCTAACAATACGAGAGACAAGCAAACTAAACAAAAAAAAAAAAAAATATATATATATATATATATATATATATATATCACAACAAAATGGAAGAACAATAAAGTCAGGTGCACATATCATGCAGAAATGTTCGTATACAGAACTCTTATCTTTTAAGAATTACATAAAACTTCAAAGCTTCAAAGTGCCACATTCTATTCTATGTTTACTTCACACCTTCAGATGTATGATTCTGGAAAGAGTAATAAAACATTTAAAAAAAATTTAAAAAAAACCCAACATGCTTATAACCAAATTTAATACTCTGCATATCATCTAATCCAATCAACCAAGACTCTTTAAGGCATTCATGACATTAAGATATACGTATGAAAAGCTATAGAGTAGACAAACTACATCCTTTGTTGGAGGAATTTCTTTTCCTCTTCCACTATTATCTTCTGAAGATATCTATCCGAATAAAAAAGAACAACCAGAGGTATGAGAATTATGAACTTCAGAGTAATGTCTACATTTTTCAGAGAAAATAAGACAATAAATGTTCAGGTTAATATTTTCATCATTTGTGAATAAATGATAAATCCTTGGGTGTTCAGAGTTCAGTACTGCCAACACCTACATTCTTTAAATACATAAGGGGGTGTTTGGTAGAGTAGTTTATGTAATGTTGTTTAGGTGTTTTTGATATACTTGTGGGTGAAAAAGTATGTGGAAATGTGTGTAAGCGTGTTTAAAATGCTCAAAAGTGTGCTTGAAATGCCCTACCAAACGGGCTGTAAATATTTGAGCAAGCCTAAGCTGAAGGCACAATTTGCTGCCATCAGTGAGGGAAATGTACATATTATAAATTACTCTAGTCACTTCTATCCAGATGAACAAAGCCTTGAGTTAAACAGCTGACTTAAGTCAATTACAAGAATCATGAGAGTAAATTATTATGTCTTTTCTCAATCTGTTAACATTTTTTTTTAAACTTGCTATGTCAGACTCCGACTTTGAGCTTCTAAAAATGCAACATATCTAACAATCACCTGTAAGGAAAGGAGAACATTTACAGCATCATATAACCGCTTCAAATCTAACGACTTCCCAACTGTTGCTGATGGGAATGTTGATAGTAATAAAACAACCTACACAAAGAAATAGATATCAGAAATTTTTTACATTAAATAGTATGGAACTGTTTGTTCTAACTTTACCTTCAATCCTTCTGCAGTGCAATCAGAAATAGGCCATTCATGATCTGCAGTTGAGAATGGCCAAGCACCTTTTGAAATGTGACAATACCAAAAATTTAGATCTCCAGGACCATCTTCTAAGACCTTCCAAGCAAACCACAATTGGTCATGAAAAAATGAAAAGAATAATTTTAAGATATAATAATAAAAAAATTCTGCAAAGGAGAACCTGTGAATCCTTTATGTAGTCATGTGCTTTTCTTAAATTTGCTCCATATTCTTCAGCAATGTTAGTTGATATAATTGCTTGAATAGCAAAAGAAGTATGCCATGATTGACTCCCATTATAACCCTACATCAAAATTAATACAAACACACAATGTATAATTCTCACTATTTGAGGTAGTGAAACATAATCATGGGCTCTATATGCTTCATTGAACAATAAAAAAAATACTAAGACGGTCTCCCCCCCCCCCCCCCCCGCGCAGAGAGGAGGGGGTGGGGGAATACTGAGAGAGAGAGAGAGAGAGAGAGAGAGAAATGCTTGTTAAGTCAGTTAAAAACTGTTTAACAGTAAATGTCTGAACCTGCATTTTCATGCCATCTTCAGCAATCCACAAATAATCAAAGATTCTTGGAAGATGTAATTTGAATGCCTGAGTTTGGATCCTCCGCCCAACAACAAAGCATATTCAACACCTGCATCATCCACAAAATACAAGGCCAATAGCTCAATGGAACTACCAACAAGTACAGAGAGTGCCTTTGAGGAGAAAACATTTTGTTAGACCAAAGAGATAACTCTCGGGCTCCACTAGTTTTCCATCCTAAAATCACTCTAACTAAACACCCAATGAAATTATTTTTTCCACTTTTCTCTCCCCTTTTTCGATCCTCCTAAAATCACCCCAACCAATTGGGGCCTAAAGAGAAATATAAAAATTATATTGTTAAACTTTCTAAATGGAAACTACAGGAAAGATTGGAGTGATTTGGGCAACCAAACTACTCTTGATGGGCTCAAATCCTTTAAACCACCACACCAAAAGGCTACCACTCCAGCAGTCCAACTCTAAAACTCACTTTACACAGCTAAAAATATTATGAACTGAGTGGTATTTGAGAAACTAAATAGAATTTTTATTTGGATTTAACGTGACTGATCTCCTGAACATGAGAGAAAGAGACTTTTTTTTTTAGTTCTGCTTCATTCCCTCTTCCATTCTAAGTACATAAACAAGACTGAAATAATCCATCAGTTACAATTAAATTCAAATTGAAAGATAATACAATTGATCTTTTACTCCTAATCCAATGCCACTTATTTATCCTCATCTGCTGCTGCACTGAAATTCAATCTGATCCAATCTATTGCAGTGTCATCCTTTACTCCAATTCTCCATCCTTGCGGCTCAGCGACTGTGATATCTCTTGTGATGACATAAAAGAAGCAGAGTTCACTTAGACAGTTAGACATGTTGAAACAATGAAGGACAGATACGTGTTCATAAAGTTGGAACTTAGAATAGTGATAATAATACTAATTTAGACGTCAAGAAAAATAATTGCAACATATGAAGATAATAATAATATTTTTAAACTGTTAATAATATATCATTAGTGGTAGAAAGGATGATAATGATTTTGACGTCAATAGACAATAGTAACTATAATCATCAAATGATCTACTGAGAAATTGATTCTACTATCAAAACAATGTAAGTCTTTTTCCTAGAGAAACAAATTGTGGTAAAAGTGGTAGATTTATTTGCATAGTAAAAGAGAAAAGTTGGGAACAAAAGAAATTACCAGTTAGTTTTGAAGCTGCCTCTGAACTCTGGCCATATTCGCTGATATTGCCACATATAGCCTATCTTTGAAATTGTTTAAGAACCTGAAATATGTGGCTTGCAGTGACATATTCAATACTAATGTGCCAACAACTCCCCAGAAACCTGTGATAAATCCAAGGGCCACGCTAACATAAAATCCTATGGATATAAATTCTTTTTTCTCATCTTGCAGGCCAGCATGTTCTCTGCTTCTGTTCATAGCTGCAACTTGAGCTATTTCTTCCCCTGGACATTTCTTTGGAAGCGGGGCTCCGCAAAGATTTGAATTCCCCTCATATGAGGATGCATTAAAGGTATCAAGGTGAGGGCTTGTTGGAATTTTTCTGGCCAAATTGTTTTTTGACAAGTCCAAGACACTTAGACGATCAATATGAGAAAGGCTTGAAGGAATTCCACCGGAAAGCTGGTTCTTAGATAGATCCAAGGCATCTAATGATTGTAACATATCAATCTCTGAAGTGATTTGTCCAGTTAAATGGTTTCTTGAGAGATTTAAGGAAACCAATCCAACAAGTTCCACAATTTCTCTAGGAATCTGCCCAGTTAAATTATTGCTCGAGAGATCTATGCTTTTTAACAGTCCAAGAATATTTTTATACTCATGCTCTTTTCCTTTCCACATAAAAAACATACGATCAATATAAGAAATTTCGTATCCTCCATTGCTGAACCATTCTAAAGAAGAATGGGCGATGGTTGCATTTGGACTATCTTTTTGAGTCAAAGTGTGAAGGTTGTTGAGGCATTTTGGTATACTTCCCAAGATTTGGTTTAAAGCGAGGTCTAAAACTTGAAGATGTGCTAGATGGCAAAGATGTATAGGTATGCTTCCATTGAAGTGATTGGATCGAAGAACAAGGATAATTAAATTTGGATAACTAGTCCCTAACCACATTGGTATCTGTCCTGTCAGAGCATTGTCTCCAAGATTAAGGAAGCTCAACTCCTTGCAATTATTCAAGGAAGAAGGAAGTTCCCCACTAAAATTATTGTTGCCTAAATCCAATGTTACAAGCCCATGTAGAAATCCCACCGAGCTTGGGATTGTCCCATGAAAATGATTGTTTGCCAAATTAAGAATTTTTAATCCTTTAAGATACATCCAACATGAGTCAGGAAACTGACCTGATAACCTGTTATTGGAGAGATCTAGAATCTCCAAATTCACATTTTGAACTTCACATAAGGAAAAAATTGTGCCTGAAAGCATATTCTTGGAAAGATCCAAATATGCAGATTCAAATAAAAATTTTGGTATTCTACCACTAAGTTTATTTGAACTAAGGTCTATAATTGGGGAAAAAGTAAACTCCAATGACAAATTTGGAATTTGGCCACTTATTTGGTTATAAGACAAATTCATATGATTTAATTGAGGAGAAAAGACAAAATTGAAATTGGAAAGGCTATCCGAAATTCCAGAATTGGAAATATCAAGATAATAGTAATTTTTTTGAGTTTGAAGCCATGTTGGGAATTCAGGGCCCAGTTGGCAAGACCTTAATTCTATCCAGTCTAATTGGAAAGGTGGAACCCAATCAGAGCTGAAGTTGAAAACCAATGAGGTATTAGATAAGTCCAAATTCTTCAATTTTGTAAGCTCCGAGAAGTGGGCTTCAGAAATAGCACCTTTTAGTGGATTATCTAGAAGATTCACAGACTCTAGGTTGGATTGTTTTCCCAAACTTTCAGGTATTGTCCCATTCAAATGATTTTGAGAGAGCAATAATGCTCTCAATGATGGAAATGTTGTGAGATCAGGTAACGATCCCATGATTTGATTTTGATCAAAATACAAAACCTCTATTGAGTGGTTTGCACACCCAGTCAAGTTATGAATAAAATCAAGAAGCTGTCCGCTAAGATGGTTCCCTGATAGAGACAATGTTTTCAAATTACACATAACACCAAAGGCTTTTGGTATCCCACCTTCAAACTCATTAGAATCAAGATGGAGATGTGCAAGAGAGTTTATTCTGGTAAAATCATCTGGAATTAAACCTTGAAATTGGTTATTCCAGAGATAAAGTTCAACAACACTAGTGTTGGAGTTGAACAACCACTCCAGTACTGAAGAAGAAGAAGTGAGATTATTATAAGAGAGTTCGAGGACATCAAGAGAAGTAGAAGAATTGACAAGGGGAACAGAGAAAATATTCGGAAGATTACAAGAGTACAAGTGCAAGGATGTCAAATACGGCAGCTTATTCACAACATGGAGCCAGTCATTGACTTTGCTCAGGTTAACAGTACTCATGCTAAGGAATTCTAAAGAAGAAAGTTGAGGGAGCCACTCGATGTTTTCAGGTTTATTAAAATTATTCCAGCCAAGACCAAGGTACTGCAAGTTGGAAAGATTCCCAAGCTGGAAAGGTATATTTCTTCCGAAATTAGCACCATAAAGGTCAAGGTGTATTAAGTTGGACAGAGAACCAATCCATTTTGGGATTTGGCTGTAATTAAAATCATTGTTGCTCACGTCCAAATAAGTCAAATATTTCAACTCAATCAAGGAAGGATTAAGTTTACCTCGCAAAGGGTGTGAGGGAAAGGACGAGTCATTGAGATTGAGCATGATGACGTGGCCTGTTTGGTTGCTACAACTGACCCCACTCCATGTGCAACAATCTTGATTGGAGCTCCAAGAAGAAAGAAGACCATAGTCATCAATAAGGTCTTGTTTAATCTTGAGAAGAGCTTGCCTCTCATGCTCTTTGCAGCCAAGGTGAGTATCTGCTAACCCCAAATTATTTCCAGTAGTTGGTTTCATGCACAACAAAAAAAGGAGAATTAAAGTGAGGAGAAATTGGAGGGAACTTCCACCCATGATTATGATGAATGTAGAAGATCAATAACGCACAAAATATGCAGTGTTACAAGTATGACTTTACTTGGAACCCTTTCTTTATATACATCCGTTGATTGCTTTCAGTAGGAAGTATTAGCATGACAAAGTTGAAAGTCACAGGAAATATCTTTTATTAGACTAGTCAACATTGCTATTTTTTTTTTTTTTTTTTTTTTGAATGGGTAAGAATTATATCAAAAGAGAAAGTCCAGAAGCAACAAATTTTACAAAATTGTTTTACACAAGCTGACGTAGTATATTTTTAATGATAGGCAAAAACAAATAATATTAGTAGTAGATTTAAATAAAAAACAATCAATCCTTGTCAAGTTAGTTTATAAAAAATAATGTCATTTATTTTATAACTCAAATTGTGTGAAAAATATTGTCAAATTTTTTGTGCACTCAAAACCAAAAGATGATGCAATGCAAAGTGTAAACTCTACCAACGCAAAAATTCTTATCAGTTTATCTTTTTTCACACACAATAATCACCATCTACTCTCTTCCTTCATCTCAAGACACATACAAAAAAAGAATAAACACAAAATTAATAGTGTAATTTTAACAAATTTGTAAATTTACATAATTATACATACCAATATAAATCATTTTTAGAGACAAAATTGACTAAATTTTACACATTTTCCTATTATACATGGACTGATCGACATGAATGATTATAAAGTTGCTGAAACCTCTAATAAGCAAGGTTGTGAAACCCGGACCGGACCGTACGGTCTGACGGGATTAACCGGAAACCGTTCACCAAAACGGTTCTTTTAACCTCAAAAATCGGCATATATGAAAAACTCAGTCACCCGTGCGAACCGCGATTCAATCTCACGGGTTCTTGCAGGTTCAGTGATTCAGAGTTTTTTTTTTTTTTTTTTTTTGGGTACTTACAGCTCAGCCATGGACGAAGCTTCAACCTCAGACATTGAGATCGCACCACTATTTGCTCTTATTCTTCTTTTCAGTCTCGCTCGCCCTCTCTCTCTCTCTGCCTTTTTTTGCCGACCGCTGTTTCTGCATATTTTTCTTTCTCTACGTCTTTTTCGTTTGTTGTTTCTGGAACACCCTTTCCAAATAACTGTATTACAGTAACAATTTAGTTAGTTGGCCGGATTAGAAATTATTTGGGAAAATAGCATCTCGAGTTTCTAAAACTCGAGATGTATAAGGAAATCAAGGTTTAAAAACTCGATTTTAAAGGTTTCGTTAAACGCTTACGTGGCTAATTTATCCACGTGTCTCTCGAGTTTATAAAACTCGGTTTACAAAAACGAGTTTTATAAACTCGATTTCTGGTTCATGTTTTAACTGAAACCGAGTTTGAGAACCACGGTTTTGACCTCTCAACCTAAACTAAACTCTCCCTCACTCGTCACTTTCACCCTTACTCGTCACTTTCACTCTCTCTCTCTCTCACTCTCACACGATCACGATCATCCGTCGTCAGTCCGCCGCCGATCCACTCGTCACTTTCACTCTCCCTCTCACTCTCACTCTCTCTACTCTCACTCTCACACGATCATCCTTCGTCAGTCCGCCGCTGATCCACCCTTTTTGTTTTCCTCTTCCGCTCAGTCCGCCGCCGATCCACCCTCTCTGTTTTCCTCTTCCGCTCTGTCCGCCGCCGCGCTAAGCGAGCCAAAGAACTGGTATTCTTCTTGCCTTTCATTCATTTCTTTTGAATTTCACATTTTACTGTGTTGTTAATGTGCTTCTCTCTGAGTTATTTACAAACTGGGTTTTGGTTAGATTTTGGTTAGATTGTGTGACATTTGCATGTTTTGGTTACATTTGATTGCATCTTGTTTAGATTATCTGGCTGACACAGTCCACATGTGTGCTTGGGTTGACTCTCTATCAAATTTGCGTCCTCCCTCCGCCATCCCGGTTCTCGATCCTTATTCCTCACTCCATCCATCTCATTCCTTATTCTTGACTTCACTGGTCGACCTTTGGCTCGCAACAATGCTGGATTAGGCAACCACTTTGGCCCCATCGGATCCCTCCACAACGACCGTGACTTCGGAACCACAAATGCATGCTCATAAGTGTTAAGGGCATGCTTCAAACCATAACTTGGGTGAATATATGCGGTCGAATCAACCTGTAAATAGTCACATACTCTAATTGCATGTGAACACGGGATCCCTATGTTTTGCCATTTCCCACAACTGCATGTTGTTTCCCGTAATCGAACTTCATAACTATGGTTTCCCCCTCCTGCGCTACACGGGTTGAGTTGGGTAACTACTTGAAATATTAGCTCTTCATTGCTAAATGGCTTGAGATAGTGTTTCTCAGATTTACGCTTATTTCCATCCCATGTGCACCAGGCATATTCACTCCATTTCTTACCCTCTGACAACTCATAATGGTATTCTTTGTGCCGGTCGTGGAAATATTGAACAAGTTTGTTCCAAGTGAACTCAACCAACGCCGCAATAGGAAGGGCCCTTGCACCTTTCAGTACACCATTAAAACACTCTGATATATTGGTTGTCATTGCCCCAAAACGTCTCCCATCATCATGTGACTGGGTCCACATATCCACAGGCTCCCTCATTAGGTATGTGTATGGAAGATAATCTTGATTCTTTTCCTTACCATCCTTCCCCGTCACCTTTTTCTTATTCCTAATGGCTTCAATTTCCACCTGCTTAATGGAGTCCATTATGGCATCAAATTTAACTTGTTGAGTAGCATATCCCGCTTTCAATGCCGCTGACTTCAGAGTCGAGTTCTGAAAATGGCTGTTGAAGTTGCTAGCGACATGTCGCAGGCAATATCTATGAAATACCCGTTTTTTTCCATCATCCCTTCTAGGCCAGTTTGCAATGGTGTTTTTGATACCGAGATGTCGGTCAGAAATTATGCAAATGCCTTCGTCAGGTATCACATGGTCAATCGTATCTCTAAGGCATTCTAAAAACCACTTCCAACTGGACCCTGACTCACAATCCACAACAGCAAAGGCAAGAGGGAATACCTTGTTGTTCGCGTCCGTTGCCATTGCGACCAACAATTTTCCCTGATATTTACCATACAAATGGGTCCCATCAATACTGATAACCGGCTTGCAGTATTTGAATCCTGATATGCATGGACCGAAAGACCAAAATACATAATGCAACAATAAGCCGTCAGTATCATCAGCGGGTGTGGTACGATAGGATACCTGAGTAGTCGGGTCCTGATCAATATACGCCATTAGCAACTTTTGCAGCCTTTGGTAAGACTCTTCCCAATTCCCAAACATATTTGCAATTGCCTTTTGTTTCGCATCCCACACCTTGTAGTAAGAAGGCTTCTGGCCTGTATATTTCTCCTCTATCATAGATCTGAGATACTTAATTGGGGTAGTGTGATCCTCACATAACTGCTTATGGATGTCTGCTGCAATAAAATTACAACTCATCATTCTAGCATCATTTCGCACCCCAGTCGATATACATGTGTGAGGACCCTCATACACGGTAACCATCCATAGTTTGTGGAGATTGGGCTTCATAACTGCGCAGACATACCACTTGCATGACTCATGCACGCAATTCGCACAAAGATTTTTGGTCGTCGATCTAGTGATCCTAAAGTGTCTGTTTTCCTTGAGGGCACAAATTGTTAATACGCGCTTCACCTCCACTTTATTGGCAAAAGTCAACCCTTTGCACAAATTCATCCCCTCTCTCCAAGTAGACACGAATGGCGTGTTAATATGTGAAGGATCAACCATGTTTTCCCAAGTATTTGCAGAGAATGACAACGCAGGAGGTGCGTAGACAGGGATTGTGTTCTCTATGTTTTGGACACTAATAACATTGTCTGCGTTAGGTTCACTACCATCCAAAGGCTCATCGTCATCAATGTCCCTCTCAAAGTCCTCAAAGTCCCGAAAGTCCCCTCTGTCAATCATGTCTTCATACTCATCTCTATCAGCAAAATCTTCACCATTAATGGCAATATTCTCATCAACATAGTCGTCATCATCACTGTTAGCGACAGTAGTCTCAGCAACATAGTCATCATCATCATCATCATCATCATCATCATCATCATCGTCATCACCGTCACCATCAGCATGAACATTATCATCCTCTGCATGTGTAAAATACCCATATTGAGCATCCGGAACCGTAACCTGTAAGCTTGTGCTTGTTTGTTGGATATCCTCTTGCCAGACTGCACGCGGCTCCAACTGTATGTACAACTCAAGGTTAATTACTTCATCAATTCTCTCCAACTTGTCAAACATGATCTTTACATGTTTGTCTGTTTCTATCGCCATATACTTGTAATTCATTTGGTACTTCATGCGTTCATTTGGCATACGATAAGTAATTTGTATGTTGTGCACAGCAGGATTCACATGCAACTCTTCCGTCACAAACATCTTCAATTCGTCAAGGGTCTTCAACCTACGATCAATTTGGGTATAATAGGCCTTTATACCCGGCCCTTCAAATGGCAATCCCTTGTTCATATTGGCATTCTTAAGCGGACCACCGTAATATAGGATTATATCAATTTCAGGCATTGTGAACCTGTTCAAGTTAACTTACTATATTAGTTAAATCACATAGTCGTAAAGTGGGGGAAAAAAAGTAATATCATCTTAAGACTGAACATATTCAAGCTAGATTATAGAGTACCCCATTGCCCATTAATATATAAAGGCCAAGATGTAAACCTTCTAATCCTAGTGGATGGAGAGATAGAATTATCTATTACTCCATTGTATGGTGACCTATAATGCCTAATAGGGTTCTAAAAGAACTAGGTGGGTAGAGGAGCATGATTACATACCTATTTCATACCCATTCATTACATTTATTCACCACCCATTTCATACCCATTCATTACATTCATTTCATACCCATTCATTACATTACCTTCATACCCATTTCATACCCATTTCATACATTCATTCACTACCCATTTCATACCCAAAACAATGATGAATAAAGTCAAACAAACTTGTAAGATCACGATAAAAATAAAGCCTATACAAATGATGAATAAAATTTTGATAACAAAAACCATGCAAATAAATAATAAAAAAATTCACACTAACAAAACAAAGTTCTTTAATTTACAATATTGGCAAATTAACTAAGTTATGTTAACTACCTACAAAAAGAAATAGTCAAACTCTTTAACCCACACCCATAGACAACTAATACCCAACTACAATCATAATCAAATTATGCAAACCCTTACCTAAGATATGAATTTCTTGAGAGGGAAGAGCAGTGATAGAGGCAGTGTGTTGAGTGAGAGAGGCAATGTGGTGTGAGAGTTATGGGTGAGTGAGAGAGGCAATTTGGTGTGAGAGTTATGAGTGAGTAAGAGTTAGTGAGGGTGAGAATTAGTGAGGCTGAGAAGGATGCTCTGTTTTTGGGTGAGAATGGCTGTGTTATTTGGGTGAGAATGGCTGAATTAGTGATGTTATACGTATTTCAGAAATTTTTTCCCAGTGGAACTCGAGTCTTTAAGACTCGAGTTCCACTTAAACTTCGTTTAGAATGATTTTCCTTCAAAAAATCGAGTCTTTAAGACTCTATGTGTATTTCAACAATCTCGAGTCTCTAAGACTCGAGATCCAGGAGGCCCAAGGTACATTTTAATTGGTTTTCCTTCAAAAAATCGAGTCTTTAAGACTCTATGTTTATATACTAGAATCTCGAGTCTCTAAGACTCGAGATCCAGGTGGCTTAACTTGTCCACCTAAGCTAGCAAGAAGCACCATGAAAGCGAGTCTCTTAGACTCGATTTTGATTGAATCTCGAGTCTATAAGACTCGAGATGCTACTTTCCCAAATAATTTTAAACGTTGCCTAACTTACTATATAATTGGTTTTCCTACTGCTACTCTGCACATATCCTCTTGTTTCTGCAGCTTTTCCTTTGAACGAACTCTAGAGTGTTCGGGACTCTTTGAAGGTGATTGACAACCTTTCTGTCACCCACTAAATTCAAGCTGTCAAACACTCTTCTTTAAATGTTTTAGGATTAATAATTTTTTAATGGTTTGGCTGACGACTCTTTTAGCTTTGTTTATTTTTTATTTTTAAAGATTAACTAAATACATGCTGTCAAGTCAATTGGCAACAACTCTTTTCAAAACTTTATAGGGCTTTGTTTTTTATTTAATCAATTTCTTAATGCTTTATCCGGCCACTCCTTTAACAGTTTATTTTGAAAATTTTCATATATAGTTGAATATTCAAATGGGCTTTGGCCTAAAACAATTTATTAGATAGTCAAACGTAGGTGGTAACTTTAAATCCCTCAAAGATGAAAACCATAGGAAATTTCTTAGCTTAGGCAAAAGAAAAGTAGCAAATTTTGGTTTCGGTAAAGACTAGGGTCAAAGAATTAAAAGATCTAGACATCTAGACCTAGTTCCACTGTTGGAGTCTTTAACGTGGGAGAAGAATTTCGTTGATGGCGATATTATTATTTCCAGCCATCTTTGTATCAATCGCTTTCTTTCAAAGGCGTGATAGTTATTACAGTGAACCTACCCAACACTTACTTGAGCTGGAAGTAGTAAAAAGTCATGGTTCAAATGATTTATAGAAAAAACACTCAATGTAAAGCAAAGAATTAGAAGAGCTTCTAGTCTTTGAGTCTATGACCTTCTGCTTAGAAATTGTTTTGATGGTGAACACAGGTTTTTTAAGGCTAGACTAGACACTCCTAATAAGATAGAGCTTCATCTATCACTCTTATTATCAAATAAATAATAAATTCAGATAAATAATATTTAAATAAAATATATGTGGGCCTCATTAAGTCCCCTAATGAAGATAATTTTTACGTAAATGTCATCCACATTTTGTTACAGCTGAATTAAATTAATGTCACAAATTTGTACAGCTCCCATCTCCTGCTTTCAAGTATGAGGGAGTATATTCCCTTTAAAGCATCAATATTTTTTTCTATTATTTTCTTAGATTTTAGTTAATTTCATAATTAAGTAAAGAATATATATAATTTTGTAAAAAATGAGTAGCACGGTAGCATTGGGAAAAAACTAAAAAAAAAGAAAAGAAAAGAAAAGAAAAAAAGCCTATATATATATAAAACTGGTTTCACTATGATTCATGTAACTATGACTTTATCAATTTTGATGAAGCAAATTAGCTAGATAGTCATGACAAATTCCTAGCTTAAGAAATCAGTGAGCATGGATTCAAAAAAGTTATCCTTGTGCCTTGCTTTAGTAGCAAAAGGGAAGAAGTGAAAAATACGATATACATCTTTACTATCTTAGGTTCAATTATTCAAAAATAATAATTGAATCATTTCAGTAAATTTTTTATTTATAGAATTACTCAAATGGTTTCAAATCCTTTTTACCACCACACCAACAGACTCTCACACCAACTCCAAACCCCTTTTACACCGCCAAAAAGCACACCCATAATCCATTGAATCATAACATTATAAAATTAGGCTTAAGTTTTTCATACTTAATCATAATTTTAACATTCTTAAATAATTTTAACATGCTTGAATATCAAATAATTTTAACATTCTTAAAATTATGATTTGATAAAAAAAATTATTAGAATATAATCTTTACAACAATATTACTTTAAAGTACCCATTTTATTTGTATAGTGGCATTAATTTAGCCAAGCTTAATTGGCTAAAAGGATAACTACAAGATTAACCGTAATTATATTTAAGGCATGTATGATTGTAATTTCATTTCTAAATTAAATAATAGGTATTCATTGGAACAATATTTAAATTATTATATAATCAATAAATTTATTTGTAAAGAGCATAATAAAGTCACATATTGATAGAATTAATTTTTATATTTGCTAATATTTGTATTTATAAAAAGAAAAATATGTTTGAGTACAAAAATATTTTCTTGATTATGTTTATGTTTATAATCTAGGAATTCAATCCATGATATTGAGCATTTACTTGGTCTGGTCTGTATGAACATGTGCCATTCTTTCCGTGAAATAGTACATAATTCAAAAGAACTAGGAGTCAATGCCTTGTGTCACACTACTTCATAGGGCAAAATTCGAATTTACAAAAACATTGAAATGAAAAATAGTTAATTTAAAGTTTAGAAATTAGGTAATGGAAATCCCAACTTTGACAATTGAGGATTGAGCAAAGTGTAACTTTCGAAATCTAATTACACATGAGCAATATTGCCATGATGTTGAACTGGTGCGTCTCAAAGGAATTGTGGAAAATTGGATTTGGTGATTGTTAAGCAATCTCCTCGATATTCAAGCTTGGTTACCTCGTCAATCCATCTAATGAATTACTCTAAAATCTTCAATCATGTGAATATGTACTATAGTTGACGTTAGAAGTGTGGATTGCAACACCAAAACACAATTATTTCAGTAGTTCATGGGCAATGATTTCATTTCTTGTTGCTACAATGTTACTTCTCCTTACTCTACCTCAAACCATAAATTTAATTCATTTGTATACTTCCACATAGGGGATGTAGGTGAGCTTTCAATATCCATATTTTCATGCACAAAGTACACATTTTTTCCCAATAATGACAGTTAAAAGGTGTTGTAGTATCCCTAAAGTCATTTTTGTATTAATACCAACAAATTTGGGTAGAAAACACTTTCGAAATTAACAATTACACTCTTAATTTCATTGAACCTATCCAACGAATAATTAGTAAAAATCACTGGGATAAAAAGTACATTGTTTAAGTTTCTCTTATGAAAAGACATTTTAACACCATATATTAAAAGCCGAACTATACTTATCCACGTAGTAAGACAATTTAGCAAGCCTTGTGGTACACCATATTTGAAAAAATCATGTGCATTATAAAAGTCCTCATTCATATTTTCAGAAAATACTTGGTCTATTTGAAACATAGACTTCTTCGTTGGGAACTTCAAAAGGTGTTAGGTGAGGTACAAGACTTTTAGGCTGTGTTTGAAATTAACAATTACACATTTTCATTGAAGCTATAGAAGGAATAATTAGTTAAACTCATTGGAATCAAAATGTACATCATCAAAGTTTCTTTCAGAAAAAGACATCTTAGCACCACATATAAAGCTAAACTAGACCCATCAACGTGAATAGGGGGTAGGAAAATTTAGCAAGTCTAGCATGCCATATTATATGACAATTTATGCTGAAATTTCAGTTTTTCAATCAATTTACATTTTCTTCAATTAAAGTAGACTATAAAAACGTATATAAGGGGACATGACAAAGTATTACAAATTCATCTAGACATATATAGCGAAACTGAAAGCTCAATGTGGGGTTCGACAATTTATAATGTCTTCAACTAAAGTCATTGCATGCAAACGTCGATCCAAAACATTAAGTCATGGCAAAATGTTAAAAATGCCTTTATCAACTTTATTAAGTTGGAATCACTGGTTTACTATGAGCAGAAAGTAAATGAAATACGGATTTTTTTTCACACTTCTTGTACATATTTTCAAGCACAAGTACACATTTTTTCCCCAGTAATGACAGTTGAAACGTGTTGTAGTATCCCTAATGTCATTCTTGTATTAATACCAACAATTTGCATAGAAAACACTTTCGAAATTAACAACTACACACTTTCATTGAAGCTATCCAATGAATAATTAGTAAAAACATTGGGATAAAAAGTACATTGTTTGAAACTTTGAGTTTCTCTTGGGAAAAGACATCTTAACAACTTATAACTAAACCCATTAACGTAGATTAGGGGGTAAGCCAATTTAGCAAGTCTAGTAATAAGCCATATATAATCATGCTGAAATTTAATTTTTCAAGATTCCATCAATCAATTTACATTGTCTTAAATCAAAGCAGACTATACAAATCCAACGTAAGTAAGGGGACACAGAAAATTTTAAAATTGTCTCTAAATCAATGCATATTAGTCCATTAATCACCACAATTAAAAGGAATAAAAGAGTTTCTGTCTTTTTTAATGTGGGACAAAACATTTTCACTAATTCCTTATTTTCCATATTAACTCTTATATCTTTACATTTATACGGGGTAAATTGCAAATTACACTCTTAAATTTTGGGGGTGATTGGATTTTATATCTTAAAATTTCAGAATTTGGATTTTACTCCCTAAAATTTAGAGTTGTTTGGATTTTACATTCCAAAATTCTGTAACTTTAGGATGTAAAATCTAAACACTCTAAAACTTTAGGGAGTAAAATACAAACATTTCTAAAATATAGGGGGTAAAATCCAAATTTTGAAACAAAGGTTGTAAAATCCAATCAGCCCCAAATTTTAGGAGTGTAATTTGCAAAATTTTCCTTTATATTGTCATTTTTATTCATCTTATTTAAACAATATTAAAATGTTCCAACAAGTTCAAATCAAGACCTGACGTTATAATATGTATTCTGCAGAGAGTAAATGACATACGGAACATTTTTTTTTTCACACATACTGTACATTTTCTACACTCAATATCCATATTTTCATGCACAAAGCACACTTTTTTTCCCCCCAGTAATCACAGTTAAAAGGTGTTGTAGTATCGCTAAAGTCATTTCTGTATTAATACCAACAAATTTGGGTAGAAAACACTTTCGAAATTAACAATTAAACACTTAATTTCATTGAACCTATCCAACGAATAATTAGTAAAAATCATTGGGATAAAAAGTACATTGTTTAGGTTTCTCTTAGGAAAAGACATTTTAACACCATGTATTAAAAGCCGAACTATACCCATCCATGCAGTAAGAAAATTTAGCAATTCCGCCTAGTAGTACTAGTACACCATATTTGACTATACATGCATTTTATTCTTTCATGATTCCATCAATCAATTTACATTGTCTTAAAATCAAAGTAGATCATAAAAACCCAACATAAATAAGGGGACACGGAATTTTTTTTTTTTTTTTTTTAATCCAGCTAGACATATGTAGCTAAACTGAAAGTCTATTTCTCCATCTGACAATTTATAATTTTTTAAAGTCATTGCCGAGAGTAAAGAATCTAGGCACTAATATTTTCGTCATCGAACTCGTTATAAGTATATTAAAATTATTAACATAGTTTACTTCAAGTTAAACTTATTTGAAAGAATTATATAAAAATACTATTTTTATTAAAAATCAGAAAACAAAAGTTTCGAATTAGTAGAATTTAAGGAAGTTTTAATATTTTTAATCTATTATAATTCTTATTTATAATAAAATTTGAGTTTTATATGATTTGCTTTCATCATGTAACTTGGAATTTATTTCACTGTTTGAGAGAGGTGACTTGGAATTAGTTTGAAATAAAAGCCACCCAATGCCATTTAATTTTTCATCCTAAAAAATAAGTGCTCCCTTTCACTATCAGTGTTTTCTGACCCTTTGAAGCTTCCCTCACGGCCTAAGTCCTAACCACCAAATGAGTGAGTATTTTAAGTTAAAGCTAGCGAAAAGATTAATGCAAATAATTGGAATAGATTATGAAAGAATTGTGCACTATCAAGTTTTGTAAGACCTTGTTTCTCAAAAAAAAAAAGAGTTGTGTAAGATCTTACTCTTTTGTTCTCTAATGTTTAAGGTGGCCATATTATTATTTTTACTATGATTATTATTGACTTGTGGCTAATATTATTATAGAATAATATCAAATTCCATATTCTAATATTGATATGGCCATATGGGTTTAACTAGCTTAGGTTCTGTTTGATTAAGGATTTTTGTTTTTGATTTCAAAACAGTATAAAGATAATTTTCAAAAAATAAAATGTGAAACTAGTTTTCAAAGAATAATTTTTACATTATATATGTGTTTGGCTTTCACTTTTGAGACCAATTTTCAAAATACTAAAAGCAAAAAAGTGATATTTGAAAGATCATTATTACTTTAATTTTTTTAAAAAATTTTATTCTTTAGAAAGTAACCTGTTGATTACTATTTTCTTTTTGGATAATGATAAGTTTCAAAATTAAATTATGGAGTCTATTGTTTTCAATTTATTAATAACGATGTTATTAAAAATATTTTTTGTATATTGAAAACATCATCTCTACAGTTTTTCAAATCCTATTTTAAACAGAAATAATAGGAAATAATTTTCTAAAAATTGAATTTAGAAAATATCATCCAAAATAATAGATTCAAGTGTGATACCCACAATTTATTAATGATTTACAAAAAAAAATTGTATTAAATCTTATAGCCACACAAGCCCTAAGCTAGTTATTTTTTTTTTCTTTTTTTTTTTTTTGAAAAGAATAGTTAGAATACTTGATTTAAAAATACTAAATTTACTATCAATTTTATTATAAAATATTTACAAACTGACATGATAGTAAATGTGATTGGAGTGCATTAATTATATTATTTAAAAATTAGTATTTACTTTAATTTATTTGTTTTATATTTAAAAGTTGACATATAATTTTAAAAGGTTTAATATACTAAAATTTGTATTGTCCGGAAGTTATTCTTATACTAATGCCAACAATATTAGTGTATAAAACACATCTAAAATTAACAGTTACACAATTTCAATGAATCTATAGAAGGATTTTTTTTTTTTAGAGAAACAATAGAACCGTTTTTTTTTTTTTTAGAAACAATAGAATGAATAATCAGTAAAACTTATTGGGATAAAATGTACATTGTCAAAGTTTCTTTTAGAAAAAGACATCTTAACACCACATATAAAGCCAAACTAGACTCATCAACGTAGAATAGGGGTTACGACAAATACAATAAACATAATTATTACTGTTGGTATTATCTTCTTCTAATTGTTAAAAGAAAAATATGGGTTTAACATTATTCATCTAATATTATTATAAAAGAAAATCAAATTTCATTGATGTTTTAGCTTAATAATAAAGAATTATCATACATATAGAAAGGACACCATATATACTTTAAAATTCTACTGTATTTATATATTAAAAAAAATTACATACTTTAGTTGAAAAAATCATGTGCATTATAAAAATCCTCATTCAATTTTTCAAAAAACAGTTGGTCTATTTGAAACATAGACTTCTTCGTGGGAACTTCAAAAGGTGTTAGGTGAGTTACAAGACTTTTAGGTTGTGTTTGAAATTAACAATTACACATTTTCGTTGAACCTATAGAAGGAATAATTAGTTAAATTCATTGGAACAAAATGATTGTCAAAGTTTCTTTTAGGAAAAGACATCTTAGCATGCAAAGAAAAAGAGAGCTCATATGGGGTCCGACAATTTATAATGTCTTCAATTAAATTCATTGCATGCAAACTTCTATTAGGATCCAAAACATTAAGTCATTGAAAAATGTTAAAAATGTCTTTATCAACTTTATTAAGTTGGAATCAAAGAGAGACTTAGCACTATGATGTCTATTTTGGTTTAATATAAGCAAAAAGTAAATGAAATACAAAATATTTTTATTTTTTTTCACACTTCTTGTACATATTTTAATGCACAAGTATACACTTTTTACCCAGTAATCACAGTTAAAACGTACGTGTTGTAGTATCTATAATGTCATTCTTGCATTAATACAAACAATTTTCGTAGAAAACACTTTCGAAATTAGCAATTACACACTTTCATTGAAGCTATTCAACGAATAATTAGTAAAAAGCATTGGGAGAAAAAGTACATTGTTTGAAACTTTGAGTTTCTCTTGGGAAAAGACATCTTAACAACTTATAACTAAACCCATTAATGTAGATTAGGGGGTAAGACAATTTAGCAAGTCTAGTAATAAGCCATATATGATTGTTTTGAAATTTAATTTTTTTCAGGATTCCATCAATCAATTTACATTGTCATAAATCAAAGTAGACTATACAAATCCAACGTAAATAAGGGGACATGGAAAATTTTAAAGCGTTCAACTCTAGGATGAGTGGGTGCTATTGGATTGTTTCTTCGAAAATCATGGATCAACTTATGTCACTAATTCACTATGAGTACAAATAGAGAAATGCTAAGTTCACAACATTTTCACAATAAATCTTAAGTGATAGGCTGTTAGAGACTATTACTAGTGGTGGGCAAAAAAATAATTTTAGTAGTAGGTTCAAATTAGAACTATTTATAACTTACTCTCTAATATTTGTTGTGAAAATATAATGAATATAACATTTCTCGCGTATATATGGGGGCTAGACTTCGAAGTCATCGGAAATGATAACTTGTGTCACTACGACACTATCAAAAAATTGTGGTAAAGCATATTAGATAGCCATGACAAATTCCTAGCTTAAGATATCAGTGACCGTAGTTTAACGTTAACAAATCACTTGACCCTTTTGCCTTGCTTTGGTGGTAAAAGGGAAGAGGTGAAATATAAGACATATGTCTTAACGTTCAACTATTCATTTAGCATTGAATGATTTCAGTAAATTTTGATTCGCAGAACTGCTCTAAAAGGTTCAAATCCTTTTTACCACCATACAGACTCCCACTCTAACTACAAACCCCTTTTCACACCGCCAGAAAGTAAACTTATAATCCATTGCCAATGATATTAGACAATTTTTATTATATTTGAGAAAATGAATAGAATTTTAGTCAGATTTGAAGTGACTAATCTTCTGAACATAAGAGAAAAAAACTTTTTTTGGTTTTAAAATTATTTCACTCCCTTTTTCATTCAAGAATTAAGATACATAGATTGAGACTGAAATAATCTACTTCAAAAGAAAAGCACCGTTACACCTATCAGTTACATTTAAATTCAAATGTATCTCCTAACCCTAAACAGTGGCGAAATAATTTCCTGTATCTCCTAACCCTAAACAGGGTTCCTAAATAATTTCCTATAGTTGGTTTCATACACAACAAAATGAGAATTAAAGTGTAGGAGAAATTGGAGGGAACTTCCACCCATGATTAAGTATGTGATTAAGATAAGAACATCAACGCATCAAATACGCAATGTTACAAGTATGATTTCATTAGCCTTAAATTAGTCTTAATCATTTATACCCGCATTAATTATAAATTATTAGCAGTAAATAGTGGTAAAAAGAAAGAAAGCGAAAGCCACTGGAAATTTCTTTTAATAGATTATACACCATTGTTAAGAAAAGGTGATGTTTACATTGTTGTTGTCTTTTGCAACAAAAAGTAGTAGTGGACCAGTGGTTTTTGGTTTTAATTTATGAAAAGATGGGAGATAATTAAAACATAAGAAGTAGTACAATCATTGACTAGGCCTATTGTTATTAGTTCTGAATAAAAATGATTGTGAATAATAAATCTAATTAAAAGTGATATTATTTTATCATGACAAGTTTCTCGATAAAATTTATGAGAACCATCACGTAACTAGCATAAAGTTGTTTTCACACTGCACGGTTTGCACTGTTCTCTCACCATGCGTATTTCATTACCTGCTTCATATTAATATGATTTATATATTGTTCACATTTAATAAAAGTTTTTTTTTTTGAAAATATTAAGTATTTTTAACACACATGGAGAGAGAGGGGAGAAGGTCTTAAGTGAATATATTTGGCATTAGCTTTAATTTGGCATTTTTAGTTGTTATGTACAATTTTTTAAAACTTCACTTTTTTTTTTGCATTTATTACTTTTTCAAATTTTTTCAAGGTATTAGTATACTTTAACATATTTTTTTGTAAAATTTTTCATTAAAAAATTTGATAAACTATTCTTATACACACATGAGTTTCATAAAAAAAACGATTGTATTATTGCAAATGTCTTACGCCAAAGAAAAAAACTAAACTCGATTCAGACTAAAAAGTCTAAAAGTTATAGAAAGATACTATTTTCATTTTGAATTCAGGGGGTTCATTTGAACCCCTTGAATATAGTTTAAAACCACCCCTGATTATTTCTCCATCTGACATTATAAGTTTATTAAAATTATTAACATAATTTACTTCGAGTTAAACTTAATTGAAAGAATTATATAAAAATACTATTTTGATTAAAAATCAGTAATCAAAAGCTTCAAATTAGTAGAATGTAAGGAGGTTTTAATATTTTTAATCTATTATCATTCTTATTTATAATAAAATTTGAGTTAATAGTATTTGCTTTTATCATGTAACTTGGAATTTATTTTACTGTTTGAGAGAAGTGACTTGGAATTAGTTTGAAATAAAAGCCACCCAATGCTATTTAATTTTTCATCCTAAAAATTAAGTGCTCCCTTTCACTATCAGTGTTTTCTGACCCTTAAATAAGTATTTTAAGTTAAAGCTAGCAAAAAGATTAATGCAAATAGTTGGAATAGATTATGAAAGAATTATGCACTATCAAGTTTTGTAAGACCTTATTTCTCAACCAAAAAAAAAAAAAAAAATTGTGTAAGACGTTACTCTTTTTGTTCTCTAATGTTTAAGGTGGTCATATTATTATTTTTACTATGATTATTATTGACTTGTGTCTAATATTATTATAGAATAATATCAAATGCCATAATCTAATATTGATATGGCCATATGGGTTTAACTAGCTTTGGTTTATTTTGGTTGCAGCTTGAGGATTTTTGTTTTTGATTTCAACATAGTCTAAAGATAATTTTCAAAAAATTGAATGTGAAACTAGTCTTCAAAGAATAATTTTTACATTATATATATGTTTGACTCCCACTTTTGAGACCAATATTCAAAATATTAAAAGCAAAAAAGTGTTATTTGAAAGATCATTATTACTTTGAGTTTTTTTTTTTTTAATTTTTATTCTATAGAAAGTAACTTGTAGATTACTATTTTATTTTTGGATAATGATAAGTTTTAAAATTGAAGTTTGGGGTTCACTGTTTTCAATTTATTAATAACTATCTCATTAAGAATTTTTTTTTTTTTTTAATATTGAAAACATCAGCCCAGCGCATTCAAAATCCTATTTTTAAACTAGAAAAAATAGGAAATAATTTTCTAAAAATTGAATTTAGAAAAAATCAGCCAAAATAATAGATTCAAGTGTGACACCCACCATTTTATAATGATTTCAAAAAAAAAAAAAAATTGTATTTAAATCTTATAGCCAAACAAGCCCTAAGCTAGTTAATTTTTTTTTTTTTTGGGAGAAAAATAGTTAAAATATTTGATAGATGTTCTTGATTAGAAAATACTAAATTTACTATCAATTTTATTATAAAATATTTACAAACTAACATGATAATAAATGTGATTGGTATCGCATTAATATATTATTTAAAAATTATTATTTACTTTAATTTCTTTGTTTTATATTTAAAAGTTGACATATAATTTTATAAGGTATAATATACTAAAATTTGTAATGTCCGGAAGTTATTCTTATACTAATACCAACAATATTAGGGTATAAAACACATCTAAAATTAACAGTTACACAATTTCGATGAATCCATAGAAGGATTTTTTTTTTTTTTTTTTTTTTTGAGAAACAATAGAACGATTTTTTTTTTTTTTTTTAAAGAAACAATAGAATGAATAATCAGTAAAACTCACCGGGATAAATTGTACATTGTCAAAGTTTCTTTTAGGAAAAGACACCTTAACACCATATATAAAGCCAAACTAGACTCATCAACCTAGAATAGGGATTAAGACAAATACAATAAACATAATTATTGATGTTGTTATTATCTTCTTCCAGTTGTTGAAGAAAAATATGAGTTTTGTGAAGTTGTGATTTATAACTATTATTATGTTGGCTTTATTCCATGACAAAAAGTTTTGTATTTACTTTAATTTTGTTCCTTATATTTTGTAAGATTTTATTGTATTAGGTTTAGTATTAAGTTGGTGAAGAATCAAGCTTGAAATGAAGAATCAGTGTAGTTTCGCGATTGGCTTGCAAGTTACTCTCGAGAAGGGTTCCCGCGAAAAGAGCACTTAAGAAGCATATGCTGGAAGCTGAAAAGTTGTGCCAGCCTGGAGGATTTCGCGACTGTCTCGCGAATAAGGCCTTCCCGCGAAAATTTCTGCTTGGAGGATTTTTTAAGTGTGACTTTCTTACCCTTCACCCATACTATATATACCTTCATTACCCACAAAAGTGTAAGGAGGCCATTTAGAGAGAAAAACTCTAAATAGGTTTTCTACAACACACACACTCATCTTTTAGAGAGAGAGCTACCTATCCTTAGTGAGAAATCATTGTAGCCTCTTCTCCTTCCCTCTCTTATTGCCATACCTTGAGAGGAGATTTGTGTCCAAACATAACTCACACCTTTTCAAAGTGTAGAAAGTGTTTTGGAGATTGGGAAGCTTTAGGGATTTGCCAAAAGAATCCGGTGAGGCTTGGTGATGCAATCGGGCGTATTGCAGGATATGGAAAGCTAAAGAAGATATGACTCCGTGAAGTCCATTGGTAGCAGAAGCTTAGAGAGCTCAAGTACATTGGGTAGACTAAGCTTGAAGGGTCTTTTGTTATTCGTATATTCCAACTTTATTCTCTAGTGGATCGATTTACCAGTTGGAGGGCGGCGAAAAAGTTTTTCGCCGAGTTCTTCAGTTTCCTCTTCGATAACACATCGTCGTGTTATCTTGTGTTTGCATATTTCTTCCCTTACTCTTGTGCTTTACTTTTATTGTTTGTTGTTCATTTTTATGCACTAGAGTAGTATTGGTTCATTGCGTACATTTACTCTTGTTTCCATACTTTAATTAAGTAAGAGTAAAAGCAATCTAGCCGTAATCTTTTAATTGGAGGTCTAAACAGTTCTTGTGTTTTTAACACAAATCCAAGCTTTCAATTGGTATCAAAGTGGGTATACTTGTTTTGGTTTCATTACCTAAGTGTGATCCTTGACCCCTTGTGTGTTTTGCCATGGATAGTGTTTTGTATGCTTCTATAGATGTTGTTGATTGTAACATGCCATGTGCTTGTGAAAATGCCTCTATGTGTGTTTATCCACATGATTGTAATGCCATGTTACATGAATATATGGGTGTTGTTGTTAATATTCTAAATGTCAAACTCTTGAAGAAAAATGATAAGAAGTTTCATGAGAATTTGAGCAAGTTTATTTTTGAAAATGATGATTTGATTGCTAAAACTCAATAAATCCAACAAATTGGTTGAAAGTATAAAAAACCTACTAAAAATTCTCTTGAAAAGTTGAAAGAATGTTTGAATATGGACTTGGATGCTAAACTTGTTTTGTCTAACAAACTAATTGTTGATCTTATATGTGAAAATGAATCTCTTAAGATGCATGCCAAGTGTTTGATTGTTGAACCTATTGCTAAAAAGGATAAAAACATTTGTTGCAATCATATTGTGATACCCGATTTTATGCCTATTATGAGTTCTGCCTCTAGAGAAAAATCGGTATACATTCCTCCACACAAAAGAAACCAAAAAGTGGAGAGAAAGGCTCTTAAACCAAAGCCTTTGTTTAGGTCTCAATCTAAGATTTTGGATGGATCTAAGTTTGTTCCAACTTGCCACCATTGCGGTGTGATTGGTCACATAAGATCACAATGTCCCAAGTTGAAGAGAGAACAAACCATGTCGTTAGATCCCCTCCCAAAAAGCCTAGTAGACCTAAACACATTGTTTGACACCATTGTGATGCCTTTAGTCATCTTAGACCTCATTGCTCCAAGTTTCATGCTCTTAAAAGAATCCAAAGAAAAGAGAAACTTGAGCTTCATGGAAGTTGTACTTTGCAAGCTAAACCAGTTTTGGGGGAAAATGGTAAGTTGTTGAAGAAAGTTTTTAATGTTCTTACCTCCTAATCTATGTGCACCTTCAGTTCTCATTCTTCCAACCCTTGTCTCACTTTTCATGAGACACTCATTCCAAACAATTGTTCCGTTTGGATGAGGAAGGGTTCCTATGGTTGAGCTTTTGGTCTTTTGGTCATTGATCTAATTCTTTCAATTTTTGTAAGACCCTTCATGCATTAGATGCTTCATTGTCATACATCTGTGCATCATGCATCTCTTTATATACATTTTGCTATTTTTGCATTTAATCTTACTTTTACACTTTTGTTTTTGTGCGTGTGTAAAAATCCAAAAACACATAAAAACTGAAAAATTTAAAAAATTTGATCGTATATGTTTGAACACATTTCACATGTGAGTTTGGCCTAATACTTTCGTACTAATGGTGTAGTGCATTTATGAGCTTAGTTTGTTTTGCATGCACATCTATCTTTGTGCATTTACGAGCTTAGCTTGTTTTGTATGCACATCTATCTTTGTGGGACAAATCTTGAAATCTATGCGTGATTGTTGTAAATCGATCTTCAAGCTTGTCATGAATGATTAGTCAATAGTCTCGTTGGTCTTGATACATGCATAGGCTTGCGTCTATATCTTTTTCCACGTTTTTATGTTTTTGCTTAAAAAGCTCATCAAATGTCAAATCTCAAAAAGAGATATTAAACTGCAAAAGCCGTCGCAATTACTAGTATTTGACTAGGAAAAAGGGAAAGTGACTTTTATTGAAATGTATGGTGCTTCAAAAAGCCAAAGGCTTACTCACTTACAAATTTGAAATATCAAAAGTTCAAGCATCGATCTCAAAATGATATGTACTTTGTTCAAAATGATCATATGTTATGTTTTGTAATGGAGCCAAATGAAAAACTTCAAAGTTTTGTAATCATTCTTGTGGGAGATCATATATGTTCATTTCTATAATTGAGATAGTCCATTTGACTTAGTACTAGTTGTGTATGACTTGATTAAATTGGTCATTGAAGTTTCACTCTAGACTAAGGACTATTCTACATTTGATACACACATACAACACACAAGTCTATTGTTCAATGATTACTTATTTCATTTGTGTGATTGTACATACTCAAATGTGATGTGTGTGTGCTCAATCTTATGTGGATCAAACAAAAAGTATTTTTGTTCTTTTTGTTTGCTTTTGGAAGTGATTTGTATCACTCGTGTTTTTCAAAGTTTTTCAAGTTGATTTTGTGTGAAAAACATGTTTTCTAGGTGTTTTTGTGACCTTTTTTCACGTGTAAGATCAACTGGGAGTTATACGGTCCAATTTTCAATTTTTCAACTTTGGACAGAGAGTTTCGTGAATGTTTCATGAGTAGCTCGTGAGTAAGGCTTACTCGCGAAAATTTCGCAAGTACTTTCGTGAGTCAGCTTCCTGCGAAAATTCCCAGATCAGCTTTTTAAATAGCATTTCATGAGACATTTGTTTTAAACTTCTCCTAAACTCCTATTTTAATGCTTCAACATCAAAACCCAACTAAAATCAATTGTTTTTCATTCCATTAACATCTCTAAGGTAATCTTTAACTCTTTTTACTGATTTTGATCCTTAGATTATATTTTTTGGGGGTTTTATGTTCATAGTTGGGATTTTTTCAAATGGGAGTTAAAAATTTTAATTTTTGTCAATCTTTTTGATTGGGCTTTGTTTTAAAAGATGATTTGCTTTGGATGTTAGAGCCTTGTGGCAAAAATAACATGTATTTAGGCACGATTTTCATATGTTCTTGTATTGTTTTACATACATGTGTAGCGTGTGCACTCTAAGTGTTTAATAACATATCCAAATGGCATTTTTTCGTTGTTTTGGACTCCGATAAGTACCAAACTTTGGGGATCACCATAATTATTCATGTTTATCATGTTTTGATCATTGGTGGTGTGTTTTATTACCCCGTGAGTTCTTATTCATGCATTGGTCATGCATCCCACATGCACACTAGATGCACACTAGATGTACCTTTGCTGCACACACTCTAATACCTGACATGTTTTGCATTCACTTATACTAATTAAGTCTTTTTAGACTTTTTAGCACATATAACATGTTCTTGTGTCTATGTCATGCCTAGGTCTATATCATGTTCCATCATCTTTAGCATGTCATGTTTACTTTATGCTTTGTAACATTTCTTTTTGATGTCTTATATTTTGTTTGAGCTTCATTTTTTATTCATCTTGCACCCCTCATGCATCATCGTTTACCCTTGTTCATATCTTCTTTTCTTTCCCTCATTCCTCTTGATTCATTTGTCTATTCGCGACAAAAAGAGGGAGTGTATACCGGAGAGTATGTTGGTGTGTTTCGTTATTTTTATATGACTCATGTGCACATTCTTAGGGGTAGAAATTCTACCTCATGCACATTTGTAGGGGAGAAAGCCATAGGGGAGATGCATATACCAAGGGGGAGAAGAGATCTTTTTGAGAAAACCTTGTTTTCTCTTGTTTCACTTTATGTTTGTTTTCTTGTTGCTTTATGGTGCTTTGAGTTACATTTTGTATTTATGCTTTGTTGCTCTCATTGCATCGTGTTTTTGTGTTGGAACACACTTGTGCCCTTGTTGGATCTTGTATCCTTAATGCAAATACATTGGTTTTTTGCATTGGTTATGTGTTGGACATGCATACATCTTTATGCAATTGTGCTTTATTGGTTGCATGTTCAGATGATCATTCACTACAAAAAACGCGGGTCTTGGGCCGCGTTTTTCCCAGCCGCGTTCACAAAAACGCGGCCCAAGACCCTTGCTTGAGCCCCGTTTTTCCGAAACGCAGCTCCAGTGCCTTCAGTAGAGCCGCGTGCCTCAAATGCAGCCCAAACCCAACTATGTGGCCGCGTTTCAGTGCATTCTAGCTGCGTTTTTTTGGGTTGGGCTGGAGCTACGTTTACGTAAACGGGGCTACAACACTGAGTGTAAATTACAAAAAACAAAACCCCCTAAGACACCAAATATTTTTTACGACAAAATGCTCAAACTTTGTGTCTCTCCCATCGAAGCCTAAGCGACTCCCACTAACACTCTCCACCGATCCTACACACCGGCGCCGACGAAGCTTAATCATCCATCGTTCCCACGCCTCCCACCTCCACCACGTCGTAAGTCTCCCTTCTCTCTCTCTCTCTCTCTCTCTCTAAATCTTAATTTTTTTCCTCGAGAAACATTCATATTTCTACCTATTTGTTTTTTGGGTTTAGGGTTTCGATTTTGGGTTGTAGGGTTTCGATTTTGGGTTGTAGGGTTTTGATTTTGGGTTTAGGTTTTCGATTTTAGGTTTAGGGTTTCGATTTTGCTGTTTAGGGTTTCGATTTTGGGTTTTGGTTTTTGATTTTATGTTTAGGGTTTCAATTTTCGTTTTAGGGTTTCGATTTAGGGCTTAAATGGACTATTTTGAGGGATTTGCTTCATGGGATTTTCATATTTTGTTTTTTTCTTGCAGGATTTTCATATTTTTCTTTTCTTTTGTATCTATATCTTGTCTATGTTTCTCCTCTTGTCTTGAAATTGTAAAAAAATTCTTGTTTTAATTTTTGGGTGTTGAAGAAAAAAGAGCTGGAGGCTGAACTTGTAAATGTTACGGTCACAACTAAGCCATCTCGCAAGATAAGGTGAATGTCCTGCTATGAATAACCATGTTTCTAATTTCTAAAATTTATCTGCTCGTGTTATGATTTGGTAACTTCTTTGGCAATTGTAATGATCATATTATGTCTCTAAACGTGTCTTCATGTTGTTCCTTCTATGCCTTTTTCTTGTTTTCTTCCATAAGAATAGGTTGAGGGTCTAAAATCCACTGGGTATGTGTGTTCAACTTACCAATCAAAGTTATTTTTTTGGGGGAGGGGTGTGTGTGTGGCGTTCCTTACTGATTCATGCATTGCTCATGAGTAGTGGCAGTCTTGCATTGATTTATGTGTTTTTAGATCCTTATAAAAAGTTTAAATCTCTACATATTTGAACAAAGGGACTTTCTTGGATTGTAGCTTTCCTATTTTCCTTATTCAATGTCCTAAGTGAGAATTGGTGTCTATTTGGTTGTACATTATTGTGTAATTGTGTACGTAGGTATATATATATATATATATTTTTTTTTTTTTTATATTAATGTTTTCTTGGAGGTTAGAGGTTAAGTAAACTAAAAAAGGTTTATTTATATATTTATTTTTTTCAATGTGTTTTCATTACCTGTTTGGCAAACACTCCTTGTGACCGCATGCCAATTGCACTTTTGTTTAACATGTAATTGTTTATCTCAATAACTGTTTTTTTTTTTTAGGAATTGTATCAAAATTGAAGTGAGAATATTGTTGGTTCCTTTTTATGGATGGGATTAATTGTTATATCCTTGTCGAACATTGAAGAAGGTGGGTTAAAATTATTGAGTTGAAGTAATTGAGTCTACAATTTTATTCAGTTTGAGATTGTTCCTTTGTCTTGTCATTTGGGCTTGGTTTTGGGTACATTTTATTCAGGCTAAAATGCAGTTTACACCCTTCAAGTTTGGGGTTGCTTGTAAGTTGGCCCCTAATCCATGAAAACTTGCAATTTGCACCCTTGAATATCACAACAATGTCACTTAATGGGCAAGTGAATTAAGAAATAACTGGGTTTTGACAGTAGATTGAGCCCATGTTTGATGTGCTTGTACTTTCACATCTTTGATTTGAGGTTCCAATGGTTGTTTAAGCTAGACTATAAAGTCAAAACTTTCAAAGCATATTGGCTTAATTTACAAAGAAAATATTTCAAGTAGTCGAATCCCTCAATTTGTATTGATCTTGTTAGTAGAGTCATGAATAGCCAATTGTGGTTCAGTTATGAAGTCCAATTTAAGTCATAAAGATACCAAAAAATGATTACACCTAAAAACTGATTTTACATGAGTGCATAAAAGAAAATTTGCAGACCTTACTCTTTGCATGGTGGAGGAAGTCCCATTTGAGCCAGAGCTCATTGACTTCTATGGAAGACTTTTCTTTTGTGCTGCCATGATAATAATAAATATAATAAGCAGATTTTACTAGCTAATTTGTTTTCTGTTGTTTTGAAACAAAACATAAAAATTATATCTTAGTTTATATATATATATATATATATATATATAAAATTTTAGTTCCTTTTAATTAATGGTTTTACATTTTGGAAATAAAGGTCCATTCCTTGGAGCATATTGAAGCTGTTGAACTTACAAGTCATCTTCTGTCTAGGTATGTTAATTATGCAGGCTTTCATTTCTCTATCAACCTTTTCTCTTCCTTTTTATTTGTTTTTTTTTTTCTTCAGGCTTTGCATTTGTTTGTGTGTACACACATTGACATGCTTGCACTATAAGATTGTCTGGATTTAAGTTGATTCAGATTTTACTAGTTCACATGCTCCAAGATGGTGTAAGCATGCTAAGTATAGGAATAAAATGAAATATGGTATATTCCTTACTTTTTAATCATAAATATAAGATCTCTTTTGGGGCATTGTGGAGGACCTTCCTTCATTTGATAAGAAGGGCTATTAATATTTAGAAAAATGACGTAGATAAGAGAAAAGAAAGCTGATGTAAGATAGGCAATGGGGTTTTGCCTGCATAATAAGTAGTAGAAGTCTTCATTCTTTTTCTATTAACAGTAAGTTATAATTATCTTACCTCTTCCTCCAGAGGACAACCCATAATTGTTCCACTTTTTTATCCCTACTCAGCTTGCAGAGAAATAATTGCAGAAAATCACCACATGCACTGCCTATCAGCACCACACACACTGCCCATCAGCACCACATGCACGCTGCACTGCCCATCTGCACCACACGCACTGCCCTTGCAGCACCACACGCACGCCTCATCAGCACTGCCCATCAGCACAACAAGCACTGCCCATCAGCACCACAGGCACTGCCTATCAGCACCACATGCACGCCTCATCAGCACCACAAGCACTTCCCATCAGCACCACACGCACGCCTCATCAGCATCACACGCACTACCCTTGCAGCACCACACGCACGCCTCATCAGCACCACACACACACCTCATCAGCACCACACGCACTGCCCTTGCAGCACCACGCGCACTGCCCTTGCGACTACTATTTTGAATAGGTCAGTAAACAGTTCCTTTGCGGCTCTTTGTCTGCGTGTGTATTGTGTAGGTCTGTTTGAGTAGTTTATTTGTTTATTCTTACATGTGCATGTGTTTCTATTTGTGTGTTTTTGTACTTGCTTTATAGTATTAATTTTGGACCTCATGTCTAATTACCCAGAATGTTATTTTTAGTCATGGGGGAATATACAATTATAGGATGTGTTTGGTATAGTGGAGAGTTAATTTTAAAGTAGCTGTGGGTTGTATAGGTTTGTAGCCTTGAATATCTTAGCTTTTAATACTTACTAATTAGCAAGTAATAGGCTATGACTTGAATTAAAATTTTGGCCCTTAAAACTAAAATGTGTAAAATCATAAAATACTATTTTGATCTTTAAACCTTATTAGAAATTTGTTTTCATCTTTATATTAATGAAAAGTTCATTTTTCATTCCTAAATTATTGAAAAAAAGTTATTCTAGAATAAACAACTCTGTTTTGTCACTTGTGGTGAGGATAGAGTCATTAAGGTTTGTTTTGTTCTATAACCATTTCTGATGTGATTTTGTGGGTGGGAAGTTATATATAATGTTTCAAGGATTGTTTTGCAGGTGTGGGATGTAACCATTGGGACTAGGCAGTATAGCATTTGAGAGTCATGAAGCACCTATATATTCCGTATGTCCACATCACAAGGAAAATATTCAGGTATTTTTTTTTTCAATTATATTGATTGTAAAGCAAGAAAAATGAGGTGTTTTTGTTCTGTAAATTTGTTTTTTTTCCTTTTAATTATGAACTGCCATGGAATTTGTTGAACGATTTTGGAGCTTTGTCCTTTAGCTTTAGCTTTACTGTTTATATGATTTTTTTGAAGTTTTATTTTCAGATGATCTTAACAAGTGAGGGAGTGTAAAGAATCATTTTATCTATGTAGTAATTGATAATGCAGTATATGTTTATTTTTGCATAAATGGAATGATATTGACAAGGTTGTATGGTATAGCAAGAAGTGGAAATTTTTGCCACATCTGAACAACCCCATCCTTTGTCTTGGAAAATGAACTCATGTTGCATCTCCAATATGAGATGTTTGAGCCCTTTTTGATTTGATTTCTGGAATAAAGTGCTTTTGAAGCATAACAAGAAAGTAGGATTTGATAAGCCCGTATGTGAATAAGTATAAATCTCACTGGGATATAGCAATTCAATTGGGACTAAACTAAGCAAATGATTTTTCATTGACTAAGAAAGAGTTATAGAGATAGCAAAATCTTTATTGATCGAAGCTTGGTTAGTTGCAATGACTCCAGAAAATCTTTAGCAATTGCTATCATCATTTCTATTTGGTACCACAGTGTCAGATAGTCTTATCTAGTGGAAAGATTAATGATGAAAAAATTTGCTTCTCAGGCGTTGCTAGTTGCTAGTGTGCTTACTGCTCCTTAAAATTGTTTAGGCTGAGGTGGTGCTGTGGGGATTGAATGCAGTTTTATAATCAGAAAATGTAAAATACCCTTTTTTGTTAAGTATGATTTATGAATTGGGAACCATTTTTGTGTTACTTTTGTGCAGAGCAGAAGCAACAGAAGGTTTCTGAGATTAAAGCTGCATTGGATGATGCTGATGTTTTGGTACTGTGTGGAAGATTTCCATTTTATTTCCTTTGCTGAAAATTTCCTCTTCTTTTTTTCTAAAATTTATGCATGAAACTTATTTTTTCCTGGGGCCAGATTCGAAAAATGGATCTTGAGGCAAGAAGTCTGCAACCAAGTGCAAAGGCTATGATGCTTGCTAAGTTAAGGGAATATAAATCTGATCTAAACAAGTTGAAAAGGGAATTTAAAAAAATCTCATCACCTAATGCTGATCAGGCTTCCCGTGAAGAGTTGTTGGAGTCTGGAATGGCAGATGTGCATTCGGTATGTCTGGATCATGCTGCTCCCTCACTTTTCCATTGTTTTTCAAAGTGTTTGCATGTCAGGCTTGTTTTGTGACTGGATGAAAAAGTAAAAAGGTACTTCCATATTTATAGGAATAAATTGTTGGCATAGGAAAAACTAAAATCTTGAATCCTTGCATGCAATAATTTTTTGTTGCTCTAGTAAATGTTAAAGCTTTATTTGTTATGGTGAAAGTATTTTGCACTGTACAAGGTTTCAAGCAGAAAATTTCCCAGGAATTTGAGTGTGAATTTGATAGTATTTTTATAAATAGGAAAAAAATACTGTGTAAAAAGCCACTTAAGCCGCGTTTTTGAAACGCGGCCATAGTTGTAGGCTAAAGCCGCGTTTTTAAAAATGCGGCGTTACCCTACAACTATAGCCCCGTTTATAAAAACGTGGCCATTGGGCCGGTCCTATGGCCGCGTTTAAAAAAATGCGGTCATAGACACCGCAGGCCTTTAGTCACACGTTTTAGGCCACAGTTAAAAACGTGGCCTAAAAAAACGTGGCTATAGGCCAAATCGGGCTATAGCCACGTTTTTCTGAGCTATAGCCGCGCTTTTAAAACGCGGCTATAGAAGCTTTTTTTTGTAGTGATTTAAGTATCGATATTTTTTCTATTGTTTTCTTAGATTTTAGTTGATTTCATCATTAAGTAAAGAATATATATATATATAATCTTGTAAAAAATGAGTAGCGCTATAGCATTGGGAAAAAAATTGAAAAAAAAAAAGCCAAGATATATATATATACACACAACTTGTTTCACTAGGACTTGTGTCACTATGACTTTATCAATTGTGCTGAAGCAAATTAGCTAGATAGCCATGAGTCCATGACAGATTCCTAGCTTAAGAAATCAGTGAGCATGGATTCAATAAAGTTATCCTTTTGCCTTGCTTTAGTAGCAAAAGAGAAGAAGTGAAAATTACATCTTTATTGTCTTAGGTTCAATTATTCAAAAGTAATAATTGAATCATTTCAGTAAATTTTTTATTTGTAGAATTACTCAAATGGTTTCAAATCCTTTTTACCACCACACCAACAAACTCTTACTCCAACTCCAAACCCCTTTTACACTGCTAAAAAGTAAACCCACTATCCATTGAAAATTGTTATGAACCATTAAATTTTAGTCGGATTTAAAGGTGACTAATCCTATTGAACATGAGAGAAAGAGACTGTTTTTTGTCATAATTCTGCTTGATTCCCTCTTCCATTCAATGTATAGATAAATAAGACTGAAATAATCTTCTACAATAATATTGATCCATGGGCCAGTTTTCTCAACAAAACAAAAAAGCCTACATTTTATTTAATGACTGTGAAAACCAAAAAGAGCAGTAATTGTTTCCTCATACTCTTGAACACCTAAACAACCTCACGTAAATGATAGACCTACCATCACAATATTCCAAGCATCTTTAATTTGGCTAACAAACTCATCATAACAATGGGCTCCATGTGATAACACCTAAGGAAACTGAATCATAACATTAAAATCTAGGAATTCAATCCATGATATTGAGCATCTACTTGGTCTGGTCTGTATGAACATATGCCATTCTTTCCGTGAAATAATACATAATTCAAAAAACTAGGAGTTAATGCCTTGTGTCACACTACTTCATAGGGCCAAATTCCAATTTATGAAAACATTGAAATGAAAAATAGTTGGTTTAAAGTTTAGAAATTAGGTAATGGATATCCCAACTTTGACAATTGAGGATTAAGCAGAGTGTAACTTTCGAAATCTAATTACATATGAGCAATATTGCCATGATGTTGAACTGGTGCGTTTCAAAGGAATTGTAGAAAATTAGATTTGTTGATTATTAAGCAATCTCCTCGATATTCAAGCTTGGTTACTTCGTCAACCCATCTAATGAATTACTCTAAGATCTTCAAAAATGTGAATATGCACTATAGTTGACGTTAGAAGTATGGATTGCAAATCTAAAACACAATTATTTCCTTAGTCCAAAGGTAATGATTTCATTTCTTGTTGCTGCAATGTTACTTTTCCTTACTCTACCACAAATCATAAATTTAATTCATTTGTATATTTCCGCACAGGGGATGTAGTGAATTCTATCGGTTGATCTATTGAGGTTTGTGTTCTAAAATCCAATTTGTATGACAATTTCAATTAATAAATTGTTTTATTCTCCCAGATTATATAAGCCTTGGACATTATAATCCACTTAATGAATAGTCAATTTATTGGATTCATTTTTTTTCATGTTAAAATACTTGTTAGTTTGGCACATGTTCTTTTATTTAGTTACTAAAAATTTAACATATTCATTTTCAAAACATTTTCACTTGGTACTTGAGAGTTGATTTAAGATTGGTCAAAAGAACTAAAGACTTCCTAAGAAATGTGCTGAACATATTCACAAATATCAATATTGATACGTAAATTCAAAATACACATGATACATATGACATTACAAAATATATGTATTAAATAAATTTGTAAAAAGCCTAATAAATTCAAAATTGATATAATTTTTTATATATAAACATTTTCTAATGCTTTTATTTATATAAAAAAAACTATATATTTATGAGTACAATAAAATTCTCCTCATTAAGTTTATGTTTATATTTATGTTATTGTTTCTTTTATTTAAATGTTATCTTCAGAAAGCAATTCTAAATGTTATATGCCTATAACCATTTTACAATTAAAAAAATCATACAACTAATAAATTAGAATGTTCAGAATATGGTCACTATAAACAAGTTCATCTACTTCAAGTTTTTGCCTAGATTACACTAGTTTCTTCAAGAGTCAGTAATAATCGCTATTGACACTTAAATGTATCTTTATTTGCTATTGCGTTTAGATTCAACTCTTTGTCTCCTTCCTGGTGGCTCAGCAGCTATGATATCTCTTGTGATGTCTGTATTTCGTACCAGACAGAAAACTTATTACCAAAAGTGCTGAAAAATTGTCAATAATATCACACCAGATTTCACTACAAAATATTAATTTTTGCCTCAACTTTATTTATTTCCTAGAAAAATTCCCTGACATCCCCCTATGGCAATAATAACTTAAACAAGTTCATACTGGATCAAAATTTGGGATGCATGCAACATAACTAAGGTTTTCTTGAACAATTACCTAAGTTAGACACTTAACGATGTGATGCATCTTGATAGATTGGTATGGAGAATTTTTGTACTTGATAACTATAAACTATATTCAATTCAATATAGTGTAATTTATAGGGATCAACCATAGTTGTGTAAAAGGACAGTTACGTAATTGATGGAAAGTAGAGGGTCTATGACACGTGTTTTCATAAAGCAGAGTTCACTATGACATGTTGAATCAATGAAGAACAAAAGTAGAGACGTGTTCATAAAGTTGGGACTAATAATGATGAAAATTATACTAATTTAGTCATTTTGGAAAAAAAAAATGATGAATTAAAAGGAGGAAAATAAACAACAACGACAATAATAATAATTATTGGAATGACATGGATGGTAATAACAATGATTAGGATGGTAGAGAAACAATTATTACCAATTATGTTTGAAGTTGCCTTTGTAGTTTAACCATATTCACTGCTCCGGTCACACACACCTTTCTTTGACATAGTTCAAGTACTTGAAATAGAAGATTTGCCATGGCCTATTTAGTAGTAATGTGCCAACACCCCCCCCCCCCCTCAAAAAAACCAATGACAAATTTGAGGGCTACACAAACAGAAGACGCTAGGGTTATAAACCCATCTTCCTCATCTTGCATGCTTGCATGTCCACCGTTCACATTTGAGTTTTGAGTTATTTCTTCTCCAAAACATTTCTTTGGAAGTGGGAATCCACAAAGATTTGGATTCCCCTCATATGAAATGGCCTTAAAGGGTACTGAGTTGAGGGCTTATTGGAATTTTTCTTGACAAGTTATTGTTCGACAAGTCCAAAAAATTTAGAAAATTAATAAGAGAGTTGCTTGAAGGAATTCCATCGCACAACCGGTTCTTAGATAGATCTAGGGAGTCTAATGGCGGTAAAAAAACCAATCTCCAATGGGATTCTTCCTGTTAAAAGGTTTCTTGAGAGATTTAAAGAAATCAATCCATCAAGTTTCAAAATTTTTCTAGGAAGAGTCCCAACTAATTTGTTGCTCGAAAGATCAATGTTTTTTACTAGTCCAAGAATACTTTGGTACTCACGCTCTCTTCCTTTCCACATCCAAATTGCACGATCATCATAGCTACCAGCCACAAAACCATTTGGCATAACGTAATCTAGATATGAATGGTGATGGTTGAATTTGGAGTCCATTTATGAGTCTAAGCAATAATATTATTGAGTCATGTTGGTATACTTCTTGAGATTTGGTTTATGGCAAGGTTCAAAATTTGAAGTTGGGTTAGATGGCATAAATGTGAAGGAATGCGTCCAAAGAAGCGATTAGATTGAAGGAAAAGTACAATTAAATTTGGATGGTTGCTCCTGAATCACAACAGTATCTCTCCCGACAAGTTGTTATCTTGAAGATTAATAAATTTCAACTTTGTGCAATTCTTCAATGATGGAGGAAGCTCTCCGCTAAAACTATTGTTGCTTAAATCCAATGTTTCAATCCCAAGTAAAGAGCCCACTGAGCTTGGGATTTTCCCATGAAAATGATAATTTGCAAAATTAAGAATTTTCAATCTCTCAAAATGGAACCAACAGTTAGGGAGCTCTCCTGATAATTGGTTATTGGAAAGATCTAAAAAAAAGTTCAAGTTTCCTTTAGTGATTGCACAAATAAACCAGAAGGCTTCAATAAAAGCATAACCAACTTAGAAAGGAACCAATATTCTTAAATCAACTCATATTCCAAGAATTCAAACAAAAATAAAAATAAAAATGTGGTCATGCAATTGAGGGGAAAGAAATTAAAAACCTCAAATTGAGGACGTAAATTAACCGAATACTTGCTTTGCCCGTAATGTAGCTAGTGACGTTCGGTACGCAGCAAGGATGTGTGTGGCATGCTCTGCGGTGCTCTTTGGCTTACTCCACCTAGCAAACATGGGGTTTCTACAAATGCTCATTACTGAACTTTACATTTAACGAACTTTGCTTTATATTTCACATCCATATACTAAGCATTGATAAGTTTCTTTTGTTTGTTAGTTTGACATATTTTTAATTATATCAAAGAGACAAATAAAATCTAATATACTATTACACATAAATAATTATCCCTAAGAGATACTTAGCTTGAATAACGAGAACTCAATGAACGTACCTAATGGCAAGGGGCCCTGAGTGCACTGGCAATAGAAGTGGCCTCATAATAGGGCATATTCGTGGGAACCTTGAATAGGCCCATAGCAGCACCAACAAGAATGCTCCTCCAATCTGCATCGCAACATTCTTCGATGCACTACAAAGTTGCCTGTAGAGCCAGGCCAATGCTGCACTACCCCAGCTGTATCGTCTCGCATTGCTGATTGGGTTAAGGAATTACAGAGGCAGGAGTGAGACCCAGTTTGCTGACTTGTCCATGAACAACAGGGCCCTCATCCAAACAAGTAGGTAGTAGCGGGCATGTTCCTGCACTACTTCATCACCAACGTCCGCAGCTGGGGGAACCTCAAACAGTGCATCAAGCCACATGTATCTTATCCTTGCCCCAGCAAGGATACCCATGTTTATGTTCAATCTCGAGGGCGGAGGTTCATGGCCCAACAAATCTTAGCACACCTCATTCCATTTCAGGTCTGTCTTCCCAATGACAGGCAACTCATCCATCGGAATCCCCAGCATCACCTTTATATCTTGCAAGGTGATACCCATTTCTCCATGGGGTAAGTGGAATGTGTGTGTCTCCGGATGTCACCTCTCGACCAAGGCCATGATCAAGGCGTGGTCGACCTCCATATCAAGAACCTTAAATAACCCAGTCAAACCTGCTGCATCTATATATTGCATGATACATGCGTCTAGCCCACCCTGCAGCAATACACATTTATGGCGTCGAACCTTTATAACCCAAGCACCACCTGCACAGGGATGAGCATTGTGTTAGGTAGTGCACATGAGGTAATTATAAAACAAACATGTATTAATAATACATTTAAACATACCTCATCGGTGGCACACCTCCAGAGTAGAGTTGACCGATAATCCGACTGCCGAGTCAACTGGATTTGATCGTCGGGTCCAAGTTGCACTCTATCTAATGCCTGCATATCTGACATGGCAGCAAATAGATTGTTAGCAATTATCTAACAAGTAAGACATATTATGATCCCAACAAGGTTGTCAACATCACTTCTTACCCCCACTTGACATGCAACCCAAAAACAATCAAATTAAAGCTTAAATAAATAATAACTTGCCATTATTTTACATAAAAACACTTTTTTTTTTTCCTATTATATGTAATTGAAGTAAAAAAACAAACAAATGACTAATTAATGTGCTAGAAACTTGGTTGATACCTAGATGTTTAACATCTGAGCAATATTTAAATGTGATGGTTCTTTTTATTTAATGATGTCTTTGAGAGTGATTTTAACAGGAAAAATATCAATTACAATTATTAGGAGATGCATATTAGGTTTCCAATTAAATTTAACCATGCAACACACAATATGCAATCTTCCTCCAAGGACATTTAAATTCAACTCTATGGCCTATGACCAATGCAGTGACATAGTAAATATAAATTGCAACAACTCAATGTTTAGGTATTCTGTTCTCAAACCTGTTCAATCAAACTTGGTCTTTTCAACAAAGTAACACTCTCTACATGGTCATCCTTGACAGCTCCTCATTTTATGTCCTATGCAATTGCCCGTTTACAATGGACAACTAAGATCCCTACAGCTACAGGTCACTTGGTCTCAACTAAGATCTCTATACTAATTATTCTACATTTCTACTCACTAGATATGTAAGCATACCATGACTTAGTCAGCCCATTTCCGGGTTTGTTAGGTCTATTTTCAACACTTTAGGAGTTAATTCTACTCAATTTCCTGCTTCGTGAGTCGTTTTCAAATTCTAGGAGAATGACTCTATCAGACTCCAAACTATACCCAGGTTCAATATTAACTATAAGCAATAGTCAGGATTCTACATTACACCATAAGCCTTAAATGTCAACAAATTTAAACCAGGTACAACAAAAACAAATGAAGTAAACAGGATGTATACCCAAGTTTCTAGTACAAACTACAAATTACAAATACTATGAGAACAGAAAACTTTGGAGGTCTAGGTGCATTCAATAACATCCAATAATACAACAACCCTATTAATTGAAATTTAACACTCTACATGGACAACCTTGGCATTGAAAATATCCTTCTATTCCTCTCTCTCTCTCTCTCCATGAAAATTGTTTGGTTTTAGCAAAAAAGAAAGCATGCTTGAAAGATTAATCTTAATTTGTGGGAGAGCACGCTGACGAATTAATACAAAAGCAATTCAATTAACATTAACAGAAACTAACAAAAAGGTACCAAACAAAAGTAAAGTCATTCAGACATCTTATCACCAAATTTTCTTACTACTTTAAAAGAGATTTTATCATTTGGTTCAAAATTCAAATGAATGATAGAAGATTCGAGAACCGGCATTTAACAGAAAGATAAAAAGTATACGATTCACAGTCAACATAAGTCAAATGAAAAAACAAAGATAGATTGAAGTAACAGTCAACATATTATAACTCACACATTCTTAGAGAGAATGAAAGACAAAGATAGATTAATTCCCCTCTGATAATCATAAAACAAATGAAAAACATTGAAGATTAATATAAACAATAGAAGATTAATAATCATAAAACAAAAATTACAAACTTTGATGTGCATTTAGTCTCTATTTTCAATTTCAATGCCATAGATTAATATAAGAAACAAGCTTAAAATGGAAATAATGAAATTCATGTCATGGCTTGAACTCTAATTAAAGCAGCAATATATTATCTATTTCCAATGTCAGTGCATACACTCATACTGTTTGTAGCAAATAGAAATTCTACAATAAATGAAAACAGAAAACGATATCAACATGAAGTTCAACACCTATCGTAGAAATGGAAAATCTTTATATAAACTATACTTTCATATATTAATAAATAAATTTTATAAATAGAACATGTTACTTCATGTTCACTTGTCTTATGATAAATAATGGTAATTTATTAATAGAACAGGTTACTTCATGGAGCATGTAAAAGACCCACCAAACTCATTTGCCAAAACCCCCCATTCAAAACCCCAAGCACATTTAAACTCATTAATGAGAAAATAATCATTGCAACTTGTAAAAGACAACAAAATTCTCATTAATGAGAAAATCACACAGACAACCATATAGCAACAAATACTTTAGATCATCATCATTGCAGCATATAAAGGACAACAAAATTCTCATATTGATTACTAAATTTACTACTTTTAAGTAAGTTTGAACAAAATAATCAAAATCCCACACAAAATACAACTTAATATTGACCAAAATCAGAAAAGATAAGAGGAAAGCAACGTTCCTGTAATCAACGGCGGCGGGAAGCAACGACAACGGGAAGCAACGTCGACTGATGGAGACTGGATAGGGAGAGTAAGATTGATCGAGAGTGGGGAAGCCTGATCGCAGAGCGAGCAAGGGAGAGTGTAGAGGGAGAGTGATGGCAAAGAGCAAGAAAGAGAGAGTGTATAGGGAGAGAGTGAGTGAATAGGCGTTGTGAGACATTAGGGTCTTAGGGATTCAAACCACTGAAGCAAACTCGACTTAACACTTATCGAGTTCTGAAGAAAACTCGATTTTACGCTTACTGAATTATGAATAACTACACTAGCATTTTTTATTAGGAAAAAGCCACGTTTGCTACGCCAGTGTGGCACAACAGCGTGGCACAACAGCCAGAGTAACTCGATCATAGGTATATCAAGTTCTTCATAAAAACTCGATTTTCTAATTGTTGAGTTACAAAAGAGGGACATTTCCCTAATTAGTTTGGGAAATGGGGCAAAACCCTGTTATTTTAGCGCGAAAAGGGCATTTGCCCATTTTTGCCATAAAAAGATACTATTCACAATGAAAAGTTACGAGTAATGGTAAGATCACAATTTTTACTAGAACTTTTATTACAAATTACTCACGTAGCAAGTCATAAGTTGTGGAGTTGTGGATTCACCACTCACAATTTGCTATATGAACAAATTGTAGTCCTATCATTTTTTAAAAGTTATTGAAGATGTAAGTTCTCATATTGTATTCTCCTCTCAAAATGTTTTTCTTTATGCATGAAGAGAGTCTATAGCACAAAATTTTCCAAAAACTTTTAACACTGGGATGACGTTGTAAATAAAATTGATATTAATGATGAATTTAGATAAGAATTAATAAAAATTTGTCAACTCAACTGTTGTAAAAAAATTCATAAAATATTTTATTATATAGGCATTACTCATACAGCCCTAAGAGAGAGTAAATTTGATATTCAAGCAATGGCTCATTATAATTTCGTTTTTGGACACAAAAGAAGGGGAATATGCCCTTGCCTACTTAAAATGCTGATTGTAGATGGCCGATTTTGAGATTGTTGTCATGTGGGTCTTGGTGATCCATTACTCAATGATTCATGTATCTGTAACAATAGGTATGGAGCCCATTTCATCACTTCTTTCAAATTTGGTCCATTAAAACCCAAGCCCTTCAAAGACTATCTGACTTCGGCCCTATTTATGTGTATTTTCTGTGGGCCTTTGAAAGATAAAGAGCTGCCGCAGAGTGCTTAATCATAGACATTACAACCCACCTGATTCTGATTTGATTTGAATTTTGAAGGAAGGAAAGTTAAGCGTGTTGATTATATGTATAACATGGTCTTCACCTTTCTGTCTTACATTGTAAAGGAAGAGAAATTAACAGTGCAAATGGCACAAGCTGAGCAAATGTATGGGCTGCCCTAAGAGTCTACGACAACAATTTAGAATGACAAACAGGAATTACCTAACTTCCTCCATGACTATGGATAATTGCTCCACCATACTATGGGACAAATATAGTTTACCAAGTGTATCGCCTCAACCTTCTTAAACAAGTTTTTGTTTCAAACACGTTAATTTTTTTTTTAGTAAGTTTCTTTTTATTCATATTAAATACAAATAATTTTTTTATACAAATCATTTGTCCTATTTTGAGTATTCTACTTTATATTTTACCAATTGTAGTCTATTACACGTGTCTTTTTTATTTCTTAATCAAACAATCAAAATTAACAAACAATTGATAGAACGTACATAAAGTAGATATCTTAGAGTGGGGCGTAGTTGTTCTATTCCTTTATATTTACATCAAATATATAAGTTGTCTTTTGGTATTACAAAGTGTGTACTCATACTTACCATCGAAAAAGAGAACTGTATGTCCAACTGTTAGATATACACATATGACATATGAGTGAAGTTTCATAGTGACTATTACTCCATGAAAGCAAATCAAGAAAGTAACATTTGTACTTTTTCATAGTAAACCTATAATATGGCAATGGCAACTTAGATACAATTTTTAAAATTTTATATTTTAAGTTCTCTAATTAAATTTCATCATATGACTGATTGCATTGACTAATAAATGATATGGTTGAATTTTTTTTTTTTTAAAGATGTGCTACATTGACTTATATAATTAAACACATCTTTAAACTTTATTGAAAAATCTAAAAAATGGTATATAAGAAATTGTACCTAAGTTTTACCTTTATGTAATAATTCAATGAATTCAAACAAATCTTTTTTGAGAAAATGGTCTCAATGAATTCAAACAAATCTTAGATTAAGTACTTTTTTTTTTACAGAAGAGATTAAGTAGTCAGCTTGTAGTTGTGCTAATAACTATAAGTTACTATATTAATGATAACAATGATTTTCGAATAAATAACAATCTTTAAACATCATTTGAGTCTGGTCAAATGAAGTGAGGAAAAAAGACAAAATCTTTTCATTTGAGTTGCCAAAAAGTCAAGTTGTAGAAAGATACTATTTTCACACTAAAAAAAGCTATGAGTAACGTTAGGATCACAACGTTTACAACAATTTTTGTTACAACTTACTCACACGACAAGTCATGAGTGGTGGAGTTGTGGATCCACCACTTTTACTCCATCATTAACAACTTGCCACTTGAACAAATTGTGACAAAAGTTATGCTACTATCATTTTCCTAAAGTTATAGAAAATGTAAGTTTCCACATTGTATACTCCTCTCAAAATATTTTTCTTTATGTGCGAAGAGAGTCTATAGCACAAAATTTGCTGAAAACTTTAACATTATGATGATGTAGTAAATATAAAGTTGATATTAGTGATGAATTTAGATAAGACTTACTAAAAATTTATCAACTCAACTGTTGTAAAAAAAATTATATAATATTTTATTATATAGGCATTGCTCATACAGCCCTGAGAGAGAGTAAATGTGAAATTCAAGCAATGGCTCATTATAATTTCATTTTTGGACACAATAGAAGGGAAATATGCCCTTGCCTACTTAATTATGTTGCGTCTCAATGTTTTGGACATAAAATGCTGATTGTACATGGCCGTTAAAAGATTGCTGTCATGTGGGCCTTGGTGATCCATTACTCAATGATCCATCTATCTGAACTAATAGGTATGGAGCCCATTTCATCATTATTTCAAATTTAGTCCCTTAAAACCCAAGCCCTTCAAAGACTATCCGACTTCGGCGCTATTTATGCTGAATTTTGGTGGGCTTTTGAAAGATAAATAGCTGCCGCGTAGCCTAAAAGTTGGGCCTCAACAAACACCACTTGAACGTAGGTCGTTTTAGTTTTGAGTTTTATGAAAATACTGGGACATACTACTGTACAAGTTTAATCAAGATTGCTTGAACTTCTTAAGAGAAATAAACGATTAGACCATATCACCATATCATATCTCAATTATATGAACAACCAAGTGACTTAAAAAAGTTTTTGTTTCAAACACATTAATTTTTTTTAATAAGTTTCTTTTTATTCATATTGAATACAAATCATTTTTTTTTATATGAATTGAATACAAATTATTTGTCCTATTTTAAGTGTTCTACTTTATATTTTACCAATTGCAATCTATCACACATGCCTTTTTTTTTTTTTTTTTATTTACATTGTCTTAAAATCAAAGTAGACCATAAAAATCCAATATAAATAAGGTGACATGGATTTTTTATTTTTATTTTTAAATCCAACTAGACATATGTAGCTAAACTGAACAGTCCATTTCTCCATCTAACAATTTATAATGTTTTAAAGTCATTGCCTGGAGTAAAGAATCTAGGCATTGTCATGGACCTCATTATAAGTATATTAAAATTATTTACATAGTTTACATGGAATTATTAACATAGTTTATTTGAAAGAATTATATAAAAATCCATAGTTGATGTAACTATTTAATTATCAACCAAAAAAAAAAAAAAACTGTGTGTTTAGTATTTTTAAAAAGAATGCTATAACTTTAATTAAGTAAATGCAACTAAATTAGCTAAAACTACAATACTAAGATATAGAGAAAAATCCTCCATCTATACTAAAAAACATCTATACTAAAAAACTACTAACATGTCTAACAACAACCACTTTCAAAGGCTTGTATTGAACCTACCCAATGAACCAAAAGTAAAATGCAATGGTTCCTAAAAGCACAAGAACTGTTGTTATTTAAAAAAGAAGTGCTACGTCCACAACATTTTTAGAATATTTTTATATTAAATCACAGGTGGTTAGTTGTTATTGGTTCAAATTTAAATTCAGCATTGAGATTATTTTTTTAACCTAACAATAACAACCAGTAACAACCTGTCACTTAAGATTTATTGTAAAATTTTTGTAAAAATGTGGACGTATCATTTTTCTATTTAAAATGTTATTTATATATACTCCACATATTTTAATACCAAATATGGCTGATTTCCTGTCATATTCTTTCACATAATTATCTCACTATTTGAGAGAGAGTTAAGAAGTAACTTGCCGCAGGATTTTGTGGTTTATGATTCTCCTCCCATATAGATAGATCAATTTGCTTTTACTTTAGGATTATGTTGGTTTGTATTATGAGAGGTGTTGCAATAACTCATACTCTGTTCCTTGGCCTTTTATTCCTTTTTACACAACACTAACAACCCCCCCCCCCCCCCCCAAAAAAAAAAAATTTGTGTGAATAACCAATACTTCTAAATTAGCCTACTACCTTACAAATGGGCTCACCACAATTTGTTATTCAGTGGTTTTAGCAGCAAAAGGGAAGAGATGAAATATATAAGACATACGTCTTATGTTCAACTATTCAAAAAGTGATGAAACATTTAAATGGGTTCAAATCCATTTTACCACCACATCAACAGACTCCCACTACAACTTAAAACCCCTTTTACACTGCCAAAATGTAAACCCATAATTTATTGAAAATTTCATCAACCCAGTTGTACTTGAGAAACTGAATAGATTCAAGGTGACCATAACCTCCTGAACATGGGAGAGAGTGAGAGAGTTTTTTTTTGTTTTTAATATGGAGTACATAAATAAGATTGAAATAATCTATCCTAAAAGATAGGAACCAACTCCCATCAGTTGCATTTAAATTCAAATTGAAAGACAATACATTCTGATCTTTTATTTATCCTCATCTGCTGCTGCATAGAAATTCAAACTGATCCAATCCGTTCCTATGTATGCCATCCCTATTTCCTTCCTTGTGGCTTAGCAGTCGTGATGTCTCAATTTCGGACCTAACAGAAAACTTCTTACCATGAGTGTTGAAAATCTGTCAATAATTTCATATTGGAATTAATCAACTACAAAATAATAATTTTTGCTTCACCTTTATCCATCAAAAAAAAAAAAAATCACTGACATCCTCGCCTTCTATGGCCATAATATCCAACACAAGTTGATACTGGAATCAATATTATTGGTGCATGCAACATAGATAATTACCCTAAGAGATTAATACACTTAAGACGTAACGCATCTTAATAGTGCTTTGGAGAATTTTTATTTTGATAACTAGAAACTATATGCAATAGCACGGTGTAATTTATTAGTAGTTGTGTAAAAGGATCGAAAGTTTGTAACTTAACTTAAGGGGCTGGGAAGTAGAGGGCTTATGTCGTGTTTTTGGTAAAGCAGAGTTCATGAAGGACAGAGACATGTTCATAAAGTTAGGACTAATAATGACGGTATTAATACTACTTTACTCGTCAAGAAAAAAAAAGGATGAATGAAAAGAGAATAAACAGAAAAATAATAACAGTATTTAGAAATAGAATGATGTTCATGATAACGATAGTGATTAACAAAGTAGAGAAACAATTAGTATTACCAATTATGTTTGAAGCTGCCTCTGTAATTTATTCATATTCACTGCTCCTGTCACATACATCTTATCTTTGACAATGTTTAAGAACTTGAAATAGGAGTATTGTGCCAATGTTTAGTAGTATTGTGCCAAAAACTCCCCAAAAACCAACAAGAACTCCGAGGGCCATACTAACATAAAACCCCATTGTTATAAACCTATCTTCCTCCTCTTGTATCCCAGCATGTTCACTACCTCTATTCTCAACTGAGTTTTGAGTCATTTCTTCTCCTGAACATTTGTTTGGAAGTGGAAATCCACAAAGATTTGGGTTCACTTCATATGAAGTGGCATTGAAGGTACTGAGCTGAGGACCTGTTGGAATTTCGCCTGAAAGGTTATTATTCGACAAGTACAAGAAACTTAGAGAATTAATTCGAGAAATACTTGAAGGAATTCCACCACACAACTGGTTCTTCGATAGATCTAGGGAATTTAATGATTCTAACAAACCAATCTCTGGAGGGATTCTTCCAGTTAAAAGATTTCTTGAGAGATTCAAAGAAATCAATCCATTAAGTTTCATGATTTCTCTAGGAATTTCCCCAATCAATTTATTGCTCGAAAGATCAATGTTTTTTACTAATCCAAGAATACTTTTGTACTCATACTCTCTTCCTTTCCAGATCCAATTGCATGATCATCATAGCTATTAGAGTGGAAAAAATTGTCATTAGGGGAGACAATATAATAATATGAGTGGGTGATGGTTGAATTTGGGGTCCATTTATGTGTCAAAGCAATAATATTTTTTAGGCATATTGGTATACTTCCTGAGATTTGGTTTAACGCAAGGTCTAAAACTGGAAGATGTGTTAGATGGCAGAGATGTGAAGGAATGCTTCCAAAGAAGTGATTAGATCGAAGTAAGAGGACAATTAAATTTGGATGGTTGCTCCCTAACCATATCGGCATCTCTCCTGACAAGTTATTATCTTGAAGATTAATAAACATCAACTTTGTGCAATTCTTCAATGACAAAGGAAGTTCCCTACTGAAACTATTGTTGCTTAAATCCAATGTTTCAATCCCATGTAAAGAGCCCACCGAGCTTGGGATTTTCACATGAAATTGATTGTTTGCCAAATTAAGAATTTGCAATCCTTCAAAATGCATCCAATAATCAGGGAGCTCTCCTGATAATTGGTTATTGGAAAGATCTAGAAAATTCAAGTTTCCATTAGTGACTGTACATAGGGATCGTACTTGCTTTGAAAACACATTTTTCTAAAGATCCAAATGTTCTGCTATAAATAAAAATCTTGGTATTTCACCTTCCAGTTTATTGGAACTCAAGTCTAGCACGGGGAAAACGGAGAACTCCCTTGACAAATTTGGAACATGACCATTGATTTGGTTGTGAGATAGATTCATAAACCAAAATTGACTTGAGAAGATCCAATTTGAATTGGAAAGAGTATTGAAAATTTTAGAATTAGAAATATCAAGCCTAGTGAAATTTTTCTGAGTTTGAATCCATTTTGGAAATTAAGGGCCTAGTTGGCAAGATCTCATCGTTATACTATCTAATTGGAAAGGAGGACTCCAATCAGAGCTGAAGTTGAAAACCAATTTGGTATTAGATAAGCCCAAACTGTTCAATTTTGTGAGGTTTGAGAAGTGGGCTTCAGAAATAACACCTTCCAGTGGATTATCTTGAAGATCCAGATACTCTAGTTTGGATAGTTTTCCCAAACTTACAGCTATTGTCCCATTCAAACGATTTTGAGAAAGCCGTAATCTTGTCAATGATGGAAGTGTTGTGAGATCAAGTAACGATCCCATTATTTGATTATTTATTAAATTCAAATCCTCTAATGAGTGGTTTGCACACCTGGTCAAATTATGAATAAAATCAAGAAGCTGTCCACTGAGATAGTTTTTTGATAGAGACAACATTTTCAAATTACACATACCACCAAAAGCTTTTGGTATCTCGCCTTCAAACTCATTAGAATCAAGATAGAGGTATGCAAGAGAGTTTATTCTGGTAAAAGCATCTGGAATTGAACCTTGAAATTGGTTATTACTGAGATAAAGTTCAACGACACTAGTGTTGGATTTGAACAACCACTCTAGTACTGAAGAAGAAGAAGTGAGATTATTATAATGAAGATAGAGGGCATCAAAAGAAGTAGAAGAATTGACAAGGGGAACAGAGAAAATATTTGGAAGATTACAAAAGCCTAAGAACAAGATTGTCAAGTACGGCAGTTTATGCATAACATTGAGCCAATTATTGACCTTGCTCAGGTTAATGGTACTCATGTAAAGGTATTTTAAAGAAGAAAGTTAAGGGAGCCACTCTAAGTTTTCGAGTTTATTAAAATGATTCCAACTAAGATCAAGGTACTGCAAGTTGGAAAGATTCCCAAGCTGAAAAGGTATATTTCTTCCGAAATTAGCACGATAAAGGTCAAGGTGTCTTAAGTTGGAGAGAGAAGCAATGAATTCTGGGATTTGGCTCTGATTAAAATCATTGCAGCTCACATCCAAATAAGTCAAATATTTCAACTCAATCTAGGAAGGATTAAGCTTACCTCGCAAAGGCCTTGGGGGAAAGAACGGGACATTGAGATTGAGCATGATGACGTGGCCTGTTTGGTTGCTACACCTGACCCCACTCCGTTTGCAACAATCTTGGTCGGAGCTCCAAGAAGAAAGCCGGTCATAGTCATCAATAAGGTCTCGTTTAATCTTAAGAAGAGCTTGTCTCTCATGCTCTTTGCAGCCAAGGTGAGTATCTGCTAACCCCAAATTATTTCCAGTAGTTGGTTTCATGCAAAACAGAAGAAGAATGAAAGTGAGGAGAAATTGGAGGGAACTTCCACCCATGGTTATATAAGATAAGAGCAATAGGATTTCAAGTATGATTTTATTTGCTTGGAACCCTATCTTTATATGCATGTGTTGATTGAGCTCAGTAGGAAGTATTAGTACAACGAATGAGGACGAGAGTCACTGGAAATTTCTTTTAGTAATGGATTAGACAACATTGTGACACAGACCAAGTCCAAGGTTATTATTGTCCCATAGACAACGAAGGTCCCTCGATGCAGCAGATCACAACACACGAAGTCTCCCTCTTCTTAAAGCTAATGAGGAATATCCCGTTTATTTAGATTTTTACTGAAAGCCATTTGCTTGTGTTTCAAAAAAATAATAAAAATTGAGATTTTGAATAAATTGTAAAAATTATGCTGTACTGGGAGAGCTTTGAGGAAAACAGTGCTTAGAAATCATATTTTAATTCTTCTGGCTGAACACAACATGTTTGATGATAATAATGCTAATATGCTAGTCTTCCTGTTAAATGACTTACAAGCATTGTAATACATACTCAGCAAACAATTATCAAGGAGTGGCATAGGCATGAGCTAATACCTGAACCTCAAAAGGATCGCTAGAGATCATTAGGCGCTCTAAACTTAACATACTAGCACCATAAGCTATCAAACAATCACGTTCCATTTCTCCTACACGTAGTCCTGGGAAATAAAAGGTTAGCAGAAATTAGAACTATGCAAGGTAAATTTGCATCTGATAAAATATCTAAGAACCAGAAATTAAGAACCTCCATTGCGAGCTCTCCCCTCTGTAGGCTGTCTTGTTAGTAGAACACAGGGTCCATCGGCTCGAGCATGCATTTTATCTAAGCCCTACTTGTCATGAAATAATGGATATCATTAAAAATCAATATCAAAAATAAATATTTTCAAGATAATATTCTAAATCAATAAGACATGCTTTATGTAACAGGGAAGAAAAGTGTGATACACCAAAGAAAAATTACTAGGATTATTTAAAACAACAACTAATAAAGGCATTTCTGTCACAGAAATTCTAGATGCTATGAGTAAAAGAATATCAACTAATCTAAATCATAGAAACAATGCTAACCAGAATCACCAGACATAAAAAATAGACATGCCATGCACCAAAAGATCTCTCTCAATTTATTCAGGTTGGCATGTCAAAGGAATGTCAAAACAAGAGCCTCAAAAGGTTAAAAGAATCACTGATGAGGCAAGGTGGGAAGAGCAAGATAGGAATATGTAGGTTTTGCATACACTGATTTAGAGTCAGCTATACCAGTGTAAATGGTGTGAGGCATCTGCTTCATGATCAAGTGAGAATCACACTTGTGTTCAAACAGAAAGCTAAACCTGAAGGCAATTCCCCTTTACCCTCAGTAAGGGGTTACACACATGCCTTCTAATTTCATCTACCAGTCAAAATTAAGAGAACATATGGTCAAATTTAGTTGCTTATCAGCCTCCTGTAGTGACTAAACAGTTCATCAAGCAACCCCACAAGAAACCAAATAATGGTAACAGCATAAAATTTAGAACCTAGGATTCATAAGCATGATTGGACTCAGGAACATAATAAAGGAGGCTTTGAATCTTACCATATGTTTTAACTTTTGATAGTAAATAGGACCCATGAAAATACATGCTTGCAGTGGGCAACCTGTGATACCTGGAGAAGACAAAAAGTATTAGGAAGTTTCCTTTCATATGCAAGCAAGTCTAGTTCACAAACATGAGTACACAAAATAGTTATTCCATTCCAAGGTCATATTCGATGCACCAAACTTGCGACACTAATGATAAAAAAGAAATGACACAATTTAATTATTATTGTTATGACAACATCCAACTTATATTAATGATAGTAACTTCCAGAAACATGCTAGAAATCCATTGTCTAATTTAAATTGAAAATAAGTTTCCTTTCACCCCTAGGGTTTCAAAAAATTGAACACAATACGTAACAAAGCTCCAAAAGAAGAATTAAAATGAACGGTTGCAATAGAATTCCCATATGTACATATTTCAGATGTAAAAATTTAAACCTGAATACAGAAAGTCTTTGCCATTGTAGCTAAAGCCTTTGTTCACAAGAATTTCACTGTCACAGAGCAAGGAAGCATGGTAAAAAAAATGAAATACGGAAAAATGCATAATAATCAGATGTCATAGTAAAGATGCAGAATGCACCTCATAGCTTCAACCGTGTCTGCATGACCGCTTGGTTCCCCAAAGGCACTGCCATAATGAAACCTACCACATGAAACTCCAGCTTTACCCCCAAGAATCCCTATCATCTTCCTCACTGGCATTCAACTGATGGTAACAGGATATCAAAACATTAAGTTACATCTTGGGTGCTTGCACTGCTAGCAACTATAGACTATAACACAAAACATGGATGATTATGACATGGCACAAGGCCAGTCAAGCCTAAGGGCTGGATTTCACGTTGCATATGATTATTGCAGCTGAGTCCACATGTGCCAAGTTTGTAGACAACTGGAGGGAAAATTAATTAGTGGCACATGCACATGTTAGATTTTAGAAACTTTTTAGAAGCAAAAGCCATGTGCTTTATTAAATCTAGCTTGTGATTAGTATGTTGCAATTGTACTCAAGCATGTGATAAATTTGAGTTAGTTATGGACGGTGTCATCAACAATAATCAACTCCCAAGCTATAAATATCCATGTACATGCATTGTAAAGATAGATAGATTGATAGTGAATTTTAGAATCTCATATTTGAGTTTAGATTGAGGTCTGAGTTCCCTCTCTTTCTTTACTTCCTCTCTCTCCCTCTAGAATCTTTCTATACGTACTGAAAATTCAGTATTAATCTTCTTGCATCACTTGCTTGTTAACTTTTTCACTATTCCAAAATTTTAACTTATTTACCTAGGAAACCCATGAGGATTCATAATTAAATCAGGGCAAATGCCACGTTCAGAAAATGGATAGTCTTCCTGCTGGATAATGGTGCCACAAACTCCTTTCTGCCCATGTCTGCTACTAAATTTGTCACCGACCTGAGGGGGCAAGATATACAAGAAAGAAATATAAACTGAGGCCAGATTTACCTCTCTAGCCTACGAGTATGGCAAATTAAGAATTTGATAGATAAATTATTGTGCCTATCATTATAAAGAGCCACTCGATCCACTACACAAGACTCCCCTTCGGGACCCTTAAATGTTTGTTTACTGCTCTTATATCCTCTGCATTTAAAAACGAGCATGAGCAATCTTGTTGTTAAAGGAAACCTATAAAGAATTTTCGCTGGAAAGTGAAACTAACATATTTGGTAATTCTGATGGTGGTACTCTCGTCCCTGTTGTAACAGCAGGGGACTGTTTATTTATATAGATATCTTGTGGGCTAATAATTTCCCCTGGTGAAGCAATCCCATCATCATCCAGTATCTACACATATTAGAACATATCAGAATTAAATAATATACAGGAAACATTTGCAATTCAAAGAAACAAATAACCAGAGAACAAAAGGAAAATGATGAAGAATGGGATCCTTGGGATTGGCAGAGTCAATCTGGCTTCCATAAAAACTAAAGCCTCATAATAATATCCAAATGTACTTTCATCATTCTCAGAGTATGGGAAAAAAATTAACAAGGATATTTTGGTAACTTTCAATTGGGTAGTTTGCTTTCAATTTTTTTTAAATAGGTAATAAAAGCTTTATTGAAAAAAGCACATTGCGTTCATGATAGTAAACAAAATGTACTTGAAACAGTTGCAAACAAATCAAGAAGAGGAAATTACAAATTGTAGGAAATTAAATATGGAAAAACATTGTGTAAAGCCCCAAATCCTAGACCACTCAAACAAAATCCTAACTAGCAAAGATTTCAAAAGATCAACATTGGGTAGTTTGCTTTCATATTTGGAAATTTTTTTGGTTATGCTTCTAGCTTTAGTTTGTTCTTGTATATGTATAGTTTGAGTCTCTCTTTGTTATTAGAATTGTTTCCTTTTCAAATAAAGTTTCTGTTTGGTTGAAGCAATTGATATTTGCAAACAAAATTTCAATTAAAACCCAAACAAATGCTAATTTACTTTTTGAACATTATGTCCACAGACCAGGAAATCCCATTCATTAAAACCCATAAAAATATACATTGGTCCCAACTGATAAGTGAAACCCAACCATGGTAATTATAACCATTCAAATCACATCTATATATTACTAAAAGCTGAAGCGTAGAATTTAATGTTGCTGCGCTCACGTTGAGCCACATCAGCAACCATGTCATTTCCATCCTCGTTTATATAGATTTTAAAATAGTTTTTGACAATTTTAAAATACTAATAATTATAAAATATTTTCTAGCCCTATCTTCACTTAAAGCCCACTTCTTATAAAATTAATTCCACCATAAAGCCCAAACCCAAATGCCTTTTTCAACTAAAACCCTTTCTGAAACTCTATTTTCACAATTACAACTTTCATTCCTCTCTCCCACGTTCTGTTTCAGTTTCATCGTTTCATATTTTGTTCCTTCCCCTTCCCCACCTTCTGTTCTACGATTTCACACTTATTTCACATCAGCCTCCCTACCTTCTGCTCTACGATTTCACAATTATTTCACGTCAACCTCTCTCCCTTCTTACAGCAGCCTCTTTGTCTCCCTTCCTTCCTGTTTTACTCTCCTCACAGGGTATAAATATTGACAGAACCTGGATGATTGAGTTAAGGTATCTCTAAATCCCAATTTCTTTTGTGCTTTGTTCTTGATTTTTTTTTTTCTTTTTACTTTCTAAATCGTTTTTCTTAGGGTGTTGAATTTTTTATTAGTGGGTTTTTTAATTGGAGCTCTACCTCTTTTGGGTCTATTCATTTTGAGTTTTTTGATTGGGTCTTATCCTGTGAAAACTTTCTACTTATTGTTGGGTATTGTACATGGCAGATGAAGTGCATCTGTTTTTGGTAAAAAATTGAAGCTGGAAGAGGAAAGCATGGTGGAGAAAAGAAATCGGATTGCTTTTATCCATGACTAATTAAAAGAAGGAACAAATATGGAGGTGATAAATATGTTCACAACCTGTGTAATTTTGACCATGTTAATTTCCTCTCAAATGTTTTTTTTTCTTTTATGATTTGATCCTCTCAAATGTTTTTTGTTTTTCTTTTATGACTTGATAGATAACAGTAACTCAGCAAAGATTGGTATATTACTGAGTTCGTGTTGATTGGTATATTGCTCATTACTATTTTTTAATGAGAAAGGGGATACTCATTGTTGTCTGAATTTTTTTTGTGGTTTTATATTTCCGAAAGTGATCTACCTACAGGTTCCCACTCTATCATCTACTTAATTGATCTTATATTTTCCCCTGTATTGATTGGTTCTTGTGATTTATTTAATATTATTATAGAGTGAATTGGAGAATTGAACATTTACTCAGCATAACAATGCTTTTGTTAGATTTTTATTCAACTGGCCCACCAACTGTCTTCTTAGATAATTTATAATAAATTTGCTTCAATGGAACTCCAAAAGTTGCTTACAAATTTAGATGTTATTTAAAGTAGAATTAAAAGTTCATATGCTTGATGCAAAGTGTCCTTCAGTGTCATCTATTACTTCATGTTTTTTTTTTTTTTTTCATTCTTTTAACATTGTTCACAATATTAAAACCACGCAAAGATATTATTTTTAAAAGTCCAAGTTCATTCATTATTTATGATGTTTATAGGTATTAGGGGAAGCATATCAAGTTTTAAGTGATCCACTGCATCTTTTAAAAAATAATAATAATAATAATAATAATAATCTTCTTTGCATCATCTGGTGCTCTTATTTTGAAGTTCTTTTGGAATTTCACAATTCACTATAACATCAGGCTTGGAGATAAGAAAACAATAAGCAATAAGTGCTTCAAAAGCAATGACTAGGCTTATTACCATCCAATCATAAACTTTATGGAAACCCAACTCTGAAGGACAGAACAGCATGCTTGAAAAGTGATTGGAGGAAGAGAAAGCTTAGTTAAAAATAATTCAAGTTATTTTAGGAACTGCAAGGAAAACAACTAGGCCACTGAACATTGGTTTGTAATTTTTGAATTTCCCTCACAGTTTCAATCTCATTGAATGAGCAACTTCATTGATTATGAAAACTAAGTTTTCAGTGTGGTGGTACTAATTGAAGTTTTCCAGAAGGTGAAAAGGTTGGTTGGATATCCAAGTTGTTTAGAGAGCTTGGTGGTTGCAGGCATTGGAAAGAACATTGGTTTGCTGGGTGTTTAGCATGTTTGACTGGATTGTAATGCCTGGACCATGTCTCAAAAGATATTTACTTTTATGATAATGTATTTACAAATAAATTAAAGTAATTTTGTACATGTAAAAAATCTATTGCACACCATTTTCCTGCTTTGGTAGCTAGCTTTTTTGGAACCAATTACAGTTTATTGTTAAGAGTTAATTGTATAGCCGCTTTAAGTAACTTGATATTGGTTTTATTAACTTGATTTGGGTTGTAGCTTAATTTGTTGATTTGGCTCAATTTGGTTTGGTTAACGTGTGGGGAAGTTATAGGTAGGGATAAGCCAAAATAGTTTGACAATCATATAGTGCAAAATCCGGCAACATTGTAGCAGCTAAAGAAAATTTTCCAATACAGCATTTATACCTGTAAACTTTCATCCAAACCATTGTCTCTTGCCACAAGTTGTGATGCAAGAGCCACATCATCACATGTCTTTTGGGATATGATTTTGCGGATTCTCTTTTGTAACGCACAATAAATAATCGAAGTACATCAGCCATGTGCCTCCTTAGTCCACAAGTGTCATAGATAGATTCAGAGCTATTACCACTATGGAGGTAGAGGTAGCAGTCTATCTAGATAAAAATACAAATATGCGTGCGGTCAGAGCTTGATACAGTTGCACATAGTCAGAACATATTACTTCTACTTTTCTGCAGTGTATTGTTTAATGAGTTGCTTTGCTAGAAAATTCCACTATTGCCCCGAAAAATTTGTGTAACCAAAGAACATAATAAAAAAAAAAAAAAGGACATTGTTGAATGAGTTGCTTTGCTGGGAAATTCCATTGTAAATAAAGCTGGAATGTTTCTTCAAGTATGTCCAACACTCAATTATAAATAAAATGAAAGGCTATGCTAAAATATTTTTATATTATCTTTTGGCATGCTTGAATAATTTTATATAATCTTTTGGTTGTGTAGGCTGTTCAGTTCAAAAGCTGGATTGTTTCTTCAAGTATTTATAACTTTTAATTATAAATAAAATGAAAAGGCTATGCTAAAATATTTTTTACATTTTCTTTTGGTCGTGTAGGTTGTTCATATTTTCTACCAGTTGATTACAGATTATTTATTAAATTGTAAGTTCAACAGCTGGATTGTTTCCTAAAGTAGTCAAACTCTCAATTAATGAAAAGGCTATTATAGAATTGAGATTATATTATCTTTTGGTGTGCTAAACTAATTTTTATATTATCTTTTGGTTTCTACCAAATTATAATGGATTATCTTGGTGGAATTTTATAAATAAAAAATTTTCCAAATACTTTAGAACCACATGATATTTAAATTTTGAGATAACTGTCAGATGATATTTAAATGGAGTGGGTTATTGGGATCGTGAATGCCCTTACCCATATGGAAATGAAGAATTATATGTAACATGCAAAATGTGCTCAATTGACGAAACATAAAAAATTAGCCAACCGAGTTTGGTAGAAAATATGTTTCCAAAAAACATAATACAATAAAATTTCCTCATCCCATTTATAATACTAATCTTTATCTTCAAAGGAATAGTTCTTTTATTATTATTAATATTTATTTAAAAAGACTTGCAAGAACTTAATTATAGTCCTCTAAAGTTTTCACCTAGCATGATGCTAACTTGAAATTTATAAAACCCTTTCTATCTAATTTTAAGTTAATTATATTTTACTAACTTGGGAAGACGGTTGATCAACTATGGACTAACTACAAGACCAAGTATAGTTGTATCCTTTCCACATCTAATTCCAAGACGAATACCTTCTATCATCATGAATCCTACAATATATTGTTCATACATATATAATGCAGCTTAAGTAGTAATGCATTCAAAAATATTTGAAATAAAAACACGATTTAAAAAAAAAAATTATCACGCGCAACGCACAGGTTTGCAATTAGTATGTCCATAATAATGCAATCCACACTTGCCCAATATTATTAATTTATTATTATTAGTTTTTTTGATAAGTAAGTTTTGGCCCCAAGGGGGGAAGGGGAATCAATAATAATAATAATAATAATAATAATAATAATAATAATAATAATATCCGTTTGCTCATCACTAGAAGTTTTTAGTGCTCATCAGTCTTCACAGCGTACAGGCTTCATGGTCAACATGTCAATTGTGTTTGCTCATCACTAGCATCCGTTTCCACATCACGCTGAACAATGGATTCTGACCTCATGAAGCTCCCAGTGGAGACACTCTCGTCGATGTTTGAGCAAGGCCAATTGCTGATGGGAGTTTGGCAGCAGTACTGATTAAGGATCAATTACTGGAGGATTTAGGTTCCAGATGTGCTGGCAACCTCAAGATTGTGATGCACAGCATGTTCTTGTGAAAAAATCTGAGAGAAATCTACTGGAGGATTTAGGTTCCACACGTACATCTTGCTGCTGCCGCATGAAATCAGATCCTCTATTCAAGGAGGATCAAGCAGAATGGATCTTGTGGTTGCAAAACAGACGGCTAATGGAGTTTGTGATGCTTTGGATTGGAATGGGAGTTGAGGTACAAATTGGTGAAAAGGAGAGCTGTTTTGGAAGGCTAAGTTGCTTAAAGAAAAGAAAGAATAAACTAGTTCTTCAAGAGACTCACTCTTGGAATACTACCTCACAGGTAAGGGGATTTTTGGATTCAATTCCAACTGCTGCATGCCAGGAATTTTGGACTTGAATGCTAATATGAGAACAACTAAATTATCAAAATCTTTACATAGCTGATACATAATTCACTTCTTATGGCCAGACATTTGAAGACACTGAACGATCTATTTTGTCGGTGAAGCTGTTTTTTTTTTTTTTTTGCACTTTATATGAGTGGTCATTCCTTCTCTAGTTTGCTATAATTTTTGGATTCATGTACTTCTCTGTAATTCTGATATATTGCTAGTACACTTCCTGTGTACTGGTTATCTCTTTTCGTTTCTTGGTTAATAAATTTTAGTTCTTCATAAAAAAAAAATAATGAAATAAAAAACTTATTCACTTGTGATAGGTAGAAAACCCTTATCAATAAATGCTTATTTACATTTTCTAAAACAGTTTTATTACATATTGATTTTAAATTCATGGGAATAGATATACTTCGACAATATGAGATATAGTACCATCTGTCCCCAATAAATATGCAGAACAATTGAGATCTATACAATGTGATACTGCACCAACTATTAATATGTATTACCCGCATATGGTTTGCACCATAGCCCTTTCTATCAGGCCTGAGTATCCTGTCCTATGTGTCATTTTCGTACTTTTGAAGCACAACACTATACCTGTTAAAGAACTCTAAGATAAGCGGCCGTACTTATTTAATTACTTGGGCAATTGAAGACATGCAAGGACTTTTTTTATAAGAATAATTTTAGTAAACAGAGACTACATGTACAATGAACACGCAGGGCCAGCCTAGACATTTTGGGGCCTTAAGCGAGAACTAAAAATGGAGTTTTTTTAATACTTATATATTAATTAAGTTAATTTTTATTTAATATTTTTATATTATAATATATTTCATTTAAAATCTTTTTTTTTTTTTTTCTTTTTGAGTTGCAATTGGGGTCTTTTGTGATATTTTCATTTAAATTTTGTGTTACATTTTATTTATTACTAATGACAAATTTATCCATTGATCTTTTTGAGACTCAATTAAATTTTTTTTTTTAAGTTTTTCAAATCTAGATGCATATCTTCTAGTAGACATTTCTAATCAAACAATATATTTATAAAGTATAAAATAAAAAATAACTTTTAAGTATAGAGCGAATGAGAAATAAAACCTGATTTATATAAAATATATTGTTGTAGTTTTACAAAACAATAACAAGTTTTTAGCAATGTCAACCTACATAAATAAAGACTTATTCAATATATTGCCACTAACTATAATATATATATATATATATATATATATAAATACAAGATTAAAATTATAAATAAAAAATTTAAGTACAATCATAACAAAAATTTAAGTACAACCATAACACAAAACTTATTAATAAGACCCACCTAAAAAAACACAAAACAAATAGTATCTAATCTAATATAGTAATATCAATAACCCAAAAAAAAAAAAAAAAAAACGCAGGCTTTATATATATATATAAAAAAATGAAGGCCCAAATCAAACAAAAGTGAAATGTCCAGGCAGGAGGAGGCAGGCCCAAACCAAACAAATGAAGAGACCAATTCCCAAACTAATTATACCTGATATACACAGAAAACTCAAAACGAAGGCGCAGAGCACTGAGCAAGGCGGTGAAAGCTGTGGAGAGAATCAGAGAAAAAGTAGGAAACATGCTCTGGAAGCAGGTAGTAGAATCTAGAGTACAACCCTATGAGGGGAGGTTGGTGCACAAAGAATAGGGTTATTCTTTGGAAATATATTTAGAGGGAGTGGACACAGTTCTCTCACTATATCAAATTTGCGGTTGGTGATGGTTCTATAATAAAATTTTGGTCTGATGCTTGGTGTGGTACTGTCAGCTTGAAGGGCATCTTTCCTGAGTTGAGTTATATTACACAGGATAACGAAGCACTAGTAGCGGATCATATGCATCTCCACAATGGATCTGTTCATTGGCAAATAAATTTCATTCAAGCAGCACAGGACTGGGAATTGGAGTCACTCTCATCGTTCTTGGATCTTTCGTATTCTATTGATGTGCAAGGTCATGAAGAGGATAAGTTGTGTTCGAGCCAGTCAAGTTGAAGGGTTTCAAGGTTAAAGCTTACAATAGAGTTCTAGCCCCCGCTGGAGTTGAGCATTTTCCTTGGAAAAGCATTTGGAAGCCTGAAGTCCCAACAAAAGTGGGATATTTTCTATGGGTTGATTCTTTGGGAAAAATACTAACAGATAAACTGAGGAAGTGGAACATTGTGTTGGTGAGATGGTGCCATGTGAGCAAGAGGGGTGGGGAGACGATGGATCACTTGATTCTGCATTGTTCTGTTGCGAGGGAGACGTGGGATATGGTTTTTGCTCTTTTTGGGGTCCAATGGGTGATGCTTGGCAAGGTTGTTGACTTACCACCTTGTTGGCAGTGCATCTAGAGGGGAAGAAACGCAAGAAACTTTGAAGGATGTGGGGGAAAAATTCTATATATCTGAATCGCACATCCTAAGAACTTTGTTCAAATGGCTTAGCTGTCATGTTCATCTAGTGTGTACTAGATGAATTCTAATTGTTTTTCTAATAAAGCTTATTACTTATCAAGAAATTGTGCAATTATTAAAAAATGAAACCACTCTAGGTTGTTGACTTACCACCAGTCCCCGATCACAATTTTTTTTAATATAAAATTTTTCCCTTTTTTATTATATATGTGCTTGGAAGATGAGAAAATATGAAAAAATAGTAAAAAGTATGTGTTCCATAGAATTTACAAGAATGTTACCAAACACTAAAAAATTTATTTCGGATAATTTTTCAAGAATGCAACCAAAAACTTGAATATTTTCCATCGAACTAAACAGTAAAAACGACCTAAATAAATTGTTTTTATTTCTCACAATGTATTCTTCTTTCACGTGCTTTTCTAGAAATTTACCAAAAATTTTAAAACTGCAAGAGTTTATGGGCTAGTTCTAGACTTTATACCGAATGAAGAATTTAAGTTATATGTAGCCCATTTAGTTTGGTTTTTGGACACAAAAGAAGAGGAATATATTGAATTTTGTCTGAAGAATTTGTTGCCATCTTTAAATGTTGAGTTAGATACAAATAAGGCAAGGAGTGCAAGTTTTGAGTGGGCGGTTGCGTCTTATCAATGAATGTGAAGATTATTTTTTGGAATGTTAGAGGGTTGAATGAGCAGGAAAAAAGGCTTAAGGTTAGAAACTTGATTAGGAAATGGGGGCCAGATGTGGTTTGCCTTCAAGAAACCAAAATCGGGCTGATTAATAGAGCGGTGATTCGTAGTTTGTGGGGTGACCAACATGTTGATTGGTCTTACTTAGGTTCTTGTGGTGCTTCTGGTGGGGTGTTAGTGATGTGGGACAATCAGGTTGTGAATAAATGGAGGAAGCAGTGGGGAGATTTTCGGTTTCTTGTAAGTTTACAAATGTGTCAGATCAGTTTGTTTGGGTGTTTACTGGTGTTTATGGTCCTAATTTACACCGAGATAGGAGGTTATTATGGGAGGAACTCTGTGGCTTGAATAGCTGGTGGAGTGTCCCATGGTGTGTGGGTGGTGATTTTAATGTGGTTAGGTTCCCTTCCGAATGATTGGGGTCTAATTTTTTCACTACTGCTATGAGGGAGTTTTTCAATTTTATTTCGAAACAGGGTCTCATTGATCTACCATTGCAAGGGGGTACTTTTACTTGGTCAAATTATAGAGAAGTTGTTTCGAAGGCTAGGCTAGACAGATTTTTGTTTTCTGCAGATTGGGAGGATAAGTTTCCAACAGTTTCTCAAAGACGGATGTCTAGGTTGTGCTCAGATCATTTTCCAATTGTTCTTGAGGGTGGATCTTTTCAGAGAGGGAGTATGCCATTTAGATTTGAGAATATATGGCTTAAGGATGAAGGTTTTGTGGATAGGGTTCGGTCTTGGTGGGATTCCTACCATGTTCACGGTGCACCGAGTTTTATTCTGGCCAATAAATTAAAGCTCCTTAAAAATGATTTGAAAAGATGGTATGTGGAGGTGTTTGGTCATGTTGATGTTCGGATTAAAAAATTGTGGAAGGACCTTAGTGTTCTAGAGAATATGGAGGAGAGGCGGGGATTATCAGTGGAGGAAAGTGTGGAAATAGGAAGAATTCGTGATGAGTTAGAAAAAGCTACTCTGTTGGAAGAAATATGTTGGAGGCAGCAATCTAGAGTTCTCTATGTTAGGGAATGAGACAGGAATACTAAATTTTTCCACTGTATAGCTAAGTCTCACAGGAGGGTTAATTCTATTGATAGGCTTATGGTGGATGGGGTGTTGTCCTCGGACCCAGCTGCTATAGCAGACTCTATCTCTCAGTTTGTTAGGCAACTTTATTTTAAGGAGGTGGCTCATAAACCTGTTTTAGATGATGTGGATTTTTCTAGCATCTCAGTGGAAGATGCTAGTTGGCTAGATAGGCCTTTTGAGGAAGAAGAAGTGTTTGAGGTGATCCATGATTGATTAGGCACCTGGCCCGGATGGCTTTTACATGGCATTCTTCCAATCTTGTTGGGGTGTTTTGAAAAAAGAAATTATGGCTGTACTCCACAATTTCCATACTCAGGCGGTGTTTAAGAAGAGTCGTAATGCTTCGTTTCTTGCCCTTATTCCTAAGAAAGTGGATGCTGTGGAGGTAAAGGATTTTCAGCCTATCAGCTTAGTTGGTGGGATTTATAAGATTATTTCTAAGGTGTTGGCTAATCGGCTTCGTAGGGTGGCGCATGGGCTTATTTCGGATTCACAAAATGCTTTTGTGAAGGGCAGATAGATTTTGGATTCCATCTTGATTGCTTCTGAATGTATTGATAGTAGATTGAAGTTAGGAGTTCTGGGTGTGTTGTGTACATTGGATGTGGAGAAGGCGTATGATCATGTGAGTCGGGATTTTTTAATCTATATGCTGTAGCGTTGTGGTTTCTCAGAGAAATGGAGAAAATGGATAAGGTATTGCATTTCAACTGTAAAGTTTCCATTTTGATCAATGGTAGCCCAACTAATTTCTTTGGAAGTTCTAGGGGGCTTCAGCAAGGTGATCATTTATCTCCATTGTTGTTTGATATTGTGATGGACGCATTAAGTCATACGTTGGATGTGGCTGCCTCCGCTGGGCAATTCTCAGGCTTTTCTGTGGGTAGTACGGCTAGTCCATCAGTGATGGTGTCTCACCTTTTATTTGCAAATGACACTCTGATTTTTTGTGATGCTGAACCTTCTCAGATTTCTAATTTGAAGGCGATTCTTGCCAAATTTGAGGAGGCGTCAAGGCTTCATGTTAATTTTGGGAAGTCTGAGTTGGTACCTGTTGGTGGGGTACCCAACTTGAAGGCTTTGGTGGGTTTGTTGGGGTGTGGGCAGTCTTCTCTGCCCTTAAAATATTTGGGCCTTCCATTAGGGGCAAAATTTAAGGACTTATCTATTTGGAATCCTATCCTAGAGAGAATGGAGAGGAGATTAGCAGGTTGGAAGAGAATGTATTTATCTAAAGGGGGTAAGGTGACACTCACTAAGAGCTCGCTATCGTCTTTTCTTTTACTGGGTAAGGTGGCTACGCGTATGGAGAAATTACAAAGAGATTTTTTGTGTAATGGGATTGATGGTGACCCTAAAATTTATTTAGTTAATTGGACCAAGGTTTGTAGGCCTTTGCAGGTTGGGGGTTGGGTTTAAGACGGTTGGGTAACTTTAATTCTGCCTTACTAGGTAAATGGTTGTAGAGGTATGGCACAAAGACTAATGCTTTATAGAGGAGGGTTATAAAGGCAAAATATGGGAACATTTAGGGTGGTTGGTGTACGAAGAAGGTGACAAGTCCTTATGGGGTTAGCTTGTGGAGATACATTAGAAGTGGCTGGTTGAACTTCTCTAAACTCCTTGTTTATGATGTGAGAAATAGTAATAGAGTGAAATTTTGGAAGCATGTGTGGTGTGGTGATTGTACTCTCTAAGAGGCCTTTTCGGAGTTTTACTATCTTAGTAGGTCAAAGGATTCCTCGATGGCTGAAGTTATGGGTTGGTCTGCTGGGAAGTTTCACTGAAATGTGCAATTTTGTTGTCCACCACAAGATTGGGAAGAAGAAGCCTTTGACCAGTTTATGGGGCTGGTCTATTCCTCGTCAGTGCGGGAGTTTGGCCCAGATAAGGTTTGTTGGAAGCCTGCAAGGAATAGAGGTTTTAAGGTTAGAGGTTATTACAGTTCCTTCTACCTTCATAATCTTGTTTCCTTTCAATGGAAAATGATATGGCAATCGAAGGCTCCTCCAAGGGTAGCCTTCTTTTCTTGGTCTGCTTCCTTAGGTAAGATCTTAACAACAAACAACCTTCGTAAAAGACGAGTGATAGTGCTTGATCGGTACTATATATGTAAGAGGTGTGGAGAGTCGGTGGATCATCTTCTACTTCATTGCTCCATAGCTTGAGAGTTGTGGTCTTTGGTTTTTTGCTTGTTTGGTATTCAATAGGTTATGTCTCATACTGTTCTTGAGTTGTTTGAGGCTTGGCAAGGAAAATTTGTGCGACATCGTCACATTGATATTTAGAAATTAGTGCCTCACTGCTTGATTTGGTGCATTTGACGATAAAGGAATGCTAGAAGCTTTGAGGGTTGCGAACGCTCTTTGCTAGAGCTTAAGTCTTTTTTCTTTACACACTCTATTTGAATGGAGTGTTGTTTTTTCTCATTTTTCTTGTTCTTCATTTTCTATTTTTCTTGACCGTTGTTCTTTTGTTTCTTGATTTGTGCCCCCATAGTACATCCCCAATGTACTCGGCTTGGCAATTTTTTTATTATTAATAATATTCTTACGTTATTTATCAAAAAAAAAAAAAGGTGATTTAAAGACTAATTCGAATCGTGTCTATCTCAAACTTAGAAAAGTCATTTGATATCTTGACTTAATGATAAGAAGAATAATCACTATAGAGAATATGCTAGTAGTTACAAATCATATTGAAATTAAAATTAAAATTAAAGAAAAGTCTTGGTTAACTAGTGGCGTAACCAATCAAATTTCAATTCTTGCACTAATCTTTGTCGAATCACATATACTTGATATTTTTGGTTGCGGCTCAATCATCGATCTTGCCGTAATAATAGATATGGAGCCCATTCAATCTTTTTTTATTTTCGGCTTTTAGTCCCTTAAAATCCATGAGTAATTGACTTGGGTCCTATTTGTGCTGTATTTTCTGTAGGCTTCTGAAAGATAAATAGGAGAGAATATTACGAGAATGTATGAAATTCTTAAGAGGAGAGAATATGGCCTCTCCTTTCTTCTTTGAACTTTTTTAGTTGGGAGCTTGGGATTTTATTTTTGTCTAACAATATGGCCTGTTGGGCTGCTATTTGTAAATTTTTTTTTTTAGAAAAAAAAAAAAAAAAAACTAAATTTAGAATCAGGCCGAATCAAAATTCCCGATTGGAATCTATGACGATATCATATCTTTTTTTCTCTCTCTTGAACAATCTAATGACAAAAGGGTCAAGCTTAGAAAAGTAATGTAGAACCTGTTTGCACAGTGGTGGGAAGTCAAGACTTACGACAATAGCACTTACAAAACTTACTCATTATTCATTAAATGACCGATATGGTATTTTAAACCACTTATCTTTTTTCTTTTCTTTTTTTTTAAAAAAGTATAGACAGAAGACACAAGGAACGGGAAAGGAGAGAGTGAAAACTGAAAAGACAAGACTTACAACACTATTTCTTACAAAATGGCCTAAGCTTAAACGTCTTAGTTATAAACATAAAAAAAGTACCAGTTAATTTTAATTATCTTTTAAGTCTATATATAATGAAATTACCAAAAAAAACTAATCAGATACTTCTATTAGTCGTGAGATCCACTTCCATTTTAAGTTTTTAATCGACGTTCAATGTTTTTTTTTTTTTACCAAACGTTGGGTGTTAAAGATACATGAGGGCTATGAGATCTAGAGGCGTCTACCTTTATACATACTTAGGGTTATCAAGATCAAGATTAATGTTAAGAGCTTAGTGATCATTTCAGTTGCTACAAAAAAAAAACATTCAAGAAAGAGAAGTAGTCCGTAAATTTGGAACTGTCATGTGATCGAGGTAGTAAGTTTTTTACTCGAGATAGCAATAAGATGTTAGTGGTCTAAATTTTATTGTATAAACTTCAATTCTTTCATAGTGAATTTATTTTACTTCGAGAATAGCTAGGTTAAATCCACCCCATATTTTTTACCGGTTTGATTTTCCTAGGTCATCAGATTTTTGTGTTCTTTATATTTTCTGTATTATATTTTTGTTACACATTGATTTAACCTAATTAACGAACTTGTTAATCAACTTGGCTAAATATTAAGTTAATCAAATTGTGTTAAGGGGTCTAAATCTTTACAAGAACAAAGTCATATGGTGTTTAATAAGAAAACAAATAAGAAAAATCCAAAATCTACCAATTTAATATCAGACAATTATTGCTGTGTGTTAGAATTAGAAGAAAAGAAAAAAAAAATCCTTTTGCTTTCCAAAACAAAGAAAAAGTCTGAAAAAAAATCTTCCCCTTTCCAAATTGATATTACCCAATACTACTATTTCTTTTAATTGCAAACAATTAGTTGGTATGTACATTCAAGTTGATATATATTTTATTTTATTTATTTTAAAATCAGATAGATTGCATGTCAATAAAGTAAGCATCGTTGTTTCACTAAGGAATGGCTACATTACTGATGTGATGTTATGGAAACATCTAATAAGCACCAAGTGTTGAGTTCAAGTTTTAACAAAACACTTTCAAAATAACAGCATATTGAAGTTAGTCAAAACAACCTGAAGTGAAAATAAATTCTTTATCCAGGCAATAAAATTTCCAAGATGAAAAATCCAGTTGGTTGAAATCAAGACACTATTAGCTTCCTGGAAAACAAAAGATCCAAATTATCTTTCATAACATAAATATCAAACTAAATATCAATTAAAAAAAGAGAATAAGATTAAACAAATAGAGAAATAGAAGACATAATTACTTCAGAGTGGTAGGAGAACCCTTTGGCACAACGGATTCAGTGGCCAAGACACTGGAAAAGCAACAAAAATCAGTACCAATGGGGCACTAAGAAAGATGGACCCAACAGGTTGCTTTCATGTAATTCATAAGGAAATCACCACGCCTGCTTCAAAGAAAATGAGAATGGTCAGCTATCCCTAGTAAAAATATGCTAAGAATATTTCTAAGTTTTACATGTTTTTATCTTGGTGTGGTTTATTTTATAGTCAAATTTATGTAATAGGATACTGCATTTTTAAAGCCATTGAAACAGACTGTTGGCCTGTTCCTGTCTTTCCTCGGAACATAATACAATTGCACATTCAAGAAATATTTCGCTTTGATGGGAAAGAAAATGGAGAAACAATGCCTAGGTTTACCTCTTGTGGAAAATCTCCATTCTCCATTCGAGAATTTATTAATATCCTTGCTGCACGATGCAACCGTGTTGAATCTCTCTCAGCCTTTCAGAAGAGAGAAAAAAAAAATCAATTATTAATATCGAGACTAGAAAAATTATACAGTAGATGATACAGATTTCTGTTGGGAAGAAAAAAGTATACAATCAGCTTGATCACTTTTTTCCTGTCCTTATTTTCTGGTTTTTATTACGTTTTTTTTTTAAATGAAAATGGGAATGCGATCAACCAAAACTGATGGTCACTTTAATTTTCAAATTATGAGAAATATGGTGATGAATGTGTTTTTCATACAAGACATGATTGGTGAAATTAACACAAATATTACCTGTGTGTATCAAAGTATTAATTATATAATGTATGGATTTTTAAGCATTACTGTTCAAAAATCCCATTAGTTTTCACAAAAGTGAATTTCCACTCTCTCTTTCGTTTAATGTATTGCATACAATCAAACACAGAAAACTGATTATCAGAACCTATTTTCTGAAGCTAAATGTCATTGAGTGCAGGTTATGTATGGAACTGATATTTCGTTACCAATATGACGTTGAAACTTTTCCTTCATGATTCTTAAGTAGGCATGCATGATAATTCTCTAGTTGTAATAACCTTATTGCAAGGAATGCATGATTATCAGAAGCTATTTTCTATGGCCAAATGTCATTGAGTGCAGGAAATGTATGGAATTGACATTTCCTTACCAATATGATGTTGAAACTTTTCCTTCATGACTCTTAAGTAGGCATGCATGATAATTCTCTATTTTAATAACCTTACTGCGAGGAACTTTAGACAGATGGGAAAGACGAATTCATATTAGCAACCAGATGCTAAAATGAATTTGAAAGGTTGATTTGCACCAAAGCCAAAATAAAAAATAAAAAAAGGGAGAGGAGAGAGTTTCCAAATGATTCTTCACCAAATGTACCTGCCCAGCGTCAATGAGGGCAAACATAGCCCATCCGGTATAGACAATATGTGGCCTATTGTCCTCAAGATTGGTATACACCTGTTCAAGCAAAGAATAAGATGGCCTGCATATGGGAGTTACAGAAGAATATAAGAATTAAATATAGTACCGACCTTGTTCTGACATGATAGGTAACTTTCTTCCCAACCACCTGAAGCAACCTCTTTGGACAACAGATAATTGCTTGCTTTTCGGGTGCTAGAGCAATTCTTACATGTCCTTCCAGTAGCTACCAACCCCTTTATTCCAAACCACCCATCATAGGTGAAGCAGACTCTCCAGGATCCGTACCTATTTAAATATTTTAGATTAATTGGGTGCAAGTAATTTCATAACTGTTCAGAGTTCAAACAATTCCAAGATATACAAGTGAATAATTAGGTTAAGCTCAGGCACTGATACAAAATTAAAGTGGGAGAGAAATTAGTGACAGATAATAACAAAGACATTCAAGCAAAAATGCAGAATATAAATAGAAAAGTAACGTGAAAGCAAACTAGGAGCCATCTGAAGCTTGTATTTTTTCAAAGAACTCTGCAGCTTTAGCAATACAATTTTCTATTTCTTCCCCTCCTATGCTCAGGATATAATTTCTTGAATAATGTCAGTGCTTGAATTGCTGCTGACGTACACTCAACATATCTACATAATCACTTCATTTAACATCATATTAGAATTTTTCAATAAAAGTAAATAGAATTACAAAATGAAGTGTGATGAAATCTTACGGATAATCAATCACAATATCACCAAAGGTTTCAGCAGGATTGATTAACTGAAAATTGATGGTGACAACAGACATTGCAAATATAATCTCAGCACCATTCCAATAAACTTGCAGCATAGGATAAAATGAACTATACAGCCAATTACAAGATAAGAACATGGAGTTATTTATGAGGAAGACTCAGAGGTGGCAGACCAAGTAGTTCAGTTTTATAAAAAATTGTATACGGAGACAGAGGAGTGGAGGCATTTTGTGGAAGGCCTGGAGTTTGATCAGATTGAGGGGTTGGAGAGGGAATGGCTTGAACGGAGGTCTAAAAAGGAGGAGATTCTTCGAGTTGTCAAAGAGCTAGAAGGAGATAAAGCCCCAGGTCCCAATGGTTTCTCTATGGCCTTCAACCACTGTTGTTGGTTGAAGAGTTTTATCAATATAGTAAGTTTGAAAAATCTCTTAATGCAACTTTCATAGCTTTAATCCCTAAGAAGAATGGCGCCTCCAATATTCGCGACTTTAGACCTATTAGCTTGGTGGGTAGTGTATATAAGATCTTGGCTAAGGTTTTGACAAATCACTTGAAAGAGGTTCTGGATCAGCTCATATCTAAGTCTCAGAATAGTTTTATGGGCGATAAACAGTTTTTGGACTCAGTTCTTATCGCTAATGAGTGTGTTGATAGTCGGGTAAAGAGTAAGATTGCGGGGATTATTTGCAAGCTGGATCTTGAGAAAGCATATGATCTTGTGAATTGGGAAGCTCTTCTAGATTTGTTAAAGAGAATGGGATTTAGGGTGAAGTGGTGTAGGTGGATCCGTACTTGTATATCTACAGTTCAATTCTCTGTCTTGGTTAATGGGTCTCCAACTGACTTTTTTGGAAGCTCAAGGGGATTGAGACAAGGGGACCCGCTATCTCCTATGTTTACTTCATGGTTTTAGGGCTAATGGTAGACAAGGTGAAGGGGTATATGTATCACATCTTTTGTTTGCAGATGATATGATTCTATTTTGTGATGCAGATGTGAAGCAAATTCTACATGTTCAGATGCTACTTCTTTGTTCCCAAGCTGTGACAGAATTAAAGGTAAATGGTTTGAAGAGTGAGATGGTTCCCATTAGGGAGGTTCATAATGTCCATGTCTTGGTTGAGATTTTGGGTTGTAGGATTGGGTCTTTGCCTATGACCTATCTTGGTACGCCGTTGGGGGCTTCTTACAAGTCTCCTTCTATTTGGAATCCTATATTGGAGAAAATAGAGCGTAAGTTGGCTGGATGGAAGAAACTTTATCTGTCAAAAGGAGGACGACTGATGTTGCTCAAGAGCACGTTATCTAGTCTCCCAACTTACTTTTTATCTCTTTTTACTATCCCTACACATGTGGCCAATAAAATTGAGAAGCTGCAAAGGGTTCTTTTGTGGGGGGACTCCAAGACGCATTTGGTGGGGTGGGATAAGGTGTGTACACCTGTGGAAAATGGTGGATTAGGAGTGAGGAAATAAACTACTTTTAATAAAGCCTTACTAGGGAAATGGTTATGGCGGTTTGGGGTTGAGGAGACAAGGCTTTGGAGAAGGGTTATAGCTTTGAAGTTTGGGGGGTGGGGGGGGGGGGGGGGGATGGACATCCAAGCTAGGTAGAGGTGTACATGGATGTGGTTTGTGGATAAGTATCCGAATAGGTTGGGAGGTTTTCAGCAATAATATTCAGTTTGAGGTAGGGGTGGGGGACAGAGTGAAGTTTTGGACAGATAGGTGGTGTGGGGATTCTCCATTCCAACTAACTTTTCCGGCTGTATTTGGGATTGCTTCCAATAAAGCAGCCTCTGTGGCCTCTTGTCTAGAGCAGTTGGGGATAAAGGATCGGAGAAGCTGGGATGTCCGCTTTATACGGAGGCCAAATGATTGGGAGATGGGTGTTGTGGATGATTTTCTTCGTACTTTGGGTTCTAATTTACCTCCAACTGAGACTAGAGACCGCATGAGATAGAAGTTATCAAAGAATGGGGACTTTAATATCCGCTCGTTTTATAATAATCTTCGAGGTCCCTTGCCTATGATCTTTCCTTGGAAAGGTATTTGGAAGGTTAAGGCTCCTCGGCGTGTTTCCTTCTTTACTTGGACCGCCATCTGGGACAAGATTCTTACAGGTGACAATCTGCAAAGTAGAGGGTTTGATTTTGTTGATTGGTGCATTGTGTCATTGTAATGGGAAGACGGTAGATCATTTGTTACTTTATTGTAAAAAGGCTTATCAGCTGTGGAGCTTAGTTTTTAGATCTTTTGGGATTTCATGGGTTTTGCCAAGATCGGTTGCAAATACTCTTTTTGGTTGGTGGAATTGGTTAGGAAAGCATTCGTCTAGCATTTGGAATTTAGCTCCCTTGTGCTTAATGTGGGGTATTTGGAAGGAGCGTAATTGGCGAACGTTTGAGGACATAGAAAGAACTGATGACCAGCTGCTTGCCTCTTTTAGTGGCTCTCTTTTCGACTGGTCTAGGGCTTAGGGACTCACCTCTAGTGATTCTCTCCCCATGTTTCTGGGTTCTCTCTTTTGTAATTAGTTTTCTCTTTCTTTTTCCTTTTCTCTCTTTGTAATCTTTGATTTGCCTTTTGCCGTTATGCATGAGGTAGTTTTTTGAATATACATCTTTATTAATTATCAATAAAAAAAAAAAAGGATTACATAACTCAACTACTGTTGCAAAGTCACCACTTAAAAGCAAGATAGGCATAGTAAAGTATCTTCATTTCACACATCATCTCCTTATCCCCAGCCCAAACCCGAAGAAAGGCAAAGAAGAGGGAAAAACACATGAATATGGATTACAAAGAACTAGATTTTAATTTCTAGTGAATTTCCAACTGACTGCCCTATAAAAATGCGTGTGACTCAGCCATAATTTCAAGGGTTAGAAACACCTGCTGTGTGTGGATAAATTACTAATTGATATGATTTCTTAACCACATTCCCTATATCAAAAAAGAGCTCATCAAATCATAATTAAATACAACCATAAAATCATTAGAAATTGATATGGAGTTGCCAATGAGCTCCAGCTCAAAAGGCACCTCTTTCCTCATTAGAAAGGGCAAAGGGTAAGGCCATAGTTTCAAAACCCACTAAGTGCACATGCAAACTTAACAATCAAAAAAGAATCTTATATAGAGTGAATCATCACATTGATCCTAAATTTCCCAGGTCAAAACACCATTGCTCTATATCAACTTCCTACAATCCTTTTTTTTTTAGATTGATAAGTCTACACAAACACCTAGTGAGTTTTAAACCTACAGTGTTACCCACCACCATTTCTTATGGGGGGATATGGTATCATTAGAGCGCTCATTAACCTCAATTCCCTACAATCCCCTATCAATATCATATAATTCTCAATCAACGTAGGAAAGTATAGACTATGCAAAACACACACCCACACAGGCATCTATATAGGAAGTCATCTGGGCAATCAGTGATTACCAACCAGAGCTAACATAGGAGCCATGAGCTGAGTCCCATGACATGTAAGACAGTCTTTTACTCTGGAAACAAGTATCATTGGTAGACTGTTAGGATGCCAGTAAAAATTCAGCTTTTTTTAAGTTTGTGAATCAAGGTTATTTTTCTGAACTAAAAATCCCTAATGTATTTTAGCCATCTCAATTCAAGGGGTTTCCATACAATGAAATTCAAGGTGGAATAGCTTCTAAAGTGTCATTCCAAACACTGATGGTTTTCTTCCAATGGATTAGTATGAATCACAATATTGGTGCAGCCAAAAGTCAAAAAAGATTCTAGGGCTGAATTATATAATATATGTCTAAGAACATAAATGAGGAAAACAATTCACAAGTAATTTATAATTTTTTTCTAAGTGAAGGCTAAGCCTAAACATTCATTGTATTTGAGTTCAAATATCACTGGGAGAACAGGGCCAGCTCAGTCATGAAGCTCTAAATAAGGGGGTTCTTGGCAATAATTCAAAGTTTCAAGACATAGCAAATTCATGGTCAGAAGAATTATTTAAAACTAAAGGTAAAAGTAAAAGAAAGAAGCTTTAAGAAGTTATAATAGTTACCTCCAACCACTGGTAGGATCTAGTTAATTCATAAGTTGCAAAGCCACCATTAGTATTCTGCAGTGATCTAAGAGCATCCATTAGAATGTTTATAACTCACCAGCTACTGAATTGCATAACTAATCTGCTAACAATACCAGAGACAAGCAAACTAAACAAAAATATATATATATATATATATATATATATATATATCACAACAAAATGGAAGAACAATAAAGTCAGGTGCACATATCATGCAGAAATGTTCGTATACAGAACTCTTATCTTTTAAGAATTACATAAAACTTCAAAGCTTCAAAGTGCCACATTCTATTCTATGTTTACTTCACACCTTCAGATGTATGATTCTAGAAAGAGTAATAAAACATTTAAAAAAAAAACCCAACATGCTTATAACCAAATTTAATACTCTGCATATCATCTAATCCAATCAACCAAGACTCTTGAAGGCATTCATGACATTAAGATATACGTATGAAAAGCTATAGAGTAGACAAACTACATCCTTTGTTGGAGGAATTTCTTTTCCTCTTCCACTATTATCTTCTGAAGATACCTATCCAAATAAAATAGAACAACCAGAGGTATGAGAATTATGAACTTCAGAGTAATGTCTACATTTTTCAGAGAAAATAAGACAATAAATGTTCAGGTTAATATTTTCATCATTTGTGAATACATGATAAATCCTTGGATGCTCAGAGTTCAGCACTGCCAACACCTACATTCTTTAAATACTTAAGGGGGTGTTTGGTAAAGTAGTTTAAGTAATGTTGTTTAGATGTTTTTGATATACGTGTGGGTGAAAAAGTATGTGGAAATGTGTGTAAGTGTGTTTAAAATACTCAAAAGTGTGCTTGAAATGCCCTACCAAATGGGCTGTAAATATTTAAGCAAGCCCAAGCTGAAGGCACAATTTGCTGCCATCAGTGAGGGAAATGTACATATTATAAATTACTCTAGTCACTTCTACCCAGATGAACAAAGCCTTGAGTTAAACGGCTGACTTAAGTCAATTACAAGAATCATGAGAGTAAATTATTATGTCTTTTCTCAATTTGTTAACATTTTTTTTAAAACTTGCTATGTCAGACTCCGACTTTGAGCTTCTAAAAATGCAACATATCTAACAATCACCTGTAAGGAAAGGAGAACATTTACAGCATCATACAACCGCTTCAAATCTAACGACTTCCCAACTGTTTCTGATGGGAATGTTGATAGTAATAAAACAGCCTGCACAAAGAAATAGATATCAGAAATTTTTTACATTATATAGTATGGAACAGTTTGTTCTAACTTTACCTACAATTCTTCTGCAGTGCAATCAGAAATAGGCCATTCATGATCTGCAGTTGACAATGGCCAAGCACCTTTTGAAATGTGACAATACCAAAAATTTAGATCTCCAGGACAATCTTCTAAGACCTTCAAAGCAAACCACAATTGGTCATGAAAAAATGAAAAGAATAATTTTAAGATATAATAATAAAAAAATTCTGCAAAGGAGAACCTGTGAATCCTTTATGTAGTTATGTGCTTTTCTTAAAGTTGCTCCATATTCTTCAGCAATGTTAGTTGATATAATTGCTTGAATAGCAAAAGAAGTATGCCATGATTGACTCCCATTATAACCCTACATCAAAATTAATACAAACACACAATGTATAATTCTTAATATTTGAGGTAGTGAAACATAATCATGGGCTCTATACACTTCATTGAACAATAAAAAAAATACTAAGACGGTCTCCTCCCCCCCCCCCCCCCCGCGCGCACAGAGAGGAGGGGGTGGGGGAATACTGAGAGAGAGAGAGAGAGAGAAATGCTTGTTAAGTCAGTTAAAAACTGTTTAACAGTAAATGTCTGAACCTGCATTTTCATGCCATCTTCAGCAATCCACAAATAATCAAAGATTCTTGGAAGATGTAATTTGAATGCCTGAGTTTGGATCCTCCGCCCAACAACAAAGCATATTCAACACCTGCATCATCCACAAAATACAAGGCCAATAGCTCAATGGAACTACCAACAAGTACAGAGAGTGCCTTTGAGGAGAAAACATTTTGTTAGACCAAAGAGATAACTCTCGGGCTCCACTAGTTTTCCATCCTAAAATCACTCTAACTAAACACCCAATGAAATTATTTTTTCCACTTTTCTCTCCCCTTTTTCGATCCTCCTAAAATCACCCCAACCAATTGGGGCCTAAAGAGAAATATAAAAATTATATTGTTAAACTTTCTAAATGGAAACTACAGGAAAGATTGGAGTGATTTGGGCAACCAAACTACTCTTGATGGGCTCAAATCCTTTAAACCACCACACCAAAAGGCTACCACTCCAGCAGCCCAACTCTAAAACTCACTTTACACAGCTAAAAATATTATGAACTGCGTGGTATTTGAGAAACTAAATAGAATTTTTATTTGGATTTAACGTGACTGATCTCCTGAACATGAGAGAAAGAGACTTTTTTTTTAGTTCTGCTTCATTCCCTCTTCCATTCTAAGCACATAAACAAGACTGAAATAATCCATCAGTTACAATTAAATTCAAATTGAAAGATAATACAATTGATCTTTTACTCCTAATCGAATGCCACTTATTTATCCTCATCTGCTGCTGCACTGAAATTCAATATGATCCAATCTATTGCAGTGTCATCCTTTACTCCAATTCTCCATCCTTGCGGCTCAGCAACTGTGATATCTCTTGTGATGACATAAAAGAAGCAAAGTTCACTTAGACAGTTAGACATGTTGAAACAATGAAGGACAGATACGTGTTCATAAAGTTGGAACTTAGAATAGTGATAATAATACTAATTTAGATGTCAAGAAAAATAATTGCAACATATGAAGATAATAATAATAGTTTTAAACTGTTAATAATATATCATTAGTGGTAGAAAGGATGATAATGATTTTGACGTCAATAGACAATAGTAACTATAATCATCAAATGATCTACTGAGAAATTGATTCTACTATCAAAACAATGTAAGTCTTTTTCCTAGAGAAACAAATTGTGGTAAAAGTGGTAGATTTATTTGCATAGTAAAAGAGAAAAGTTGGGAACAAAAGAAATTACCAGTTAGTTTTGAAGCTGCCTCTGAACTCTGGCCATATTCGCTGATATTGCCACATATAGCCTATCTTTGAAATTGTTTAAGAACCTGAAATATGTGGCTTGCAGTGACATATTCAGTACTAATGTGCCAACAACTCCCCAGAAACCTGTGATAAATCCAAGGGCCACGCTAACATAAAATCCTATGGATATAAATTTTTTTTTCTCATCTTGCAGGCCAGCATGTTCTCTGCTTCTGTTCATAGCTGCAACTTGAGCTATTTCTTCCCCCGGACATTTCTTTGGAAGCGGGGCTCCACAAAGATTTGAATTCCCCTCATATGAGGATGCATTAAAGGTATCAAGGTGAGGGCTTGTTGGAATTTTTCCGGCCAAATTGTTTTTTGACAAGTCCAAGACACTTAGACGATCAATATGAGAAAGGCTTGAAGGAATTCCACCGGAAAGCTGGTTCTTAGATAGATCCAAGGCATCTAATGATTGTAACATATCAATCTCTGAAGTGATTTGTCCAGTTAAATGGTTTCTTGAGAGATTTAAGGAAACCAATCCAACAAGTTCCACAATTTCTCTAGGAATCTGCCCAGTTAAATTATTGCTCGAGAGATCTATGCTTTTTAACAGTCCAAGAATATTTTTATACTCATGCTCTTTTCCTTTCCACATAAAAAACATACGATCAATATAAGAAATTTCGTATCCTCCATTGCCGAACCATTCTAAAGAAGAATGGGCGATGGTTGCATTTGGACTATCTTTTTTAGTCAAAGTGTGAAGGTTGTTGAGGCATTTTGGTATACTTCCCAAGATTTGGTTTAAAGCGAGGTCTAAAACTTGAAGATGTGCTAGATGGCAAAGATGTATAGGTATGCTTCCATTGAAGTGATTGGATCGAAGAACAAGGATAATTAAATTTGGATAACTAGTCCCTAACCACATTGGTATCTGTCCTGTCAGAGCATTGTCTCCAAGATTAAGGAAGCTCAACTCCTTGCAATTATTCAAGGAAGAAGGAAGTTCCCCACTAAAATTATTGTTGCCTAAATCCAATGTTACAAGCCCATGTAGAAATCCCACCGAGCTTGGGATTGTCCCATGAAAATGATTGTTTGCCAAATTAAGAATTTTTAATCCTTTAAGATACATCCAACATGAGTCAGGAAACTGACCTGATAACCTGTTATTGGAGAGATCTAGAATCTCCAAATTCACATTTTGAACTTCACATAAGGAAAAAATTGTGCCTGAAAGCATATTCTTGGAAAGATCCAAATATGCAGATTCAAATAAAAATTTTGGTATTCTACCACTAAGTTTATTTGAACTAAGGTCTATAATTGGGGAAAAAGTAAACTCCAATGACAAATTTGGAATTTGGCCACTTATTTGGTTATAAGACAAATTCATATGATTTAATCGAGGAGAAAAGACAAAATTGAAATTGGAAAGGCTATCCGAAATTCCAGAATTGGAAATATCAAGATAATAGTAATTTTTTTGAGTTTGAAGCCATGTTGGGAATTCAGGGCCCAGTTGGCAAGACCTTAATTCTATCCAGTCTAATTGGTAAGGTGGAACCCAATCAGAGCTGAAGTTGAAAACCAATGAGGTATTAGATAAGTCCAAATTCTTCAATTTTGTAAGCTCCGAGAAGTGGGCTTCAGAAATAGCACCTCCCAATGAATTATCTCCAAGAGACAGAGACTCTAGGTTGGATTGTTTTCCCAAACTTTCAGGTATTGTCCCATTCAAATGATTTTGAGAGAGCAATAATGCTCTCAATGATGGAAATGTTGTGAGATCAGGTAACGATCCCATGATTTGATTTTGATGAAAATACAAAACCTCTATTGAGTGGTTTGCACACGCGGTCAAGTTATGAATAAAATCAAGAAGCTGTCCGCTAAGATGGTTCCCTAGTAGAAACAATGTTTTCAAATTACACATACCGCCAAAGGCTTTTGGTATCCCACCTTCAAACTCATTAAAATGAAGATAGAGGTGTGCAAGAGAGTTTATTCTACTAAAAGCATCCGGAATTAAACCTTGAAATTGGTTAATAGAGAGATCAAGTTCAACGACACTAGCGTTGGAGTTGAACAACCACTCCAGTACTGAAGAAGAAGAAGTGAGATTATTATAAGAGAGATCGAGGACATCAAGAGAAGTAGAAGAATTGACAAGGGGAACAGAGAAAATATTCGGAAGATTACAAGAGTACAAGTGCAAGGATGTCAAATACGGCAGCTTATTCACAACATGGAGCCAGTTATTGACTTTGCTCAGGTTAACCGTACTCATGCTAAGGAATTCTAAAGAAGAAAGTTGAGGGAGCCACTCGATGTTTTCAGGTTTGTTAAAATTATTCCAGCCAAGACCAAGGTACTGCAAGTTGGAAAGATTCCCAAGCTGAAAAGGTATATTTCTTCCGAAATTAGCATCACTAAGGTCAAGGTGTATTAAGTTGGAGAGAGAAGCAATGAATTGTGGGATTTGGCTGTAATTAAAATCATTGTAGCGCACGTCCAAATAAGTCAAATATTTCAACTCAATCAAGGAAGGATTAAGTTTACCTCGCAAAGGCCTTGGGGGAAAGTACGAGATATTGAGATTAAGCATGATGACGTGGCCTGTTTGGTTGCTACACCTGACCCCACCCCATGTGCAACAATCTTGATCGGAGCTCCAAGAAGAAAGAAGACCATAGTCATCAATAAGGTCTTGTTTAATCTTGAGAAGAGCTTGTCTCTCATGTTCTTTGCAGCCAAGGTGAGTATCTGCTAACCCCAAATTATTTCCAGTAGTTGGTTTCATGCACAACAAAAAAAGGAGATTTAAAGTGAGGAGAAATTGGAGGGAACTTCCACCCATGATTATATAGGATGAATGTAGAAGATCAATAACGTACAAAATATGCAGTGTTACAAGTATGATTTTACTTGGAACCCTTTCTTTATATACACCAGTTGATTGCTTTCAGTAGGAAGTATTAGCATAACGAAGTCGAAAGTCACCGGAAATATCTTTTATTAGACTAGTCAACATTGCAATTTTTTTTTTTGAATGGGTAAGAATTATATCAAAAGAGAAAGTTCAGAAGCAACAAATTTTACAAAATTGTTTTACACAAGCTGATGTAGTATATTTTTAATAATAGGCAAAAACAAATGATATTAGTAGTAGATTTAAATAAAAAACAATCAATCCTTGTCAGTTTATAAAATATATTGTCAAATTTTGTTGTGCACTCAAAACCAAAAGATGATGCAATGAGAAGTGTAAACTCTACCAACTACAGCATTTGCATTAGCTTGGAAAAAATTCTTATCTATTTTATTTACTCACTCTTCAAAATTTCCTACATCAAATTATTTATTTAATACTACATTTCATTAAAATATTAATTTTTCTATTTTTTTTTTTTTGGTACTTACAGCTCAGCCATTGACGAAGCTTGAACTTCAGACATTGAGATCGGACCACTATTTGATCTTATTCTTCTTTTCAGTCTCGCTCGCTTTCTCTCTCTGCGTTATTGCCACCGCTGTTTCTCCATATTTTTTCTTTCTCTGCGTTTCTTTCGTTTGTTGTTTCTGCAATTTCCTCCCTTCTTTATATTTTATAGGATGAATCAATTTTTTAATGGTTTGGCTGGCCACTCTTTTAGATTTGTTTATTTTTTATTTTAAAAATTTAACTAAATACATGCTGTCAAGTCATTTGTCAACTACTCTTTTCAAAATTTTATAGGGCTTTGTTCTTTATTTGATCAATTTTTTAATGCTTTATCCGGCCACTCCTTTAGCAGCTTATTTTAAAAATTTTCATATATAGTTGAATATTCAAATGGGCTTTGGAATAAAACAATTTATTGGATAGTCAAATGGACTTGAGCATAACTTGTAATTTAGACATAAGTCTCATAAAAAGATTAAAAGAGTACAATATTGAATTTTATCCCCAAAAAAAAAAAAAAGAAGTTTTGCTTAAGATATAATATTTCTTATTTGCCTTATGAAAGTTCTGATACAAAAAATACATTTAAAAATTAGATTTCTATATATATTTGGACTATTTTAGTTTATTTTTCTACTTATATTAAATTAAAATATTTCTTTATATTTTAAATAATTATTAAATTAATTATAATGTCATCACGGTTCAATCTTAGTCTAACCTCAAAAATCTTGAACCTCTCCTTCTTTCGATTCATTGAATAGTCCAGGTTTTAAACCATAGTCCCAAATTGTTTGGCTTGTATTTCAATTTGAGATGCTCCAAAATTATGTCATATTTTAAAAGTTAAACACCATTAATTTATTAACATTCTCTTTATGTCCTTAATTTATTTGTGGGAGCATTTTTTTTAGTTAAAAACAAATTAAAACCCTAAATTTTAAAATACACTAAAGCTATTGTTTTGCCACTGGCGCAGAGTAATAAATCTCAAGGCCAGACCGCTAGTCTTGTATCTTTCGTGAGGGTAGCACATATATAGACTGGAATCGTGGCCTCAATTATTTATACATGCGTTAACTATAAATTATTAGCAATAACTAGAAAAATGTAAATTAAGATAACAAAATTTACTGGAAATTTCTTTTAAGAATTTTAATAGATTAAACTCTATTTAAAAAAAAAAAGTTAAGGTGTTTAATTGTTTTTATCTAGTGCAATTATGAGTGGGCAACAAAAATAAGAATTTGTTGCAAAAACTGTCCAAGTCTTCCACCAGAATACATAAAACTTTCCAAGTCTTCCACAAAGACATACACTTGTTACGGTTCAAACTAAAAATAAGTATTGCAGGTCTTATGATGTGCTTTTATCATTAGATATGTTATAAATATATTAAAATAATTAACATAATTTCCTCTAGGCTCTAAGTGCAATCCATTACCTAAGTTCAAAGAGATTTTTTTTTTTTTTTTTAATTTCTCAAATTAAAACTATATACCAAAAATTTAAAGAAAAAAATTATCATAATTTATTTTAAAAAAATATATTATACTTTTTGTTTTTACTAAAACCTTGGTCTTACACGGTATTATTATTATTATTAAGGACACTATATTGCAGATGCTAACCACTCTATTTGAAGAGCTAAAAATGAGTGACGACGAGTCATAGAACTTCAAGAGGAAAGATGGGAAGGAGTCTCTAACACTCAAGGAATCACATGCTTCGAATGTAATGGACATAGACATGTCGAGAAAGAGTGTCTCAATTATTTGAAAGGGAAGGGCAAGGTGAATGCCACCACTTTTAGTGATTCCGACTCCTCTGATTCAGATTCAGATGAAAGCTATAATGGAGAGGGAAACTTCTTTGCATTCATGACCATTGCTCATGTGGAATCTTTGGATGATTTAAGTGTGTTGGTGAAAGAGCTTGGTGAGCACATTGAATTGGAGTCGGTGGGGATAGTGGAAGAATCCGATGATGAGGAAGATGAAAGAGCAAAGGGATTGCAAGAGACCTACAACCTTCTCCTTGAGAAGACCGGTGAATATGCAAAAGTGGCTAATGCAGCCATTAAGAAAATGAAAAGACTAGAGCAAGACTACAAGAGTCTTTTAGTTCGATACAAGGAGACTAAGTGTGAAGTTGAGTTGCTGAATGGAGAGTTGACCGAAGCTTACTCAAAGATAAAATTTCTTGAACTTGAGGTGGTTCAAGCCAATGCTAAAGTAGTGCATGTCTCCTCCAAGAAGCTTGATGAAATGCTTGCTCACCAAAAACATTTTTTTGACAAAAGCGGATTGGGATACACTGAAAAGAGTAGTTTAGTTGCTAATATATCCAAGGAAATGAAGTTTGTGAAAGCTAAGGAACAAGTGGTAGAAACTTCTGTGGTTGAGAAAGTGAAGCTTGAAAAGAAGCAAAACGTGACTGACCAAAGGTTTTTAACTAAGCCTCCTAACCAATCAGTGGTCAAACCTAAGGGTAATGGGAAATCTCTCCCAAAGTCACAAAGATGTCCTAGAACCTAACATTTCTACCATCACTGTGGAATTTCAGGACACACCAAACCAAATTATCATAAGCTCCAAGCATTGAAAAATTCAAGTGGTCAAAGGTCGAGAGGACCAAGACATGGCAAAGGAAATTGGACTGCTGAGCAATCTAAAGGTCAAAAAAGTAATCATGGAATGAGGGATGTGATGAAGATGATTGATGCTTTCACCACATGTTTGACAAGCTTCACTAGAAGGTTCGAAATTCAGAACAATGGTACCCAATCCTTTAGGGATATCACCCCAAACACAAGTGTCGTATGGGTGAAGAATGGTACTCATGCATAAGCATTACAACATATTCATACATTAATTCTTCCTATGTTTTGTGACTTTGTTTGGTTGTGTTCTTTTTGTTATCTTTCAACAAGTGCTGAAAATTCTGTTTTGTTTGCTTCTTTTTGCTTTGAATGTTTTTACAGTTTTGTAACTCAGTGTTTTTACAAGTGTTGAAAATTCATAAATTCTGTTTTGTACCTTAGCTTTGTAATTCAGTACTTTTAGTTAATGTTATGCATTTCTTTTAGTACATCACTCTTGTGTCCTTATTGGATTTTATATCCTTGATGCAATTACCTTGTGTTGTTGTATTGGTTGAGTGTTGGACATGCAAATGATTCTTTGCATTGAGCTTATAAGCTTAGATGTCCGGATGTTCATTCCTTAAGTGAATGGTCATTGTAGTCACTATTTATAGTGATTGCTTGTTTTTGGTCAAGCCATGCTTTACTGTTGTTATTCATTATTGCTTGATCGCATTGTGCTTGCTCCATATGCATTTCAAGTTTTTTGCTTACAATGATTGTATTGGGTTGTTGTTTTCAGGAAATACTTATCCGTATGGTTCAAGAGCTTCACAAATTCTAGAGTTAAGTGTGAGTGAGTTTTGTTCAACCATTCCCAACTCACATGTTAAGTCTAGAGTTTATTTTAGGGTTTTGTCATGGAATAGCTAAAGGGGGAGATTGTAAGATTGAATTTATTCAATCATGTTGTTGGTTTTATTCCATGGCAATTTGCTTGTAATTTAGCATTTAGAAACCCTTGTATTTAGGTGGGAATCATGTAAGGGTAGTGTGTGAGAGAGTGTGAAGAAAAGCTCAAGACTGTGCACTCAAGCAGGGACTCGCGGCTGGCTCGTGACTGGCGAGTCGCCAAATAGGCACACGTGTGAAGTATGCAGGGGGAGCTGAAGGGTCACGCCAGCTATCGTACTACAGGACAAAACCTCCAACTGGCCAAGCCATTAGCTCGCGACTCAAAGTAGCGACTTGTTCCAGTCGCGAGCTCAAGTAGCCAGAATGCCCTGTTTGGCTAAATCTGACTTTTTGCATTCCAAACACATACCAGTATAAATACCCCTTATATCCATGTATTGTAGAGAGCTTCTAGAGAGAATTTTGAGAGAGAAACCCTAAAGAAAAACAAGATTGACTCATTCATAATCTTAATCCTTCCTCTACTCTCACCCTTTCCATTGTTACATCCTTGAGAGGTACATTTAGCCAAATCCTTTTCTCACCATACTCATATATGTGAGAAGGTTATTTGGTGCTTGGGAAGCAGTTAGGAAGGGACCAATTGATATTGGTTGATGCTATGGGCTATAGGGGAATCCGGTAAGCTAGAAAAGACAAAGGTTCGGTGTAACCTCCTTGGAGCAAGAAGCTTGGAGGTCTTAGGTACACTGTGTAGATTAGGCTTAGAAGGTTTTTTGTTGTTCATGTATCCCAATTTCATTTTCTAGTGAATTATTGACTGCTTGGAGGGTAGCAGAGAGGTTTTACGCCGAGGACTTCGGTTTCCTCTTCGATAACACATCGCTGTGTTGTCTTTGTGTTTGCATCTCTCTTCCCTTAATCTTTACCTTTTAATTGCTGCTGTGATTGTGATTATTTTTCAGTTTAGATTGTTTTACCAATTTTGATTTAGCTTATTTTCATATTCCGCACATACATTGTTTGATAATAAGCTTGTGTTGGTAATTTGTAAATTGGGGGTCTAAACGTTCATAGGTGTTTTACACACTTTTTGAACATTCACATATTAACTTCCATATCTTTACATTTAGCTTGTTATATTTATTCATTTTAATTAAATAATATTAAAATCTCAAACAAATTGAAAGCAAAACCAAACAATATAACATGTATCCTGCTTTAATATGAGCAGAAAGTAAGTGAAATATAGAATATATCTTTTTCACACTTGTTGTACATTTTCCACACTCATCATCCATATTTTCATGCACAAAGTACACTTTTTTTTCCCCAATAATCACATTTAAAAGGTGTTGTAGTATACCTAGAGTCATTTTGGTATTAATACCAACAAATTTGGGTAGAAAACACTTTCGAAATTAACAATTACACACTTAATATTTTTGAACCTATCCAATGAATAATTAGTAAAAATCATTGGGATAAAAAGTACATTGTTTAAGTTTCTCATAGGAAAAGACATTTTAACACCATAGATTAAAAGCCGAACTATACCCATCAATGTAGTAAGACAATTTAGCAAGCCTAGTAGTAAGCCATATTTGACTATGCTGGCAATTCATTTTCTTCATGATTCCATCAATCAATTCACATTGTCTTAAAATCAAAGTAGACTATACAAAGCCAACGTAACTAAGGGGACACGGCAAATTTATAAAAATCCATCTAGACATATATAGCTAAATTGAAAGTCCATTTCTCCATCTGACAATTTATAATGTTTTAAAGTCATATATTGCCAATAGTAAGGAATCAATCATCACAATGATATATATCTAAATACTTAGTATTCTCAAAAAAAAAAAAAAAAGCGATATATATCTATTTTATCTAAAGCCTTCAAATCTATATATTGGATTGTTCCTAAGAAAATCATCGATCATCTTGTGTTACCATCAACGTAAATAAGGGAGCGTAGACTTCAAAGTCATCCGAGAATTGAGATTATAATGTGTCACTATGACTGCATAAATTGTGTTAAAACCAAATTAATAGCCAAGGCACAAAGGATCAATTGTCTTAGGTTCAATTACTCATTATATAGCAAAAGGGAAGAGGTGAAAAATACGATATACGTCTTTCCTGTCGTAGGTTCAATTATTCCAAAAAAAAAAAAAAATTGAATCATTTCAGTATATGTTTTATTTGCAAAATTACTAATGATTTCAAATCCTTTTTACCACCACACCAACAGACTCCAACTCAAAACCCCTTTTACAACGCCAAAAAGTAAAACCCATAATCCAATGAAAATGTTATAAATAATAGAATTTTAGTCGAATTCAAAGTGACTAATCCTCCTGAACATGAGAGAAAGAGACTGCTTTTTTGTTATAATTCTGCTTGATTCTCTCTTCCATTCAATGGAGATAAATAAGACTGAAATAATCTTATTCTAAAACTAAAAGATAGTACAAACTACTATGAGTTACATTTAAATACTAATTGAAAGATAATACAGTCTGATCTTTTATCCCTAATCTCTATGGAAACTTATATTTATCCTCATCTGCTATTGTGTTTAGATTCAACTCATTTTCTCCTTCCTTGTGGCTCAGCATGATATCTTTTGTGATGTCTGAATTTCATACCTAATAGAGAATTTGTTACCAAGATTGTTGAAAATTTGTCAACAATATCATATACTGGAATCAACAACAAAATAGTAATTTTTGCTTCCAACTTTATTTATCCCTTAAAAAAATTCCTGACATCCCCCATGGCAATAATAACCTAAATAAGTCCATACTGGATCAAAATTTGGGATGCATGCAACAAAACTAACATATAATTGAGCAATTACCTAAGTTAGACACTTAAAGTTGTAACGAATCTATATAGAATGATATGGAGAATTTTTTGTACTTGATAACTATAAACTATATTAAATATAGTGTAATTTATTGGGATCAACCGTAGTTGTTTGTCAAAAAAATTATTGATATGGGTTCATGTGAACCTATCCAACGAATAATTAGTAAAAATAATTGGGATAAAAAGTACATTGTTTAAGTTTCTCATAGGAAAAGACATTTTAACACCATATATTAAAAGCCGAACTATACCCATCAATGTAGTAAGACAATTTAGCAAGCCTAGTAGTAAGCCATATTTGACTATGCTGGCATTTCATTTTCTTCATGATTCCATCAATCAATTCACATTGTCTTAAAATCAAAGTAGACTATACAAAGCCAACGTAACTAAGGGGACACGGCAAATTTATAAAAATCCATCTGGACATATATAGCTAAACTGAAAGTCCATTTCTCCATCTGACAATTTATAATGTTTTAAAGTCATATATTGCCGATAGTAAAGAATCAATCATCACAATGATATATATCTAAATACTTAGTATTCTCAAAAAAAAAAAAAAAACAATATATATCTATTTTATCTAAAGCCTTCAAATCTATATATTGGATTGTTCCTAAGAAAATCATCGATCATCTTGTGTTACTATCAACGTAAATAAGGGAACGTAGACTTCAAAGTCATCCGAGAACTGAGATTATAATTCGTGTCACTATGACTTCATAAATTGTGTTGAAACCAAATTAAATAGCCAAGGCACGAAGGATCAACTGTCTTAGGTTCAATTACTCATTATATAGCGAAAGGGAAGAGGTGAAAAATACGATATACGTCTTTCCTGTCTTAGGTTCAATTATTCAAAAAAAAAAAAAAAAATTGAATCATTTCAGTATATGTTTTATTTGCAAAATTACTAATGATTTCAAATCCTTTTTACCACCACACCAACAGACTCCAACTCAAAACCCCTTTTACAACACCAAAAAGTAAAACCCATAATCCATTGAAAATGTTATAAATTATAGAATTTTAGTCGAATTCAAAGTGACTAATCCTCCAGAACATGAGAGAAAGAGACTGATTTTTTGTTATAATTCTGCTTGATTCTCTCTTCCATTCAATGGAGATAAATAAGACTGAAATAATCTTATTCTAAAACTAAAAGATAGTACAAACTACTATGAGTTACATTTAAACACTAATTGAAAGATAATACAGTCTGATCTTTTATTCCTAATCTCTATGGAAACTTATATTTATCCTCATTTGCTATTGTGTTCAGATTTAACTTATTTTCTCCTTCCTTGTGGCTCAGCATGATATCTTTTGTGATGTCTGACTTTCATACCTAATAGAGAATTTGTTACCAAGATTGTTGAAAATTTGTCAACAATATCATATACTGTAATCAACAACAAAATAGTAATTTTTGCTTCCAACTTTATTTATCCCCTAAAAAAATTCCTGACATCCCCCATGGAAATAATAACCTAAATAATTACCTAAGTTAGACACTTAAAGTTGTAACGCATCTATATAGAATGATATGGAGAATTTTTTGTACTTGAAAACTATAAACTATATTAAATATAGTGTAATTTATTGGGATCAACCGTAGTTGTTTGTCAAAAAAATTATTGATATGGGTTCATGTCATGATTAAGCTAGTTGAAATCTTTGGTAGATGTCCTTTGCGAGAAATTACTAAAGTTGCTTTCATTTTTATTGTAAAAGGTTAAAAATCGATATGATAATAAATATGACTGGTATCACATATTCACATAAATAATATTAAGCAAAAATACCATTTTGGTCTCTACATTTTGGAGTCACGGTCAATTTGTTCCCTATATTTTTATAGCAGTCAATTTAGTCCATGTTATTTTTAACTTAGAGTCAGTTTGGTTCCTACGGTTAACTAACTAACGGAAAATACCTATGTGGCTAACAGTGTGCTTTGTTGGCATACACGTGGCAAAAAATATATATATATATATATATAATCAAATATTTAATATTTAAAAGACCACATAAGCATTTCAACAACAACAGAAAAGCCATGTCAAACCAAAAACTAAACTGGAAAAAATAATTTAAAGAATTTTTTTTTTAATCCTTGATTTCTTTAATTTTCTTGTGTATTCTTGCACTTTCTTAGCTACCAAACACAGACATACAATACACCAATATGGAAACCCCAACCAAAATCAACCAGCAGAGAATCTTCTAGTTTCACTTTTTTCTTTTAACAAATCTCTTTACTACACTGCTCTTTTCTAGTGAAATTTCAGCAGAGTTTCAACCTTTACTTTTTCACAGGATTCGCTCTCCTTTATTGAAGTGCTGCTCTCAAATTATGGGGCATGAGCTGGTAGAGGCCAATATGAAATTAAGCCAATCAAATTGTGTTTAAGTAATTTTGATTGTTTATGATGAATTTTTCATCCATTAGGACTTCATTTTCTGATCAACTAGCTACTGCAGCTATGGTTTGTCATCCAGAACAGCACTCTCAAGTCCTACGTGCTCTCAAAATTAAGGAGATTGAGGATTTAAAATTAATTTTTCTAGATTAGTTTCTGATTTGACATGGCTTTGTTTGTTGTTATTGAAATGCTTATGTGGCATTTTAAATGTTAAATATTTGATTTTATATATATTTTTTGCCACATGTATGCCAACAAAGCACACCGCTAGCCACATAGGCATTTTCTGTTAGTAAGTTAACGATAGAGATCAAATTGACTCTAAGTTGAAAATAACAAGGACCAAATTGACTGCTACAAAAAATGTAGGAACCAAATTAATCGTAAATCCAAAATGTATGGACCAAAATTATGTTTTCGCCATAATATTATTTAAAAAATTGCTATGTACTTTTTTTTATTTTTTATGTAAAAGTTGACACATAAATTTATAAAGTTTAATATGTACGTTTTTAGACCCCTTAAACACAACTAGATTAAGTTAGTTATTTAGCCTAGTGATTAACTTAAGTAAATTATGCAGATCTAGGTTAACACATATAAATCATATCATTGAAACAGTGCGAAAAATAAATAACACAATGATATGATAACCCAGGAAAACCAAACCAGTAAAATACCTGGGGAGGATTTAACCTAGATATCCTTAAGGTAAAACGAATCCACTATGAAAGAATTGAAGTTTACATAATAGCGACTTAAACCACTAACATCTTATTGCTACCTCGAGTAGGAAACTTACTACTACAACCACGTAACAGCTCCGAGTCCACAGACAACTTCTTTCTCAGATTCACAGCAAGTACAAGCACTCCCGCTTGTGTATCTTTAAACTCTTAATGCAGCAACTGAATGATGAACAAGCTCTTGACATCAATCTCAATCTTGATAATCCTAAGTATATGTGAAGGCAAAAACCACTAGATCTCACAAGAGATTTACATACATAGCATAAACAACAACTGCAACAACCTCTAAAACGTGGCTCGGGTTTACCCCTTTATACCTAGGGAAAAACATAAAACCCTACATGTTAAACGGGCTTGGGCTGAGTTGGAAAAATTCTGCAGAAAAACAATTTGCATGAGCTTCGATCGATCAAATCTAATTTTCAATCGATTGAGCCAAGCAGATTTACACAGTAAATCCTGCAGTGCACTCGATTCCAACTTTATACATAAATATACTTTAAGTAAATCTAAAACAAGACTAAACGTTTTGATCATGGTTTTCCAACATTACACAATGAAGTTCTAATACATTTGAACCTAAAGTCTTAGAACCCAACAAACTCCCCCTTTGGCAATCCGTGACAAAACACAAACTAAACAAAGTGCTCAAAGTTACAAAAACAGCCTATTACAAAACATTGCCCAACAAAAACAAATTTAACCGTATCAATTCCAAGTGTAGACAGTAGCATGACTGAATTAACCTGTATATTCTTGAAACACTTAACAAATACATAAACGCATGTGTGGAAAATACAAGTAAAATAAAATAAATTCTTGATTTCACATAATCATAAACTACAAGATATATATCATGAATAACCTCATAAATATAAATCAATGAACAATGTAGCACAATGTGAAACAAGGAATAGAAATAAACACATTGGAGTTATTATTCACTTTAGAATCTTGAGCAACTCTAGAATTGGAATAAAGGTTTAAAGCCTTACCAACTCACCAATAAGTACCATAAGATCTTGTGCTTAAGACACAAGTATTTTTGGCTTATTTGCTCACTTAGCAACTTGTAACATGAAACAGTTTGGACGAATGCGCCCAGACTTTCCACAAAAATGACAAACGCATACAGGTCCATAACTTGCCCTTAGGAGGGTTAGGAGTCTTAGATTTAGATTCATGAAGATCAAATCTAATTTTCCTAGGAGGTGTAACTTTTACAGATTTGACAACCTCACTCACGGGGGGCTTAGAAGAAAGAACAAAGTTTGTGGAATGAGTTTCAGACTCAGAGATGCTTTCTACAAAACCTAAACCATTTTTTTTTTTTTTCTGAGGGAGACTTTTGAACACTCAACATCTATTAGTTTGTTCTCTAGCAACAGATAGTTCAAGTTCTGAATTCTTAACTTTATCAAGTAAAAGCATGCTCTCAGTCTTCACATTATTCAACAATTCATTAGCATCAAACGGTTTCACAAGCAGATTTTTCTTATCAAGTTCAAGACATGCAATTTTCTTTAAGCCTAAATCAACACTCATAGCATCCTTTACAGCAACTTTGCAAAGTTTATTATAGGCTTCTTGCAAATCTGCATCCTTAAAGAGTTCCCCATTAGAAGGGTTCTCCTCAACAGCAACACTTTCATCAACTACAACAATAGTAGTGAAAGCAATGAAGTTTCCATCCTCATCCTTACCTTTAGACCTCAAGAATGTTGGACATTCAGATTTCACATGACTGTACCCTTAACAACCAAAACATTGTTGACCCATAGAATTATTAGAAGGTTGACCTACTTTCTCTTTGGATTTTTCAGTGTTATTCACCTTAGTGGAATCATTCCTTCTAAAATTTCTAGGTTCAGCATTATTTTTACCTCTTGCTCTTCTGTTATAATTCCTAAAAAAGTTTCTAAAATTCTTGGCAAGATAAGCAATCTCTATAGTAGAGAGTTCATCATCAAATCCATTTACATCAACATCATCAGCAGATTTAAGAGCCATTGATTTGGATTTACTTGTTTTAGGTAGGTCCAACTCACAGGACAAAAGAGGTCCTACAAGTTCATCAATAGGGATGGAGTCCACATCCTTACTTTCAGTTATGGCAGTTACTTTGAGTCTAAAATTCTCAGTCAAAGATCTAAGTATCTTCTTAACAATTTTAGGTTGATCATAGATTTCACCCAAATTATAAGCAGAATTAACAATATCATTAAGCTTTACATAAAATTCATCAAAACTTTCATCATCAGACATCCTAATGTTTTCAAATCTAGTTGTTAAGTACTGCAGCTTATTGATTTTAACTGTCTTTGTGTTTTCATGCACAGTTTGGAGAATATTCCAAGTAGTATAAGCAACCTCAACATTCGAGATTCTCTTGAATCCCTCCATAGAAACAATATTAAAAATAGCATTCATGGCTTTGCTATTAAAAACGGCTGCTTCTTTCTGAGAAGTTTGCCACTCACTAACTAGAGTAGTGGGCTTCTCCCATCTGTACTCAATGGAATTCTAGACTCTCTTATCAATGGATTTCAGGAATGCTTTCATCCTTACATTCCAATAAGCATAGTTGTTCCTATCAAAGTGAGATGGGATCACAAGAGAGTGACTGTGTTCTATGACAATAGGGGTCAAGGACCAACTCTTATATCAAAGGATCTAAACATAAGAGCTAACCTGCTCTGATACCACTTGTACGTTTTTAGACCCCTTAAATAGAAACAGATTAACCTAGTTATTTAGCCAAGTGATTAACTTAGGTAAATTATGCAGATCTAGGTTAATACATATAAATCTAGGGAGGATTTAACCTAGCTATGATAACCTAGGAAAACCAAACAGGTAAATAAATATCATTAATACATATCATTAAAATAGTGTAGAAAATAAATAAAACAACGATATGATAACCCAGGAAAACCAAACCGGTAAAAAACCTAGGGAAGATTTAACCTAGCTATCTTTAAGGTAAAACGAATCTATTATGAAAGAATTGAAGTTTACACAATAACGACTTAGACCATTAATATCTTATTGTTATCTCGAGTAGGAAACTTAGTACCACGACCGTGTGATAGCTCCAAGTTCACAAACTACTTCTTTCTCAGATTCACAGCAAGTATAAGCACTCCTGCTTATGTATCTTTAAGCTCTTAATGTAGCAACTGAATGATCACCATAAACAACAACTACAACAACCTCTAAAATGTGGCTAGGGTTTGCCCTTTTATACCTAGGGCAAAACATAAAACCCTACACATCAAACAGGCTTAGGCTGAGTTGGAAAAATTCTACAGAAAAATAATCTGCACGAGCTTCGATTGATGGAGTCTAATTTTCGATCGATCGAGCCAGGCACATTTACACAATAAATCCTATAGTGCACTCAATTTCAACTGATAGGCCAAAAACGTATTGACTCCTTGTGATAGATTAATTGATTAATTAGCTAAGTTTATTAATTAATCAAATTAACATGCAAATGCGTGGTAGCACAAACAAATCACCAATAAACTAAATACAGCAGAAATTAAATTTGACACGGTGATTTGTTTACGAATGGGAAAATACTCCAAGGCAAAAACCCTACCAGGTGATTTTAAAGTCACCACTTTCAAGAATCCACTATAATCAAAACAAGCGGTTATAAGTAAAAGAATCCCAGTACCTTATACTAACCTACAGTTGAACCCTTACCCCAATACCCAATTGGACTTGTTCTGTAGTGACAATCTCTCCTTTCAATGCATGACTCCCAGTACGTGACTAACCAATTGTGCGGATCCTAGTACACGACTTCAATCACCAACTTGAGAAAAATGTTGGTTGCAAAGTTTTTCAGTTCATACATACGATGAAGATCAAGAAGATGCTTAGTTACAAAACCCTATGGTGCACAAACGCAGCAGCTTCTTCACAATAGAGATGAACTAAGGCAAACTTTGTCCCTGGTCACAATTTGCTTGAACAGACTTTGCTCAACATTTGTGCAACTTGTGTCCACTTTGACGGCCCTTAAAATAATCATTTTATATATCTAGCACTATGAGAAAAGAATGCCCAAAGACATATCCACGGATTGGAAGAAAACAGATCAGAAATTCTGTTTTTCTTAAACCTTGACAGATAGCATCTGTCGAGAAGCTGTCAAGCTGTCAAGTAGCTATCAAGCCACGGGGCTGAAATAGCTTCTTAAGCTCGATAGATGCTAGCTGTCGAGCTTTAATAACAGACACTTCTTCAGCTTATTTTTTGAACAGACTTGCATGGTTTTAACACTTGATCTTGAAACCTTGTTTCTTAAAGTATTAAAAATATCCTATATCTATCCAAATATAAGTATTTTGTCAAAGAATTAGTCAATTAGATAAACTAATAGCATATGTTCCTAACAAGTGAAACACATATGTTCTATTACCAACTTTATACATAAACATACTTTGAGCAAGTCTAAAAACAAGACTAAACGTTTTGATCATGGTTTGTCAACATTACAAAATGAAGTTCTAATGCATTTGATCCTAAAGTCTTAGAACCCAACATAATATACTCAAATTTGTAGTATCTTGAACTTATTCTTGTATTAATACCGACAAGTAGGTATAAAACACATTTGAAATTAACACTTACACATTTTCGTTGAACCTATAGAAGGAATAATTAGTAAAACCCATTGGGATAAAATGGACATCGACAAAGTTTCTTTTAGAAAAAGACATCTTAGTACCATATATAAAGCCAAACTAGACCCATCAATGTAGAATAGGGGGTAAGAAAATTTAGCAAGTCTAGTAAGCCATATATGACAATTTACGCTGAAATTTCAGTTTGCGATCAATCAATTTACATTGTCTTCAATTAAAGTAGACTGTTCTTTAATTAAAGTAGACCATAAAAAAGTATATGAGGGGACGTGGCAAAGTTTTACAAACTCAGCTGGCCATATATCATATATGGCGAAACTGAAAGCTCATGTGGGGTCCGACAATTTATAATGTCTTCAATTAAAGTCATTGCATGCAAGCGTCTATTATAGGATCTAAAGGGACCAAAACATTAAGTCAGTGCAAAATGCTAAAAATGTCTTTATTAACTTTATTAAGTTGGAATCAAGGAGAGACTTAGCACTATGACGTGTATTCTGGTTTTGCGTTTAAATGTCCTCATTTGCTGTTGCGTTTAAATTCAACTCCTTATCTCCTTCCTTGAGCTGTGGCTCCGCGGTTGTGATATCTCTTGTGATGCCTGAATTTCGTATTTAACAAAAAACTTGTTACCAAGATTGTTGAAAATTTGTCAATAATACCATACTACAAAATAATAATTTTTGCTTCAACTTTAATTAGCCCCTAAAAATTCATTGGCATCCCCCTACGGCAATAATAACCTAAACAAGTTCATACTGGATCAAAATTTGGGATGCATGCAACATAACCAAGAGCAATTGAAGTACCTATGTTAGACACTTAAAGATGTAACGTATCTTGATAGAATGGTATGGAAATTTGTATTTAATAACTATAAACTATATTCAATTCAATGTAGTGTAATATATTGGGATCAACCATAGTTGTGTAAAAGGATAGTTACATAACTAATTGGAAAGTAGCAGGTCTATGACACGTGTTTTCATAAAGCAGAGTTCACTAATAAGACATGTTGAATCAATGAAAAACAAAAACAGAGATGTGTTCATAAAGTTGAGAATTGGGAGGGACTAATAATTGTTAGATTATGAAGATTTAGGATTAAATGTTTAGAATCTCAATTTGTATATGTTTAAAGTCTCAATCAGTAATACAATTGAATAAAATTGTAACAATTATAAACAATTTTCAGTAATTAAAATATAGTAGTATCAGCAAAATAAAACTAATTAGGATATGATTACTTACCTTAGCTAGGTCACCATAAAAGAACTTATTCCTAACACCTCCTTTAAAATCTTTATATATCACCTAAACAATTTTTGGGCACCATTTATTTAATAATCAAATAATTCAAGAAAACTTATAACAATACCTGGCCAAAAAAGAGACTGCTAAAAATACTCGATAAACATCTATAGTTGTCTCACACCAAAATGTCACATAGCCATAATATTTTTCTTAATGTTCTGCCACTAATAGTTCCCTAGGGTGTGTTTGGTTGAAGTGCAAACAGGGAGGATGGAAAATAGAGAGAGGAAAATAGGGTAGAAAATGACATTTTCCACTGTTTAGTTGAGAGGGGGAGGGGGAGAGAAAAGTGATGGGGCCCATAAGTTTTCTCTCCTCTCTCTTTAAAATACGATCTCTCCAAATTGGAGAGAAAATTGGAGTGAAAAGTAAATTTTTTTTTTTTGAAAAAATTGCCCCCACATTTCTGGTTTTTTTTTTTTTTTTTTTTTTTTTAAACGTCACATTTCTGGCTCTTTCTTTTTTCCTTTTTTTTTTTTTTCTTTTGACTTTTCTACTGTGGCGTTGGGTTTTTTTTTTTTTTTTTTTTTTTTTCATGTAACGTTGGTTTTTTACTTTTTGCTTTTTTTTTTTTTTTTTTCTTTTGTTTGGTCAGGTGGGTTCTTCCTTTCTTTCTTTCTTTATTTTTTTTTTTCTCTTAATTTTTATTTTTATTATATTTTAAGAAAACACTTTTGGATGATTTCTTATGCTATTTTTTTGAAATGTCCACTTTCATCTATACACAATTTTTTTTTTTAAAGGATAATGTATTACTTTCTCTTTTATTTAAGAGGGACATGATGGTAAATTTATACAAACTTTATTTTCAACCAAACTAAAAAGTTTTCCATCCTTCTACTTTTCCACCCTCTCAACCAAACACAATTTAGGAAAACTAAAAATTTTTCTATCCTCTCACTTTTCCATTCTCTCTCTATTTTCTATCCTCCCACTTTTCCATCCTCCAAACCAAACGAATCCCTAGGGATAAGGCGTATAGGTTACATGTAGTTACATACATTGTCTTAAATCAAAGCAAACTATACAAATCCAATGTAAATATGGGGACACGGAAAATTTTAGAGCCTTCAAATCTATGTTGAGCGGGTGGTGTTGGATTGTTTCTGCAAAAATCATGGATAGATTCATGTCACTATGAGCACAAATAGAGAATGCTAAGTTTACAATATTTTCACAACAAATCTTAAGTGGTAGGTTGTTACAAATTGTTATTAGTGGACAAAAAATTAATTTTAATAATAGGTTCAAATTAGAACCAATTATAACTTATGTCTTAATATTTGTTGTGAAAATATAATGAAAATATAATGAATATAACATTTCTCACATATACACGGGAGGTAGATTTTGAAGTAATCGGAAATGATAACTCATGTCACTACAAGTCTACGACACTATCAAAAAATTGTGGTAAAGCAAATTAGATAGCCATGACAAATTCCTAGCTTAAGCAATCAGTGAGCAGATTAACATTAACAAATCACTTGACCCTTGTACCTTGCTTTAGTGGTAAAAGGGAAGAGATGAAATATAAGACATACGTCTTAAGGTTCAACTATTCATATAGCATTGAATGATTTCAGTAAATTTTGATCTGCAGAACTACTCTAAAAGGTTCAAATCCTTTTTACCACCACACAAATAGACTCCCACTCTAACTGTAAACCCCTTTTCACAACGCCAAAAATTAAACTTATAACCCATTGCCAATGTTATGAGACAAGTTGTATATTATTTGAGAAAATGAATAGAATTTTAGTCAGATTTGAGGTGACTAATCTTCTAAACATGAGAGAAAAAGACTTTTTTTTTTTTTGTTTTATGCCCGCATTAATTATAAATTATTAGCAGTAAATGCTAGTAAAAAGAAGTCATTGGAAATTAATTTTAATAGATTATACACCATTGTTAAGAAAAAGAAATGTTTAGAGCATTCACATCAGCTCGTTCATTTTACACATCCATTTTTACACTAAAATCCTACCTTTTCTATTTTACACCTTCAATTTTACAAAACACCCACATCAGTTCATCTATTTTACACATCTTTTAATTAAATAATCAATTTTCTCACCATTTTTTTATTATTTCTCTAACTACCCCATATATATATGCGCCTCTCTCTCTCTCTTTCCCCATTTCTGTTTGTTCTCTCTCTCTCTCTACCCATTTCTCCCTGAAAAACTCTCCCTCTCGATCAACCCTCCCCAACTTCGATCCACTTCGAGCTCCGATCCGCTTCGAGCTCCGAGCTCCGATCCACTCTGAGCCACGAGCTCCGATCCGCTCCGAGCCACGAGCTCCAATCCGCTCCGAGCCACGACCTCCAATCCGAGCTCCAATCCACTATCCACGAGCCACGACCTTCGATCCGACCTCCGATCCACGATCCATGACCTTCGATCCGACCTCCGATCTGCGTTTGTGTATCTTTGCTCCGATCCACACTCCGATCCCAAGACCGATCCCAACTCCGACCCACACTCCGATCCACAGACCGATCCCAGCTCCGACCCACACTCCAACCCACATGCCAATCCCAGCTCCGATCGGGCAAGAACCATCTTCGATCAAGCACCGATCTATCTCTTTGTTGTTTGTCCGTGTGGGTGTGTTTGTGTATCTCTGTGGGTTTTTTTTTTTTTTTTTTTTGAGCAAGTCTCTCTGTTGATTTGTCCATGGATGTTGATGAGGTTGTTGAGCACGGAGAAGAGAGAGAAAAAAACTAGTGAACGAAAATCAATAAAATAAGAGTATTTAAGGGAATTACCAGTGCAGAAGTGGACATTAGCACACGATGGTGGATATCGTTATGGGGCAATGACCACAAATTTGTCTGAAAGCTTCAACGGTGTTCTAAAGAGTGCTAGAAATCTACCCATAACTGCATTAGTTGAGCTTACATACTACCGTTGTGTAGCCTATTTTGCCAATTGGTATACTAAGGCACGCGCCGAAATGGCAGATTGAGCTTAGTTGAGCACTTGTAGTTGTCAAAAATGGCAGGTTTATAAGATTCTGTGCTCACATGTCATTGCCGTGTGTAAATATCAAGGCATTTCTGCAATGCAATATATCGACCGCTGCTACAGTTTGGAAGAACAAGTTGCTTGTTATGCACCTAGATTTTGCATGGTTCCAGACAGTGTACATTGGAATGAGCCTGATTTCTCGATCTTGTATCCTAATGTGAATTTGCGCCGTGCAAAAGGTCGACCAAGATCAACTCGATTTCTAAATGAAATGGATCTAGGGACAGAGCATCAACCAAGGCCATTGTGCAGCATTTGTAGGCAAGAAGGCCATAACAGAAGAAAATGTCCCACTCGAACTGTGGCTGGCTCCACTAGTGGCCGAACTGAATGACCCAACATTAGTATTCAATCTACTTCAGTGAAATGGTTGGACTGTTTTTTTTTAGGAGTTAGACCATATTGTTAGTTTGTATTATTTGATAGAACAAGTTGGTACTAATTCCATATGCTACAATGTTTTCTATCAGTGCAAGTTAGATTGGGGTGTATGTTTATTTAATTTATTTGTATGTGTGTATGTGTGTGTGTATATATATATATATATAAATTGTGTATTATAGTTTAAAGGTTCGATAACACCTTAAAATATATACTTTTTATGGAGTGCTTGGGTCCTTTACCATGTTTGAAAACTTCAAATAAAGAAAGAAATCAATGGGCCACAATCTGAAGACGAAAAATCATATTTGAGCACTAGCCAGTATTTTAGATATATCTCTCTCCTCAAAAATCCAATTGACTCAAGGCCAGATGGGCTGGAACCGTGACTTAAATATCTACAACTTTTATGTTTTGAGTTGTTTGAAATTCACAATGTTTGAAGGCCGAAATTAACTCACAAGTTGCTGCTGTAAATTTGGACGAAAATTAGATGGTGAAAGTTTTATTTTTCTTTGACACTTTTGCAAGGGTTTGGAAGAGAGGCTGTGGATTGGAAAATTATAGTAAATATATGTATGATTAGATTAATTGGGCACTAATTTCAAATACCAAATATGTGTACACATTTCTTATTTTTGCAAAGATCTTACGATTAGTAGTATAACGTGATATGTATACTATCTAGGCATAATATTTTTTGCTACAATGATGCATAAACAACGATAATACTTTAATATATTTTTAATAAACAGCCAGGTCATATTGATTAGTGATTTCCACGATGGGGTACATGAAGTTTTTGTTGCGTTCCACAACATGGAGGATGCCGATTTACTCGTTCATGATACCTTCGTGCTTGCACAGGACTTTTCCCCATACGCCTTGGCTGTGTTCTAATATCAAAATATGTTTGATAATTTCCACTTTCATCACTTTCATTATCTGATGACACCTCCATATATTCTACATCTTCTGCATCTTCCCCACTATCCTCATTTGAGGCATCTTCCTCAAAGTCTGTTACAAAGGCCTCTTCCTCAAAGTTTGGAGCACATGGCCATGTATTTGGTGGTGTGGAGAAATCACCAACATGAGGGGATGGTTGAGAAGGTCGTTCATAGCTAAACTGGTTATCTTGGCCATAATTGTATTGCCCAGAATAACATGGAGGTGGCGATGGATGATAAGAGGGAGGTGTCGAACTAGGTTGGGGATAATGGTTATAGCTAAACAAACCCTCTAATCCTTGTCCTATGGAAGTGGATAATCCAATCTGTTGATATAAAGACATACAATACTCATTGACATTAATTGGATTATACTCATTGAAGGTGGTAGGCTCATTATGGGCAAAGGTGGATGGCATAGCTTGGGTAGAGGTGGATGGTCCAGCTTGGGTAGACATGGATGGTCCAGCTTCATCATTTCTGCGTTGTCTATGCTGTCTTCCTTGCTGCCTCTGTCGTCGCCCAAAGTGAGTCACCCTTTTAGTAGGGACGGAGGAAATATCTGCTTCCATGGATAACTTCACTCGAGTAAGGCCCTCTACTATTACTAGAAGGACTTGTTGTGCAGTCAGGTCAACCCTCCCTTGGTTTGCAACAGCCGAAGTTAACATATTATTAATTTCCGTTTGTTGCCACATAAAAAGAAAAAAAATTTATTAGTGCAGTATTGAAAATGCTAAACTATCTACCTGGTACGTATGGGCAGCTGCATGGGGTGTCGTGAATAAGTGACCATATTGCTGGTACCATGTTGTGTAGTCCACATCTACATGGAAATTGTCATCCCCAACTACATTTTTAGCTCGTCAGTTCCAAAGTTGGTAGTATGGTGCATGCATCATACGCCAATCAACAGTAGACTTTCCTGTCAACTTTACACAATGCACGGATTTATCCAAATTGTCAGTAGGCCACTTTGAACATCTTTGCAACAATCCAAATTGTCGCATGACTCTCTCAGGATGGTAAAACTCAACAATTTGAAAGCATAGTAATGGCGCTGTTGTAAGCCATATATGCTTTTCTACAAGACACCATGGATGCAAATAATTATCGTATGGTGTCCAAACAACCTGCAATTCCAATTACAAAAAATATGTTATAATCGATCAAGACAATAATATAACTAGTAAATTAATCATTGATGCATTGTGACAACATAAACTACCTGATCCTTATTATGTGTGTCGTGATTGGAACAGTACGCATGTAGAACATGCGCTGGTGTGTGAGTAAACGTTTTATACGTATCCCACCTATACACAATTAATGATTGCCACTGATTTTAAAAGGGTTTGAAAATATCAAGGATAAACGCTACAGTATACAATATTGTATAAAAATAGAAAGTAAATATTATACCTGCAACCGTATGGGACGTCACCATTTAAATTTATTGGATTTATTGGAATTGGGGTCAGATATGGAAAATGCTCCCACGCCCATAATTGTAACATGAAAACAGGACCTAAAATCTCTGTGCTTTTTTTAATAGCAATAGTACACAATTCTTTATAAAGGAGAGCAAGTGTGGCACTACCCCAGCTATATTGCCTAGCTACACCAAAGTTATCTAACAGATTGAGAAAGCAGCAATATAATTTATTTTGGCTCTTATTTCCAAATAGGAAACCCAAAACCTGAAACATGTATGTCCTAGCATACTGTTGGATTGTTACAGCATTGGCACCCTCTAGTAGGTTTGAAAATGTTCTCCTTACCCATGTTATTTTAAGGCCACCATATATCAATGCATTTTCAGGTGGTGTCACTCCAAGTAAATTCTGACAAATGGGTCCCCATTCCAAATTATTTGGCCCGCACACCGCACTGCCATCAATAAGCAATCCTGTAATGATTGCTACATCTTGTAGAGTGATCGACATTTCACAATTAGGTAGGTGAAATGTATGGGTTTCAGATTGCCACCGCTCCACCAAAGAAGTAATAAGACTCCAGTCAATATCTATATGTGGCAGGCAGGTAACACGGTATAGTCTACATTGGTGTAAATATGGGGTGATACGCTCGCTTAACTGCTGGGGGGGGGGGTGCAAATGATTGGGTCGCACTCGCAAGTTGGCAACCTGAATTTTTTTTAAAATGTACAATGTTATATTACTAATGTTGAAATTATTTTCATGTAAATTGAATAATTGTAGATATTATTAGGATATTAATAAATTTTTATCTCACAATGTACATTGCCTTCCATTGCATCATTAGAGATGTGATATTGTTGTTGCCTATGTAGAGAATGATCGAATGACCCACGCTCCATTTCAAATATATCCTATGTTAAAAAAAAATATTACAATATATTTTTTCCAAGTAATAGATGTCATAACGAATAATATTAAAGTAAAATTGATTATAAAAAGATCACAATAATACAATTTATTACAATTTTTGTGGTCATATACTAATAATAACAATAAATAATATTAAATAATTTCAAAATTAACAAAACATATATGTAAATTTAATTAGAGAGTTCAGATGCTTACCACAATTGTGATACCAACTGAAAAAGTGAGAATTATAGAGTGTTACTTGCAAAAAAAGAAAAAGAAAAACACAATTAGATAATAATAAATAAACCCAAAATAACAACAATACTAAAAATGCTTCTAGTCTTTACCTTAAAAAAAATAACAACAATAATACTAATAATAATCATTATCGCTGAAGCAAAAAGTTAAAAACTTACATTAGATGAAGAGTAGTTGTGCACGTTGAAGCAAAACAAAAGAAAAACTAAACAATTGGAATAGATAAAGAGTAGAAGTGAGGAACCTTCAGACGCTCTTCCATTTTAATAGAAAAAATGAGAAGTAAGAAGACAAAAATCAATCGTCACAAAGATAATAGTGCAGTAAGAATCTCTGACGGTCTTTGAAGTTTGTTGGGAAGGATGAATGAATTATTCTTTTTCAGAGAGGTAGATAAGATTCTCTGAAGTGCACATCAATCATTTTTTTCTTCTATAACTTTCTTTCATGTACTTTTTAGAATCTATGTATTTTTTTAGAGTAAGTATCAAACACTCAGTGTACTTAAGTTTGATTCAAACAGACAGATAAAAATCAAACACTCAACGTACTTGAGTTTGACTAATAGAAAATGACAAGTATCATCTCTGCAAAAAATCTCAAAGTGTATCTTGTAATCTCAAAGTGTATCTTGCAAAGAATCTCTGCAAATCTTGCAAAGAATCTTTGCAAAAGTTTTTTTGTTTTTTTTGTTTACACCGTGCACATCAAATTTTTTTTTTCTTCCCCAATTTTGGTATTACCAGTACCGAAATTGTCTTTTTTTTTTTCTTCCCCAATTTCGGTATTGCCAGTATCGAAATTGTCTTTTTTTTTTTCTTCCCCAATTTCAGTATTGCCATTACCGAAATTCCCCATTTTTTTCTTCCTTTCTGCCTTCGGTCACTCGCGCATGGGCAGGGGTTGGGCAGACAGAATTTCGATAACAGCGTTGCCGAAATTCCAAATTTTCTCTCACCTACTTTTACTCTTTCTCTCTCCTACTTTTCTTAGAATTTTGGCAATACTGTTGCCGAAATTCATTCTCTCTCCTCACTTTCCTAAATAACTTTGAACAATGTCTATAACCATAAAAAACTTTGTTTTTTGCAATATTTAGACAAAAGACTCCTTTTAGCTTTGTTTATTTTTTATTTTTCAAATTTAACTAAATACATGCTGTCAAGTCAATTGTCAACAACTCTTTTCAAAACTTTATAGGGCTTTATTTTTTATTTAATCAATTTCTTAATGCTTTATCCGGCCACTCCTTTAGCAGTTTATTTTTAAAAATTTCATAAATAGTTGAATATTCAAATGGGCTTTGGCCTAAAACAAATTGTTAGATAGTCAAACGTAAGTGGTAACTTTAAACCCCTCAAAGATGAAAACCATAGGAAATTTCTTAGCTTAGGCAAAAGAAAAGTAGCAAATTTTGATTTCGGTAAAGACTAGGGTCAAAGAATTAAAAGATCTAGACATCTAGACCTAGTTCTACTGTTCGAGTCTTTAACGTGGTAGATGAAGTTCATTGATGGCGATATTATTATTTTTTGCCATCTTTGTATCAATCTCTTTCTTTCAAAGGCGTGATAGTTATTACAGTGAACCTACCCAACACATACTAGAGCTGGAAGTAGTAAAAAGTCATGGTTCAAATGATTTATAGTAAAAACACTCAATGTAAAGCAAAGAATTAGAACAGCTTCTAGTCTATGAGTCTATGACCTTTTGCTTAGAAACTGTTTTGATGGTGAACACAGGTTTTTTAAGGCTAGACCAGAGACTCCTAATAAGGTAGATCTTTATCTATTACTCTTATTATCAAATAAATAATAAATTCAGATAAATAATATTTAAATAAAATATATGTGGGCCACATTAAGTCCCCTAATGGAGATAATTTTTACGTAAAGGTCATCCACATTTTGTTACAGTTGAATTAAATTAATGTCACAAATTTGTACAGCTCCCATCTCCTGCATTCCAGTATGAGGGAGTATGATTCCCTTCAAAGCATCGATATTTTTTCTATTATTTTCTTAGATTTTAGTTAATTTCATAATTAAGTAAAGAATATATATAATATTGTAAAAAATGAGTAGCACTGTAGCATTGGGAAAAAACTGGAAAAAAAGAAAAGAAAAGAAAAGATAAAAAGCCTATATATATATATATATATATATATAACTGGTTTCACTATAACTCCTGTAACTATGACTTTATCAATTTTGATGAAGCAAATTAGCTAGATAGTCATGACAAATTCCTAGCTTAAGAAATTAGTGAACATGGATTCAAAAAAAGTTATCCTTGTGCCTTACTTTAGTAGCAAAAGGGAAGAAGTGAAAAATACGATATATATATCTTTACTATCTTAGGTTTAATTATTCAAAAATAATAATTGAATCATTTCAGTCAATTTTTTATTTGTAGAATTACTCAAATGGTTTCAAATCCTTTTTACCACCACACCAACAGACTCTCACACCAACTCCAAACCCCTTTTACACCTCCAAAAAGTACACCCATAATAATCATAACATTATAAAATTAGGATTAAGTTTTTCATACTTAATCATAATTTTAACCTTCTTAAAATTATGATTTGATAAAAAAAATTATTACAATATAATTTTTATAACAATATTACTTTAAAGTACCCATTTTATTTGTATAGTGGCATTAATTTAGCCAAGCTTAATTGGCTAAAAGGATAACTACAAGATTGACCGTAATTATATTTAATGCATGTATGATTGTAATCACATTTCTAAATTAAATAATAGATATTCATTGGAACAATATTTAAATTATTATATAATCATTAAATTTATTTGTAAAAAGCATAATAAAGTCACATATTGATAGAATTAATTTTTATATTTGCTAATATTTGTATTTATAAAAAGAAAAATATGTTTGAGTACAAAAATATTTTCTTGATTATGTTTATGTTTATAATCTAGGAATTCAATCCATGATATTGAGCATTTCCTTGGTCTGGTCTGTATGAACATGTGCCATTCCTTCCGTGAAATAGTACATAATTCAAAAGAACTGGGAGTCAATGCCTTGTGTCACACTACTTCATAGGGCCAAATTCGAATTTACGAAAACATTGAAATGAAAAATAGTTGATTTAAAGTTTAGAAATTAGGTAATGGAAATCCCAACTTTGACGATTGAGGATTAAGCAGAGTGTAACTTTTGAAATCTAATTACACATGAGCAATATTGCCATGATGTTGAACTAGTGCGTCTCAAAGGAATTGTGGAAAATTGGATTTGGTGATTGTTAAGCAATCTCCTTGATATTCAAGCTTGGTTACTTCGTCAACCCATCTAATGAATTATTCAAAAATCTTCAACAATGTGAATATGCACTATAGTTGACGTTAGAAGTGTGGATTGCAACACCAAAACACAATTATTTCAATAGTTCATAGGCAATGATTTCATTTCTTGTTGCTACAATGTTACTTCTCCTTACTCTACCACAAACCATAAATTTAATTCATTTGTATACTTCCGCATAGGGGATGTAGGTGAGCTTTCAATATCCATATTTTCATGCACAAAGTACACATTTTTTTCCAATAATGACAGTTAAAAGGTGTTGTAGTATCCCTAAAGCCATTTTTGTATTGATACCAACAAATTTGGGTAGAAAACACTTTCGAAATTAACAATTACACACTTAATTTCATTGAACCTATCCAACGAATAATTAGTAAAAATCATTGGGATAAAAGTACATTGTTTAAGTTTCTCTTAGGAAAAGACATTTTAACAAGATATATTAAAAGCTGAACTATACCCATCCAAGTAGTAAGACAATTTAGCAAGCCTTGTAGTACGCCATATATGAAAAAATCATGTGCATTATAAAAGTTGGCATTCATATTTTCAGAAAACAGTTGATCTATTTGAAACATAGACTTCTTCGTTGGGAACTTCAAAAGGTGTTAGGTGAGTTACAAGACTTTTAGGCTATGTTTGAAATTAACAATTAAACATTTTCATTGAACCTATAGAAGGAATAATTAGTTAAACTCATTGGAATCAAAATGTACATCATCAAAGTTTCTTTCAGAAAGAGACATCTTAGCACCACATATAAAGCTAAATTAGACCCATCAACGTGAATAGGGGGTAAGAACATTTAGCAAGTCTAGCATGCCATATTATATGACAATTTATGCTGAAATTTCAGTTTTCCAATCAATTTACATTTTCTTCAATTAGACTATAAAAACGTATATAAGGGGACATGACAAAGTATTACAAATTCATCTAGACATATATAGCGAAACTGAAAGCTCAATGTGGGGTCCGACAATTTATAAGGTCTTCAACTAAAGTCATTGCATGCAAACATCGATCCAAAACATTAAGTCATGGAAAAATGTTCAAAATGTCTTTATCAACTTTATTAAGTTGGAATCATTTTTCTCAAAAAAAAAAAAAAAAGTTGGAATCACTGGTTTAATATGAGCAGAAAGTAAATGAAATACAGATTTTTTTTCACACATCTTGTACATATTTTCAAGCACATGTACACATTTTTTCCCAGTAATCACAGTTAAAACGTGTTGTAGTATCCCTAATGTCATTCTTGTATTAATACCAACAATTTGCATAGAAAACACTTTCGAAATTAACAATTACACACTTTCATTGAAGCTATCCAACGAATAATTAGTAAAAATCATTGGGATAAAAAGTACGTTGTTTGAAACTTTGAGTTTCTCTTGGAAAAAGACATCTTAACAACTTATAACTAAACTCATTAAAGTAGATTAGGGAGTAAAACAATTTAGCAAGTCTAGTAATAAGCCATATATGCTGAAATTTAATTTTTCAAGATTCCATCAATCAATTTACATTGTCTTAAATCAAAGCAGGCTATACAAATCCAACGTAAGTAAGGGGACACAGAAAATTTTAAAATTGTCTCTAAATCAATGCATATTAGTCCATTAATTACCACAATTAAAAGGAATAAAAGAGTTTCTGTCTTTTTTAATGTGGGACAAAACATTTTTACTAATTCATTATTTTCCATATTAACTTTTATATCTTTACATTTATATGGGGTAAATTGCAAATTACACTCTTAAAGTTTGGGGGTGATTGATTTTATACCTTAAAATTTCAGAATTTGGATTTTACTTCCTAAAATTTAGAGTTGTTTGAATTTTATACCCCAAAATTCTGAAACTTTAGAGTGTAAAATCTAAACACTTCAAAACTTTAGGGAGTAAAATACAAACATTTCTAAAATATAGGGGGTGAAAACGGGTCATACTATAGGTAGGTTAATTTACTGTAATTACCCATTTTTTAATGTAAAATGCTGATGTACATGGTCATTAAATAGGTGATTTGAGGGTTAATTCAAATTGTGTATATACTTTAAAACTAATTGGTTTTTTTTTTTTTTTTTGCGCTGTGAAAAAAAAAAAAAAAAAAAAACTAATTGGGATATATCTTGGCTTGATGGGAAAAAAAAAAAAAAATCATTACAGAACGTACTGTTATTACTTCAAATTATATCTTAACTAAAAAAAAAGAAAAGGATGCATTGATAATTGATAGGCCCAGTTGTTACACTAATCTTTGTCGAATCACGATGCCTCCATCTATAGACGAAACTCTTGTGTCTTCCCTAAGGTTACCACATAGACTTGGTTATGGTTACGGTTCAAATCCAATCCAATTCCCTTCTAAATGTGTTAGGTTTTTGCTTTAGGTCCAGCCCATGCTGTTTCTCCGCTTTTTGGACTCCATTATACAATGGGTGTCCATGCATTGGTGTCGTGTGAGTTCTAGGTGATCCATTACCCAATGACCCATCCGTCATTTTTTGAATATAAATCACGTAGAATTAAAAGTTGGGCCTCAACAAAACAGTACTTGGACGAGGATTTTTTTAAAAATTTTTTTTTTAATGAAAATACTATTGCATGTATTTAAGATTATGAGAAATACACTAGTGCAAAGGATACAAGGTTCAAAGGAAAGCGTTTCATTGTTCAAATTACTCTACTCAGAATCAGTCTGCATCCAAAATAAGTAAATTAACCGATCGGAACAAGCAGTGAATAGAGAGATTAATGATCTATGTTCGTTAAAAATGTTGTTCACAATAGAAGCAATCTGGTACCTGAGGAATCTGTTGCTGTATAAGGGGGGCCATGCGCGTTGACATTATGAAACCACCCAATACATTGAGAAGAGAACTAATGAACGTGCTGTGATATTATCCAAGGACAGGAGGGACAAACCACAGTCAAAGGTAAATGGTTGGAAAACTCCAGAGGAGGGATGGGTTAAACTCAATGTGGATATTGCAGTGTCTGCAAAAGGAAACTATACGGAAGATTCGAGTGATTTGGGTACCCAAACTACTCTTAATCCTTTAAACCACCACTCCAACCGTCCAACTCCAAAACTCACTTTACACAACTAAAAATCAATTCCATAATCCATTGAAAATGTTATGAACTGAGTTGTATTTGAGAAACTAAATAGATAGAATTTTTATTTGGATTTAACGTGACTAATCTCCTGAACATGAGAGAGAGGGACTTTTTTTGTTTTAGTTCTGCTTCATTCCCTCTTCCATTCAAACTACATAAATAAGATTGAAATAATCCATCAGTTACAATTAAATTCAAATTGAAAGATAATACAATCCTCATCTGCTGCTGCACAGAAATTCAATCTGATCCAATCTATTGCAGTGTGTCATTCTTTACTCCAATTCTTCATCCTCGTGGCTCGGCAGTTGTGATATCTCTTGTGATGACATAACAGAAGCAGAGTTTACTTAAACTGCTAGATGGTTAGACATGTTGAATCAATGAAGGACAGAGACGTGTTCATAAAGTTGGAACTTATAATAGTGATAATAATACTAATTTAGTCATCAAGAAAATATAATTGAAGTATATGAAGATAATAATAATAGTCTTTTCAAAAAAAGAAGAAGATAATAATAATAGTATTAAACTATTTATAATATATCTTTGGTGGTAGAAAGGATGATAATGATTCTGATTTCAATGGACAATATAAACTATAATCATCAAATGATCTATTGAGAAATTGATTGTACTATCAAAATAACAAAGACTTTTGCGTAGAGAAACAAATTGCGGTAGAAGTGAGATTTATTTGCATAGTTGAAGAAAAAAGTTATTACCAGTTAGATTTGAAGCTGACTCTGAACTCTGGCCATATTCGCTGATATTGCCACATATAGCTTATTTTTGAAATCGTTCAAGAACCTGAATATGTGGTTTGCATTGACATATTCAGTACTAATGTGCCAACAACTCCCCAGAAACCTGCAATAAATCCAAGGGCCACACTAACATAAAATCCTATGGATATAAATTCTTTTTTCTCATCTTGCAGGCCAGCATATTCTCTGCTCCTGTTCATAGCTGCAATTAGAGCTATTTCTTCCCCCGGACATTTCTTTGGAAGCGGGGCTCCACAAAGATTTGGATTCCCCTCATATGAGGATGCATTAAAGGTATCAAATTGAGGGCTTCTTGGAATTTTTCCAGACAAATTGTTGTTTGACAAGTCTAAGACACTTAGACGATCAATATGAGAAAGGCTTGAAGGAATTCCACCGGAAAGCTGGTTCTTAGATAGATCCAAGGCATCTAATGATTGTAACATATCAATCTCTAAAGTGATTTGTCCAATTAAATGGTTTCTTGAGAGATTTAAGGAAACCAATCCAACAAGTTCCACAATTTCTCTAGGAATCTGCCCAGTTAAATTATTGCTGGAGAGATCTATGCTTTTTAATAGTCCAAGAATATTTTTATACTCACGCTCTTTTCCTTTCCACATAAAAAGCATACGATCAATATAAGAAATTTTGTATTTCAAATTGCCGAAAAATTCTAGAGAAGAATGGGCGATGGTAGCATTTGGACTATCTTTTTGAGTCAAAGTGTAAAGATTGTTGAGGCATTTTGGCATACTTCCTGAGATTTGGTTTAAAGCAAGGTCTAAAACTTGAAGATGTGCTAGATGGCAAAGATGTATAGGTATGCTTCCATTGAAGTGATTGGATCGAAGGACAAGGATAATTAAATTTGGAAAACTAGTCCCAAACCACATCGGTATCTGTCCTGTTAGAGCATTGTCTCCAAGATTAAGGAAGATCAACTCCTTGGAATTATTCAAGGAAGAAGGAAGTTCCCCACTAAAATTATTGTTGCCTAAATCCAATGTTACAAGCCCAGGTAGAAATCCCACCGAGCTTGGGATTGTCCCATGAAAATGATTGTTTGCCAAATTAAGAATTTTTAATCCTTTAAGATACATCCAACATGAGTCAGGAAACTGACCTGATAACCTGTTATTGGAGAGATCTAGAAAGTTCAAATTCCCATTTTGAACTTCACATAAGGAAAAAATTGTGCCTGAAAGCATATTCTTGGAAAGATCCAAATATGCAGATTCAAATAAAAATTTTGGAATTCTGCCACTAAGTTTGTTTGAACTCAGGTCTATAATTGGGGAAAAAGTAAAATCCAATGACAAATTTGGAATTTGGCCACTTATTTGGTTATAAGACAAATTCATATAATTTAATGTAGGAGAAAAGACCAAATTGAAATTGGAAAGGCTATCCGATATTCCAGAATTGAAAATATCAAGATAATAGTAATTTTTTTGAGTTTGAAGCCATGTTGGGAATTGAGGGCCCAATTGGCAAGACCTTAATCTTATCATGTCTAATTGGAAAGGTGGAACCCAATCAAAGCTGAAGTTGAAAATCAATGAGGTATTAGACAAGTACAAATGCTTCAATTTTGTGAGGTTTGAGAAGTGGGCATCAGAAATAACACCTTCCACTGAATTATCTTGAAGATCCAGAGAATCTAGGTTGGATTGTTTTCCCAAACTTTCAGGTATTGTCCCATTCAAATAATTTTGAGCAAGCGATAATACTCTCAATGATGGAAATGTTGCAAGATCAGGTAACGATCCCATGATTTGATTTTGATCTAAAGTCAAAACCTCTATTGAGTGGTTTGCACACCCGGTCAAGTTATGAATAAAATCAAGAAGCTGTCCGCTAAGATGGTTCCCTGATAGATACAATGTTTTCAAATTACACATACCACCAAAGGCTTTTGGTATCCCACCTTCAAACTCATTAAAACCAAGATAGAGATGTGCAAGAGAGTTTATTCTGGTAAAATCATTTGGAATTAAACCTTGAAATTGGTTATGATTGAGATAGAGTTTGACAACACTAGTATTGGAGTTGAACAACCACTCTAGTACTGAAGAAGAAGAAGTGAGATTATTATAATAGAGATGGAGGACATCAAGAGAAGTAGAAGAATTGACAAGGGGAACAGAGAAAATATTCGGAAGATTACAAGAGTACAAGTATATGGATGTCAAGTACGGTAGTTTATTCACAACATGGAGCCAATTATTGACTTTGCTTAGGTTAATGGTACTCATACGAAGGAATTCTAAAGAAGAAAGTTGAGGGAGCCACTCTATGTTTTCAGGTTTATTAAAATTATTCCAGCCAAGATCAAGGTGCTGCAAGTTGGAAAGATTCCCAAGCTGAAAAGGTATATTTCTTCCGAAATTAGCATCACAAAGGTCAAGGTGTATTAAGTTGGAGAGAGAACCAATAAATTTTGGGATTTGGCTGTAATTAAAATCATTGTTGCTCACGTCCAAATAAGTCAAATATTTCAACTCAATCAAGGAAGGATTAAGTTTACCTCGTAAAGGCCCAAAGGGAAAGGAGAATGAGACGTTGAGATTGAGCATGATGACATGGCCTGTTTGGTTGCTACACCTGACACCACTCCATTTGCAACAATCTTGATCGGAGCTCCAAGAAGAAAGACGGCCATAGTCATCAATAAGGTCTTGTTTAATCTTGAGAAGAGCTTGTCTCTCATGCTCTTTGCAGCCAAGGTGAGCATCTGCTACCCCCAAATTATTTCCAGTAGTTGGTTTCATGCATAACAAAAAAATGAGAATTAAAGTGAGGAGAAATTGGAGGGAACTTCCACCCATGATTAGGATGAATGTAGAAGATCAATAATGCACAAGATATGCTGTGTTACAAGTATGATTTTGCTTGCATTAGCATAACGAAGTAGAAAATCACAGGAAATATCTTTTATTAGACTAGTCAACATTGCTTTTTTTTTTTTTTTTTTTTTGAATGGGTAAGAATTATATCAAAAGAGAAAGTCCAGAAGCAACAAATTTTACAAAATTGTTTTACACAAGCCGATGTAATATATTTTTAATGATAGGAAAAAACAAATGATATTAGTAGTAGATTTAAATTAAAAAAAAAAAACAATCAATCCTTGTCAAGTCAGTTTATAAAAAATAATGTCATTTATTTTGCAACTCAAATTATGTCAAAAATATTGTCAATTTTTTTGTGCACTCAAAACCAAAAGATGATGCAATGCAAAGTTTAAACTCTACCAACTATAGCATTTGCATTAGCTTGTGCAAAAATTCTTATCTATTTTAGCATAATAACTTACTTTTTCTATTTTCCTTATTCACTCTTTAAAACAACTTACATCAAATTATTTATTTAAGACTACATTTTATTAAAATATTAATTTTTCTTTATTTTTTTAATTATTTATCTTTTTTCGCACACAATAATCACCACCTACTCTCTTCCTTCTCTCTTCGTTCGTCCTAATACACACAAAAAAAAAAAAAAAAAAAAAAACAACTTAATACAAAATAAATAGCATGAGTGTAAATTTACAAGGTTATTTTTAACAAATTTATAAATTTACATAATTCTATGCAAACTAATATAAATTATTTTTAAAGACAAAATTGTGTAAATTTTACACATGAATGATTATAAAGATGCTAAAACCTCTAATAAGTAAGGTTGTGCAATCCGGACTGGACCGTACGGTCCGACCAAATTAACTAGAAACCGTTCACCAAAACGGTTCTTTTAACATCAAAAATTGGCATATATGAAAAACTCAGTCAACCGCGCAAACTGCGGTTCAACCTCATGGGTTTGAAAACTATGGACGGTTGTCACGGTTCTTTCAGGTTTAGTGATTCAGAGTTGTTTTTTTTTTTTTTGGTACTTACAGCTTAGCCATTGATGAAGCTTCAACCTCGGACATTGAATTGCACCACTATTTGTTCTTATTCTTCTTTTCAGTCGCGCTCGCCCACTCTCTCTGCGTTTTTGCTGATCGCTGTTTCTTCATATTTTTCTTTCTCTGCTTTTTCTTCGTTTGTCGTTTCTGCAGTTTTCTGACTTTTCTCCCCAGTGCGTTTTTCCTTTAGACGAACTCTAGAGTCTTCTGGACTATTGACAACTTTTCTGTCACCCACTAGATGCAAGCTGTCAAACACTCTTTTTTAAATTTTATAGGATTAATTAATTTTTTAATGGTTTGGCTGACCACTCTTTTAGAGCATCCACAATGGGAGAGGCCAAATGCTAAATGCAAGCCCATTTGGCATTTAAGCCCATAAAATGCCAGCAATGGAAGAGGCCAAATGCCAAATGCCAATTTTTTTTTGGCATAATGCTACAGTACCATCTCATCTTTGAGATGGTACTGTAGCAGTATCTCAAAACTGAAAAACTATATTTTAATAACATCAGCTTCTCTCTCTCTCTCTCTCTCTCTCCCGGCTTTCTCTCCATCGCCTCTCTCTCTCTCTCTCGCCACTGTCAAGCTTCTCTCTCTATCCCCTCTCTCTCTTGATCTGGGCATGGTGGTGGGTTGGGATCGGTTGATGGTGGGTTTGGATCGGCGAGGTCTGGGTTTGGGTTCGTCGATCGGCGAGGTCTGGGTTCGGCGAGGTCTGGGTTTGGATCGGCGAGGTCTGGGTTCGTCGATCGGCGTTCGGCGTTTTGGTCTGGGTTCGGCGTTCGGCGAGGTCTGGGTTTCCGGCGTGGGTTGATCATGGTTTTGGCCGTGGGTTGATCTGGGTGAGATCGGCGTGATCAAGGTGGTCGTGGTCGTCGTCGTCTCGCTCTCTCCGTCGTCGTCTCGCTCTCTCCGTGGTCGTCGTCGTCGTCGTTGATCATGGTTTGCTATTTGTGATGGTTTGCTATTTGTGGTGGTAGATTTGTGACTGATGTGGTGGCGGTGGCGGTGGCGGTGGATTTGTGACTGGTTTTGGCCGTGGGTTGATCTGGTTTTGGCCGTGGATTTGTGACTGGTTTTGGCCGTGGGTTGATCTGGTTTTGGCCGTGGGTTGGTCTGGGTTTACTATTTTTTTTTTTTTTTTTCTCTGGTGGTGGTGGATTTGTGACTGATGTGGTGGTGATGGCGGTGGCGGTGGTGGTGATTTTTGGTGGCCGGGTGATGTTCACGGGAATAGGGGGGTGTATTGTAAATGATGTTAATTGATGATATATTATTTTATTGTATAGAAATATTATTTTAATGAGTAGGATAGGAAAATAGAAGTTGGGTTGTTGGAGGTATTGTAAAATGGGATTGTATAAGTAGTAAAGTAACTTTTTGAGATGGTATAATAGGATGAGATTTAGCATCCAGCTGTGGATGCTCTTAGCTTTGTTTATTTTTTATTTTTAAAGTTTAACTAAATACATGCTGTCAAGTCAATTGTCCACTACTCTTTTCAAAATTTTATAAGGCTTTGTTCTTTATTTGATCAAGTTTTTAATGCTTTATCCGGCCACTCGTTTAGCAGTTTATTTTAATAAATTTTATAAATAGTTGAATATTCAAATGGGCTTTAGCATAAAACAATTTATTGGATAGTCAAATGGACTTGAGCATAACTTGTAATTTAGACATAAGTCTCATAAAAAGATTAAAAGAGTAAAATATTGAGTTTTATCAAAAAAATAATTTATTTTTGCTTAAGATTTAATATTTCTTATTTGACTTAATTTCATTGAACCTATCCAACGGATAATAAGGAAAAATAATTGGGATAAAAAGTACATTGTTTAATTTTCTCTTATGAAAAGACATTTTAACAGCATATATTAAAAGCCGAACGATACCCATCAACGTAGTAAGTAAGACAATTTAGCAAGCCTATTATTAAGCCATATTTGACTATACTGGCATTTCATTCTTTCATCAATCAATTTACATTGTCTTAAAATCAAAGTAGACCATAAAAATCCAACGTAAATAAGGGGACACGGAAATTTTTTAAAATTTAGCTAAACTGAAAGTCCATTTCTCCATCTGACAATTTATAATGTTTTAAGGATTTTACTAATGTGTACCTTAAATGCACACAATTAAAGCAAAGCATAAGACGTATTACAAGTTTACATCCATGAATGTGGTCTATTGTTAATAGCTAGTTCTGAATAAAAATGACGTGTGTGTGTGTGTGTATATATATATATATATATAAAGTATATGATTTGAATACCGTAACTTTATTAAGTAAAAAGATAAAAACAATGCAGCAAAATCCTCATACCATTGTTATCTATTCTATTGCGATTAAATATGCTTTGCTTTATATATTGTTCACGTTTGATAAAAGTTAAGCTAGACGAGGAATATCCAGCTAAAAGCCATTTACTTGTGTTTCAAAAAAGTAATAAAAATTAAGGTTTTAAAAAAATATAAATAAAAGCCTATGTATATATATAACTGGTTTCACTATGACTCGTGTAACTATGACTTTATCAATTTTGATAAAGCAAATTAGCTAGATAGTCATGACAAATTCCTAGCTTAAGAAATCAGTGAGCATGGATTCAAAAAAGTTATCCTTGTGCCTTGCTTTAGTAGCAAAAGGGAAGAAGTGAAAAATACGATATACGTCTTTAATGTCTTAGGTTCAATTATTCAAAAATAATAATTGAATCATTTCAATAAATTTTTTTATTTGCAAAATTACTCAAATGGTTTCAAATCCTTTTTACCACCACACCAACAGACTCTCACACCAACTCCAAACCCCTTTTACACCGCCAAAAAGTAAACCTATAATCCATTGAATATTGTTATAAACCATAAAATTTTAGTCAGATTCAAAGGTCACTAATCCTACTGAACATGAGAGAAAGAGACTTTTTTTTGTTATAATTTTGATTGATTGCCTCTTCCATTCAATGTAGATAAATAGGATTGAAAAATCTTCTGCAATAATATTGACCCATGGGTCAGTTTTCTCAACAAAACAAAAAAGCCAACATTTTATTTAATGACTGAGAAAACCGAAAAGAGCAATAATTGTTTCCTCATACTCTGGAACACCTAAACAACCTCACGTAAATGATAGACCTACCATCACAGCATTCCAAGCATCTTTAATTTGGCTAACAAACTCATCATAACAATGGGCTCCATATGATAACACCTAAGGAAATTGAATCATAACATTATAAAATTAGGATTAACTTTTTCATACTTAATCATAATTTTAACATTCTTAAAATTATGATTTGATTAAAAAAAATGTTTATTAGAATATAATTTTTACAACAATATCACTTTAAAGTACCCATTTTATTTGTATAGTGGCATTAATTTAGCCAAGATTAATTGGCTAAAAGGATAACTACAAGATTAACCGTAATTATATTTAATGCATGTATGATTGTAATTACATTTCTAAATTAAATAATAGATATTCATTGGAACAATATTTAAATTATTATATAATGAATTAATTTATTTGTAAAAAGCATAATAAAGTCACATATTGATAGAATTAATATTTATATTTGCTAATATTTGTATTTATAAAAAGAAAAATATGTTTGAGTAGAAAAATATTTTCTTGATTATGTTTATGTTTATAATCTAGGAATTCAATCCATGTTATTGAGCATTTACTTGGTCTGGTCTGTATGAACATGTGCCATTCTTTACCTGAAATAGTACATAATTCAAAGTACTGGGAAACAATGCCTTGTGTCACGCTACTTCATAGGGCCAAATTCGAATTTACGAAAACATTGAAATGAAAAATAGTTGATTTAAAGTTTAGAAATTAGGTAATGGAAATCCCAACTTTGACAATTGAGGATTGAGCTGAGTGTAACTTTTGAAATCTAATTACATATGAGCAATATTGCCATGATGTTGAACTGGTGCGTCTAAAAGGAATTGTGGAAAATTGGATTTGGTGATTGTTAAGCAATCTCCTCGATAGTCAAGCTTGGTTACTTCGTCAACCCATCTAAGGAATTACTCTAAAATCTTCAACAATGTGAATATGCACTATAGTTGACGTTAGAAGTATGGATTGCAACACCAAAATGCAATTATTTCAGTAGTTCATGGGCAATGTTTTCATTTCTTGTTACTACAATGTTACTTCTCCTTACTCTACCACAAACCATAAATTTAATTCATTTGTATACTTCTGCATAGGGGATGTAGGTAAGCTTTCAATATCCATATTTTCATGCACAAAGTACACATTTTTTCCCAATAATCACAGTTAAAAGGTGTTGTAGTATTCCTAAAGTCATTTTTGTATTAATAACAACAAATTTGGGTAGAAAACACTTTTGAAATTAATAATTACACACTTAATTTCATTGAACCTATCCAACGAATAATTAGTAAAAATCACTGGGATAAAAAGTACATTGTTTAAGTTTCTCTAAAGAAAAGACATTTTAACACCATATATTAAAAGCTGAACTATACCCATCCATGTAGTAAGACAATTTAGCAAGCCTAGTAGTACGCCATATTTGAAAAAATCATGTGCATTGTAAAAGTCCTCATTCATATTTTCACAAAACAGTTGGACTATTTGAAACATAGACTTCTTCGTTGGGAACTTCAAAAGGCGTTAGGCAAGTTACAAGACTTTTAGGCTGTGTTTGAAATTAACAATTACACATTTTCGTTGAACTTATAGAAGGAATAATTAGTTAAACTCATTGGAATCAAAATGTACATCGTCAAAGTTTCTTTTAGAAAAGACATCTTAGCACCACATATAAAGCTAAACTAGACCCATCAACGTAGAATAGGGGGTAAGAAAATTTAGCAAGTCTAGCATGCCATATTATATGACAATTTATGCTGAAATTTCAGTTTTCCAATCAATTTACATTTTCTTCAATTAAAGTAGACTATAAAAACGTATATAAGGGGACATGACAAAGTTTTACAAATTCATCTAGATATATATAGCGAAACTGAAAGCTCAATGTGGGGTCCGATAATTTATAATGTCTTCAACTAAAGTCATTGCATGCAAACGTCTATTAGGATCCAAAACATTAATTCATGGCAAAATGTTAAAAATGTCTTTATCAACTTTATTAAGTTGGAATCATTTTTCTCAAAAAAAAAAAAAAGAAGAAAAAAAGTTGGAATTACTGGTTTAATATGTGCAGAAAGTAAATGAAATACGGATTTTTTTTCACACTTCTTGTACATATTTTCAAGCACAAGTACACATTTTTCCCCAGTAATCACAGTTAAAATGTGTTGTAGTATCCCTAATGTCATTCTTGTATTAATACCAACAATTTGCATAGAAAACACTTTCGAAATTAACAATTACACACTTTCATTGAAGCTATTTAACGAATAATGAGTAAAAATCATTGGGATAAAAAGTACATTGTTTGAAACTTTGAATTTCTCTTTGGAAAAGACATCTTAACAACTTATAACTAAACCCATTAACGTAGATTAGGAGGTAAGACAATTTAGCAACTCTAGTAATAAGCCATATATGATCATGCTGAAATTTAATTTTTCAGGATTCCATCAATCAATTTACATTGTCTTAAATCAAAGCAGACTGTACAAATTTAACGTAAGTAAGGGGACATAGAAAATTTTAAAATTGTCTCTAACTTAATGCATATTAGTCCATTAATCACCACAATTAAAATGAATAAAAGAGTTTTTGTCTTTTTTAATGTTGGACAAAATATTTTCACTAATTCCTTATTTTCTATATTAACTCTTATATCTTTACATTTATATGGGGTAAATTGCAAATTACACTTTTAAAGTTGAGGGTGATTGGATTTTATACCTTAAAATTTTAGAAATTGGATTTTACCCCATAAAATTTAGAGTTGTTTAGATTTTACACCGCAAAATTCTGAAACTTTAGGATGTAAAATCTAAACACTCCAAAACTTTGGGGGTTAAAATACAAACATTTCTAAAATATAGGGAGTAATTTCCAAATTCTGAAACACAGGTTGTAAAATCGAATCAACTCCAAATTTTAGGAGTGTAATTTGCAATTTTTCCTTTATATTGTCATTTTTATTCATCTTACTGAAATAATATTAAAAATTTCCAACAATTGATTGTTGGAGAGGTCTAGAATGCTCAAATTCCTATTATTGGTTGTACATAAGGATAAGGCTGGCTCCGAAAACATATTATTAGAAATATCCAAATGAGTCACTTTAAATAAAATTGATGGTATTTCACCTTCCAGTTTATTGGAAATCAAGTCTATTGTGAGGCGAGAGGAGAACTCCAATGACAAATTTGGTATATGGCCACTGATTCGGTTGTGGGACATATTAATATAGATTAATTGAGGAGAGAAGATCCAATATGAATTAAAAAGGGAATCTGAAATTCCAGAATTAGAAATATCAAGCCAAATGCAATTTTTTTGAGTTTGAAGCCATTTTGGGAATTGAGGGCCTAGTTGGCAAGACCATAAAGATATTTTTTTCTAATTGGAAAGGTGGAACCCAATCAGAGCTGAAGTTGAAAACCAATGAGGTATTAGATAAGTCCAAATACTTCAATTTTGTAAGCTCCAAGAAGTGGGCTTCAGAAATAAAACCTTCAAATGAATTATGACCAAGATACAATCTCTCTAGCCTGGATTGTTTTCCCAAATTGTCAAGTATTGTCCCATTCAAATGATTGTGATGAAGCCCTAATTCTCTTAATGATGGAAATGTTGTGAGGTCAGGTAGCAATCCCATGATTTGATTCCAATCTAAATTCAAAGCTTCTATTGATTGGCTTGCACAACCAGTCAAGTTATGAAAAAATTCAAGAAGTTGTCCGTTAAGATTGTTCACTGGCAGAGATAACGTGTTTAAATTACACAGACCACTGAAGGTTTTTGGTATCCCACCTTTAAACTCATTATAATCAAGAAAGAGATGTGTCAAAGACTTTAGTTTGCTAAAACCATCTGGAATTAAACCATGAAATTGATTAAATCGTAAATCAAGTTTAACAACACTGGTGTTGAAGTTGAACAACCACTGTAGTATAGAAGAAGAAGAAGCGAGACTGTTATCAGAGAGATCGAGGGAATGAAGAGAAGTAGAAGAATTAACAAGCCAAACAGAGAAAATATTTGGAAGATTACATGATTCCAAGTGCAAGGATGTCAAGTATGGTAGCTTTTTCACTACTCGGAGCCAATTATTAACTTTGCTCAAGTTAACAGAACTCATGTCAAGGTGTGTTAAAGAAGAAAGTTGAGGGAGCCATGCTAAGTTTTCAGGATTATTAAAATTATTCCAGCCAAGACCAAGATACTGCAGGCTCGAAAGGTTCCCAAGATGAAAAGGAATGTTTGTTCCCAAATTAGCAGAGTTAAGGTCAATAAAAAGCCAAAAATATTTTATAATAATACCAAACCAAAAAAAAAGCTCAAGATATTAAGCTCAAAAAAAAAAAAAAAAACCACGTGACTTGGGATGAAAGATGCCAAGTCACCTGTAGGCTGTTGTTACTCACTACTCAACAGATTTTTAAATCAATAAAAATAAATAATTTTAATTTATATAAACTAAACACCCAATCAAATTTAAAAAAAAAAAAAAAAATTCCTATCCTAAAAAAGAAATAAGAACCTCAGCAGTCAGGACCCTGTCCCAGAGCATATTGGTGAGATTGCCTTGGCCCAGAACAGCCGCCGCTAATTTGGTAACCCAGCCTAGCCAGGCTTCATTGCCTCGCCTGGCCAGTGGCCTCAAACGCAAGCCCTCAAGGTATCTCAGTTCTCTCTCTTTTTTCTTGATCTCATCTCCGCTCTCTCTCTCTCTCTCTCTCTCTCTCTCTCTCTCTCTCTCTCTCTCTTTGGAATTGACAAATCTGATTCATCATCTGATGTTCTGAACTAAGTAGTGAATAGCACATGCACAATAGTAACTAATATTGACTAGCTTCGCCTTTATCTCAGTTCTCTCTCTCACCCACCCACTATCCACAGACTAGTCTGACCGGTGACTTATTAGACTCAGCCCCTCATCTTGTGTCTTTTGTGTAATTGTTTAAGAGCATTCACATCCTCTACTTAAAAGATTTCGATTATTTTACCCAAAAAAAAAATTAAAAATAAAAACTCTTATTTTTTTTATTTTACATCGTTACTTTTACAAAATACTCACATCAATTTATCTATTATATACACGTCAACACTTCCTTCTTTAGCCTTTATCTCTATCTCTGCCTCTCTTTCTTCTCCTTTTTTATTTTTTGAGAATCTTTTCTTTCCTCTTCTTCTTTTACAATTTGAGTTTTATGCTTTTATTATAGATGATAATTTTGGATTGGGTTTGATTAAGGGCAGTGATTTTAGGCGGAGAAAGCAAAATTTTGGTATGGGTTTTTCTTCCTCTTCTTCAGCATCTTCTTCTTCCTTTCCTCTTCTTCTCCTTCTTTCTTTTTTCAACTTCAGTTTGTTTATTTATATGAATTTATATATGGGTTTGATGAGTTTGGATCTAGATTTAGAACGATTTTGATGATTTTGTGGTGTGTTCGTGATGATTTTGGGTTGGGTTCCCCGCTGAGTTTTGATTGATTTTGAGTTGGGTTTTCCAGTGGTTTGTCTTGATTTTGAGTTGGGTTTTCTAATTGCTTTTCCATTGATTTTGGGCTAATTTTCTGATGATTTTGGGTTAATTCTTTGTGCTAGGTTGCAGTGTTTGGTGGTGGCACTGGGTTTGGTGGTTGGGTGGTTATTTTGGCACGCTGGGTTGTTGTAATTGTTGGAGAAGAGAAGTAGTTTGACAGAGGAGAGAGAAAAAAAGATAAAAAAATCATTTACACATGAACATTAGCCATATATATTTACACGCTTACTGTTCATTTACATAGCCAAGTATTATTTTGCACAATTTTACACCCACTGATATGGGCGTATTTTGGTCAAAATGTGTAAAAAGAGCTATTTTTTGTATTTTGCAAGATTATCCATAGACTAATATGGATGCTCTAAGTGTAGGCAATTGTTTTTTTTTTTTTTTTTTTTTTTTTATGGGAAAGGAGTGTATGTAATTGTGTTGTGTTGTGCTTTTTTTTTTGGATAGGAGTGCATGTACTTGTGTTGATTGGCAATTGCTTCTTTAGGATAGGAGGGGAGGGGGGGGGGGGAGAGGAATGGAACTAGAATAGTGGGCGTTAAAAGTATGTGCACAAGACATTATAAAAGGCAAAAAAAAAAAAAAATTGTTAGGAAACTATTTCAAAATATGAAAATTTGAAGAAAGAAGTTGTAAAATTTTATTTATTTATTTATTTTTGTTATTATTGTCAATATATGATTTTTTTTATTAAATTGTGTAATTTATGTTTTTTAAGGACTAGTCTGAAAATGAGTTTTGAAGCTGCCACTGGCATGGCATCAAATTGCCCCATCCCAAGCACACTAATTTAAGTGGCCCACAATTATAAAAATGTTAATCACAAACCGAAGCGATGCGTATGAATAAATAATTATTTTGCATTGTAATATAATGTATAACTTTTTCTCTAAAATTTGTTGAAGATAAACTGTTCTCCTTAAAAATTAAATAGTTTCTATTCATTCCAACTTGGTTCAATTAGGTCTACAACGGTTCAATTTGGTCCACTCAGTAAAATTCAACCCCGTTCAATCCATATTAGACTAATTAGGCCTTAAATTGATTCTTTTATAGATTACTTTTTCAAGTTTAGCTCAAGGATTCATTTTTTCTCTTAGTTTTTGGATTGAAAAGTATGAAATATGAGACCCAAAAATGCAATAAAAATTATAAATATTGCATTATAGACAGACAATTTGGTCCACTCGATCAGTGTTTTACTTCTTCTTTTATCATTATTATTATTTTGGGTGGAAAGAGAGAAGGAGACAGACAAGTGGGTGGGGGATGGAACTAGAATTGTGGGCATTAAAAGTAAGTGCACAAGACATTATAAAAGACAAAAAAAAAAAAAAAAAAAAAAAAAAAACTTTGTTAGGCAACTATTTCAAAATATGAAAATTCAAAGAAAGAAGTTGCAAAATTTTATTTATTTATTTATTTTTGTTATTATTGTCAATATTTGAATTTTTCTTTTTATTAAATTGTGTAATTTATGTTTTTTAAGGATTAGCTTGAAAAGAATTTCTGAAATTGCCACTGGCATGGCATCAAATTGCCACATCCCAAGCACACTAATTTAAGTGGCCCACAATTATAAAAATTTTAAACGCAAACCCAAGCGATGCATATGAATAAATAATTATTTTGTATTGTAATATAATGTATAATTTTTTCTCTAAAATTTGTTGAAGATAAACTGTTCTCCTTAAAAATTAAACAATTTCTACTCATTCCAACTTGGTTCATTTAGGTCTACTACGGTTCAATTTGGTCCACTCAGTAAATTTCAACCCCCTTCAACCCATATTAGACTAATTAGGCCTTAAATTGATTCTTTTTATAGATTACTTTTTCAAGTTTAGCTCAAGGATTCATTTTTTCTCTTAATTTTTGGATTGAAAAGTATGAAATATGAAACCCAAAAATGCAATAAAAATTATAAATATTGCATCATAGACAGACAATTTGGTCCACTTTGTCAGTGTTTTACTTCTTCTTTTATCATTATTATTATTTTGGGTGGAAAGAGAGAAGGAGATAGACAAGTGGGTGGGGGATGGAGCTAGAATTGTGGGTGTTAAAAGTAAGTGCACAAGACATTATAAAAGACAAAAAAAAAAAAAAAAAAAAAAAAAAAAAAAAAAAATATGAAAAGAAAAGAAAACTTTGTTAGGTAACTATTTCAAAATATGAAAATTTGAAGAAAGAAGTTGTAAAACTTTATTTATTTATTTATTTTTGTTACTATTGTCAATATATGAATTTTTCTTTTTACTAAATTGTGTAATTTATGTTTTTTAAGGACTACCTTGAAAAGAATTTCTGAAATTGCCACTGGCATGGCATCAAATTGCCACATCCCAAGCAATTTTGGTCCAAATGAAATTGCCACTGGCATGGCATCAAATTGCCACATCCCAAGCACACTAATTTAAGTGGCCCATAATTATAAAAATTTTAATCGCATACCCAAGCGATGCGTATGAATAAATAATTATTTTGCATTGTAATATAATGTATAATTTTTTCTCTAAAATTTGTTTAACATAAGTTGCCTTCCTTAAAAATTAAATAGTTTCTATTCATTCCAACTTGGTTGAATTAGGTCTACTACGGTTCAATTTGGTCCACTCAGTAAATTTCAACCGCCTTCAATCCATATTAGACTAATTAGGCCTTAAATTGATTCCTTTTATAGATTACTTTTTCAAGTTTAGCTCAAGGATTCATTTTTTTTTTTAATTTTTGGATTGAAAAGTATGAAATATGAGACTCGACAATGCAATAAAAATTATAAATATTGCATTATAGACAGACAATTTGGTCCACTCAATCAGTGTTTTACTTCTTCTTTTATTATTATTATTATTATTATTATTATTATTATTATTATTATTTTGGGTGGAAAGAGAGAAGGAGACAAACAAGTGGGTGGGGGATGGAACTAGAATAGTGGGCATTAAAAGTAAGTGCACAAGACATTATAAAAGACCAAAAAAAAAAAAATTTATTTTTGTCAATAAAAAGATATTGTGGAATAAAATTAAATGCATCTTACATATATAGAAGATAAGGGACTATGTATGGCATCAAATTGCCACATCATGCACACTTATTATACTTTTATTGGCAACCAAAAGCAAACTCAATGTGACTAGTGCCAATACCTTTACACTAGTTTTTGCTGAGTAAAGCATCTGCATGCTCTTGAATAACCTTCCAAGCCCTAATCACATGTCTTTCCTCTGTCAGAGTTGCACCAATAGCACACCGTATAATGTATGCTCCATCAATCATAGTAGAAGACATGTACACATTTCCTGACCCATTGATCGACTCTAGTAGTTTCTTGTTTAGCTCATTTGCACATTCTTCTTGATTAGCCACACTGTTATCATTTGGCCATGGTAAAACCCTAAAGCAAACCAGAGCAAAGTTTCTAGGGGCCACAATTTCAAACCTATTATCATTTCTTAGAAGCTCTTCAAAAAGTTTTGCTATTTTGACATGGCTTCTTAGGAAGTTCCTGAGGTTAACCACACCATAGCTTCTTAGCACAAGCCATAGTTTCATGGCTCGGAATCTTCTGCTCAAGGTTATTTGCCAGTCTTTGTAGTCCACCACTAGTTTTGAATCTGTGGCCTTGTTTCTCAAAAACTCTGGATTAGTTGAGAGAGATTTTATCAAGGCACTTGGATCCTTCACCCAAAGGCAGCAACAATCTAGAGTTGTGAGGAACCATTTATGTGCATTCAAAGTAAACGAGTTTGTACCCTCAATCCCATCAATGAAATGACGAAACTCTGGGCAAATGCAAGCACTTCCAGCATATGCAGCATCGACATGAACCCATATGTTAAAATCTTTGGCTACTTCACATAATTGCCCTATCGGATCTATAGCATTTGTTGAGGTTGTCCCAACTGTGGCACATAGAAAGAATGGGACTAGCCCAGCTTCAACATCTGCATGAATTGCATCTCTTAGAGAGTTCGGGCATAATCCAAATGAATTTGACTTCGTAGTTTTGATGGCTCGGAAGTTCCTTGTGTGGATTCCAGCAATTAGAGCGGCCTTTTGTAGTGCACTATGTGTTTGGTCAGACCCATAGACCACCAAATTTTCCATCTTCTTACTCCCACATCGGTTTAGCATCTGATCCCTCGCCGTAGCTAGTGTACACAAAATGGCCTCACAAGTAGTCCCTTGTAATACACCTCCACCATTGCCTTTGAAAAGGAAAGACTTTGGTAGCATAAGCATTTCTCCAAGCCAATCCATGACAATACATTCTAGCTCAGTTGCAGCTGGTGATGACATCCAATTGAATCCGACTACATTAAAGCCAGTGCTTAGAATTTCACCAAGAAAACCTGCAGTGCTACCACTTGATGGAAAGTAGGCAAAGTGATGAGGACTCTGCCAATGTGTGATCCCAGGTATAATATATTTTTGCACATCTTGGAGGATGGTTTCAATTGATTCAGGATAATAGGGGGCAGATTCTGGCAAGAGTTTTTTAAGGTAACCTGGCTCAACTTGGCTTAGGACTTTGTAACTCTCTATATTTTGGTAATAATCAGCAATGAAGTCTATCAACATGTGGCCTTGCCTCCTGAATTCCTCTGGGTTTAGAGGGTTAACCATCACGTGAGAATCATTTTCAAGTTCATGATCAAGCTTGAGGCTACCCATATTGATTGTTTTGAGTAGGTGTTTTTGCAAAACTAAAAGTTGCTCTATAAAAATAAAGGAGAAAAATCTATGCAAAATCTAAGTTTGCGCTGGCTGAGTGAGATATAATCAATGGCAAGGAGGGCTTATAAAGAAGAGAGAAAAGCAATTAATTCATTTGAAAAAAAAGAAATGCTGAAGTTGCTATCATACATATTTATTGGAACCTAACTAACAACATACATACACTTGAGAACTCAGCTCTGTAATTAAATTTTTTATTGCTTTCATTATTATTCGTAACAAAAGTATTTGTATTGTTAGCAGAGTTAGCCCTAAACATTTTGGGGCCTTAGGCGAAAACTAAAATGTGGCATTTTTTATATTTATATATTAATTAAATTAATATTTATTTAATATTTTTATATTATATATAATATATTTCATTTAAAATCTATTTTTCTTGCCTTTTGAGATACAAATTGATTGATTAAATTTTTGTATTTAAGTTTTTCTAACATCTCATTTTCAATCAATAGTATAGCTAATCTATTTAATCTTTCCTGAGATATTGTCGATCTTAGATATGATTTTATTAATTTTAATTTTGAAAAACTTTTTTCTGCAAAAGTAACTATAACACATATTGTTAGTAAAATTCTATAAGTAATGCATGTATTTGGACATGAATCTAACATTTTTATATAATTTAATATGTCAATTGGATTATATCATTTCTTTTTTTACTGAAGAAGGTAGGAGTGTATCATTTTATTTGTAAAATTTCTTTTAAAACTTTTAACTCTAAAAATAAATCTAAACCATCAATGTCATAATAAACATTATGTTTGAGAAAAGATTCAAGTTTAGACAGTATTTTTGCAAACTATCATCATCTAGCTAAGAGAGAGAGAGAGAGAGAGAGAGAGAGAGAGAGAGAGAGAGAGAGAGAGAGAGAGAGAGAGAGAGAGAATGTACAAGTAAATTTTAGAGATTTGAGATTTTTGATTTGTTTTGATTTGAGATTTTTTTGTGGGTAATTTTTAGACCGGATTTGCATTTTATCCAGTTGATTTTTGATTTGTCTAGAGGTTAATGATGATTTTTTTGGGATCATTGATTTTGTCTAGACCAAAGAATTTTTTTGGGTACTGATGTTTACAAGAATATTCCAAATTTTTTGTTCTTTGGTCACAAGGATGTATCAGATTTTTTAGAGTTTCATCTTAAACTAGATTTTTTTTATTTTTTATTTTTTTTTATACTACCCCTTCTTTCTCAAAATTTTGGGGCCCCCCCTTCCACTTGGGGGCCTTAGACAATGGCCTAATTGGCCTAATGGAAGGGTTGGCCTTGATTGTTAGATTTATTGTTCGTCATCATTGATTAGTATAGTGCTTGACGGCGAGATCAGATGTGAGGTTCTTGAGCCAGTGGAGTGCTAGATGGCTAAGAGCAAAAAAGTGAGAAGAGGAAAAGTTATGTGGGAATAGTATGTATTTGTTGATGTTGGTGAAATTGTTCGGTTACAAGTTTTTGCTATTTATGTGGGAATAGTGTGTATTTGTTGACATGATTTTAGAATTGCTGGTGTGGCATATAATTAGGTGTTGAGAAGGTATAAGTAATGTAATGTTACATAATACACTGTGACGTACATCAACTAAACATTTTTGTTGTTAAAAATATTAGCTTTTGTTTGGGAAGCAAAATACTAAAAGTACTGTAAATAAAGGAAAAGTTAGTTGAAATAGTATAGTAAAATTTATGAATAGTACCAAAAAGTGCTGTGAGCTACATAAATAGTAGTAAAAATAAGTTAAATAATAAAATAAACTGACATAACATAAGCTATATAAATAGAGCTTTAGTGTGTAATCCCTTGCATATACACGAGTACATTTAAAAACTATCACAATTACATATATATGATTTATAATCTAATTGGATCTAGACCTTTTAGTTTTTACACTCAATAATTCACTTGCCACAAAAAAAAAAAAAAAAAAATGATGAGATCCATGGCATAAAATTGAACTCCAATTAAAATTCACATAGAATTTAATTTAATTTAGACTCTTTGATTTTTGACCTAATAATTCATTTGACACACAAAATTAAAAATTTGATGAAACACATGGCACAAATTAAACTCTAATTTAGAATTTAATTAAATTTTCTCTTAACTTTGACTATATATATATATATATATATATATATATATACATATAGGGTTGAGTTCAAGTTACACCTAATATAACTATAAGCAATGTTACACTATTTAATATTTTTAAATTGAATGAGAATATTGACAAATCCATCGTTAGATTACATTATTTTCGTATATTCCCCATGTTTTCAAAATTTAAGGTGATCAAAGATTAATAACTATGCCATCGATCAATTGTTAAAATTCAAGTTTTTGTAGTTTAAAATAATGTATAAAAGATTATTTTAGGGATCAAATAGTAGATAACAACTAATTGATATGAAAATTGATATGCATGTTAAGAACATATAGAACATGTAATTCAACGGTTGGATTTTCAAAATATTAATTCAATAACAAATTATTTGGTGATGTAATATTACTTAGAATTAGATCAGGTATAATTTGATTACACCACATGACATCAAGGCCCATAACTCCACCAAATATTTCACCATAAGTATTTATCACCGTTTTGTGCGTGGTATGTTGACAAAGTGATTATGCCATCTATTAATAATGAACGTGTATGCAACGATATCATGTGTGTGAATATTCATACATCCCTTTCTTGAAAACTGAGTTTGCATCGAACCACATGACATAGTTGGCATCGACATATATCTTGAAAACTATGTTCAACAATGTGGTGAACTTATTTAATTTGCATCCGCATATATCCAGGGATATCCTACCTTGAACTCCTTATTATTTTTGAGATATTTGTAAGCCTTCGAATAATTTAAGGGTCATAACCTCCAATAGGGATATCTTTGTTTTTATTTTTTATTTTTTTATGTGTGTCACCACTTTTGAATTTGATACCATGTCATGCTCATACCATACTTGTAAAGGTCTATTATTTTATTGTTTTATATGGGTTCCATCTAACTGTCTAGTAATTTGACTGTCGGGAGATATTATTAATTAGTGACCCAATAACATTTTGGTAATCATCTACTTTTCTACACATTATTAATTACAAGCCTATATTTTTTTGGTCCACTCTTCCACTCTTCCAATCATTATATTTGTAACAATTAATATGGCAGATGACAATATATATTGTTAGGTGGGATGGTCCTGAAATTGTTGACGTGATATATCGAAGAGTAATATTGGGTATATAGTATATTTGACAACATTTTTCATACTAGTTGAATTGGTAATTTGGTAAATATTCACTAATTTTCATTTAGACCCAATGTGGTCTAAAATTCACCACTTTTTTACCAATTAATAATGTCTCTACAAGTAAGAGATTGGAATATTGTTCATTTGGGCGTAACTAGGAAAGGTATACGATGATAAATTTTTATTTAATCGAATGTAATCTTTAAAAAATGGAATTCAATAATCTTTTAAATCATGAAAATTAGTTATAATTAATTATGTACTAAATTTTGCAGCAACTTTCCCTTCAATATTTAAAGACAAAGAATCCATTAGAAAATCATCTTTCCTTTTCTTTCGAAACCTAATCCTAGCTATAGGATTAAAAATTATTATTTTGTGATTATAGAGAAAATTGAAAGAGTAAACACAAGTATAACTATTCTATAAAGAAAATAGCATGGATTAGAAAATTGCAAGTCACATTTCTAATCATTATATATTGTTTAGTAAAATTTAAATAATGTTGATCAGTAAAAAATTTAGAAAATCAAAATAGAATAACTCCCTCTTTGAGTGTTAGTGATACACCATTTTTGGGACCTTTTATTATATTTTATTTTACTTTTTATATATGTATAGAATTGGGATAGGAATATTTGGTGTCCAATATTTTATAAATTAAAGATTAATAACCATATTAACAAATTCAAAGTAATTTAATAAAAAAAATAACGAGGATATATATTATACTAAATTGAGCCTTTTTTTTTTTTTTTTTTTTTTGAGGACCAAAAATTGAGCATTTCAATTCTCACATTTAGTCTATAACTAAGGGGGTACAATAGTTTATAATTAGAGATTGACAAATAGAACTTCAAAGTATGTATGAAGCACATGTGAGGAGGCTAGTATAATTTATTAAAGTGATATATTAAGGTTGAAATTAAACCACACAAAAGTTTTTTACAACTTGCTAAGATGGCAAATTGTAAAATCTTTTATGTCCCTATGCTTCTTCCTTTGTAAAAAGAAAAAGAAAGCTGTATTAAAAAAAAAAAAAGGTTAATCAATTAGGGTAACTTAGCACTACTAATGAATTAATCACTTATCACAACGACACGTCTATTTTATCTGAATTCTTCAAATATTGAGTACTTACAATTAATGAATTCCCATATCTTCATCTTAACATAACTATTTGATTGCTTCTGGGAACATCATCTACCAACTAGTGTCGGATTCTCAAAAAAAAAAAAAAACTAGTGTCACTATTTACACAAACTAGCATAATTGTAGTTTACTTGTTTTGAACTAATGTAACCGATAATATGATAATCTAGTACTTGTTCATGAGCTATTGTGTGCCTAACTGGTGGATGGTGAAGGTTACTATTGAATGCTCTCCAATATTCATGGTTGAAAAATAAAATCATCAATGGAAAAGAATGACAATATTTGGTCACCAGCATGATCTTTTATGAAAAGTAAAATCAAATTACTATCCTGTGTTCCAAGTATAATAATCAAGGTCTAGATTCTAGAACAGTGGAGATACTTTGGGCATGTCAAGAAAGAGCTAGGCAATGGCTGAAAGACTGAGATAGATGTATTTAATGCTTCTTCTTCTTCTTCTTCTTCATTTTTCTTTTCTGTTTTTTTTTTTTTTTTTTTTTTTGTATTTTGTATTTTTGTTTTTGAGATAGACAAATACATCATCATGAGCCGAATTTCAGATCTAAAAATTTTGAAATCATAATTCTCTATAGATCGATCTTGTGTTGAGCTTCCCATTTAATCTCGATAGCGCACAGCTATTTGTTGAGCTTCAATAAAAAATACTTTTCTTCACTTGTTTCTTAGATCAATCTTCACATTTTTAATACTACTACTTTATATGTATTAAACCCAACTTCGATTTACTCAATTTACAAGTAAAGTGCATTTTATCAAAGGATTAGTCAATTATATAAAAAATATGACCATAACATGAAGTAAATATTGTTCTTGAAGATTATGTATAAGTCAAAGAAAAAAAATATAAAGGTTTATAAGGAAATTATGAAGGAATTATTATATAATATGGAGGAGATTAATGAAGATTCTAGTATACATAAAGATCTTGAAGTCGTGATAAGAGAGACCATTGAGGAAGAAATTATAGAGGAAGTTGTCAACGATCTCGGTGAAATCAAGTTAGATGATTGCAATATTCAAACTCCTATTATTTTAGTGGGAGTTACTGAAACAAAGTTTATTGATTTTACTGGGGTGGAAATATTTGATTTGATTATTGACTCTTATTTGGTGAATATTGTCAATTGCATGAAGATCAAGGTACAAGAAGTTGAAGTTTCTCAATTAATGACTTTCAAGTTTGGCAAGAAGATAAGGAAGATGAAGTATTCAAAGTATTTGTTCTCTTGACATGGAAGATTTTAAATTTCAAAGATGAACACGGGGATGAGTTTCTTTTAAGTGGAGGGGTCTGAAGTAGGACAGAATATACTGAAAACTCACTTACTGATAAATCACTTGTGATAATATAGACCCCAAATACAAAAATCCACTAATTGGCCTAACTTGTACACAATCAAATATGATGCGGAATAAGTGTAGCAACCATGCACAATTAAAACAACTACTCTAAGCCATATTTAATCACAACACAACAATAATTAAAAGCAAAGAGTAAGGGATAGAGAGAAGCAAATTCTAGATAACATCGAGACATGTTATCAAAGAGGAAACTGAAAAACTTGGCAAAAAACCTCTCCACTGCCCTCCAAGTAGAAAATGATCCACAAAAAAATTAGTTGGAGTACATAAATAGCAAAAGACTTTCCAAGCAAACTCAATGTGACTAGTGCCAATACCTTTACACTAATTTTTGCTAAGTAAAGCATCTACATGCTCTTGAATAACCTTCCAAGCCCTAATCACATGTCTTTCCTCTGTCAGAGTTGCACATATAGCACACCTTATAATGTATGCTTCATCAACCATAGTAGAAGACATGTACACATTTCCTGACCCATTGATCGACTTTAGCAGCTTCTTGTTTCATTTGCACATTCTACTTAATTAGCCACATTGTTATTATTTGGCCATGGCAAAACCCTAAAGCAAACCAGAGCAAAGTTTCTAGGGGCCACAACTTCAAACCTATTATCATTTCTTAGAAGCTCTTCAAAAAGTTTTGCCATTTTGACATGGCTTCTTAGGAAGTTCCTGAGGTTAGCCACGCCATAGCTTCTTACCCCAAGCCATAGTTTCATGGCTCGGAATCTTCTGCTCAAGGTTATTTGCCGATCTTTGTAGTCCATCACTAGTTTTGAATTTGTGTCCTTGTTTGTCAAAAACTCTGGATTTGTTGAGAGAGATATTATCAAGGCACTTGGATCCTTCACCCAAAGGCAGCAACAATCTAGAATTGTAAGGAACCATTTATGTGTATTCAAAGTAAACGAGTTTGTACCCTTAATCCCATCAATGAAATGGCGAAAATCTGGGCAAATGAAAGCACTCCCAGCTTATGCAGTATTAACATGAACCCATATGTTAAAATCTTTGGCTACTTCACACAATGGCCCTATCAGATCGATAGCATTTTTTGAGGTTGTCCCAACTGTGGCACATAGAAATAATGGGACTAGCTTGGCTTCAACATCTGCATGAACTTTATCTCTTAGAGAGTTTGGGCATGACCCAAATGAATTTGACTTCATAGTTTTGATGGCTCGGAAGTTCTTTGTGTGGATTCCAGCTATTTGAGCTGCCTTTTGTAGTGCAATATGTGTTTGGTCAAACCCATAGACCACCAACATTTCCATCTTCTCACTCCCATATCAGTTTAGCATATGATCCCTCGTTGCAGCTAGTGTACACAAAATGGCTTCACAAGCAGTCCCTTGTAATACACCTCCACCATTGCCTTTGAAAAGGAAAGACTTTGGTAGCATAAGCATTTCCCCAAGCTAATATATGACAATACATTCTAGCATAGTAGCAGCAGGTGATGACATCCAATTGAGTCCAACTACATTAAAGCCAGTGCTTAAAATTTCAACAAGAAAACCTGCAGTGCTACCACTTGAAGGGAAGTAGGCAAAGTAATTAGGACTCTACAAGTGTGTAATACCAGGTATAATATACTTTTATATATCTTGGAGGATGGTTTCAATTGATTCAGGATAATAGGATGCCAATTCTGGCATGAGTTTTTTAAGGTAACCTGGCTCAACTTGGCTTAGAACTTTGTAACTCTCTATATTTTGATAGTAATCAGCAATGAAGTCTATCGTTATGTGGCATTCCCTCCTAAATTCCTTTGGGTCTAGAGATTTAACCATCATGCATGTGAGAATTGATTTCAAGTTCATGAGGCTCTTCACATTGATTGTTTTGATTGGCGCTTTGCAAAACTAAAGGACGCTCTATGATAAAGCAGAAAAATGTGTAGAACCAAAGGGTTATGCTTTGGTTGTATGAGATATAATGAATGTGTAAAGTTGTGATTTACGACTATTTTGTGTTGGCTTTAATTTTGTGCCAAATTTGATTGTAATTTTGTTCAATCATATAGCCTGTTTTTATGTGGGATTACATTGTATGGTTGTGTGTGAGAGAGTGTGTGAAGACTCAAGTTTTCAATGATGACCAAGTGGATTTCGCGAGAAGTTTCGTGAGAAGTCTTCCGGCGAAGTGAGCCATGTACAGAGCACATGACTGGAATGCAAAGAGTCATGACAGCTGGTTTTTGCGAGTAACTAGCGGGTAAGGCCTTCTCGCAGGATACCCGCGAAACTTTCTGTTTTGCTATTTTGGCATATTTGCTCCACCATGTCTTCACCCACACTATATATACCCTCATTACCCACATATTGTAATGAGTACTTTTTAGAGAGAAAACCGTGGATATTACCCTAGAGAGATAGAAATTGTTATACCATCAATCCTTTGTGGTTTTCCTCAACTTTTACCTCTCTATATCCAAATCTTTGAGAGGTTGATAACCCAAAAAATTTATCACACCCATTCTAAGTGTAAAGTAAGGTTTTGGAGCTACTGGGAAGTATTGGAAGAAGCCATTTGTTTGGTGGATGCAATCAAACTGAATTGCGTGATCCAGAGAGTTAGAGAAGACAAGGCTTCATCAAGTTAGTTGGTAGCAGGAGCTTGGAAGGCTCAAGTACATGGAGTAGACTAGGTTTGGAGGATCTTTTGTTATTTGTGTACTCCAACTTATTCTCTAGTGGATCGATTTACCGCTTAGAGGGCAGTGAAGAGGTTTTTCACCGAGCTTGTGTTTGCATCCTTCTTCCCTATTCTTTTAGCTTTTATTTTATTGTTGATATTTGATGAATATAACTTAAAATAGTTCTATTGTTTGTTCGCTCGCATATACTCTATTTCACATTTAGTTTAAGTTATAATGAAATCAACCAAGTTGTAATTTTTTAATTTGAAAGTCTAAACAGTTCTTGTGTTTTCACACATTTTCGAATTTTTTGAATGGAAAGAAGGGATTATAAAGAACAAAGAGAAGCAATTACTGTTAAGGAGAGCACTGAATCTCAAAAGATCAATTTGAAAATAGAAAATGAAGACCACAACGGCTAGTTGAAGACTAACAGTGTCTTCCTATTAAATGGAAACGATGTTGTCTTATTTTAAGTGTGATTGAAACAGTGTCGTTTAAACCCAAGAACAGAACGATGTCATTGGAATGCACCATCGTCACCTAGTCCAGAAACCTGTTCTCAACGCAGAGGATGCAAGCCTCTGTTCTTCAGTGGCAGTTACAACTCCAGCTATAACGGTCATCCAGGTTGTCACTCCTAGATTCACGGAGTAAAGATTGGGATTGGTTAGAAGTTAGTTATGGTAGTTGTATATCTGGAATGTTCCAGTTGTGTTGATCTTAAGCTATATATATACAAAGTAGGGTCAAAATGTATTATGCATTGCAATTAATGAAATTAGATTTCTTCTTTCTGAGCTTTTCTTTCTATTTCGTTTTGTTCAATTCTCTGTGATTGCTAAATCACCATTGTTAAACACTCTTCAAACTTCACTTTTCTTCAATTGCTATCATATTTATTAGAACCTGACAACATGGGACCTTAGATAGTTCCATATCAATCGATTCCGTCCACTTGACAAATCATCTCCATAATTAAAAGAATTTCTGGGTCCAGCCCGTGTGAATGCTCAATTAATGAGCATAAGAAAAGTTGTGATAACAGTAACAAGATTTGACGCACAGAGACAAAGGCAAGTTAGAGAGAGAACTTAAATAAAAAGGAAAGAGTGAAGTCTTGTGGCTTTGCGATAGATAATTAATTTGCGAGAGTAAAGAAAATTTAAGGCCATGAGACATACACAAAAAGATTTTTTATTGTATTTGATTTGATATATTTGAGAATTATCGTAATTGATTTCAAAATAGTGAAATTATTTAGAGTTTATCTCTTAATTTTTTTCTTTCAAGTTTTCTCCCTTCAAAAAGAAAGAATTTTTCATTTAAATATTTGTATTCTTATATGTAATATCTATTTTGGATTGATAATTTTTTGTGATAATATTATTTAGGATCTAACAAAATTTCCATTATTATTCATAACAAATAAATTAGTAAGATATGATTAAAATAACATTACTTCTTCTTCTCTTCTTTTGAGGGAAAAAATAACTTTACTTCTTTGAAATCACAGTGACAACTTTAATTAACATCAATTATAACACTTTATCTTAAAAAAAATGCAAAAAATATTTGTAATGATAGTTTTTTTAATATATATATATATATATATATATATATATATTATAGGAGAGAACGCAATCGCCAATTTTTTTCATAAACGCCGAAATATTAATCAGATTCAGCATTCTAGAATCATTTATTACACCACTGACGTCAAGGGCTATAAGACTACCAATTTCTCACCACAAGTATTTTACCATTCTTTGTGGGAGGTTTTTAGTGTTGAAAAGTGAATCCTTGGACAGGAGCAATATCTATTTCACTAGAAAATCTCATATACGCAAGGATATATAATCTATGTGAGATTAAAATGTGGGTCTCATAGTTGGGATATATAATCTATGTGAGACTAAGATGTGGGCCTCACAATTATGAGACCTGCATGCCGGTCTCACATAAGTTCTATAGGTCCAATGTATAAGATTTTTTTTTTTTTTTTTTATTTCACACACTCATTTACACACACTCATCACTTTTGCATAAAAATATTGGCTTTAAGTCATAATTTTAGTCATAAAAAATTGTGAAAATGCAAACTAAAAGTTCACCAACCCAACTCTTTTCATTTGCACGCATATATATATATATATATATATATAAATATATATATATATATATATAAGTCCCCTTGACACATCATTAATAATGTAAGAGCGTTAAGACCTTAGATGGTGTCATATCAGGTTAAGACCTTAGATGGTGTCATATCAGGCCACTGCACAAATCAGCTACTTGATTAATTTTTTTTGGGAGAAGGGGGCCTCATTGTTAAAAATATTTATAGAGAGAAGGGCCTCAAGCATTCCAGCGTCATTAATCACATCACAGACGTACATCAAGGGCCCTAGGCCACCAATGATCTCATCTCAACATGCTGAAATTGTTTAGTGCGACAAGGATCCACCAGCATGAGTGGTCCTCTAATCCAAACATATACAACTCATATGGGGCGGGTTGAAGGTAGGTGACATGACCACTCTAACCTAGAAATAAAATAATTATTATTATATATAAATTTTAAAAATTTTATGATTTTTTTAATCTTTACAAAATACTTGTGACAACCCTAAAATTTTTTTATGCACAACAAAATTAAACTTTGGACAAACTTTGCCAACAACTTGTTTGTAGATTAAGGTTATAACCCTACTCAATGTTTAAATTTTAAGTTTTTGTAGTCTAAAATTATACATAAAAAATATGTTTATAGATCAAATAATAAATAGCATCCAATTGACATGAAATTTCACATGTGTTTTAAGAACATAAAGAATATACAATTTACGGTTAACATGCAACTTAATTAAAAAAATTTACATGGAAATTTTTTTTTGAAAATCTAACGTAGTCATGTTAATTTGTTTAGTAAGAGTTATAACCTTAAACTACAATTATGTTTGTAGCTCAACTTTGATACACTTAAAAAATATATTAGGCCCTTAAAAACAAAAAATAAATAGTCAATTTTTTTGAACTAAAATTTTGAAAATAAAAAATGTAGCTTGCATCATTGATAACGAAACTATCATGTAACAATTTCAAAATAAAAAAACTTTTTAAAGGAAATTGTAAGATTTTATAGATTTGCATTTTTTTGGTCAATATATATATATACACACATATATGAAATTATCTTTTTAGTAGATTTTGTATAATTTAAATTTCTTAATGATCACCCTAAAAAATATTCGTAGAGCTGCCACTGAATTCATAGGTTTCAACCAATTGACTACATCCTATTTCCAATTTCTTCTCCACTCTCTAACCATCTATTTCTTTATATTGTATTTCTTCATCGGTAGACAATTAGGTTTGAAATTTAGGTCTAATAAGGCAGATGACAGTATATTGTTAGGTTGGAAGGTCATGAAATTGCTGATATGATATTTCAAATCTATAATAATTTCTCTACAAGTGGTGTTTAAGATTTTTCCAGATAAAATATATTAAATTATTGGGAGTTGGAATTTTCCATAACAACGATCATCTAGTGTTTGATGTGCTTCTAGGGGACAATTGATATAGGAACTGCTCACTGATTTCACAGGTCATGTTCCATCTATCTCCATTTAGATAAGTTCACGCACACACTCACACATGTATGTATTTTTTTTTAATGTCCTCATAAACATGTGTACATACATAAATTGAAATTGTTGAATTTTTGTGCATACTCAATTGTAAAAAAAATCATTTATTACAAAGGAGTAAAAGCATAATTTAATTAATTTAAAATTTAGTCTGCCAAAGCAGCAAAAAAATAATAGGACAAATTCTATAAACCATACAACAACATTACAATAGACCCTAGCATGAGACGCCAATAAACCAGACATTCTATTCCCACTAGCAGGGGCGTAGCCAGGAATAATTACTTAGGGGGGCCGGGTTGTAGTAGAGATATACTAAAATATAATTCAACCAATTTTCATGTGATTCAAACCACAAAAATTGAAAACTATGACGATAATTTTTCAGTCCTTTGTATGAATACTTTATGTTTCTAGGTTGATATGGACCTGTTATGAGATAAATAGGCCGAATTTCATCTTGTTCATTGATAAGGAATTCATATATTTATTTACGTGATCCTGTATCATGGTTACCCCACCCGGACCCACTCAAAAGGCAAACAACACAAAAGCCAAAAAGGCTGAGTCATAGAGTCAGTGGGTCTGGGTCAAGAATAAAGAATCCAATAACAATAAACACAAAAAGATAAAGTCAAATAAATATAAATTGCTTTACTGGCAAAAGATATCACATACACATACCTGATATTTCTATTATTCTATTTTTTATTTAGTTCAATTCTAAAGAAAAAGATAGAGAACTGAGATGAGAATGACTGAATGAAATGCCTTGAGAAATTGAGGTGAGGGTTTTAGGATTTGAGGTTGAGCGATGAAGGCTAGGTGAGGTCAGCGGCTAGTGGAGCTATAGCGTCACGGTGAGTCGAAAAGGTGTGACTGCATGATGTGAGGACTGGGAATTCAGGCAGCATGAACTGAGGTTGTCAAGCAGAGCGCAAAGGCGTGATTGCATGAAGACTAGGAACTTAGGCAGAAGTGTGAGGTGATTTTTGTTTGATTAGGATTAGGGATTTCAGATTTGGAGTTGGGCTGGCTGGAAGTGCCTTTAGCTTAGAGGAGAAGAATTTTGTATGATTAAGGATTTTGGGCTAGCCAGTTGGGCTGAATGTGGAAATTTTTTTTTGTTTTATTTGAAGTTGTATTGGATTGATTGTTGAAAATAATTTGGGGGGGGCCAGATTTAATTCTTGGAGGGGCCTATGTCTTTTTTTTATATACTCAAAGGAAAATTTAAAAATTTTGGGGGGGCCAAGGAGCTAAGTAGCTACGCCCCTACCCACTAGTAGCAACAAAACTGAACCGTGCCCAAGTACAACAATTTGTCAACAACTTGAGTTCATCTATCAAATGACCAAAAGATGTGGCATGGCATCAAATTGCCACATCCTAAGCACAATAGTTTAAGTGGCCCACAATTATAAAAATGTTAATCGCAAACCAAAGCGATGCGTAAGAATAAATAATTATTTTGTATTGTAATATAATGTATAATTTTTTCTCGGAAATTTGTTGAAGATAAATTGTTCTCCTTAAAAATTAAACAGTTTCTATTCATTCCAACTTAGTTCAATTAGGTCTACTATGGTTCAATTTGGTCTACTCAGTAAATTTCAATCCCCTTCAATCCATATTAGACTAATTAGGTCTTAAATTGATTCTTTTTATAGATTACTTTTTCAAGTTTAGCTCAAGGATTCATTTTTTTCCTAAATTTTTGGATTGAAAAGTATGAAATATGAGACCCGAAAATGCAATAAAAATTATAAATATTGCATTATAGACAGACAATGTGGTCCACTCAGTCAGTGTTTAACTTCTTCTTTTATCATTATTATTATTTTGGGAGGAAAGAGAGAAGGAGACAGACAAGTGTTTTACTTCTTCTTTTATCATTATTATATTTTTTAGGTGGAAAGAGAGATGAAGACAGACAAACAAACCTATAGACATCGAGAAATCGTCTTTGCCAAAGCTTCTCATTCTATTTAGGCCAGTTTTAAATAAAATTTTTATCAAACGATAGCCACATAATAACGAATTATTTTTGTCAATAAAAAGACATATTGTGGAATAAAATTAAAAGCATCTTACATATATAGAAGATAAGGGACTGTGTATGGCATCAAAATCAAATTGCCACATCATGCACACTTATTTTACTTTTGTTGGCAACCAAAAGCAAACTCAATGTGACTAGTGCCAATACCTTTACACTAGTTTTTGCTGAGTAAAGCATCCTCATGCTCTTGAATCACCTTCCAAGCCCTAATCACATGTCTTTCCTCTGTCAGAGTTGCACCAATAGCACACCGTATAATGTATGCTCCATCAATCATAGTAGAAGACATGTACACATTTCCTGACCCATTGATCGACTCTAGCAGTTTCTTGTTTAGCTCATTTGCACATTCTACTTGATTAGCCACACTGTTATCTAGCAGCTTTTTTTTTTTTTTTTTTTTGGTTATTGTTGTTAATATATGAATTTCTCTTTTTATTAAATTGTGTAATTTATGCTTCTTAAGGATTATCTTGAAAAAGATTTCTGGAGCGGCCATTGGCATCTAATTGCCACATCCCATGCACACTAATGTAAGTGGCCCACAATTATATTAATGCTAATCGCAAACACAAGCGATATAAGGGAATAAATAATTATTTTGTATTGTAATATAATTTATAATTTTTTTTTTAAAATTTGTTAAAGATAAACTTTTCTCCCTTAAATATTAAATAGTTTCTATTTATTACAATTTCGTCCAATTAGGTCTACTTTGGTTCAATTTGGTGCATTAGGTCAATTTCAATCCCCTTCAGTCCATTTAAGACTAATTGAGCCTTAAATTGATTCTTTTTGTAGACTGTTTATATATAAACAGCATCTTAATTTATTGAATGATTTCATTCTGTCCATATATATTTATCTATCATCTCATTGTGCACTATTTAAAGCCTAATAGTCCAACCACCCAATTGTGACATCTTAGAATATCCATATAACATAAAGATAAGGGAATTACTGAATTTTGTTGGAAAAATCCCTGTCATAATTCTACTATACTGTTTATACTTTTGTTTTTCTTTTATAGTTGGTGGAACTCTGGCTACTCTATAGAGTTGTGGCTATCTTGAAAGGTCATTTTCCTTCCCACTATTTCCGCCTCTTGTCTCTTGATGAAAATTGGGCAAATTTAAGAACATAGGGCTTCTACAACTATCCATTCATATATTTTGGTATTAGGAGTGTGCTGGAACAAAATGAAAACAGATAAGGCAACGCTATTGTATGTTGAATCATATGTCCTTTTGACAACGCTCCTGATAGCCTTTCTTACAGTCTTCGGATCATGGAGGCGTCGAAGCCACAGTTTGAAGCTCAAATATTCGATATGGGCATCTTATCTTTTGTCTACGTACCTGATAAACTACACCATGGGCCTGATGAAGTCAGCAACATTCCGTAATGAATTGTTTTCTGTTTGGGCGACGTTTTTGATTATTTTTCTTGGAAGCGCTGATTGCATCTCTGCCTACAGCCTTGAAGACAGTGAGAATCGGAAGAGATATAACTTGGAACTTTTTGTCCTGTATTTTTGGCTGGGCTGGCTGATAGCTGTGCATACTCACAAACCCAAATTTATGATTCCACTCTATCTCCTCTATTTCTTGTCTTTGAGAAGGACAGGAGGCAGAGCCAAAGCTTTGGAGTCAGCAAGCAAATCATATGGTTTGGTGAGAAACACCAAAGTGGTTGCAGACTTCATGGAAGATGAGAGCAACAAAGGAGGCGATGAAGCAGATCCTACTTGCATGAAAGGCTACAAGTATTTGGTAAAAGGCGAAAAGAAGGCAAAGGTGAAAGTTAAAGCACCACACTACCATATGCAGTTTGAGACGACAGATGATCATAAAGTCATTACCATTGATATGATCTGGCAATGCAAAGGGAGACTCTTAAGCTCCACCGGAGATCCAGACGGGCGACTCAAAGATATCTGCCTTTCCTATGCATTGTATAGGCTTCTCTGTCGTAGATTTGCAAAATATTCCTTCCCTGAAAGCTCCCACCCTAAGACATGGAATTTTGTTCGATATGGGCTTCTTTCCAAAGAAGGTGATCATGAGAGAGCATTCAGAGTCATTGAGCTGGAGCTCGGATTTCTTTATGATCTCTTTTACACAAAATATCCCGTCTTATTTGCCAAGGGACTTCCATTATTAAGAAATTTTGAGTTCATTATTGTCATAATTGGTTGTTGGGTTGTGGTTCCCACTCTAACCGACTATGAAAGAAGCAGAGGTTCTGATGATGTTCACCTCATAACAGCAAGTGGACGTAACCTTGATGCCCTTCTCACAGGAGTAGTTTTAGTCGCTATACTTTTCATGGAAATTGTGCAATTTTTTGCTGTCAACTTCTCCGATTGGGCTAAGGTACAGTGGCTTTGCTATTATGTTAAAAAACCCTTGTGGCATAATAAATGCATGGAGATGATCATACGAGCTATATGTCATAGGAAATTGTTAAAACCTTGGGATAGAAAACTTGCCCAATATTCTCTTCTTGAATCTTTTAGTCATAACCCTTCCATATTGCTCTACAATCGTTGGACTTCTCCTTATATAGATAAGCCGAGAAATGGTCTAAAACAAAGTGCTCACGTCAAATTGCCGATGGGAGTGAAGAAAGCAATTATTTACTCTCTAAAGACCAATGGGCAGCGATTGACAAATGGGGTAGCTTCTCTGAAGAGAAACGAGGTTGAGAATGAATTCTCTTGGGCATGTGGACTTGAGACACAGATGCATGTTATCATGGTCTGGCATATTGCCACCAGTCTTTGCGAGCTCAATTTATCATCACAAGTAATTGTCACAAGGGAGGTCAACCAACAAAGGGAAAGCGAAGACTTCATTGTGGCAACTAAGTTGTCTAAATACTGTGCCTATTTGGTGGCTTTTGCTCCAAGACTTTTACCTGATCATCCGTACATTACAGAATTTATTTTTGATCAAGTAGTTGCTGAAGCAAGGGAAAAACTCAAGGGATGCAAGAAAAGTATTTGCCAAAAGATGTTTACTTTATGCAAAGATGATCGCAAGAAAAGAATTTCCAAAGAGATGTTGACTTCAGACCAAAAGGATGATGAATTAATCGAAGAGATTATTGAAAAGGGTGCTGTTCTTGCGAAGGATCTGCTACAAAAAATAGAAGACAATGGGCTGAGATGGAAAATTCTGGCTGAATTATGGGCAGAGATGATGTTGTTTGTGGCTCCCTCCGATGATGAAACTGCCCATGCAGAACACCTAGCCACGGGAGGAGAGTTTGTGACTCACTTGTGGGCATTACTCTCTCATGCTGGTATACTCAAGCGAGATTCAGCTCAAGGTGTTTGACTAATATTGCAGCTGTCCCTATGTGTTTTCTTTATGATTTTATGATATTGTGTGATCAAGCATTTCCATTCCGAGTACGTAAAATAGATAGATGTGTGCCTCATTTAAAAAAAAAAAAAAAAAAGCAGAAGATGGGTCGCTGTGGTTGTATTGTAACGCGTGTTGAATATTTGGTTTGATTAGTGTTTGATCTTCTGTTATTTCCTTCGATTTGATTTCTTTAACCTTGGCATTGCTTAACGTGTTTCAAATTCATTAGAGTATCTGTTTCCCGATTTATGTAGAGAAGATATTTTCTATTTTCCTGATTTAGAGTACATTTAAATAAACAAAGCAAATTCGAAAGTACTCTAAATCAGGAAACTAATTTTTGGTAAATTTTATATTAAATATGTGATAAAAAGCTAAAAGATAATTAAGCTTATTTTCAAAAAATAAATTTGAAGTTAAATTATTTGAATTAAAACTGACAAAAGTAAAAAGTAAAAAGATGTAGCCTAACTCACCCCTCAGTAGGTGGGTTATCAATAAGACACCAACCTCAGCCTTAGCTAGTGGGATTTTTTGACTAAATTTGGAAAAAAAAAACTACTACGAAACAAATAATGCTATACGCACAATAATTTCAATAATTCTAAATATAAACCCAATTGCATACCTAATTTCACTATTTGCTCTCTTTTTTGTGTAATTGGTGGACAATTTCTGCCCATATGAACCCACCACTCATCATTTGGAAGGTTATGAAATTTGGTGTAAGAATGGTTGTGTATGTAATATTGTTGCAATATTTTTCACAATAATTGAGATAATAAATTTTTTCTTTATTCTCATTTGCGTCTATCATTAATACCACTTTTTATCTACAAGTTAAAACTTTACTTATACAGTTGTAAAATTTTATATAACTCTGAACTTATTAAGCATGATGTGAATGCTTTTAAGTTTAGTGTGGTTGTGTCCTCGATGGGAGAACGTGCCATGCAATTGGTAGAATTTTGCCAAGTTTGCACCTTTCCTTGGCTATTACCCTAGCTTGAATCTCTTTTTATAAATAAGTCATTACTGAGCAACAAAAAAATCTAGTACCATAAAAAAAAAAGCACAATTCTTACCACAATTGTCTATAAGGGTTTATATGATAATAATAGGTAATCAATCATGGTTTGTCACATAGAATAATTATGGTAAAAATTGTGATTTTTTTATGAGGTACTAAAATTACTCTAAGAGCAAACATTTTAAATCATAATACGCTAATTAATATCGGTTACTATCACCCTTCCACCAAGTAAGTCTCAAAGAAGAACAAAATGTCAGTTGAGCTATATATAGTTCATTCGTCTGGTTATTATGTATTTGGTGATTGCAAATTAGTTATTGTATTTGATTCTCCAATGAGTAAAGAATAATAAAATATTTATATATATATATATATATATATATATATATATTTATATATAAATTACATCAACTCCCAATTTTAGTTTCATCATTAGACTATAGTATCTCTTAAAAAATTTCGGACAATTACTATTCTTTATTTTTATGCTAATTTTCTAGAACTAGAATAACGAAAACGTCGTCAATCCTCTCTAGAGGAATAAGAATGGAATTTAACTTGGTTTGGAAAACTTTTCAAGCTCTTAAAATTTTCTCATTCTACTGTGAAATGAGTGTATTAAAAATTTTACCTTATGGACATTTAAATGTTAAATATCATTGATTGGATATCTATTAGAAAATGATGTGACAAAATCTAATCAAATCTTCTATATATAAAAAGAGCCCATTCTTGTAATTATAGTGTTTTTAGTTTATTCAATTCGCCTTGTTTGCTGGCCCATTTTTTTTTTCTTTTTCTTTTTCCTTGTAATATCATCATTTGAACTTTTTTTTAAAAAAAATTTAGACATATGAAGTATAAACGGTTAGTTACTCGATTTATATATATTAAGTTAGTAACACAATAAATTGTCACAATATTTTCATAATTACTGAGATATTAATTTTTTATAGGTCAAAATAAAATACCATACTAAAACTAAATACAACTAAAGGTATTGTGAAAAAAAAAAAAAGTGATACATTACAAACAATTTTCACAACACTTTATATATCTATATATAAAAAGAGTGATTTGGAAAAGCATTTGTAGCTTTGCTACAATAGTTTTGGTTTGTTCAATTTTCATTGTTTCGTTGGCCACTTTTCTTTTTCTTTTTTTTTTTTTGTGAATAGGTAAAGCTACAGTAGATTTTGCTATATTATTTTGGTTTGTCTAATTTGTACTGTTTCACATTATAATAAAATATTAATACAACAAATTGGCAAAATATTCTCACAATTGTTGAGGTGTTAATTTTTTATAAATCGAAATAAAGTCATAAAATATCATACTGCAATCAACCACAACTAAAAATAAAGTACAACTTCTATAATATTTTTCACAACACGTTCATAACAAATTATAAGTGGTAAATTTTTATTGAATCTAATTTAAACTTACCAATGAAGCTACTTTTTTACTCACCAATAATAACTTGCAACAACCTACTACTTATGATTTGTTGTGAAAATGTCATGAACATAGCATTTCTTTTGTGAAAATGTTAAGACATCTTGTTGTCTTCACAATATTTTCAAAATTGTTGAGCTATCAATTCATTACAAGTCAAAATAAAATATAACAAAATTATGAAGGTATTATGAAAATGTTGTGTCATTCTGTTGTGTTTTTAAAAATTTTTTGTTGGGTTAGTCAACTTTATTGAGCTAAAATTTATTATTTCACAAACACTTTTCTTGGGTTGACTTTTTATATTTTTTTTTCCTTTACGTACCATTTTAAAATACTTTTCATTCCTGCTTTAACTTTAAAATCAATCAATTTTCTTGTGTTCAAGTTTATTTGAACACAAGATTATGACGGGAGAAGAAGTAAACTCCAATGTTAAGTTTGGAATTTGGCCACTTATTTGGTTGTAAGACAAATTCAGATATTTTAGTTGAGGAGAGAATATCCAATCTAAATTGGAAATGATATCCAAAATTCCAGAATTAAAAATATCAATCCAAGAATAATATTTTTGAGTTTGAAGCCATGTTGGGAATCGAGGGCCTAGTTGGCAAGACCTTAAACTTATCTCGTCTAATTGGAAAGGTGGAACCCAATCAAAGCTGAAGTTGAAAATCAATGAGGTATTAGACAAGTCCAAATGCATCAATTTTGTGAGGTTTGAGAAGTGGGCATCAGAAATAACACCTCCCAATGAATTATCTCCAAGATATAGAGTCTCTAGGTTGGATTGTTTTCCCATACTTTCAGGTTTTGTCCCATTCAAACGATTTTTTTGAAGCCTTAATTTTCTCAATGATGGAAGTGTTGTGAGATCAAGTAACGATCCCATAATTTGATTTTGATCTAAATACAAAACATCTAATAAGTGGTTTGCACACCTGGATAAGTTTTGAAAAAAAATCAAGAAGCTATCCACTAAGATAGTTCCTTGAAAGAGACAACATTTTCAAATTACACATACCACCAAAGGCTTTTGGTATCTCGCCTTCAAACTCATTGTAATCAAGAAAGAGATATGCAAGAGAGTTTATTCTACTAAAAGCATACGGAATTAAACCTAGAAATAGGTTACTAGAGAGACCAAGTTCAACAACACTAGTGTTGGGGTTGAACAACCACTATAGTACTGAAAAAGAAGAAGTGAGATTATTATCAGAGAGTTTGAGGACATCAAGAGAAGTAGAAGAATTAACAAAGGGAACAAAGAAAATATTCGGAAGATTACAAGAGTACAATAACAAGGATGTCAAGTATGGCAGTTTATTGACAACATGGAGCCAATCATTGATTTTGCTCAAGTTAATGTCACCCATGTCAAGTAATGTTAAAGAAGAAAGTGGAGCTGCCTTGGTTTGGTTTTGTTAACAAGAGTTAAGGCTGATATGGTAAAGGGTTAGTGCTGATGTGAAGCTGAATTAGAAAAAATGGCCATGTGACACTTTTTATTTGCTGGCAGAGCAGGGAGGACCACAGATGTGGTCCTCCCGGAGAAACCAATAAATCAGTGGTCCTCCCGGAGAAACCAATAATTTCTCCTGAGTTCCCCAACTTGCATCAATGATTCAAATTTCAAACCAGAGAAAACACCCATTGGCCCGCAGCACCAAAAGAAAACGTGTGGACCATTAAGTGTTACCTTTCCACTCTCCTACTTTTTGAGTGCTTCAATGATGGTAAACTATGTTAACATCTTTTCCCAAACTTTGCATCAATCAGTTATTAAAGCAACCGTGTGGACCACAAAGGCACAAAGTGTGTTCCCTTAAAGGTTGAAGCAACCTTGTCATATACTCATTCACAAATCACGCACTACTGTAGTTTTTAACTTCTATCTGTCTTTTAATTAAATTTGTGTACCCTAGATTCAAAAATCCAGATTCAAAAAAAAAAATAAATAAATAAATAATAAAACAGCTCATCAACAATCTAGAAAGACCAACCAAAGGACGTTTATAAAAAATAAAAATAAAAAGACCAACCAAAGGACCAACGTTACTTTTGTTTACAGCCACTACTTGGTTTTGGTGTGGTATAGAACAATCTGATTAGTCAATTAAAAGTTTTTTGCTTAAGTCATAGCATGCATTTGAAATTCAGTAATGCATAATGTTTTCGGAACTCAAGTTTGACAAAATTGAGTTCCAACCCAAAATCGAATTTAACAAACTTGAGGTCCAACTAGTATAGGTCTGACTTGGAATTAAAAACACACACACGTGCGCGCGCGAAACTCGAGTTTCCTAAACTCAAGTTCAAGCCCAGTAAATGAAAAATCTGACGCCATGAGCACCATGAACACAATAAACAAACCCAACAAATTCAAACCTAAAAAATCAAAACCATAAACTTCATACCAAAAAATAATCAAACCCAAGCAAGTTGAACAATCAAAGATCAAACACAACACACACCATTAGACCCAAAAACCATTCAATCCACCAACCCATCAAAGGAAAATTAATTGAACCAAACCCATCTGTTGAACCACCCATCTAACAAGAGCACCCCCCTCATCAAACAACAAATCCATTCATGGGATAATCGAAGGCAATCGCCAAACCAAGCCAAACAAAATCCCAGCAAACTCATCCTCTCCCTCGCATTCGTGACCCATCATAACACAAAAACCAAACACTCATCAACTATCGCGACCCATCAAAGCACAACAACCCAAATACCCATCGCCGTGACCCATCAACCAATTGTGGAGAGAGAATGGGTCTGTGCAAAATGGACAAAGAAAGAGGATTTGAGTTGAAAGCCACCATCATAATGGCATTGGCGATTTGTTGCTAGCAGCAGTGAAAGGCTAAGCTTGGAGCTCGCTGTTATGGAGGTCTAAACTGGGCTGAAACTTGAGTTTGCTAAACTTGAGTTCCATGTGTGTTTTTTTTTTTTAAATCCACATTAGACCTATACTAGTTGGTCCTCGAGTTTGTTAAACTCGATTTTGGGTTGGAACTCAATTTTGTCAAACTTGAGTTCCACTTTTTTTTTTTTTTTATAATCCATGATAAAAGGCTCAAGCACTATCCACTTATACCCAGCCAATATAGGCATGGTGGGCCATGGGTCAGAGGTAAGAAAATGTATGGTTTGGCGGTGGGGAGAAGGGGGAAGTCTATTCTAGGATTCTCACTCAAGTTCTTTTAGGGGAAATGTCCTACTAGGATGACATACCACCCAAAAGAGGGAAACATGAGCTAGAATCATTAGGTGTATGCCATAGGAGTTAGTAAGAGAGAATACCCAACCTTATCTGAATGGAATGCCATGGAAAGTAAGAAAGTAAAACAAAACTCCTTTTGTCTGGGAATAGAATGTGGCGCAACCAGTGCAAGGTAGTGGTGCTGGCCGAGCAACTAGCAAACCAGTGGGTGGCCTAGGAAAGACACCCACATCAGGCTAAAAGTAGTTGAGGGGTAAAACGGTAAATCTTATCACTGCAGGTAGTATAAAAAGACCTTAGTTATGCTCACTAAACAACAACGGAAAGACAAGGAAGAATAGTGGAAAACATAGAAAGAAGAGAGAAATAGAAAACAAAAAAAGAAAGAAAAACAAGAGAGTAGGAAATAAAGTGAGAAAAGCAAGAGTGTGATAAGGCATGCAACAATAGACTACTCTCTTCTCTCCCTCTCAACAACCTACTAACTAGCAAGTTAAAGGACTTGAGGATAAACCACTTAGGTCATTTCTTTCAAAGGAAGCAATCTCTATGAAAAGATTTCCTTGTGAGATTGCTCACATTAGAGATTAGTTTCCTTTTTGAACTTAAATCTGCTAAGGAACCAAGTTCAGTAGACTAATTCTCCCTTCCCTTCTTTTATCATGATCGATTAAGCATTAACATTATTCTTTTCATTGTTGCTAACTTATTTCTGCCATACTCGCATTATAGTGTTTTCCTATTGCGAAAATTGTTTAAATATTATCTATGGTTGGCAAAAAAACACTTTAGTTAGAATACCTCTTTTATTATCTTGTTATATTACGTGTCTTATAACAATTTTATGACAACATCTCTTGTTGTGTCATGTGACCAAAATCTCTATAAAGGGGTCCTAACTTGTACACAAGCTGGCTTGAGGTGAGTTTCAATTGAGCCAGTCCAAACCCACCCACTCCAGAGCTATTGGGCCATAGTACGGCAGGAACAGTCCAATCCAGAATACAAAAAGGGCCACCATACAACTCATATGCACTACACTTCTCTAGCCAAATAAAGAGAGATATTTACACATAATAATGCAAGTAAAATAAACAAACAATGTAAAGAAATGAACTTCATATATATATATGGTAAACATAAGATGGAATGGGTGTAGTTATTAAGAAAACTACCCCATCCCTACAAGCTTACCCACAAAGTTACAAGCAAAAATGGAAGATGCTTTTTTTTTTTTGGTGGGTTTCTTAGAGAGAGAGAGAGAGAGAAGAGAAAGAAACTTTTTTTTTTTCCAGAATTTCTAAGGCTTATTTCAGAATTTTTCTCACTCTTTTTCTGTTTTTCTCCCTATTTTTCTTTACAAAACTCTATCTTTTTCACTATTTTTCTCTCCCTTTCTTCACAAAAATGAGGGGGTATATATAGGGGGATGAGGGAAATTTGAGGCTTTTTTCTTCACACCTTGCTTGATTTGGAGCTATGGTTGTCAAGATATCGCGCTTGGAAGGAAGGTGACACAATGCTAAGGTTATGTTTGGTAATCGTTTTTGTTTACTATTTTCAAAAACTTGTTTTGGGGAATATAAATAAAAAACAATTTTCTTGTATTTTTGAGATAAAAAACATGTTTGGTTAGTTGAAATTAAAAAAAAAAGTTTTTTGAAGAAAAAAAATAGAAAATACTAAAATATTTTGCTATTAGGATTTGAACTCTAATGTTAACTCATTAAATAAGATAGATTCATTAAATTAAATGCATATTTTCATTGAATTTTGAAAATTAGAAACTGAAAATAGTATTTTGCATGTTTTCAATTTCCTTCACAAATTGGTTTTGAGAATAGTTTTTTTTTTTTTTTTTGTTCATTTTGGGTTGCCAAACAAGTTTTGTGGTTTCAAAAATAGAAAATTGTTTTTGGAAATAGAAAATAAGAGGAAAAAATAGTTACAAAACATACCCTAAAAATTTCTATGACGTCTTTCCATAAAAAATTTGCATCTTCTAATCCAGGGCAAATTTCATTGAGCCTTTTTCATGAGAATTAGCCAAGACCTTGTTTTTCAAGATGGTCCAGCCAAATCACTCTAATTCTTGCTCAATTTGTACAGTTTATTGCGTAAAGTCAAATAAAAAATTGCCTATTTTTTCTGAAAAAAAGTGAGAATTTTATTAGGGTTTTTGGTATTTTGGTGATGTCTTATCCTTTTTAACTCTAATTTTGCCCTGTAAGCTATCATTTTGAAGGGAAAAATATGCCTTATGAGACAATCCAAAATTCAACTTGATTGGACAGTTGGATAAAAAAGTCAACTTTTTTACCATATCCAGTTAGGGTTTTTGGCCTAAATTGCTAACAAAGGGGTTTTAAAATATTGTGACCTTTTGATCTACTATCTATTTTTACCCTTTTTGGCTTTGAAACTTGTAATTCTGAACATTTTTTAAAATGTTTTTGAATTTTGGTCTTTGTTTTGATATGTGAATTAGGGCCAAAATATGGCATCGACAGAGTTTCAACCTATAACATTTCAGTTAGCTTAATTGGTAAAATTTCTAATAGTTGAATAAGAAATATGAGATTGTAACTGTAGAGTTACTCTTAACTAAAAGATGATTACTAGCCTGATACAAAAGAAAAATGCTAGAATTATAAGCTTTTTTGCAAACTGTTATATGGTGAGTGGGTTATTAAGGAAAATGATTTGTTGCAAACTACAATGCAGCAACTCCTACAAAAATGCACACATGTTAATGCCTTAAATAGACACCTGTCCAGACTTATATTTAAATGGAAATATTTTTTGTTAAGATTGAATTTTTCACCAAATAACCAATTGACATGTGTCCATTTTGTAGAAATTGTTGCAACTTTTTTTTTTTTTTTGAGGGGGAAAATTGTTGCAACTTAATTTACAACAAATCCTTGTTGGGTTATTAAAAAGTAAAAAATTAATATAATTAATGGATTTAAACAAGAACCGATAAGAATCTATCCCTCAATCATTTGTAAAAATATAGTAAAAACTAAAAACACTCACTAGAAAAGTTGGATAATTATTGGTGCTGTATACGCATAATAAACACCACACTAGACTCCAAAAAGATTTCCTTTTCCCGAACAGTCTCTCCTATCCCATCTCTTCCCCAGTCCCCACCGCCATCTCCCTCTCGTTACGTAAAATATAACTAAACATATGCAAGTTGCCTTTAGTGGTTGTTTTTAATTTCTGTCCCAGCTTCAAAAGGACCCGTTTGATACGTGCGTTTAAAAATTAAAAATTATTATTTAAAAATATTTGTAAAAATACATGTAAGTAAAAAAAATGTATAAAAATACGTAAAATGTTGTTTAAAAACTGAAAATGTTTATTTGAAAACAACTGCCAAACACCCCTAACCTTCTCTACAGTACTTTTTTTCTTTTTTAAAGTTTCTATTACTCAAACGACGTCGTTTTAGGTTTTCTTTAAAACTAAGCATCTAAAGCCTAGCATCTCTTCCTCAATCAGCCGCCCATCCCTCTCTCCTCTCTTTTCAGCCGCCCGTCCTCTCTTTCTAGATGAGAGGCCATTGCTAGATAAGAAGACTCTCCTGTGCTACCATTCTTTTTTGCTTGGATTTAGTTCGGTTCGGGGCAAAATGTCGCCTTTACGCCCCACTTCCTCCTCTTAAACCCTTCGTTACTCCCCTAGCCCAAGCCAGCGCCATTCCAGATGGGCCTGAACTTGAGATATTCATCACCAACTCCTGATCTACTAGTTCTCAATTCATGGGCTTTGGTGTTAATTGGTTTTTTTTGGGTTTTGAAGTGGAGATTATTACTTTGGATTAGAAGCTCCATTTTTGGATTAAGCTGCTACTTTAATCATTCATTGTTCGAGGGTATAGCTTCCAGACACCCCTCTACTCTTCTATTGCTAAGCAAATATGTTGGACAGTGTGGTGGGCAGTGCTGTGACTTTCATCTTAGAGAACGTGAATCAGTTGCTCACAGATGAAGCAAAGTTGCTTGGTGGGGTGACGGATCAAGTCAGGTCACTTCAAAACGAACTGATCATGATCAACCGCAAACTTAAAAATTGTGAGGGAAAACGTGATGCTGAAGCGAAAGGCACGTTGAAGGAGGTAGCCTACGAGGCAGAGGATGCTATCGATACATTCATCATATATAAAAGCAGCAATGCACAGGAAAAGAAGTAAGGTGAGGAAGTTAATCTGTCTCTGCAACCAATTAAGCACACTTCACGATGTTGGAAAAGAGATAGAGCGCATCAAAAATGCCATCAAAGAAATTGAAGAAAATTGGAGCCGCTACTGCACAGAAGTTGAATCCGTAGCGGATGCGGAAGCGGAGGAGATACTGCACAAGCGCAGGAGAACTGTCGAGAAAGATCACGTGGTGGGCTTCCGTGAAGACACAGAAAAATTGGTTAAGCAGCCTGTTGAAGGGCATTCTCGACGTGACGTTATTTCAGTCATCGGCATCGGTGGCAAAGGTAAGATCACTCTTGGAATTTTATTGGTAAATTTTTTTAAATCTTAACCCTCTGTAAATAATTTAATGGTTAAAATTTTTTCGACAACAATCAAGTCCAAAAACATTTCGATGCTAAAAGATTATTGACAACAATCAAGTCCAAAAACATTTCGATGTGCTTGGGTGCGTTTATGTATCTCAAAAATACAAAACCCGAGATCTGTTGCTTGAAATTCTAAAGGCTGTGAAGCCAACGTCACAGTTGAAGTTAATGATCTTGAAAGACGACTTGCAGAAGGAATTATTCCAAAATTTAGAAGCTATTTATAGCTCAAATGAAGATAAATTAGAAGGCTGCTCACTATTCACACAATTGGAAGAAATGAAGGAAAAGGATGATACAGAATTCCAAGAGACGCTGTCCAAGCAGTTGGAACTTATAAAAGACCCTAAATTGCGAGATTCATTACAAATTTTGGTGGCAACAATATATGAAAGCAATTGTAAAGATTTGCAAGATTTCACTGATGATGATTTGACTCAAGGGATAATTAGATGCTTGACGGGAAGGAGGTACCTACTAGTACTGGATGACATCTGGGACAATACAGTCTGGGACGAGGTAAGTGCGGCATTTCCTGACAAGTCGAACAGAAGTAGAATATTGATCACTAGCCGCATGAAAGAAGTGGCCAATTATGCAAGTCCTCACATTCCTCCTCACGAACTCCCAGTTCTTAACAAGGAGGAAAGTTGGGAACTCTTCTCTAAGAAGGTTTTTCCAGGAGCTACATGTCCTTCAAAACTTGAAAAACTAGGGAGATAGAAATTGCGGCAAGTTGTCATGGTTTACCACTAGCTATTGTGGTATTGGGGGGTCTTTTGGCCAAGAAGGAGAAATGAAGTCATATATGGAAAAAGGTGACAGGTAACGTCACTCCATACCTTAATCAGGAAACATCAAATTGCTCAGACATACTGGCTCTAAGCTACAACTACTTACCCCGGCACTTGAAACCTTGCTTTCTATATTTTGGTATGTATCCATAAGATTTTGAGATATCTGTGAGGCAACTAATCCAACTGTGGATAGCTGAGGGATTTATACAAACTCACAGAAGAAATGTGGAGGATGTTGCTGAAGAGTACTTGGAGGATCTCATTAAGCGGAGCTTACTTCAAGTGGCAACGAGAAGGGCAGATGGTGGAGTCAAAACATGTCGTATTCATGATCTTCTACGAGACCTCTGCATAAAAGAGAGTGTCGAAGAGAAGTTTCTTGACATTTGTACAAAAGATAACGTCTCATCCATTAGCAGATCCCGCAGACTTTCCATCCAATGTGCCACCCGCCTATTCATTTCTTCAAATCCTTGTGAGCCCTCTTATACTCGTTCTTTATTTTGCTTGGGGGATGATGAAACTTTGTATGATAAAAGCAACTTGAAAAGGGTTTGTGAAATGTTTAAGTTGGTTCGGGTGGTAGATCTTGGGAATATGGCCATTCGTAGCTCGAATGCCAAGAAAATAAAAAAGCTAATCCTTGTGAGGTACCTGAGGATTCAACCTGGTGTGCTTGATGTCATGCCGGCTTCCATGTGCAGCCTCTGGAATCTGGAGACGTTGGACATGAGAAAATCTAAAATAAAGTGTTTACCTAAAGAGTTATGGAGGTTACAAAAATTGAAGCATTTGTACCTGGGTGGCCCAACATCTCTACCTAGAACAAACAAAAAAGCTTTACCGATTCTTCAAGTCTTTACTGGTATAGCTATAAATCGAGACACCGAGAGCCTCTTTGCCAAGGCCAGATTTCCTAATTGAAAAAGTTAGAATTACATTCTTCAAGAGGGGTGGAGCAAACGTTATTGTCAAACCTCCATCCCTTAACTCATCTGAAAACTTTAAAAATTTATGGACTTCTTGATCTTCCAAGTGCAGAATCATTTCCGTTGACTCTCTCCAAGATAACCTTACTGTGCATGATCATTTCTCCAAATGTCGCGACAGCGTTGGGTAGCCTTCCTAAACTTAAAATACTGAAAATAAGAGGAGTCAATCCGGTACATGTGGCCCTCAAGTGCAAGGGGAGCAGTTTTCCTCAACTGGAGGTCTTTAAAATGGAAAATTTGGAGATTATGCATTGGAACATAGAAAGAGGTGCAATGCCAAGCCTTCAACACCTGGTCATCAAAAATTGTAAGTATTTGGATACGCTCCCTGACGAACTATGGTGCTTGACTGACTTGCAAGATGTGGAAGTCTTATATCCCTCTAGAACTTTGGCATGGAAGCTTCGGCAGTTGCAAATGAAGAGTGGGTGTACGCTCGAAGTTTATCCTCCCCTGAGTGCAAGCTAATAAATGAAAGCTTCATCTGCTGCTGTGTGTCCATGGCTTCGGGGTTGAGAGGTTCCTATAGTTTCATTTGTCCATGGCTACGGGTTTCAATATGATGTATGATATACTTGTTACCCTTTTTTAGTTTCCAATTTTCAGGCCTTCACTTCCAATAATTTGTCATGTTCCGGGTATACATAACTGTTTGCACAAGTTGTTATACTATAATGCTAGTTTGGTCTGTGTTTGTGTACAAAAATGGCTTAGCAAAAGTTTGGTTTTTGTTGGGTTATAGATTGACCAAGTTAATTATCCAAGTTGATTAATTAGTTTGAATTACATGCAAATTCAGTTATGACACAATCAAATCACCAAACTAAATAGAGTATAGCGAAAAATAAGTTTGACATGACGATTTGATCACAATAAGAAAAACTTTCGCAATAAAAACGTCGCTGAGTGAATAATCTATTGATCTATACAGGAAGTTTAGTTCCAATCCCCCAATTATACTTGATCTTGTAGAAAACTTCTTCTTTGCACGAATCTCTTATATGTGATTAACTCCGCAACAACCATTTTGATTGTGTAGCTTTGTAGAGTTCTTCAATCCATGCTTAGATGAACCAGAAGTAGCTTGGTATAAAACCTCAAGTGCACAAACATCAAAGCAACAACTGTTATGCATGTTTCTCTGTCTTTATGATGACAACTATAAAATGTCTTTTATACGCTCTAGAACCATAGTACATGAATCCCTAGAAAACTAAGTCATCATGAGCTAAAAACAGAATTTATCTTTTAGTTTTCCCAAGGCTTGATAGATTGAAAGATGTCAAGCCAAATATCAAGATTCGTTTATTCTTGATAGATCGAGAGGTATCGAGACATGCAGATCAGCTTTTCTTGAGCAATTTCTTAAGTTGTCTTGGGTCTTCATTAATACCACTTGCAAATAATATTATGACAATTTTAAACTTGGACTCAATTATTAAAAAAAAGAAAAGTGTGTGATGATCTCAAATATGCCCAAACATAAAAAAAATATGACCTTTACTTTTTTAAATCTCGTGCATATATATGTTTGTTCAATTCTAATTGCAATAGACATGCAGTTGAGATTATCTGATGTCATTTGAAAGTTTATTCAGATACCATATTTAAACCTTTGGAATCTAGAAACTCTTGACATGAGAGCTCATCATGCAGATTGCTTGTCCAATCTGTATTTCTCTAGCTTAATTAGTGAAAAAGAAATGGTGAGTCTAATTGTATCTTTCATTGTTAATGCCATGTTTCCTGATTAACGAAAATTAGAATTGTTCTTGATTTTGATTTTTAAGAGAAGTAGAAATTGTCAAGCCTTCACCACTTGCGTAATTCTCAAAGTTAGGTACAGTATGAAGCTCTAGGAAATTCATTTCCTAGTTTATAACATTCCACATGGTTGTCAAAAAGTGAATCGTCTTGTGAAATGATTTTTATTTTATATTTTTGTATTGTACATCGTAAGATACACAAATATCTAATAATATTATTAAAAAATTATAAATTATATATATATATATATATATATAATGTATATTCACCATACATTTGTAATCTATTAAACTAATGACCAATTTAATCATTACTTAATAGTGGTAGATGTGACTTTTGAGAGAAGGGGAGAGAGAAGGTTGAAAGAACTAATAAAAAATAATGGGAAATCTATATATATATATATATATATATATCAGCAGCCATATCACTTACTTATAGGAGATAATTAAAGCAAAGCATAAGACGTATTACAAGTTTTCATCTATTGATGTCGCCTATTGTTAATAGCTAGTTCTAAATAAAAATGATGTATATATATATATATATATATAATTTTTGATATGAATGCTGTAACTTTATTAAGAAAAGAATAAAAATAATGCAGCAAAATTCTCATACCATTGTTATCTATTTTATTGCGATTACAGTCTTTTTCATAATAAACATGCTTTGCTTTATATATTGTTCACGTTTGATAAAAGTTAAGCTAGATGAGGAATATCCAGCTGAAAGCCATTTACTTGTGTTTCAAAAAAGTAATAAAAATTGAAGTTTAAAAAAAAAATGTAAATAAATGTTAAAAATTATGCTTATAATTTCAAGCCAGCCGACACATTAAAATGTTCTTCATAAGTGTAAACTTTGTTGGAAAACTATAAAAATCTTCCGCAGAAACTGAACTCGGTTCAAACTAAAAGGTCAAAAAGTTATAGAAGATGGTGAAGTCTTTGTCACACTACTGTATTCTTCTTTGACATGACACACTTTTCTTTACATGAGAAAGGTGACTTGGAATTTGGGAATAGTGTCAAAACAGTGCAATATATATGAACAGTGTCTAAAACGGATTAAAAAAAAAAAGGCTAAAAAAGGGCTGAAACGTGTGACGCTTCCCTATGCCAGTCTAAAACGGATTCTAAAACGTGTGATTATGAGTGACATTACTCGTTTTTTAACTGTTATAGTTTTGCTCACTTCAACAGTTATAAGTGACATTACTCGTTTTTTAACACATGAGTAAAACGATTATTATTAAGGGTCATACTAACAAGTGTCTTTTAGATATTAATTAATAATTCATTTTAAGAAAATTTTGACACCACTTTTATAAAAAATGAAAAAAGTTGTCAAAAATTTTTTTTTCTTATAAAAACATTCTTTAAATGGATTGTTAACCAATACCCTAATAACATCCGTTAACATTTTCCTTATTATTAAAAATATTTTTTGGTAGTAAACATAAGGAAATTATGTAATCATATAAAAATAGTTTTGTTCTCTACTTCTCTTCACTAAAAACACAAGGAGGTTACATAATTTGATTAATAGCACATAAACTTGGTAGTTCTAGTTGCCCCCCAAATCCCATGCAACCTTGTGGATTTTGGTTTCCTTCTTTTTCTATAATAAATGTAACAACTCAAAAAAAAATGCTAATCATATCTGCGTTATATCTCAAAAGAACTAGTCACAATTGATGCTTTTTGTAATTGTTAATAAAAGCCTAATTCAACTTAGTATATGCCCGATGTGTGACTTATCACACACCCACACACATCACACAGTCAATTAAATTGGGGCATCACAATAAATATTACTGAGATTTTGATATGTAAGATTGTGAGTAGTGAAAAAAAAAATTGTAGGTCTATGTAAAAGTGAAAGTTCATGGCCAATTATAGTTGCACATATCATTAAGATGTGACAAAAGTTATGATAAATGGTATGAATCTAGAAGGATAGCTTGTATATTATACATGCGTTTCACAAGAGATTCTAGACTTGGAAAACTTACCAATTCTTCCAAGGTAGATTGCACCCTATTCAAACTGAAAGTAAAAAGGTTGTGTCAAAGAATAACATTTTCACACTAACCTCCATCCTCCACTCCCCACTATCAACCATTCAACCACTACCACTCCACTAACATCTCCAGTTTTCAGTAGCTAACCACCACCATTGGTGGCCAATCGCCACCAGTCCCTGATCTCAATTTTTTTTCTAATCTAAAAGTTTTCTCATTTTTTATTATATGTGATTGGAAGATGAGATAATGTGAAAAAATAGTCAATAGTATGTTTTCTATAGCATTTATAAAACGTTACCAAACATTAACAAATATAGTTCGAAGTATTTTTCAGGAATGCAGCTAAGCACTTAAATATTTTTCGTCAAATTAAACACAACCTAAATAAGTTGTTTTTATTTTTCACAATGTATTCTTCTTTCATGTGTTTTTCTAGAAATTTAACAGAAGTTTTAGGACTGTTAGAATTTATGGGCCAGTTATAGACTTTATACCAAATGTGGAATTTAAGCTATAGTCCATTTAGTTTGGTTTTTGGACACAAAAGAAGGGGAATATACTGAATTGTGTCTCAAGGTTTTGGACATAAAATGCTAATTGTACATTACAAATTGTGTCTATCTTAAACTCAGAAAAATCATATGATGTCTTGACTTAACGGTAAAAAGAATAATTGCTACAGAGAATACACTATTAATTAGTTACAAATCATATTGAAACTAACATTAAAATAAAAGAAAAGCTTTGGTTATTTATTTATTTATTTATTTTTAGAGAAGAAAAAGCCTTGGTTAGCTAGTGGTGTAAGCTTCACCAATCGAATTTCAGTTCTTGCACCAATCTTTGTCGAATCACAATTACTAGGGTCACTGTTTGGTAGAGGAGTTTGAGTAATGTTATTTTTTGAAATACGTTTGGGTGAAAAAGTGTATGGAAATATGTATAATATTGTTTATAAATTGAAAATGTAAGTTTTAATCACTCTACCAAACAGGGCCTAGATATTTTTGGTTGCGGCTTAATGATCCATCTTGCCATAATAATAGGAATGGAGCCCATTCAATATTTTTTATTTTTGGAATTGGGGCCCTTAAAACCCATGAGTAACTGACTTGGGCCCTATTTGAGCAGTATTTTTTGTGGGCTTTTGGAAGATAAATAGCTACCACATAATAAATAAATAAATAAATATAGTAAAAAGAAAGAAGAAGAAAATCCCTGGAAATTTGTTCCAACAGTGTAGACACCATTGTTAAGAAAAGGAAAATGCTAAAGAAAAAGAAATGGTATGGTTCAAGTATCTGGCGGTGAAGTTTTGAAGTGGTAACTTTAAACCCCTCAAAGATGAAAATCATAGGATTTTTCTTAGCTTAGACAAAAGAAAAGTAGCAAATTTTGATTTAGGTAAAGACTGTGGTCAAAGAATTAAAAGATGTTGACATCTAGACCTAGCTAGTTCCATTGTTCGAGTCTTTGACATGGGAGAAGTATTTCATTGATGGCGATATTATTATTTCGGTATTTTTAGCCATCTTTGTATCAATCTATTTCTTTCAAAGGTGTGATAGCTATTACAGTGAAAAGTAATAAAAATTGAGGTTTAAAAAAATGTAAATGAAAGCTAAAAATTATGCTTATAATTTCAAGCCAGCCGACACGTTAACATGTATTTCATAAACGCAAACCTTGTTGGAAAACTATAAAAATCTTTCGCGGAAACTGAACTCGGTTCAAACTAAAAGGTCAAAAAGTTCCAGAAGATGGTGAAGTCTTTGTCACACTGTATTCTTCGTCAGGGGCGGAATTAGAACTTTGGTTAGGGGGGTGGTTTTGCTGTTGATCATGTGCAGTGATTTTAATGGCCTGTTTGGAAGTTTAGAGAGGGAGGAGAGTAAAGGGGAGTAGAGGAGAGGAGAGTAGTGGGAAGGAGAGTAGAAGGGAATAATTATCCTCTACCTTGTTTGGATGTTTTTAAAATTAAGTAAGGGGGAGGAGAGTAATTAGTCTTTTCATTTGTAATTTTGTTAATATAGTAAGGACAAATTTGGTAATTCATTTGCTCAAGCATTTTTATCCTCCACTCTCCCTCCAAATCTCTCCAATTTGGGGGAATTAAAAATAAGGGGTTGGAGGGAGTTGAAACCCCTCTAAACCTCTCCAAACTCCTCCATCTCCTTCCTTAAAAAACTTCCAAACAAAGGTTTTAAATTACTCTCCCTCCTTCTACTCTACTCCCTCTCCATTTTTAAACATCCAAACAAGCCATAACTTTTGATTCTGGTCCTTAGCTTTTGAGATTTTCTTTTAGGTAAGAACAAAATTATTTTTGTTTAGATTTTTTTTTAAAGGGTAAGATTATTTATTTTGGATAAAATTAGTTAATTGAGCTTAATTTTGTTTTTAGTTTTACTCGTAATTTTTGTTGTTGAGCTTTTTTTTTTTTTTTTTTGGCTTGTATATTTTGTTTTAGATTTTAGATCTATAAATTCTTTTATGGTCACTAAAATGAGGAAAATGCTAGAAGTTTTTTATAAATTACTTATGTAATAAATGGTTATTGGTAAGTAAAAAAATGATATGAGTGGTGTGCCCATATGCGAACCAATAAGAATTTGCTGCTAAAAAAGTTTGTAGAAATGTTATAAAAAATTTTTTGAGTATAAAATTAGTCTTAAAAGAATCAATGATATTGTTAAAGGAATATAAAATGTAATTTTATAAAATAAAATTGCTAAAATTAATACACATATATATTAAAACAATTTAGGGGGGCCATCTCCCACCCCCTGCGGCGGGTCCAAGGGTAGTTCCGCCCCTGTTCTTCACCGACATGCTTTTCTTTACTGAACCACGTACAACACCATACTGCTTCCATATTAATATGTTCTAAACGTCCACTATTTCACATTTCTTTTTTATATTTATTTTTATTAATTAAAATATGGGTATTTTTAAATTATAGACAGTTTAACATTATTATAAATATGTGTGTAAAATAATGAATGTGAACCGTAAACATGTGTATTAAAATAATGAATGTGAACCGTAAACCGATATAAACAAGTAATTTTCTTTGTACGTGTATTTCATAAGCGAATGTATTAGTACTGATTTTAAGTCTTTCCACCAGAGACATACACTGAACTCCGTTCAAACTATGAAGTCAAAAAGTTATTTATAAAAAAATTTTAGGAAGATTAAATTTCCAAACTTAATTAAAGTTGTTTTTACACTGTATTCTTCTCTCACATGCTTTTCTCTTTTTTTTTTTTAAGCTTCAATTCATTGATCTAAAAAGCAGAACTATTCTTATTAAAACAAAAAGACGCATTGGAGTTTAAAGGAAACTTAGCAACCTCATGGGCAGCAAAGTTGCACGACCTCCATCCTAACGTTAACGCAAACGAAGAGCAAGAAGAAAAGGACTCACTAGAGCTACTGACATTACTAACAATATTAAAGATGGACCAACTTGGCTGGAAATTAACAACGGATGAGGAGCAATTATATCCAACAAGCTGGACCCCTTTGTGACTATGTCAAATAGTTTTGTTCTCTTTGATTGGTTCAAATTCAACGAATATTTGTGAAACCTATCAAATAAAATAAAATATATACTCTGAAATTGGGACAAGGGACTACACATATCTAAAAAATAGTTAGATATTCAAAGAATTTTGAACGCCTTCATTAGCAAAAGAAAAAAAGAAGTGAAATTTAAGCTAGTCCTTTATAGTTTGGGACACATGAATTATATCTCAAGGGACTGAGGGATATTTTCACCATTGTTAGACACCATTGTTAAGAAAAGGAAAATGCCACTACAAGAATTTTGGCCTTTAGCGACGGCACATAATCGTCGCTAATGCTTTAAATTTCGTCGCTAATTATATTGGCGACGAAAAATGTCATCGCTAATTTTGGTTAAAGAAAAGTGGTAACAAAAAAGTTTTTTAGCGACGATATTAATGTCATCACAAATTACAATACTATTAACGACGACAAAGTCGTCACTAATAATTACAATTGTCGTCATAAATAACTCGAGACCTCAAGACCAAATGTCATCGCTACTAGCTCATTAATAGTGATGAATTTTTTGTTGTCGCTATTATATTATTATTAACGGCGATATTTTTGTTGTCGCTAATATGTCATTACTAGCGACGACGCTTACTGTCATCACAGATAATGATATATAAGTAACCACAAACATGTCATCACTAAAAATTGCATATTAGCGATGATATTGTTTGTCGTCACTAATGATATTATAAAATATTAGTGATGACATTGTCGTCGCTAATAATATTTTACATTTTTTATTTTTATTTAAAATTTATATTCTGAATTTTACGTGGGTACCTGTTGGGAAATAACAAAGCACAATCCTATGCACATAAAAGGTTTTCAATCACAAATACTCATATAAGCATAACAATTGCTCAATCAACAACTACTAATAAGATAAAATGATACTCAAGTTCAATATCATATACATAATAAAAGCTCTAATCTATTCACTCAAATACTAATAAAATGATAACGAATTCCTCATGAAGATATACAACCAAGCTAAAGCTTGTTGCAATGAAGAAATCACAAAACAAGAGCCAACAAGGAACAAGACAAAGAAGAAAAAGAAAAGAAAAGTAACCGCTAAAATTCCATATTCAATTTTCTCAGTATTTCCAAACTAATCTACATTTAAAAAGTACTCCACAACTCAAATTAAATTAAGACCCTTTTTACAATTCACCAATCAGCTACACCCAAAACACACAAAAACTCCAAAATCATTCAAAACCCATGAAACTCTAAGACACGAAGACCCACAATTGAACCATGTAACATTTGATGATTTTCAAAGATATCCACAACTTGTTTACCAAAATTTAGGAATACTCAGAAGGTAAAATAAAGAGAGATCACCAAAAGTACTTCAATTTAACACAACCAAGAAATATGTAAACTTTGACACTCCCCAAAGTTGAAGTGTCAAACTTTGAGTTTAGTTTCCTCTTCGATAAAAAATAAAAATAAAAACTTTGTTTCTTTCACAGTGTTTGGTAGATGCTTTGGTCTTACAAGTTGAACAAAAGAGTAAGATCGTGCTCTTTTCTGATCACGTTTGTGCCTTTAAGATGAACCACCACTGGTACTTTCAACATAACCTTCAAAACAAGACCCAATAGAGATTAACTCTTCAGCAAATGGTTTGGAGGCAAATAAAAAATAAGAAAGAAATTTGGATGCGATGTTTAATTTGTAAGTGTAAGAAAATTAGGGGCAACATAGAACTAAATGGTAAGCATCCTAATAAACAAGAATATGTCATGCTTCTTCATGGTTTTACAAGAAAATGGCATCTGATGACACCTTTAAGATTTTAGATTTATACGGAATAATTTACAATAACATTGAATTATAGAAGTAAACACAAAAGAAGGGAAAAGAAAGAGAGACTACTCACAACCTTTGAAGACCAGGAGACTTGAAACCAAAATGTTGGAGGGCTTTGACACTTCACCAACCAAATTGTTCAGCTCCACAATAGCAGCAGAAGCTAGTTCTTTTGCTTAAAAAGCCTCTCCAACCAATTTTTGATTCTACACACATAACCCACTATTCTCCTCTGAAAGTTAAACATGTTCTAACTTAAGTTTCTCATTCTTAATCTCCTATCCAAACAAAAAAACACAACAATGAGTTCCAAAAGTACAAGCACTTGTCAAAATGTACAATGACACATAAACAATATGCTTTAATACCAGCCAACTGTGTAGTATATTTTGCAAATGAATCAGAAAGTTTCACAGCATAAGTGAATCAAGCAACTGGATCTTCTACAAGGATCACATGCTAGCCATTTGTGAATTAGATTTTGCCAGATGAATTGCCATGATGTAGAAGACAAGGTATTATTTGCATGTTATAAATAAGAGTTTTAAATTGGGCCAAAAAAGAAGAACTCATGATAAGGACAATCAAATCGCTACCATAATAATCCCACTTTAATAAACCAAAATTCTACACATAAAAAATTTTCAATCACAAATACTCTATAAGCATAACAACTACTCAATCAATAACTATTAATAAGGAAAAAAAATACCCAAGTTCTATATCCTATACATAATTTAAATTCAAATCTACTCTCTCAAATAATAATAAAATAATGACAAATTCCTCAAGAAGATATTCAACCAAGTTTGTAATGAAAAGTATCTCACTTCAACATTATCAGTAGCCCAAGGCACGCAACATTTTAACCTGAAATAAAAAGAATAAATCAATTTAAAGGTAAACTAAAGTAGATGATAATAATGTGTACAAAATAGTTTTAAAATCCAAGTAAAACTTTAACAATTTTATTTTTCAAAAAGACCATAGCTGAGAACATATGAAATCTTTATGTATTTAACAAAATTTAACCTGCATCAAAACTCAACTTAATTTTCATCCCCAAGATCTCCAATAGATTCATCATTGCTAGATAAATCTTTTTCCTGATCTGAGCTTGAAACATCGTCATCACTATATGTTTCTTCTTCATTGTTGGAATCTGTATCCCACTCCTCATTAGACAAGTCATCATTGATGAACATACTTTCATCAAGTTGCACATATACATCATCAACAGGTATTAAGTCCCCCAAATCTATTGCTGGCACATCATCTCTATGTAACAAAGTTGAGTCTTCATCATTTTCTTGAACTGTTGCATTAACCCCAATACATTCACTTTCCTGGTATACCGCATCACCATTACCTTCTTCATTTTCTTCATACACATTCTCTGTGCCTATGGGAATATCATACATGTTTCTATGCGTCATATGTTGCACCACGCGCCAACTACTGCCCAATTTGGTATCATTCAAGTAAAAAACTTGTGAAGCTTGGCATGCTAGGATAAATGGATCAGAATGATACCATGTACGAGATGTATTCACACTTGTAAAATGCTCATCTCTTTGCATTCCTGTTCCATCCCTAGTATCCCACCAATCACACTCAAATAAATATACATGATTATTGCCCAAGTAGGTTAGCTCCAAAATATTCCTCAACTCACCATAATAGTCAGTTTTTGTTCCACCATCTTCACCTGAAACAAAGATTCCGCTATTTTGAGTACGACGAGTACGTTCATGGTCTTTTGTGTGGAACCTAACACCATTCACAATGCAACCTTGGTAAATGGCAACTAGAGCATCAGATCCGCATGCAAGACTATATAATTCTTTTGACACATTTGATGCATTATTCCCACATATACGATTGTGGAACCAATTTTCGAATTCAACTTCATGCTTATGATCAATGTCAATGATGCCTTCTCCTTGGATCTCCAAATAATGCTCACTACATTATAAATACATAAAAACACTTCATTTTATTTTCAAATAACATGAAAATTTTTTTTAAAAAAAAAATCACTGGATCTTCAGATAACGCTTACTACATAATAAAAACATATAAGTACTTCATTTTATTGCTAAGTAACATGTAAATTGAAAAAAAAATAATGAAACACTTACGTTTTGTACGAATCAATTTCTGAGCAATTGCTAAGCACATACCATCGAGCCCGTGAGAGACGCGTATCACCAAGTTTTAGATATTGTGGTGCTCCTAAAGGACGTACTGGTTGTGACAAAACAGACAAACCTACATCCCTTTCCCCCTGAAGCCTGTCACTGTTCCGCTCCTCACGACTCCATACTGTCTCAATCTCACGAAGATACATGGAACAGAATGTCAAACATTCAATAGATAAATATCCCTCAGCAATTGATCCTTCTGGACGTGCTCTATTTCGCACAAACCGCTTTAATTTACCAAGAAACTTTTCAATTGGATACATCCAGCGAAATTGAATAGGGCCTGCAAGCTCTACCTCTCGAGGTAAATGAAGAGCTAGATGTACCATTATATCGAAAAAAGCAGGTAGAAATATCATTTCCATTTTGCATAAAATCACAACAATATCTTCCTTCATTTGATTTAAAACATCTAACTTCATTGTTCGTGAACACAATTCCTTAAAAAATAAACACAATTCAATCAATGTTGTACGTATATTATCATTGAAATATCCACGAATTGCAACAGGAAGTAATCGTTGTAAGAGTACATGAAGATCATGGCTTTTCATTCCTGAAATCGTACCCTCATTGGTGTTCACGCATCTACTAATGTTAGATGCATACCCATCAGGAAACTTCACATTTTTTAGCCAATCACAGAATCTTGTATTCTCAGCTTTTGTCAATGTATACTTTGCTTGTGGCATTTTTGTTGATGCACCAGTTTTTTTTAAGTGCAAATCCTTACGTATGCCCATATCTTCTAAATCCTTTCGTGCATTAAAAGTGTCTTTATTTTTCCCTTTTCCACGATCATACATCAGTGTACCTAAGACACTGTCACATATATTCTTCTCAATATGCATGACATCTAAGTTATGTCTTAGTTTCAATGTTGACCAGTAAGGTAACTCAAAAAAAATACTTTTCTTTGTCCAATTCAACTCGATCTTCGTGCGCTTTCTTTTTCTTGTAGCTTCATCATTTCCAAATTGCACTTCTGGAACATTCATTAGTTGTTGTAATAGTTGATCTCCTGATAATTCATTAGGGGCTATCCTATGCTCTTCAGTTCCATCAAAACATTCTTTTTTTTTTGCGCCAGTTATGCTCCTGAGGTAAGAATCGACGATGACCCATGTAACACAATTTGTGGCTAGACTTCAAATAACTCGACTCTGTATTCTCATTACATATGGGACATGCCAACTTTCCCTTAGTAGACCACCCAGATAAGTTCGCATATGCAGGAAAATCATTTATAGTCCATAATAACACTGCATGCAAATTAAATGAATGTTGCGTTGATGCGTCATACGTCTTGATGCCTTCATTCCATAATTCTTTTAAATCATCCACCAATGGCCGCAAGTACACATCAATTTTGTTTCCAGGTGCCTTATGTCCAGGAATAAGTAAGGACAAAATCATATACGGATCCTTCATACACCTCCATGGAGGTAAATTATATGGCATAAGTACTACTGGCCACATGCTATATGATGTACTCATATTACCAAATGGATTGAACCCATCGCTTGCTAAACCAAGTCGCACATTGCGAGAATCTTAATCATTGGGATTAAAGAGTGTGGTGATATATTGGTATCGATGAAATTCGAGAACAATTAAATGATCAGATTGAGAGAACATAGTCATAAAGGTGCATAGCATATGACCATCGCGCGTAATCCTTGGATTTGAAATCTAACCATTGGGTTCGAAGAGTATAATGAAAGGATAATTCTAGTAAATTATGGTTACAATCAAATGGCTGGATTTAGAGAAAGGCAAAGTCAAAATTTAGTTAAAGTTGGTCAAACTCAGTCAAACTCGGTCAAACTTAATAAATGATTTGGAGACCACTAGACTTTGTGAAATTCATATTCGAGTCTTGATCATTGGGATTGAAGAGTATGGCGACATATTGGTGTTGGTGAAATTTGTGAACAATTGGATGATTAGATTGAGAGAACATAGCCATAAAGGTACATAACATATGTCCATCACGCGCCATCCTTGGATTTGAAATCTAACCGTTGGGTTCAAAGAGTATAATGAAAGGATAATTCTAGTAAATTATGGTTACAATCAAACGGTTAGATTTAGAGAAAGACGCGGTCAAAGTTTAGTTAAAGTTGGTCAAACTCGGTCAAACTTAATAAATGGTTTGGAGACCACTAGACTTTGTGAAATTCATATTTGAGTCTTGATCATTGGGATTGAAGAGTATGGCGACATATTGATATTGGTGAAATTTAAGAACAATTGGATGATTAGATTGAGAGAACATAGCCATAAAGGTACATAACATATGTCCATCACGCGCCATCCTTAGATTTGAAATCTGACCGTTAGATTTGAAATCTAACCGTTAGATTTGAAGGGTGTAATTAAAGGATAATTCTAGCAAATTATGGTCACAATCACAAGGCTGGATTTAGAGAAAGGCAAAGTCAAAATTTAGTTAAAGTTGGTCAAACCCGGTCAAACCCGGTCAAACTTAATATATGGTTCTGAGACCACTAGATTTTGTGAAATTTATATTCAAATCTTAATCATTGGGATTAAAGAGTTTGGTGACATATTGGTATTGGTCAAATTTGAGAACAATAAGATGATCAAATTGAGAGAACATAGTCATAAAGGTGCATAGCATATGACCATCATGCGCCATCCTTGGATTTGAAATCTAACCGTTGGGTTCGAAGAGTATAATGAAAGGATAATTTTGGTAAATTATGGTTACAATCAAACGGCTGGATTTAGAGAAAAATGCGGTCAAAGTTTAGTTAAAGTTGGTCAAACCTGGTCAAACTTAATAAATGGTTTGGAGACCACTAGACTTTGTGAAATTCATACTCGAGTCTTGATCATTGGGATCGAAGAGTATGGTGACATATTGGTGTTGGTGAAATTTGAGAACAATTGGATGATTAGATTGAGAGAACATAGCCATAAAGGTACATAACATATGTCCATCATGCGCCATTCTTAGATTTGAAATCTAACCGTTAGATTTGAGGAGTGTAATAAAAGGATAATTCTGGCAAATTATGATCACAATCAAACGGCTGGATTTAGAGAAAGACAAAGTCAAAATTTAGTTAAGTAGGTTAAACCCAGTCAAACTTAATAGATGGTCTCTAGACCACTAGACTTTGTGAAATTAGGTTCAGTGGGAAGGTTTTCATTGGATTATTGGGTATTAGAGTAGTTGTTAGAAAATGTTAATAAAGAAATAATTTTGAAAGACGATGAACATCATGTTAACATTAACTTAGATAAAGTTGATTAGGCAAAATGATGAAAAATTTTATTATTTTTGCTCATATATCATGTATTACAACTTCTGATTTTAATTAATTTGAATAAGTATGTTATAAATATATTTTAATTTGATTTATTTACTTACTTTTGGTATATATTATTACATAATTGATGATTTGAATTGGTTATTAGTTGAATATATTATGAATTTATAATGAATATACCTTTCATATATTTATAATGAATTTATTATTTTGGTAAATATTGACCAATACCTTTCTTATGACACATGATACAGAAAAATAAAAAATTGATTCACGATACGATTCACATTTTAATAACTATGAGAATTAGTCAGTATTTTGAGTGGAATCAGAACTTTCTCAATTTTTATTATTTTATCGATTTCAAGTCTCAAATGGGTAACATTATGATTTGAGAGTATTTTGAGGCAATAAGCCCTCCGTTGTCTCATTTTTTCTTTGTTTTTTTTTTTAACGGGTTTGAAAGTTTTAAGTTACATTGGAGGTTTCAAGTTTATTTTGGTCATTAAATAAGTTTGGGGGTATTTTGGTCATTTTGACAAGGTTAATGCTATTTTAATCATTTCAAATATTTTAAAGGAATTTATGTCATTTTAAATATTTTGGAGGATTTGATAAAAAAAAATCATATTATATCAAAATTGTTTTAGACACATATTAGTAGCGACAATATTTGTCTTCATTATTAAAAGATCACATATAGCGACGACCTAATTCGTTGCTAATATATATTTTGTTTCCCTCCAATAATTCCCACCACTTTTTGAGAGTGAAAAGTTTACCCTCCATATTATTTAGGTAAATATATTTGCGATGACATGTTGTGCCCTCGCTAATAGACTTCTAATAGCGACCATTAATGTGTCATCGCTGATAAATAAAGTATATATATAATTTACTTATTATATATTTTGGCCACATATCTGTGATGAAACATAAGGTCGTCACTAAAGATGATTATTAGCGACGATAGATGTCGTCGTTAAAATAAACCTTATTTTAGCGACGTAAATGTCGTTGCAACAAAATTTATTATCATTGCTAAAAGTTTCCCTCCAATTTCCAAAAGTAAATGAAATTCCCTCTATGGCATTAGTGACGACTTATTAGCGACTACTTTAGTGTTATCGCTACAATACACTTATTAGCGATGACCATTTATTATCATCGCTAATGTATGGCTAATAGTGACGACTTTTTGGTCGTCGCTAAAACATTGGTCGCAAAAGGCCAAAATTCTTGTAGTGTGCTAAAGAAAAAGTAATGGTATGTTTCAAGTATCAGGCAGTGAAGTTTTAAAGTGGTAAGTTTAAACCCCTCAAAGATGAAAATCATAGGAAATTTCTTAGCTTAGACAAAAGAAATTTTGATTTAGGTAAAGACCAGGGTCAAAGAATTAAAAGATGTAGACATCTAGACCTCGCTAGTTCCACTATTCGAGTCTTTAACATGGGAGAAGTATTTCATTGATGGCAATATTATTATTTCCAGCCATCTTTGTATCAATCTCTTTCTTTCAAAGGCATGATAGTTATTAAGGTGAACCTACCCAACACATACTGGAACTGGACGTAGTAAAAAGTCATGGTTAACACTGAGGTTAAGGTGTAAGAAATTTGAAGCAGCTAAAGAAAATAAAACATACCTTCAGCTATTGAAGTTCAAATGATTTATATATATTAAAAAAAAAAAAAAAAAACTCAATGTAAAGCAAAGAATTAGAAGAGCTTCTAGTCTATAGGTCTATGACCCTCTCCTTAAAAATTGGTTTGATGGCAAACACAGGCTTTTTAAGGCTAGACTAGAGACTCCTAATAAGATATAGATCTTTCTCTATCCCTCTTATTAACAAATAAATAATAAATTCAGATAAATAATATTAAAATAAAATATATGTGGGCCACATTAAGTCTCCTAATGAAGATAATTTTATGTAAGGGTCATCCACATTTTGTTACAACTGAATTAAATTAATATCACAAATTTGTACAGCTCCCATCTCCTGCTTTCAAGTACGAGGGAGTATGATTCCCTTCAAAGCATCGATATTTTTTCTATTATTTTCTTAGATTTTAGTTAATGTCGTAATTAAGTAAAGAATATATATATATATATATATATATATATATATATAATCTTGTAAAAAAATGAGTAGCATTGTAGCATTGGGAAAAAACTGAAAAAAAAAAAAAAAAAAAAAAAAAAAAAAGGAAAAAAAGCCAAGATATATATAATCAATTTTGATGAAGCAAATTAGCTAGATAGTCATGACAAATTCCTAGCTTAAGAAATTAGTGAGCATGGATTCAAAAAAGTTATCCTTATGCCTTGCTTTAGTAGCAAAAGGGAAGAAGTGAAAAATACGATATACGTCTTTACTATCTCAGGTTCAATTATTCAAAAATAATAATTGAATCATTTCAGTAAATTTTTATTTGCAGAATTACTCAAATGGTTTCAAATCCTTTTTACCATCACACCAACAGACTCCCACACCAACTCCAAACCCCTTTTACACCGCCAAAAAGTTCACCCATAATCCATTGAATATTGTTATAAACCATAAAATTTTAGTCGGATTCAAAGGTCACTAATCCTACTGAACGTGAGAGAAAGAGACTATTTTTTGTTATAATTTAGCTTGATTCCCTCTTCCATTCAATGTAGATAAATAAGACTAAAAAATCTTCTGCAATAATATTGACCCATGGGTCATTTTTCTCAACAAAACAAATAAGACAACATTTTATTTAATGATTGATAAAACCAAAAAGAGCAGTAATTGTTTCCTCATACTCTGGAACACCTAAACCACCTCACATAAATGATAGACCTTCCATCACAGCATTCCAAGCATCTTTAATTTGGTTAACAAACTCATCATAACAATGGGCTCCATATGATAACACCTAAGGAAACCGAATCATAACATTATAAAATTATGATTAAGTTTTTTATACTAAATCATAATTTTAACATTCTTTAAATTATGATTTGATAAAAAAAATTTTATTAGAATATAATTTTTACAACAATATTACTTTAAAGTGCCCATTTTATTTGTATAGTGGCATTAATTTAGCCAAGATTACTTGGCTAAAAGGCTAACTACAAGATTAATTGTTTTTTGATATAACATATTGATAGAATTAATTTTTATATTTTCTAATATTTTTATTTATAAAAAGAAAAATATGTTCTTGTTTATGTTTATGTTTTTAATCTAAGAATTCAATCCATGATATTGAGTATTTACTTGGTCTGTTCTGTATGAACATGTGTCATTATTTTCGTGAAATAGTATATAATTCAAAGGACTGAGAGTCAATGCCTTGTGTCAAACTACTTCATAGGGCCAAATTCAAATTTACATAAATATTGAAATGAAAAATAGTTGATTTAAAGTTTAGAAATTAGGTAATGGAAATCCCAACTTTGACAATGGAGGATTGAGTAGAGTGTAACTTTCGAAATCTAATTACATATGAGCAATATTGTCATGATATTGAACTGGTGTGTCTCAAAGGAATTATGAAAAAATGGATTTGGTGATTATTAAGCAATCTCCTTGATATTCAAGCTTGGTTACTTCGTCAACCCATCTAATGAATTGCTCTAAAATCTTTAACAATGTGAATATGCACTATACTTGACGTTAGAAGTATGGATTGCAAAACTAAAACACAATTATTTTAGTAGTCCATGGGCAATGATTTCATTACGAGTTTCTTTAATGTTACTTATCCTTACTCTACCACAAACCATAAATTTAATTCATTTGTATTCTTTCGCATAGGGGATGTAGTGGAATCTATTGGTTGATCTGTTGGGATTTGTGTTCTAAAATCCAATTTGTATGACAATTTCAATTAATAAATTATTTTATTCTCCCAGATTATAATCCACTCAATGAATAGTCAATTTATTGGATTCATTTTTTTGCATGTAAAAAAATACTTACTAGTTTGGCACATGCTCTTGTATTTAATTAATAAAATTTTAACATATTCATTTGCAAAATATTTTCACTTGTTACTTGAGAGTTCATTTAAGAGTGGTCAAAAGAACTAAGGACTTCCTAAGGAATGTGCCGAACATATTATGCAAAAAAAATAAAAAAATGAAGCCAATATTCAAAAATACCAATATTAATACGTAAATTCAAAATACACATAATACATATGACATTACAAAATATATGTATTAAATAAATTTGTAAAAAGCTTAACAAATTCAAAATTGATATAATTCTTTATAAATAAACATTTTCTAATGCTTTTATTTGTCCAAAAAAAAAAAACTATATATTTATGGGTGCAATAAATTTCTACTCATTATGTTTATGTTTATATTAATGTTATTGTTTCTTTTATTTAAATGTTATCTTCAGAGAGAAATTTTAAATGTTATATAGCTATAACCATTTTACAATTAAAAAAATCATACAACTAATCAATTAGAATGTTCAAAATATGGTCACTATAAATAAGTTCATCTGCTTCAAGTTTTTGCCTAGATTACACTAGTTTCTTCAAGAGTCAGTAATAATCTCTATTGACACTTAAATGTATCCTCATCTATTGTTGCGTTTAGATTCAACTCCTTATCTCCTTCCTGGTGACTCAGCAGTTGTGATATCTCTTATGATGTCTATATTTCATACCTAATAGAAAACTTGTTACCAAAAGTGTTGAAAATTTGTCAATAATATCACACCGGATTTAGCTACAAAATATTAATTTTTGCTTCAACTTTATTTATTTCCTAAAAAATTCCCTGAGATCCCCTGATGGCAATAATGACCTAAACAAGTTCATACTGGATCAAAATTTGGGATGCATGCAACATAACTAAGGTTTACTCGAACAATTACCTAAGTTAGACACTTAAAGATGTAATGCATCTTGATAGATTAGGATGGAGAATTTTTGTACTTGATACCAATAAACTATTAAAAAACCAATCTCTAATGGGATTCTTCCAATTAAAAGGTTTCTTGAGAGATTTAAAGAAATCAATCCATCAAGTTTCAAAATTTCTCTAGAAATAGTCCCAACTAACTTGTTGCTCGAACGATCAATGCTTTTTACTAGTCCAAGAATGCTTTGGTACTCACACTCTCTTCCTTTCCACATCCAAATTGCACAATCGTCATATCTACCAGCCACAAAACCATTTGGCGTGACGTAATCTTGATATGAATGGGTGATGGTTGAATTTGGAGTCCATTTATGAGTCAAAGCAATAATATTATCGAGGCATGTTGGTATACTTCCTGAGATTTGGTTTACGACAAGGTCCAAAATTTGAAGTTAGGATAGATGGCATAGATGTGAAGGAATGCGTCCAAGAAGCGATTAGATCGTAGGAAAAGTAAAATTAAATTTTGATGGTTGCTCCCAAACCACATTGGTATCTCTCCCGACAAGTTATTATCTTGAAGATTAATAAATTTCAACTTGGTGCAATTCTTCAATGATGGAGGAAGCTCTCTACTAAAACTATTGTTGCTTAAATCCAATGTTTCAATCCCAAGTAAAAAGCCCACCGAGCTAGGGATTTTCCCATGAAAATGATTATTTGCCAAATTAAGAATTTTCAATCTCTCAAAATGGAACCAACAGTCAGGGAGCTCCGCTGATAATTGGTTATTGGAAAGATCTAAAAAGTTCAAAGGTTCCTTTAGTGATTGCACATAGGGATTGGACTTGCTTTGAAAACGTGTTGTTGGAAAGATCCAAGTGTACTGCTTTAAAAAAAAAAACTTGGTATTTCGCCTTCCAATTTATTGGAACTCAAGTCTATTATGGGGAAAAAGGAGAACTCCCATGACAAATTTGGAACATGGCCACTAATTTCATTGTGAGATAGATTCATAAACCAAAATTGACTTGAGAAGATCCAGTTTGAATTGGAAAGAGTATCCAAAATAACACCTTCTAGTTGATTATTTGAAAGATAATGAAACTCTAGGTTGGATAGTTTTCCCAAACTTACTAGTATTGTCCCATTCAAATGATCTCAATCTAAACGCAAACCCTCTAATGAGTGGTTTGCACACTTGGTCAAATTAAGAATAAAATAAAGAAGCTATCCACTGAGATAGTTCCTTGTTAGAGATAACGTTTTCTAATTACACTTATCACCAAAGGCTTTTGGCATCTCACCTTTAAACTCATTATAATCAAGATTGAGATGTGCAATAGAGTTCAACAACTCTAGTGTTGGAGTTCAACAATCACTCTATTATTGAAGAAGAAGAAGAAGTGAGATTATTATAAGATATCGAGGACATCAAGAGAAGTAGAAGAATTGAAAAGGGGAACAAAGAAAATATTCAGAAGATTACAAGAACCCAAGAACAAGGATGTCAAGTATGGCAGTTTATTAACAACATAGAGTCAATTATTGACTTTGCTCAGGTTAACGTTACTCATGTCAAGGTATTCTAAAGAAGAAAGTTGAGGGAGCCACTCTATGTTTTCAGTTATATTAAAATTATTCTGGCCAAGATCAAGGTACCGCAAGTTGGAAAGATTCCCAAGCTGAAAAGGTATATTTCTTCCAAAATTAGCATGACGAAGTTCAAGGTGTATTAAGTTGGAGAGAGAAGCAATGAATTCTAGGATTTGGCTCTGATTAAAATCATTGAAGCTCACATCCAAATAAGTCAAACATTTCAACTCAATCAAGGAAGGATTAAGTTTACCTCGCAAAGGCAGTGAGGGTAAGGACGAGGCACTGAGATTGAGCATGATGACGTGGCCTATTTGGTTGCTACACCTAACCCCACTCCATGTGCAACAATCTTGATCGGAGCTCAAAGAAGAAAGAAGGCCATAGTCATCAATAAGGTTTTGTTTAATCTTGAGAAGAGATTGTCTCTCATGCACTTTGCAGCCAAGGTGAGTATCTCCTAACCCCAAATAATTTGCAATAGTTGGTTTCATGCACAACAAAAGGAGAATTAAAGTGAGGAGAAATTGAAGGGAACTTCCACCCATGATTAGGAGGAATTTGGAAGATCAAGTATATGATTAAGATAAGAGCATCAACACATCAAATGAGCAATGTTTACAAGAATGATTTTATTTGCCTCAATTATTTATACATGCGTTAAATAGAAATTATTAGCAGTAACTTGAAAAAAAATTAAAAAAAGGAAGAAGACGAAAGTCACTGGAAATTTCTTTTAAGCTTTAATAGATTAGACAATGGACACCAGTTTTGAGAAAAAGTATTTGTTTAACTACAAGTCCGAATTTCGTGGTCCGATGCAATGGTTGCCAGTTTTATTTTCTGGAAAGATAAGACATAAATGCATATAAGACGCTCCAATATTACAATAAAGTAATAAAAAATAAATAAATCCTTAAACCAATCAAATTCCTGCTCTTAGACCAATGTTTAGTTTAATCACTGATGCCTCCCTCTAAACTTAAAAGTCCAAACCTTGTATGCTGTCCACAATGGTCATTGGGGATGGATAGCCACCACAAGAAGTTGTTGATAGAAAAAGAGTAAAAAACATAGGCACCAATCTTTGTTTAATCACTGATGTCTCCCTCTAAACTCTTGTATGTTCCCAGAAGGTGGCACATGCATATATAGACTTCACTTGGTTGTTTTGGGTGGTTTACGTAATTTTGGTCCCATGCCTCTTTTATTTTTATTTTTTTACCATAACTTTGGTCTTAGACGGTATTCTTTATTTATTATTACTATTATTATCTACTTTAATTATATTATTGAAGTGTTTTTGTAATTCACTAATTTGCATTAACTTTTTTGGCCATAGTCATCAATAAGGTCTTGTTCAATCTTGAGAAGAGCTTGTCCCTCATGCTCTTTGCAGCCAGGGTGAGCATCTGCTAACCCCAAATTATTTCCAGTTGTTTGTTTCATGCACAACAAAAGGAGAATTAAAGTGAGGAGAAATTGGAGGGAACTTCCACCCATGATTATATAGGATGAATTTAATTAGACGATCAAGAATGTGATTAAGATAAGAGCGTCAACACATCAAATGTGCAATTATATAGGATGAATTTAATTAGAGGATCAAGAATGTGATTAAGATACGAGCATCAACACATCAAATGTGCAATGTTTGAAGAATGATTTTATTAGCCTAAAATATGCCTTAATATTTATACTTGTGTTAAGTATAAATTATTAGCAGCAAATAGTAAAATGAAAGAAGACAAAAGTCACTGAAAATTTCTTTCAATAGAGTATACACCATTGTATTATTGCCTACTTTTTTATTTGCGAATTTTACAAGTCTTCCAACTCTTAATAAAAAAAAGTTATTCGAAGATAATATTCACTACATAATGTTGTTTTCACACGGCACTCCTCTCTCACATACGAATTTCATTACCTGCTTCGATATTAGTATGCTTTATATATTGTTCAAGTTTGATAAAAAGTTAGAGCGAGGTGACTGAGGAGTATATTGTATTATTGCAAAATGTCTTACGGCAAAGATAAAACTGAACTTGGTTCAAACTAAAAAGTCAAGTTATAGAAAGATACTATTTTTACAATAAAAAGTGATGAGTAATGCTAAGATCATAACTTTTACCACAACTTTTGTTACAACTTACTCACGTGGTAAGTTACGAGTAATGGAGTTGTGGACCCACCACTCACAAATTGCCATGTGAACAAATTGTGGTCCTATCATTTTTCAAAAGTTATTAAAGATATAAGTTTTCACATTGTATTCTCCTCTCAAAATGTTTTCTTTATGCGTGAAGAGAGTCTATAGCACAAAATTTGCCAAAAACTTTTAACATTGGGATGAGTAAATAAAAAATTGATATTAGTGATGAATTTAGATAATAATTAATAAAAATTTGTCAACTCAACTATTGTAAAAGAAATTATAAAATATTTTATTATATAGGCATTGCTCATACAACCCTAAGAGAGAGTAAATGTAAAATTGAAGCAATGGCTCATTATAATTTCGTTTTTGGACACAAAAGAAGGGAACTATGCTCTTGCTCACTTAATTGTGTTATGGGCGAAAATGGGCAAATGCCCCATTTTCCAAACTAATTAGAGAAATGTCCCTCTTTTGAAACTCGATTTTCTCAAAACCGATTTTCAAAAAAAAAATAAATAAATGGAGCTCTATAGCGATGTTTTAAGGAGTATATAGTGACATTTTAAGAACTTATAGCGGCTTTTTGTAACTCGACCTCCATAAAATCATGTTACATACAAAACGCCGCTATAGGTCCTTAAAAAGTCACTATAGACTCTTTAAAACGTCGCTATAGGGTTTAACTCGATTTTAATAAAATCGAGTTTTAAAAGATGGATATTTTCCTAATTAGTTTGAAAATGGAACAACATGCTGATTTTTTTTTTTCGTAAAAAGGGCAAAAGCCCATTTTGGCCTTGTGTTGTGTCTCAAGGTTTTGAACATAAAATGTTGATTGTACATGGCCGTTAAAAGATTGTTGTCATGTGGGTCTTGGTGATCCATTACTCAATGATCCATCTATCTGTAAAAATAGGTATGGAGCCCATTTCATTATTTATTTCAAATTTGGTCCCTTAAAACCCAAGCCCTTCAAAGACTATCTGACTTCGGCCCTACTTATGCCGTATTTTCTGTGGGCTTTTGAAAGATAAATAGCTACCGCAGAGTGCTTAAGCGTGGTGACATGATATAGTTATACTAATCATAATATTTGTTATGTTTAAGCCTAGCTATCCGAGCTTGTGAGATTATATGTATAACATGATCTTCACCTTTCTGTCTTACATTGTAAAGGAAGAGAAATTAACAGTGCAAATAGCACAAGCTGAGCACATGTATGGGTTGCCCTAAGACAACAATTTTGAACGACAAACAAGAATTACCTAACTTCCTCCATGATTATGGATAATTGCTCCACCATACTATGGAACAAATATAGTTTACCAAGTGTATCGCCTCACCCTTCTTAAACAAGTTTTTGTTTCAAACATATTAATTTGTTTTTATAATAAGTTTTTTTGTTTTTATTCATATTGAATACAAATCATTTTTTTTTTATGCGAATTGAATACAAATCCTTTGTCCTATTTTGAGTGTTCTGTTTTATATTTTACCAATTGCAATCTACCACACATGTCTTCTTTATTTCTTAATAAAAAAATTAAAATTAACAAACAATTAATAGAGCATACATAAAGTAGATATCTTAGAGTGGGGAGAAGAAGTTCTATTCCTTTATATTAACATCAAATACATAAATTGTCTTCTCGTATTACAAAGTGTGTGCTCATATTTACCATTGAAAAAGAGAAATGTATGTCCAACTGTTAGATATACACATGTGACATATGAGTGAAGCTTCACAGTGACTATTACTCCATGAAAGCAAATCAAGAAAGTAGAGTTGTGCTTTTTCATAGAAAACCTACTAAAATATGGCACTGGCAACTTAGATACAATTTTTTAAATGTTATATTTTAAGTTCTCTATTTAAATTTCATCATATGACCGATTGCATTGACTAATAAATGATATGGTTGAATTTTTTTTTTCTTCAAAAAGATGTGCTACATTGACTTATATAAACACATCTTTTAAACTTAATTGAAAAATCTAAAAAATAGTATATAAGAAATTTTACCTAAGTTTTACATTTTAGTAATAAGTCAATGAATTCAAACAAATCTTTTTGAGAAAATGCTCTCAATGAATTCAAACAAATCTTAGATTAAGTACTTTTTTTTTTTTTTTTTGAGAAGAGATTAAGTACTCAATTTGTAGTTTTCTAATAACTATAAGTTATTATATTAATGATAACAATGATTTTCGGATAAATAACAATCTTTAGACATCATTTGAGTCTAGTCAAATGAGGTGAAGAAAAAAGACAGAATCTTTTCATTTGAGTTGCCAAAAACTAAAATGCCATTAATAATAACTTGCACAAAAGAGAAATACCTTACAACATTAAGAAACCAAGTTGTTTGAATTGCGGCACATTAATTTAACATGTGAATTTACTTGAACAAGATCTCCACCTTTCTACCTACATGGTAAAGGAGAAGTTGTACACAAAACAATGCAAACAACACCCATATTGCTTATGCTAGAATGAAAATCCTGTCTCAATCTTAATATTATACTTTACACTTCATTAATTGTAGTATGCGAAACTTTGGTTACTTAAAAAAAAAAAAAAAGTGTAGCTGACTATAATCAGTGGAGTATATATATAAAGTAGAACACTAATAATGGAACAGAGGACTTTATTCTATATCCTAAGTGATTGCTTCAAATGACAAACCAGAACCACCTAACTTTTCCTCCACAACCTTGGTCAATTGCTCCACCAATTCTTGGTGTCAAATAGTTAACCCAGTCTCCCACCTCACCCTTCCTAAACAAGGTTTTGTTTTCAAAGTACTTAATAGACTTGCCAGCCTTGTTAACCTCCAACTACTTCATATTCTCAAAACTACAAAGTTTGGCTATCTTTTCAACATCACCTGCTCCCTCCTCCTCCAAAGAAAATGGGAACCCCAGAAACTCTGCTAGCTTTTTTAGGTGAAAAGTGACGTCTTCTTTGAGGTCCTCATACTTCAAGAACATTACCTTGTGAGGTCTCTCTATGCTCTCCTTCCAGTACCCCAACATATGGTCCCAAAAGGGACCAAATCGAATCACCCTCTTACAATACATTTCAAAGGCTTCATCTAGTGACATTGGAGCTTTAGGGTGTGTCCGTTTGGAGAGAAAATAGGGAGGATGGAAAACTAAAGGAGGAAAATAGGCATTTTTCACTGTTCGTTTGGAGAGAGAAGGAATGGAGGATGGAAAACCGGGAGGAAAAATTTTCCTCCCGGGCCTACAAAAAATTTCCTCCCAAATTGGGAGGAAAATGATGGGGAGAAAACATGGGATGGGGGCATTTACTAAAATGCCCCCATCCCACCTGAAGGTTTGTTTGTTTTTTTTTTTTTTTTTTTCAAACGTTACTAAAGGTTCAGTAACGTTGAACCTTTTTTTTTTTTTTTTTCATTTCAACGTCACTTAACGTTGAACCCTTTTTTTTTTCTTTTTCTTTTTTTTTTTTCATTTCAATATTACTATTAATAAGGGTATAATAGTCAATTTATATCCTCCCACTTTTCCACCCTCCCACTTTTCCACTCCTCTAACCGGACACACAATGGGGAAAACTAAATATTTTCTATCCTCCCACTTTTTCATCCTCTCACAATTTTTCATCCTCCCACTTTTCCACTCCTTTAACCGAACAGACACTTAGATCCAAGATCAACTTTGTTAAGAAAATGCCATGAGGAGATGAAAGTGTCAAAAGGGTTTCAACAAATATAAACAACCCGGCAACCAGACTTCTTGATTGAAGTAGGCAAGGAAGGAAATGGAAGATGGGTGCCAAAAAGTCTAGGGTGTGGAAGGTTGGAGAGATCAGGAAGTTGGTGGTTGGCATAGAGCTTGTACTCAAAGAAAGGCACAAGATCATGAGGGTTTGAACTAAGCAAAGGATGATTATTTTCCAAAGAAAAACGCTTACGATTCACAATAGCAAAAGCCAAAGCTTTTAACCATGTGGTGCCTGATTTTGGAATGGTGGCTAATACAACATCATTGTCACTTGCTTCTTCTATGTTATCGTTTAACCTGTGCTTGCTGAGCCTCTTTTGGGCCTGCCACATACTTTTCCTTTACTCAGTTAACATTGCCCAGTACTTTTGCTAGGCTTGTTTTAATACTATCTTAGGCTTCCTTGGCCAATTTCATCCCTTTGTGCATCCTTGGCCCGCTTCATTTCCTTGGGCATTCTTGGCCCATTACATTACTGCATTCCCATGGGATTTTGTTAAATATTTCAAGATTTCCCGACTCAATTACCATACCATTTACTAACTCCTTTCTTTGGGCTTCTTCGGCCCATTTTTACTTGCTTACCATTCCTTATGATAACCATGGGCTTACTACTTCCTTCTTTGGGCTCCCCTGGGCCCATTTGCTTTCTTTGGGGCCTTTTTACTATTTTATAGACCCTCTAACTATAATTCCTACCATTTGGGCTTAATGGTCTTCTTCTTATTTTGCTAATTCTTCTTCCTTATTCCCTTCTATATATTGTTGGGCTTCTTTTGTTATTGGGTCTTTTCACCAAAGTGGGCATCAACAACAACTAGGACGTAGGTCTTTTTATTTTATGGAAAATTATAGCTTACTCACTTGTGGTTTGGGCAAAATTTAAGTTGCCTACATGTGATTTGAAATTGATACTTTACCCACTTGAGGGAAATTTAAGTTACTTACCTATAGTTTAAAATTCTATGATACAAGCATTTCGTTGGATTCTTTTTTATCTTATTTGATCTTATATTTTTATATTTTTTGTGTTTTCAGAAGTGACACATCAAAGTAGAGCAAAATTACATAATTAGTTATGTTTTTAACAGAAGTGGGTTACGGAACTCTAACTGAGTTAACCTCAAGTAAATAAAGTGTCAAATTTCAAACTACAGGTAAGCAACTTAAATTTTGACCAAACCATAGATGGATTAGTCGTAATTTGCCCTTATTTTTATGAAAGGACGTAAAATACTAGGATGTACAAGTTTAATCGATATTACAAGATCTTCTTAAGATAAATAGATTATTGCAAAGGATACAAGCTTAAAAGGAAAGCATGTCATTGTTTTAGCTGTCTCTTTTTTCTTTTTTCAATAATTTTGAGCTATTCCTTCTACTGAACATTTCTTTAGAAGTGGAGCTTCACAAAGATTTGGATTCCCCTTATTTGCCAACTCAACTGTTGTAAAAGAAATTATAAAATATTTTATTATATAGGCATCGCTCATACAGCCCTAAGAGAGAGTAAATGTGAAATTCAAGCAATGGCTCATAATAATTTCTTTTTTGGACACAAAAGAAGGGGAATATGCCCTTGCCAACTTAATTGTGTTGCATCCCAAGGTTTTGGACATAAAATTCTAATTTTACACGGCCGTTAAAAGATTGTTGTCATGTGGGTCTTGGTGATCCATTACTCAATGATTCATCGATCTGAAATAATAGGTATGGAGCCCATTTCATCACTTATTTCAAATTTAGTCCCTTAAAGCCCAAGCCCTTCAAGACTATTTGACTTTGGCCCTATTTACTCTGCATTTTCTATGGGCTTTTGAAAGATAAATAGCTGCTGCAGAGTGCTTAATCACAGACATTACAACCCACCTGATTCTAATTTGATTTGAATTTTGAAGGGATGAAAGTCAAGCGTGGTGACGTGATATAGTTATACCAATCATAATATTCTTTATGTTTAAGCCTGGCTATCCGAGCTTGTGAGATTATATGTATAACATGGTCTTCACCTTTTCGTCTTACATTGTAAAGGAAGATAAATTAACAGTGCAAATAGCACAAACTGAGCACATGTATGGGTTGCCCTAAGACAACAATTTTGAATGACAAACAAGAATTACCTAACTTCCTCCATGACTATGGACAATTGCTCCACCATACTATGGGACAAATATAGTTTACCAAGTGTATCGCGTCACCCTTCTTAAAAAAGTTTTTGTTTCAAACGCATTAATTTGTTTTTTTTAATAAGTTTCTTTTTATTCATATTTAATACAAATCATTTTTTTTATGCGAATTGAATACAAATCCTTTATCCTATTTTGAGTGTTCTGTTTTATATTTTACCAACTGCAATCTGTCACCCGTGCCTTTTTTATTTCTTAATAAAACAATTGAAATTAAAAATGGAAAAAAATTAAATTCATATCATACTACAATTGATAGAGCCCATACATAAAGTAGATATCTTAAGTGGGGAGTAGAAGTTCTATTCCTTTATATTTACATCAAATACATAAATTGACTTTTGGTATTACAAAGTGTGTACTCATATTTAATATTGAAAAAGAGAATTGTATGTCCAACTGTTAGATATACGCATATGAGTGAAGTTTCATGGTGATTATTACTCCATGAAAGCAAATCAATCAAGTAATAGTTGTACTTTTTCATAGCAAACCTACTCAAATATGGCAATGGCAACTTAGATACAATTTTTTTAACGTTATATTTTAGGTTCTCTAATTAAATCTAATCATATGACTGGTTGCATTGACTAATCAATGATATGGTTGATTTTTTTTTTTTTTTTTTTTTTTTTAGATGTGCTACATTGACTTATATAAACACATCTTTAAACCTAATTGAAAAATCTAAAAAATACCTAATTTTTACCTTTTTTTTTGTAATAATTTAATGAATTCAAACAAATCTTTTTGAGAAAATGCTCAAAAAAATCTTAGAATAAGGGTTTGTTTAGGATCCGCTTATTTTGCTGAAATTGAAAACTTTTTACTAAAAGTACTGTAAATAAAGGTAAAAGTTAGTTGAAATAGTACAGTAGAACCCATGAATACTACCAAAAAGTACAATAAGGCCCATAAATAGTAGAAAAAATAAACTAAATAATAAAATAAATTAGCAAAATTAAGCATACCAAATGCAAACTAAGTACTTTTAGAAGAGATTAAGTACTTAGTGTGTAGTTGCACTAATAACTATAAATAATATTATTATATTAATGATAACAATGATTTTCGGATAAATAACAATCTTTAGACATCATTTAAGTCTGGTCAAATGAGGTGAGGAAAAAAGACAGATTCTTTTCATTTGAGTTGCCAAAAACTAAATTTCATAAATAATGACATGCTAATGAAATAACTTTTTTTTTTTGGAAAAGTGCTAATGAAATAACTTGCACAAAAGAGAAATACCTTACAACATTAAGAAGCCAAGATGTTTGAATTGCGGCACATTAATTTAACATTTGAATTTACTTGAAGATCTTCGCCTTTCAACTTACATGGGAAAGGAGAAGTTGTAGTGTTGTACACAAAACAATGCAAACAGCAGCCATATAACTTACGCTAGAATGAAAACCCTGTCTCAATCTTAATATTCTACTTTATACTCCATTAATTGTAGCATGCCAAACTTTAGTTACTTTTAAAATTAAAAAAAAAATTGTGTGGCAGACTATAATTAGAGGAGTATATATATAAAGTAGAACACTAATAATGGAACAAAGGACTTTATTCTGTATCCTAAGAGAACACTTTAAATGACAAACCAGAACTACCTAACTTTTCCTCCACAACCTTGCCCAATTGCTCCACCATTCCTGGTGTCAGGTAGTTAACCCAGTCTCCCACCTCACCCTTCCTAAACAAGTTTTTGTTTTCAAAGAACTTAATAGACTTGCCAGCCTTGTTTACCTCCAACTCCTTCATATTCTCAAAACTACAAAGTTTTGCTATCTTTTCAACATCACCAGCTCTCTCCTCCTCCAAAGAAAATGGGAACCCCAGAAACTCTGCTAGCTTTTTCAGGTGAAAAGTGACGTCTTCTTTGAGGTCCTCATACTTCAAGAACAATACCTTGTGAGGTCTCTCTATGCTCTCCTTCCAGTACCCCAACATATGGTCCCAAAAGGGACCAAATCCAATTACCCCCTTACAATACATTTCAAAGGCTTCATCTAGTGACATTGGAGATTTAGATCCAGAATCAACTTTGTTAAGAAAATGCCATGAGGAGATGAAAGTGTCAAAAGGGTTTCGACAAATATAAACAACCCGGCAACCAGACTTCTTGATTGAAGTAGGCAAGGAAGGAAATGGAAGATGGGTGCCAAAAAGTCTAGGGTGTGGAAGGTTGGAGAGATCAGGAAGTTGGCGGTTGGCATAGAGCTTGTACTCAAAGAAAGGTACAAGATCATGAGGGTTTGAAGTAAGCAAAGGATGATTATTTTCCAAAGAAAAACGCTTACGATTCACAATAGCAAAAGCCAAAGCTTTTAACCATGTGGTGCCTGATTTTGGAATGGTGGCTAATACAACATCATTGTCACTTGCTTGGAAGTGCCTTTGGAATGAGACTATGGATTGGATTTCAATTGCTTGGCACCAAAACTCTTGGTACTTGTAGAGATGAGGGGTTCTCCACCCTTTTTCTTTGGGAAGAGAAAGAAGAAGTTCCTTGCATTCATGGCTTAGTTCTTCTTCTTCTCCTCCATTACTTGATTGGTTTTTTGGGTAATGAGTGATAGTCATTGAAGTAGTATTGATAGAACTTGGCATGAAAATTGGGTCACAAATGACCACTTATTTATAGTTGAACTTGTTCATATTTTTGTACTCGAAGGGTTTGGATATTTTGCACATGTCGAACATGCATCACAAACACCATATTGTGGGCTTACAACTAGTGATGCTTCTCGTGCCATTTTTGGCATGTTTTGGTTATCTTATTAAGTTTTCTACTTCTTTACGTCTACCTAGCTAAGTTGGGCGTTGCTTTTCTGATAGTGACTGAATTGAAATCCTTTGCCCCCACAGCTGGTACTATTATACATTTCCACGACTAAAACGCCTTTTTTATTCTAAAAAATATTTTGCACATTTCAAAATTCAAGCACCCGACAAGTATCACTACACTTAGAAAAAATATAATTTTTTTTGCTCCCGTATGGATCTTTGCCCGCTTATCAATCACCTCTTCTAAACTTTAAAAAAAATGGAGTTTTGTGCAATAGATTCAACATACTTTTGTATCGTTGAGATAGATAAGAATTTAAGAGCAAATTATCAATGAATTAATACTTGCAAGTTTATAATTTTGATAATTATAATGTTTCATCTTCTTCTTTTTTTCCATGTAGTTTGACTGTGGCTGCAATTTGGCTTCCAAAAATTTTTCTTCACACAAGGAAAAAAAAAAGTTTAGGACAAATTTTAGATATTTCATAAATTTGATTTTATAAAAATTAATCTGAATTAGCAGTTTAAACCCCAATTTCTTATAGGTATTATTGATTTGTATTCTTCATATGCGCAACGCCTCAATCAATGAAGAAAGGGGAAAAAGTTGGTGAAATAAGACCAAGTGGAATAATTAGAATTAGAAAGGATATTTTATCAAATTATTTATGGACTAAACTAAGAAATATCATATTTACAGCCACATTTTCCGAAAACACAGTTAAAAAAAACGCGGTTATAGCTAGCATTTTTTTAGTGGTTGGGGGGAGGCATTAGTTGATTTATGTGGTGTTAGAAAATTGGGTTACCTATTCCTACCCAAATGGTTTAAAAACTTCAAATTGTTGAGCCATTGAATCGTATGAATAATGGTGGTGATGTCAATGTAATAGAAGACTCCACTATGTTGCCATGAGAATTTGATGCTCTCTAGTCTACTCAATCCGTTTCATTTTGGGATCATACCACCTAATTCATGTGCACTGGAATCAATCATAAAATTGAAAATGAAGTTTGTAAGAATAATGTTAGAAGCTTTGAAACATATCCACATCAAGGTCGGCAATATATATATATATATACATACATACAAGTGAGTGTAATATATAATATATCATTTTAGGGTCAAAATGGGCAAATGCCTCTTTCATACAAAAAATCTAGCATTTTGCCACTTTTCCTAAACTAATTAAGGAAATGTCCCAATTTTGAAACTCGATTTTCTAAAAATCGAGTTTCAATTGAAAACTAGCTTTTGGGACAATCAAGTTATAGCAAACTGAAAAATTTTTAAAAAAAAAAAATTTCGAACTCGAGTTCCATACAAAGTACTTGAGTTCCATGAACTCGAGTACCATGTGAAGTACTCGAGTTCTAAAAAAAAAAAAAAAATTCCTAAGTCCACTTTCGCTATAACTCGATATTCCAAAATTTGAGTTTTACATTTGAAACTTGATTTTTAAAAAAATCGAATTTCAAAACAAGGACATTTCCCTAATTAGTTTTAGAAATAGAGCAAAATATTGGATTTTTTGTGTGAAATGGGCATTTGCCCATTTTGGCCCTCATTTTAGAGGTGTTGAGGGAATTTTTTTTTTCTAAACCCCATAAATCCCACATAATTTTTCATGTCTTTAAATCTTAGTTATAAATAAAACTTATTAGTTATTATTACGTTATAAGATCGTTGATGTTTGCCTAACATCTAGTTAGGTAGCTTATATTCATCGATATTTAATGAGTTATCTTCTAGCTTAAGTAGTGTTTTTAATAGAGAAAACTATAGTGACAATGGAAAGTAATGAAAGGATTGAGTAATATATACATACTTGTGCTTGTAATATATAATATATAATTTTTTTATCTTAAATTTAGTGTTTATATGGGAAAAGCTAATAGCTTTTAGCATTTTAATTTTGTCTCACGTTTCTTTTTCCTTTTTCTTTTTTAAATTAAAAAAACTAGTTTTTTTATATAAATAAATTAGTTTTTTCTTGCACATTTAGTATAAAAATTACCAAAAACTATATATTTTTATAGATACTATGCAAATAAACTATTAGAAACTACCAGATACTGGACTGACACTTAAAACACTCAAATTAGAATATAATTAAATTTATAATGGTAAATTTTTATTTCAATAGTCAATTGATTTTTTTTCCTAGTAGCTTAAAAATAAAATAATTTGAAAAAATTCGAAATCTTAGTCTTACAGAAAAAATGCTGGAAAATATAAGAAAAATATCCTGATGATAAAACATTTATAATATATGTTACAATAAAAAAAATATATATTGATTAGGATCTTAAATTTGGATGAGATTTTAATCTCACTTGTCAATTTTTCCAATAAATAAACCTTTGTAATCCTTCTGGTTTTTGGAATAAAATTATCCTCTAGAGTCTAAACTCTCTTAGCTTATACAAAGGAGAATATGTTTTTTCAAAAATCAAATTGAAAAAGAGAACTATAAAAAGAGAAAAAGATAAAAAAAAAAAAATAAAAAAAAAAGAAGCAAGAATAATAAAGACTAGTACTTGATGTAGGATATAAGAAAAAAGTGTGGCACAAAATGGGTGAGAAGTGAGAACTAAAAAAAAAAAAACTAGGAAAACATTTGAACAAACATAAATGTATTTGGTACTCAAATTATGTGGTGTCAATTACATGGTTTGGCAGTTGGCATTAGATATATTTAGTATTGACAAAAATGCAAAAATAAAAAAATACCTCTCAATTTCAACTCTTCTTTATAATTTTTAAAGATTTTCACACCCGTCAAATCTCGTAAAATTATAAAGAAGAATTAAATCCTAAAAAGTATTATTGTCCCCAATCACATTTGACATCATTTCTCCTGTGAATTATAGCAAAAGACAAATCTTCTGCATGCCTAGAAAACATAAAGGGCAACCGACTTGGTGTCACTGTCAAAATTGTAGGCTGACACCGAACACAACCACAATAACACAACACATTACACACACAAAAAAAGAATGTACTTTTCTCAAAACTGCCGATGTATAAGTTTGTGTCTTTAAAAATAAGGTACATTAATTTGTGGGGGACCTTGTACACATGGTTTCCAGCGTGGGACTATGGTTTTATTTCCTTTGTGCCATTTGAAGTCCATATGTAGTTGTCTACACTCTACATTTGTAGGCATGAGCTGTCGACTTGTCGGTCTTTATTGTTGTGACTTTTGAGTTTTAATTTTAAGTTCATTTCAATAAAATTAAATAAATAAATCTGATTCTCAAGGATGTGTCAAAATCAATCACTTTTTATTAATGAGGAAAAAGTTTAGTTTTTTTTTTTTTTCTAATTTTTTTAATTTTTAAACTATCGAAAATTATGAAATGTCAAACTCACGTGTCACATTGTATTTTTTTCGAACAAAGGTTGGCTCCTTATTTTAGTGCAGCATTTTGTGATATCTTGACTACAAAACTTTATTTTCTTATAAAGGTGGTAAAGCGATCAAGAATTATTTAAAATGAATTTAAAAGAATAACTCTAATTCTTTTCTTGAACAAAATTTACTCTTATTCAAATGATAACTCCTATTTACAATAAAATAGGTTCATGGTGAAGCATTGGGTTAAATAAAATTTCTGGTAGTACATCTTGCTTAAAAAATCCATACCTACATGCATAAACTCTTCTGTCTATATTATCACACATATTAATTTTATCCATTTCTAGTATTTGATAATTGAGCAAAATATAAATAAGTGTCCGCAAGAAATGTACTTAAGAAATTGTATTCAAATAAATTTTTTATAATATCATATAAATATGAAATGTGTACAAAAGACGTACTTAGAAAGATTGTAGCTTTTTGTTTTTAATTTTGCAATCAATAACTCTGAGACTCTCTCAATAATATTTTTTAAAAATATTTTTAATAAAAATTAATATTGACATACTTGTGACATTTTTGGGTACATGGCACGCCCCATATATTCCACTTTTCAATTACTATATTGATTTTTCTTTTAATTTGATCCCTAATAAAAAATAACCTAAGAAAAGAAGGGTAAATTTTGTTTCTTCCTTCCTTAACCTCACAACTCTCTAAGTTCAAGTTGACAATTAAAGAAAATGAAAAAGAGAAGCATTACAATTTAAAAAATTATTTAACCTCTTTAGCTTAATATATTCAATAGAATAATTACAACCATAAATTATAATAAGTTGTTATCTTATCAAAATTCATAAGGCCTCAACCATTTTTATATATTTATTATATTACTTAACCGATGCAAAACGGTTTGAATAGATTTGTAAATAGTATGTCTTCCAAGTTAAATTAAACTTTTTCGTATGCATTTGTGTTATAACTGCTCTATCCCCTCTCCTTTGTGTGTGCATCTCTTTTTAATAATAATAATAATAATAATAATAACTTACATATTTAATCGTACTTAGAAACTGAATGAATAGCATCACATGCGTACGTAGGGGGAAAACTCTATGTATTTTACATAATTTCCTTGTACAAGAACCCTTAATAAATGTAAGAAATGTTTTAAACAAAAATTAGTGAGGGACTATCGATATTGATGGGATAGAGCTCCATTACAGTTTATCTGAAATAGAATATTAACCAAAGAATATCACAAATTCATCAGGAATAATATATATAGTGGTTCTTTTGCAAATACAAAGCGCAATTATCATTGAATTTTTCATATATCAATTTACAATACATGATGTCAGAGTAAATTACTCTAGGTTGACTTATTTCTTTTTAATTTGGTAATGAGTCTATTTCAAAATAAATTTGTTTTCCCTAATGAATAAATCCTTTTTTTTTCCTTCGCATGAATCAAACTTGTTGAAATCTTTAGTTTTAGTCATACAACTGAATTATATGTTTTGCCATTTTTGTGGAACTTATCTATAATTGATAATTGGTATTAATATTGATAATGATAATGACCCTTTACCTATTCTTTAATTCAATAATTCCAAAAGTTCCCAGTTGGCTTAAAATGTATGATCCACAATATGTTTACCAAAATATCAAGACCCTATGAATTGGCAACTCTGTCACTGGTCCATAGTCTTCCTTGGGGGACTTCTACTGCTATTTTAACTCTATGAAAAGTTGTGAAAATATAGTGGAAAACGTTCTTTTGCATGATGAATCTGTCTAATCTCCTCTGCGTGACTGCGTCCACGTTTTTCAACTCTCGCTCTCGGTAACGAAGAAACATGCAGTGTGAGCACCTTGAACGATCTGGGCAGGAACAAGATGAGCTCCAACGAAGCACCAAGAGGGTCAAGGACGCTAAGATTGGTGGGGGCCAAATGGAAGAAAGGCTTGAGGTGGGGGACACACACCCAAAGTCTTATAGGGATAAGCTGTTGGGAGATTTTCCAGGAGTCCATGCACATATGAGCCTCCCTTTCAGCCATAACTTTGGCTAGGAGGAGTCGGATATTGAACTGGATGAGGTCACTGAGGGACTTGCCGCTGTGAAACTTTCGAGGGAAACTAAAACTAGGATTAGAAGTGCTTGGTCCAATGCCCTCATTATCAAAGTTTTTGGTAGAACTGTTGGCTACCATTATTTGCACAGAATGGCCTTGAGCATGTGGAAACCACAGTGTAGAGTTGATTGCTTAGACCTGAGAAAATACTTTTTTCTTTTTAAGTTTGAAGTTAAGGAAGACATGGAAAGGGTGCTGGAAGGAGGCCCATGGTTCTTTGGAGGACACTATGTTGCTGTAAGGCTATGGGAACCCAACTTTAAGGCTTCCACTGCAAAACTAGGCACCGTTGCGGTTTGGGTGAGACTCAATGAGCTTCATGTCGAGTACTATGTGCAATAGATTTAACATACTTTTGTATTGTTGAGATAGATAAGAATTTAACAGCAAATTATCAATGAATTAATACTTGCAAGTTTATAATTTTAATAATTATAATGTTTCTTCTTCTTCTTCTTTTTTCCACGTATCTTGACTGTGGCTGCAATTTGGCTTCCAAAAATTTTTCTTCACACAAGGAAAAAAAAAAAGTTTAGGACAAATTTTAGATATTTCACAAATTTGATTTTATAAAAATTAATCCGAATTAGCAGTTTAAGCCCCAATTTCTTATAGGTATTATTGATTTGTATTCTTCATATGAGCAATGCCTCAATCAATGAAGAAAGGGGAAAAAGTTGGTGAAATAAGAGCAAGTGGAATATTTAGAATTAGAAAGGATATTTTATCGAATTATTTATGGACTAGACTAAAAAATTTCATATTTATAGCCACATTTTCCATAAACGCGGCTAAAAAAAACACAGTTATAGCTAGCCTTTTTTTTAGTGGTTGGGGGGAGGCATTGGTTGATTTTATGTGGTGTTAGACAATTGGGTTACCTGTTCCTAACCAAATGGTTTAAAAACTTCAAATTGTTGAGCCATTGAATCGTATGAATAATGGTGGTGATGTCAATGTAATAGAAGACTCCACTATGTAGTCATGAGAAATTTGATGCTCTCTAGTCTACTCAATCCGTTTCATTTTGGAACCGTGCCACCTGATTCATGTGCACTGGAATCAATCATAAAATTGAAAATGAAGTTTGTAAGAATAATGTTAGAACTTAGAAGGTTGAAACATATCCACATCAAGGTCGGCAATATATACATACATGTGAGTGTAATATATAATATATCATTTTAGAGGTGTTGGGGGAAAATAATTTTTCTTAACCCCATAAATCCCACATAATTTTTCATGTCTTGAAATCTTAGATAAAAATAAAACTTATTAGTTATTATTACGTTATAAGGTCATTGATGTTTGCATAACATCTAGTTAGGTAACTTATAGCTATAGGTCCAGCAAAATAAATTTTTTTATGGGGTATAGCAGCGTTTTTATAAAACGCGGCTAGAGATCCCCTATTAAAAAATTATTCAGCTGGACCTATAGCTGCGTTTTTTGAACGCGGCTATGGAATTAACCTATAGCCGTACTTAAAAAACACAGCTATTGTTTAAGTCCATAGCCCGCGTTTTTTGTAGTCATTCATCGTTATTGAATGAGTTATCTTCCAGTTTAAGTAGTGTTTTTAATGGAGAAAACTATGGTGACAAGGGAAAGTAGTGAAAGGATTGACTAATATATACATACTTGTGCTTGTAATATATAATATATAATTTTTTATCTTAAATTTAGTGTTTATATGGGAAAAGCTAAATAGCTTTTAGCTTTTTATTTTTTGTCTCACGCTTCTGTTTCTTTTCTTTTTAAATTAAACAAAACTAGTTTTAAAAAAAAATAAATTAGCTTTTTCTTGCACATAGAGTATAAAAATTACTAAAAACTATATATTTTTATAAATACTATGCAAATAAACTATTAGAAACTACCAGATACCCTGACCGATACTTAAAACACTCAAATTAGGATATAATTAAATTTATAATGGTAAATTTTTATTTTAATAGTCAATTGATTTTTGTTTCCTAGTAGCTTAGAAATAAAATAATTTTAAAAAATTCAAAATCTTAGTCTTACACCTGGAAAATATAAGAAAAATATCCTGCTAATAAAAAATTTATAATATATGTTATAATAAATAAAAAAAATATCGGTCAGGATCTTAAATTTGGATGCGATTATGATCTCACTTCAATTGTTCCAATAGTTAAAACTTTGTAGTCCTTCTGGTTTTTGGAATAAAATTATTCTCTAGAGTCTAGACTCTCTTATACAAAGGAGAATATGTTTTTTCAAAAATAAAATTGAAAAAGAGAACTATAAGAAAAGCAAGATAATAAAGACTGGTACTTGATGTAAGAAATAAGCAAAAAGTGAGGCACAAAATGGGTGAGAAGTGAGAACTAAAAAAGACACTAGGAAAGTATGTGAACGAACATCAATGTGTTTGGTACTCAAATTATGTGGTGTCAATTACATGGTTTGGCATTAGATATATTTAATTAGTATGGGAAAAAACGCAAAAAAATAAATGCAAAAAAATAAATAAATAAATAAATAAATTTCAATTTCGACTCTTCTTTATAATTCTTTGAGATTTTCGCACCCGTCAAATCTGGCAAAATGATAAGGAAGAATTGAAATCCTAAAAATATTATCGTCCCAAGTCACATTTAGCATCATTTCCCTAGTGAATTATAGCAAAAGACAAATCTTCTGCATGCCTAGAAAACATAAAGAGCAACCGACATGGTTTCACTGTCAAAATTGTGGACAGACAAAGACCACAACTACACAACACATTACACACACACACAAAAAAAAAAAAAAGGAATGTACTTTTCTCAAAACTGTCGATGTATTTAGGTTTGTGTCTTTAAAAATAAGGTACATTAATTTGTGGGGAGCTCGAATACGAGTTCAAATATTCTGTCTTACTTTCTCTGCTCTATTTTATACTTCATCAATAAAAATTTGTCACGTGTTTAGCTAACTAATTAAATACTTCTATTAATTAATAACAGTAGCATTAATAAGTCAATAATGATAGTATTTAATTAATTAGGTAAACACGTGACAAGTTTTTATTGATGAAGTATAAAGTAAAATAAGAAAAATGAGACAGAAGAATTGGACTCTCTTATACTCGTGGTTTCCCGTGTGAGACTGTGGTTTTATTTCTTTTGTGCCATATGTCGTTGTCTAGATTTGTAGGCATGAGTTGTTGACTTGCCGGTCTTTATTGTTGTGACTTTTGAGTTTATTTTTAAGTTTATTTCAATAAAATAACATAAAATGAATAAATCTGATTCTCAAGGTTGTGTCAAAATCACTCACTTTTTATTAATGAGGAAAAAGTTTAAAAAAAAAAAAAAAAAAAAAAAAAAAAAAACAACAACAACAACAACAATGGTTTAGTTTTTTTTTTTTTTTTTTTTTTAATTTTTAAGCTATCGAAAATTATGAAATGTCAAACTCACGTGTCACATTACTTTATTTCAACAAAGGTTGGCTCCTTTTTTTAGTGCTGCATTTTGTGACATCTTGACTATGAAGCTTTATTTTCTTATAAAGGTAGTAAGGCGATCAAGAATTATTTAAAATGAATTTAAAAGAATATTGTGGCTAATTAACTCTAATTCTTTTCTTGAACAAAATATACTCTAATTCAAATGATAACTCCTATTTACAATAAAGTAGGTTTATGGTGAAGCATTGGGTTAAATAAAACTTCTGGTAGTACAATACACGTACTTAGAAAGATTGTAACTTTTTGTTTTTAATTTTGTAATAGATAACTCTGAGACTCTCTCAATAATATTTTTAAAAAATATTTTTAATAAAAATTAATATTGACATACTTGTGACATTTTTGGGTACATGGCACGCCCCATGTCTTCCACTTTTCAATTACTATGTTGATTTTTCTTTTAATTTGATCCCTAATAAAAAATAACCTAAGAAAAGAAGGGTAAATTTTACTTCTTCCTTCCTTAACCTCACAACTCTCTAAGTTAAAGTTGGCAATTAAAGAAAATGAAAAGGAGAAGCATTACAATTTAAAAAATTATTTAACCTCTTTAGCTTAATATATTCAATAGAATAATTATAACCATAAATTATAATAAGGTGTTATCTTATCAAAATTCATAAGGCCTCAACCATTTTTACATATTTATTATATCACTCAACCGATACAAAACGGTTTGAATAGATTTATGAATAGTATGTCTTCCAAGTTAAATTAAACTTTTTCGTATGCATTTGTGTTATAACTGCTCTAACCCCTCTCCTTTGTGTGTGCATCTGTGTTTTATTTTTTTAATAATAATAATAACTTACATATTTAATCGTACTTAGAAACTGAATGGATAGCATCACATGCGTACGTAGGGGGAAAACTATACGTGTTTTACATAATTTCCTTGTACAAGGACCCTTAATAAATCTAAGAAATGTTTTAAACAAAAATTAGTGAGGGACTATCGATATTGATGATATAGAGCTCCATTACAGTTTATCTGAAATAGAATATTAACCAAAGAATATCACAAATTCATCAGGAATAATACATATAGTGGTTCTTTTGCAAATTCAAAGCGCAATTATCATTGAATTTTTCATTTATATTGAATTTACAATACTTGATGTCAGAGTATATTACTCTAGGTTGACTTATTTCTTTTTAATTTGGTAATGAGTCTATTTCAAAGTAAATTTGTTTTTCCTAACGAATTAATCCTTTTTTTTTTCCTTCGAATGAATCACACTTGTTGAAATCTTTAGTTTTAGTCATATAACTGAATTCTATGTTTTGCCATTTTTGTGGAACTTATCTATAATTGATAATTGATATTGATAATGACCCTTTACCTATTCTTTAATTCAATAATTCCAAAAGTTCCGAGTTGGCTGAAAATGTATGATCCACAATATGCTTGCCAAAAAAATCAAGACTATGAATTGGCAACTCTGTCACTGGTCCATAGTCTTCCTTGGGGGACTTCTAATGCTATTTTAACTTTATGAAAAGCTGTGAAAATAGAGTGGAAAACGTTCTTTTGAATTGATTTACCTTGGTAAACAAATACCTACAAAACAAATTAGGTCGACACAAAGACATAAATGGTAAATTAAATAAATACCTACAAAACATTAATGGTAAATAAATACCTACAAAACATTTATTAGGTTGATACAAAGACATAACTTGTAAATAAATACCTACAAAACAAAACAAATAAGGCCTCCACCTTGGCCTCAATTTACCTTTCTTTTGTTGATTTTTTCAATAAAGTAAATAAAAATATATAAAAAATAAATATAAAAATAAACAGACAAATGATGGATCAATAGAAACTACTTAAAGGTTGTAATCTCATCCATGAAAAAGTCCATCCATTCCTATAATTTCCCCACAGAAGGGAAAAAAAAAAAAGAAGCTAAAAATGGTTATGGAAAAAAAATATATTACATGTGCTTAGAGAGAACCCATTCTACATTATAAAATTCTATATGTCATAGATAGATGGCATGATGGTTGGCTTAGATGAGTGAAAAATGTGCTCAATGGCTTTGCATCTGTCTAACAAGACTTCCATGTAGCTCGTATTTACGTTCCTGATTGAACTTTGCAATGAAAACTTAGCTGGATAGCAGTAGCCCCCAGAAGGATATGTGCAGCATACAAAACCAATTACCAAATCCTTCTCTCCTTTTATGATCTTTAGGAACTAACGAGAATCTCTTTCAACTCATGCCTCGGCTAGCTTTAAGCGGGGAACAATATTCATCGATTGGAGTTCCTAAAAGCATGCCGTTGAGTGGTGAGATTTAAACAAAAAACATCTGTCAACGACTGACAGGAGTAAACATATTCATCCAAGCGTGAACAGTGGAAATGCCAACATTTTTTGCCTTTTTTTATGTAACTGTATTCTTTCAGTTTGTTGTTTTTGATTTTATACATTTTTTTTACAAGAATGTAGCACCACATTTAAATGTTTTCAAAACACCACGTGCAAATCTTGATGCTAAAAATACACTATGCCATAGATCCAAATTTAATCTAGTGAAATCAGACAAACTGTAAGTTATAGTGAAGTTACAGTTAAAAATCTCCACAACAATCACAAAAAGCCTTTTCATAGGATAAACCAATCAATACAATGTCAATTCATACCTGGATTAAGAGCTTGCATGCATACGGAAGCTTCATACTAGACATACCGTCCCTTTTTTTACAAGATGAACAGATTCCAGTTTTCAGATGATGGTTGTAATATCCTAACAAACCACACATTCTGCAGACCTGCACCAAAAAGCAGATGTTGCCACATACTTAAAGAGCTAAATAAACAAATCAATTCCAAGAATGATGTAGAAGGTTTGAAGGACCACAACAATCTTAAGAAAAAAAAAAAAAACCAAAACAAAACAAAACCAATAAACATTTTGCTTACACACAACATAGTGTTGGTCTAAAGGAAATTACTGTAAGTTATAGTTAATAATCTCCACAACAATCACAAAAAGCCTTTTCGTTGGTTAGTATTTCTTGTACTGACAGTTTTTGGAACAGCAATAGTGAAGTCCTAAAAAGGTCCAAATAAGCCTTTAGAAGTTAGATAATGGCTTTGACCAAGAGAAAAATAAAATGGCTTTGACAAAGAGAAAATTAAAATGGCTTTGACAAACAGCATTGCACTATTAGAGGAGGAGCCTAGAAAGTCTCAAAGACATGCCCAAGTTACAGTAAAAATGGGTTTCATTCCAAGTGCATGGCTGGATATTTTCCAGCAAGCAAACTTAGCTGGTGCTCCAGATCTGTTCTGGAAGCTGATCTCTATCAATAGTCATGTGTTCTTGCAGTTCCAGGAGGCCTCCTTAAGAAGGAAGCTTTATATAGCTATTACAATAGAAAGGAAAAAATAAGAGGGATAGACAACCAGATGCTAATACAGAATCTTATGGGCTGGTGAAGAGCTGATTTCTGATATACATGAATTCACAAATTATCACACAGGATTCCACCCTATACATAAGGGCTGCAACTCCAGAAAATCAAGAAAATTTTCTGGCTGAAAACACAACATGTTAGACGATAAAAAAATACTGGAGGTGAGATAAACTCTAAATTACACTTCCACCCTATACATAAGGGCTGCAACTCCAGAAAATCTTTTCCTGTGTTAAATCTTCCTGTTAAATGACTTAAAAGCAAGCATTGTAATACATACTCAGCAAACAATTATCAAGGAGTGGCATAGGCATGAGCTGATACCTGAACCTCAAAAGGATCGCTAGAGATCATTAGGCGCTCAAAAATTAACATACTAGCACCATAAGCTATCAAACAATCACGTTCCATTTCTCCTACACGTAGTCCTGGAAAATGAAAGGTTAGCAGAAATTAGTACTATGCAAGGTAAACTTGCATCTAATAAAATATCTAAGAACCAGAAATTAAGAACCTCCATTGCGAGCTCTCCCCTCTGTAGGCTGTCTTGTTAGCAGAACACGGGGTCCATCAGCTCGAGCATGCATTTTATCTAGGACCTACTTGTCATGAAATAATGGATATCACAAAAAATCAATATCAAAAATAAATATTTTCAAGCTAATATTCTAAATCAATATGACATGCTTTATGTAACAGGGAAGAAAAGGTGTGATACATCAAAGAAAAATTACAGGATTATTTAAAACTACAAATAATAAAGGCATTTCTGTCACCCAAATTCTAGATGCTATGAGTAAAAGAATATCAACTAATCTAAATCATAGAAACAATGCTGATCAGAATCACCAGACATAAAAAAAATAGACACGCCATGCACCAAAAGATCTCTCTCAATTTATTCAGGTTGGCACATGAAGGGAATGTCCAAACAAGAGCCTCAAAAGGTTAAAAGAATCACTGATGAGGCAAGGAGGGAAGAGCAAGATAGGAAACTGTAGGTTTTGCATACACTGATTTAGACTCAGCTATATCAGTGTAAATGGTGTGAGGTATCTGCCTCATGATCATGTGAGAATCACACTTGTGTTCAAACAGAAAGCTTTGGCCTGAAGGCAATTCCCCTTTACCCTCAGTGAGGGGTTATAGGCATGCCTTCTAATTTCATCCACCAGTCAAAATTAAGAGCACATACGGTCAAATTTAGCTGCTCATCACTTATCAGCCTCCTGTAGTGACTAAACAGTTCATCAAGCAACTTAAGGATTTTTCAATGCATGTTAATAACCCCAACCAACCCCACAAGAAACCAAATAATGTAACAACATAAAATTTAGAACCTAGGATTCATAAGCATGATTGGACTCTGGAACATAATAAAGGAGGCTTTGAATCTTACCATATGTTTTAACTTTTGATAGTAAATAGGACCCATGAAAATATATGCTTGCAGTGGGCAACCTGTGATACCTGGAGAAGACAAAAAGTATTAGGAAATGACACTAATGATAAAAAGGAAATGACACAATTTAATTATTATCGTTATGAGAACATCCAACTTATATTAATGATAGTAACTTCCAAAAACACGCTAGAAATCCATTGTCTAATTTAAATTGAAAATAAGTTTCCTTTCACCCCTAGGGTTTCAAAAAATTGAACATAAAACGTAACAAAGCTCCAAAAGAAGAATTAAAATGAACGGTTGCAATAGAATTCCCATATGTACATATTTCAGATGTAAAAATTTAAACCTGAATACAGAAAGTCTTTGCCATTGTAGCTAAAGCCTTTGTTCACAAGAATTTCACTGTCACAGAGCAAGGAAGCATGGTTAAAAAAAAATGAAATATGGAAAAATGCATAATAATCAGACGTCATAGTAAGGACGTAGAAAGCACCTCATAGCTTCAACTGTGTCTGCATGACCGCTTGGTTCCCCAAAGGCACTGCCATAATGAAACCTACCACATGAAACTCCAGCTTTACCCCCAAGAAGCTCTATCATCTTCCCCACTGTCATTCGACTGATAGTAACAGAATATCAAAACATTAAGTTACATCTTGGGTGCTTGCACTGCTGGCAACTATAGATTATGACACAAAACATGGATGATTATGACATGGAACGAGGCCAGTCAAGCCTAAGGGCTGAATTTCACGTTCCATATGATTATTGCAGCTGAGTCCACATGTGCCAAGTTTGTAGACAATTGGAGGGAAAATTAATTAGTGGCGCATGCACATGTTAGATTTTAGAAAATTTTTAGAAGCAAAAGCCATGTGCTTTATTAAATCTAGCTTGTGATTAGTATGTTACAATTGTACTCAAGCATGTGATAAATGTGAGTTAGTTATGGACAATGTCATCAACAATAACCAACTCCCAAGCTATAAATATCCATGTACATGCATTGTTAAGATAGATAGATTGATAGTGAATTTTAGAATCTCATATTTGAGTTTAGATTGAGGTCTGAGTTCCCTCTCTTTCTTTACTTCCCTCTCTCTCTCTAGAATCTTTCTGTACTGAAAATTCAGTATTAATCTTCATGCATCACTTGCTTGTTAAGTTTTCCACTATTCCAAACTTTTAATTTATTTACCTAGGAAACCCATGAGGATTCATAATCAAATCAGGGCAAATGCCACGTTCAGAAAATGGGAAGTCTTCCTGCTGGATAATGGTGCCACAAACTCCTTTCTGCCCATGTCTGCTACTAAATTTGTCACCGACCTGAGGGGGCAAGAAATACAAGAAAGAAAGTCAACCTAAAATATAAGATTCGTATAGCATATAAACTGAGGCCAGATTAGAAATCCTTACCTCTGGCCTACGAGTATGGCGAATTAAGAATTTGATAGATAAGTTATTATGCCTATCATTATAAAGAGCCACTCGATCCACTACACAAGACTCCCCTTCGGGACCCTTAAATGTTTGTTTACTGCTCTTATATCCTCTGCATTTAAAAACAAGCATAAGCAATCTTGTTGTTAAAGGAAACCTATCAAGAATTTTCGCCAGAAAGTGAAACTAACATATTTGGTAATTCTGATGGTGGTACTCTCGTCCCCCTTGTAATAGCAGGGGACTGTTTATTTATATAGATATCTTGTGGGCTAATAATTTCCCCTGGTGAAGCAATCCCATCATCGTCCAGTATCTACACATGTTAGAACATATCAGAATTAAAGAATATACAGGAAACATTTACAATTCAAAGAAACAAATAACCAGAGAACAAAAGGAAAATGATGAGAATGGGATCCTTGGGATTGGCAGAGTCAATCTGGCTTCCATAAAAAATAAAACCTCATAATAATTTCCAAATGTACTTTCAGCATTCTCAGAGTATGGGAAAAAAATTAACAGGGATATTTTGGTTAACTTTCAATTGGGTAGTTTGCTTTCATTTTTTTTATAGGTAATAAAAGCTTTATTGAAAAAAGTACATCGTGTTCACGATAGTGAACAAATGTACTTGAAACAGTTACAAACAAATCAAGAAGAGGAAATTACAGATTGTAGAAAATAAAAAATGGAAAAACATTGTGTAAAGCCCCAAAGCCTAGACCACTCAAACAAAGTCCTAACTAGCAAAGATTTCAAAGATCAACATTGGGTAGTTTGCTTTCATATTTGGAACTTTTTCTATTTATGCTTCTGGCTTTAGTTTGTTCTTGTATATGTATAGTTTGAGTCTCTCTTTGTTATTAGAATCGTTTCCTTTTCAAATAAAGTTTGTGTTTGGTTGAAGCAATTGATATTTGCAAACAAAATTTCAATTGAAATCCAAACAAATGCTAATTTACTTTTTGAATATTATGTCCACAGACCAGGAAATCCCATTCATCAAAACCCATAAAAATATATGTTTAGTCCTAACTGATAAGTGAAACCCAACCATGGAAATTATAACCATTCAAATCAGATATGTCCATAACAATGCAATCCCCACTTGCCCAATATTATTAATTTATTATTATTAGTTTTTTTGATAAGTAAGTTTTGGCCCCAAAGGGGGGGGGGGGGGGGGGGTGGGGGAATCAATAATAATAATAATAATAATAGCAATAACAACTACAACAACATAAAAGTTTTTAGTGCTAATCAGTCTTCACGGCATACAGGCTTCATGGTCAACATGTCAATCGTGTTTGCTCATCACTAGCATTCGTTTCCACATCACGCTGAACAACAGATTGTGACCTCATGAAGCTCCCAGTGGAGACACCTTTGTTGATGTTTGAGCAAGGCCAATTGCTGATGGAAGTTTGGCAGCAGTACTGATTAAGGATCAATTACTGGAGGATTTAGGGTTCCAGATGTGCTGGCAACCTCAAGATTGTGATGCACAGCATGTTCTTGTCATTCCCACACCTGTATCTTGCTACTGCCACATGAAATCAGATCCTCTATTCAAGGAGGATCAAGCAGAATGGGTCTTGTGGTTGCAGAACAGACGGCTAATGGAGTTTGTGATGCTTTAGATTGGAACGGGAGTTGAGCTAAAAATTGGTGAAAAGGAGAGCTGTTTTGGAAGGCTAAGTTGCTTAAAGAAAAGAAAGAATAAACTAGCTCTTCAAGAGACCCACTCTTGGACTACTACCACACAGGTAAGGGGATTTTTGGATTCAATTCCAACTACTGCATGTCAGGAATTTTGGACTTGAATGCTAATATAAGAACAACTAAATTATCGAAATCTTTAGTGGTTTTGCTTTATATTTAATGATGAGACTCCATTAAAATTCTTCTAGGTGAGAATCCTTGAGGCACTTGGTGAGAGTTGTATTCTTCCTAGACGCTATGCTCTGATACCAATTATTGCCATTGCAAGGCTTGCAGAAAGGTATTAGTAAGAACAAGTAATCAAAACATCTGAACAAAAAGAAAGGTTCAGCATTCTTCAACCAACTCCTTGCCTACATCTATAGAAAACACCAATTTAAATCCATTATGAAGGATATGGATTATATTACTGCACTCAATGAAAACCTCACAAACAACACTTGTTGTCTCTCACAAACAACACTGATAACCTTCCCAAACACACACACACACACTTAAATCCACTCACAAACACAAATTATCCCAAATCCCATTACAACCAAAATAAACATTCAATACTTACTCACAAATTTACAGCCCAAAACCTTAAAACAACCAATTGTGCTCTCCCACTTAAACAAGAGACAAATTATCATCTCAAAAGTATATTTCAACCCCAAAAGAACTGCCAAACTACTCTTCAAAGAAACCCACTCGTGTTATTTTAAGGCTCTAGCTACTATTTCTAGGTGAACAAGAAATATTAAACAACTTCTTTGAAATGGAATAAACTTTCCTTCCACAACAGGAAAACAAAAATAGATAAATTAGTTTTTGATAAGTATAAGAATAATATAAAAAATAGGTAAATTAGTCAAAATAGGAATTTTAGACAATTCCAACAGCAACAGATCTCCACCTAAACTCAAGCAAGTTTTCCTTGAAAATATAGACACAGTTTCCATAGCTAAAGCCCCAAACTCACACATGCCTAAATCAAACCAATTGTAAAACAATTGTAAACTTATAGAATCTACTCCCCAACTAATTGCTTTAATTGACACTAGATAATATGCTCCAATACCAGTTTGTTGTGATAGCAATGCTAACAGAAAGACGTTGATACAAACAAGAAAGAAGTTAACATGGTTCAGCCAATTCCACGTTTACATCCATAGGCAATGCCAACCAAAATCTGGTATCAACAATATATATTACAACTATACTCAATTAAAGACTTCAACAGATCTACAGGTCTCTCAATGATTCAAACATTCGGGAATTACGTTCCTTCCAAATTAACCATATAAGACAAGCCAGTTCCATATTCCAAACATTTGAAGAAAATTTCCCCAACCAATTCCTCAATGCAAAAAGGAGAGAGAAAATTGTATTCGGCATCACCCACTACCGTACATAGGAAAGACTTCACTCCACAGAGCATGAGAAAACTTACGATGGAGCAATTTTACCATTTCTAATTCTGTTAGTGGCTACTGTTGACAGCTCCTGAACAGAAAATTTTTTTTTTTTTTTTTCGTTTTTTTTTCTTATTATTACTTGTGCAATTCAAACTTGAAACCTCCATAATCTTTAAACTAGGCTTCTTAACCATAAAATGTCTTGAGCTTTTACCCTGTCTAAATTGATCATTGAAAACCTAATCCTCAAATTGGAAGGCTGTCCCAAGTAATGTTTTGAATCACATTCCAAATTTATTCGACAGCCAGAGAAAAACAAAATTACTAAGTCCATACTATGAGATGCTTCACATAGCAGTTTAAAAAGTGACTTAGCTGGACATTGCTAAGAATGATTAGAGTACATATCTGATACATAATTCACTTCTTATGGCCAGACATTTGAAGACACTGAACGATCTATTCTGTAAGTGAAGCTGGGTTTTTTTTTTTTTTTTGGTGCACTTTATATGAGTGGGCATTCCTTCTCTAGTTTGCTATAATTTTTGGATTCATGTACTTCTATGTAATTCTGATATACTGCTAGTACACTTCCTGTGCACTGGTTATCTCTTTTTGTTTCTTGGTTAATAAATTTTAGATCTTCATAAAAAAATAATAAAATAAAAAACTGATTCACTTGTGATAGGTAGAAAACCCTTATCAATAAATAGTTATTTACATTGTCTAAGACAGTTCTATTACATATTGATTTTAAATTCATAGGAATAGATATACTTCCACAACATGAGATATAGTACCATCTGTCCCAAATAAGTATGCAGAACAATTGAAATCTATACCATGTAATACTGCACCAATTATTAATATGTATTACCCGCATATGTTTTGCACCATAGCCCTTTCTATCAGGCCTGAGTATCCTGTCCTGTGTGTCATTCTCGTACTTTTGTAGCACAGCACTATACCTGTTAAAGAACAAAGATAAGCAGCCATACTTAATTAATTACTTGGGCAATTGAAGACATGCAAGGACTTTTTCTATAAGAATAATTTTAGTAAACAGAGCCTACATTTACAATGAACACAAAGTAGGAAAAATAAAAACATGCTCTGGATGGTTCTAGAATAAAATTTTGGTCTGATGCTTGGTGTGGTACTGTCAGCATGAAGGGCACCTTTCCTGAGTTGTGTCATATTACACAGGATAAGGAAGCACTAGTAGCGGATCATATGCATCTCCACAATGGATCTGTTCATTGGCAAATAAATTTCATACAAGCAGCACAAGACTGGGAATTGGAGTCACTCTCATCGTTCTTGGATCTTTCGTATTCTATTGATGTGCAAGGTCATGAAGAGGATAAGTTGTTTTTGAGCCAGTCAAGTTGAAGCGTTTCAAGGTTAAAGCTTACAATAGAGTTCTAGCCCCCGCTGGAGTTGAGCATTTTCCTTGGAAAAGCATTTGGAAGCCTAAAGTCCCGACAAAAGTGGGATTTTTTCTATGGGTTGGTTCTTTGGGAAAAATACTAACAGATAACCTGAGGAAGTGGAACATTGTGTTGGTGAGATGGTGCTGTATGAGCAAGAGGGGTGGGGAGACAATGAATCACTTGATGCTGCATTGTTCTATTGCAAGGGAGATTTGGGATATGGTTTTTGCTCTTTTTGGGGTCCAATGGGTTATGCTTGGCAAGGTTGTTGACTTACCACCTTGTTGGCAGTGCATCTAGAGGGGAAGAAATGCAAGAAACTTTGAAGGATGTGGGGGAAAAATACTATATCTGAAATTTCACTTCCTAAGAAGTTTGTTCAAATGGCTTAGCTGTCATGTTCATCTAGTATACTTCCTCTGTACTAGATGAATTCTAATTGTTTTTCTAATAAAACTTATTACTTATCAAGAAATTGTGCAATCATTAAAAAATGAAACCACTATAGGTGATGAATTTGGTACCTTTTCATAACGATACAACGGCCAAATCCACGATCTAAAGATGACTTGTTCATGACAATTGCATCCTCTATGTCATAGCCACTATAGCTCATCACAGCAACAGTGGCATTTTGCCCTGCTCCAAGCTTATCATATCCAACCTAAAATAGCAGTAATTAGTTCACAGCAAAAAATGGCCTGCAATACTTCAAATAATGCATACCAACCAGCTCAATTGTTTTTGTTGTCAACAGAGGTCGTTGAGGATACACCAGCAGGTATAGTAGGGTGTCCATCCGACTTAACTACAAATCAAGAGAGTTGGGCAGTATTAGTCATACAGATCAAAATTATGAAAGTTGCCATAACAAACAACTATGGATGATCTATTCACACAGGAAAAGAAAAATGCAAACAAAAAGGCAGTTTTCTTATTTTGTGGAACTTGAACCCACAGAAGACCATGGGAAAGGGAATTTATCACTGAAAAGGAAAAGACCAAATAGACAAGATCCACCATCAAATGTCAAATATAACTATAAAAATAACTCAGAATAGACAGTATCTGATTAATAATTTATAATTGTGACGGCTCAACGAATTGAACTTTTTCTTTTGGCTCCTAATGAAGTGGTTTTGGAGGTTTCAGATTAAAGTTGTAATTCAGCAAAGTTATACACACAAATTTTACTGCTTAAACAAACAATTGAATTATACTTGATGATTTAAATTTATCCAACACGCATTAAAAGAAGCTACAGAACAACAAAACTATCAGTAATTTCTGTATGAACAGAGGAAAGCATATTTCGTAACTTCATGACAAACATGCTGGAAGGTAAAGAAAGAACGATCGGGCTCCAGCCACAAAACAAAAATTTGACAACATAGAATAAATCCACTTGCCTGGTTATATGCAATATTTCCCATAGCTTGCTTCCCCATTGCACACTATGAAGATAAAAATAAGTCATTTCAGAACACAAGGGTGAAACATTTTTGATCAGTGAAATTTAGAATCCAACATAGCAATCAGAGAAGTTATGCACATTAATAAAAACCTGATAAGTATTTCTAGGTGACTGATTATGATGAGGAAAAGGAATAAGCCCAGCACAAACACCTAGGATGGTGAAAGGCTCAATTTCAATATGTGTTGTTTCTGGTGTAGCCTCTCCTTCGTATAAAGCAATCTATGAAACAGATAATTATGCAACAAGAGAAATTGAATCAAGTAATGGCAACATAGCATCAAAGGAATTTAAAAGTTATTAGAATGTAACAAACCAAAGCATTGTTCTCCTCATTAACATCAAGATACTCAATCAACCCGTCTTGTAAAAAACTATCAAACGTACGGACTCCAGCCTTGAAAGAACAAAAAATAAAATCAGTTTTGAAATTACAACTCTTAATTAAGGAAGCAAGGCATAAATTAGACTTACCAACAACTCCTTCATATGATGTTCTTTGATCCTTGATATGCCCTTGTCAGCAATGACAAGTGGACGACAAACTCGACCTCCATCAGAAGCAACGTAAACACAGCACTGAAAACATGTTTCCCCTCAAAGTCAGCCATGCAGTTGTGATTTTATATACTAGAAAAACAATGCAGAAACAAGATGATGCAGAGGGAAGCAACAAAATACATAATTTCCTTAAAGTCAGCTGTGTAGTTATGATTTTATATACTGGAAAAACATTGCAGAAACAAAATGAGGCAGAGGGAAGCAACAAAAGACATAATTGCCACACGCTCAGTTAGAAAAGTAGCCTAATCAAGTATTAAAATGCCAATCAAGACAGTAATTAAAGTGAACAAAGTGATATAAAATTAGATTATGACAAGAGAGTCAATCATAAATTGTAGTCATATTGCATTAGCAACTACTTTCTCAGTGTCCAAGTAATTATGCAGAGCAGCATCTCTTTTGTTTCATGACTTGTGATGAAACATTTTCCATGTTGTCCAATGTTATTAATATGCAGAGCAGCATCTCTTATGTTGATGTAATGGCCCAAGAGGACAAGTTATGCTGGAAGCCCATGTTGGGCTAACCCTAACTTCTAGTCTCTATATATACCTTGTTAAGGGTTCAATGTAATTGTTAACTTGATTATACAGTAAACATATAGCTACCAGGGCTTTATCCCATAGATGTAGGTTGTTAGTCAACCGCATAATTTCTCATGTTCCTCTCTCTTTCTTGCATCTACTTCTCTACATTATTTTATCCTAGTCTTTAACATGGTATCAGAGCCAATGGTTGTCGGTGGTTGTATACTTGCGCAACCTTCAAATCTAAGTTTGTTGGTTGTTCTTTATGGGTGCTGATGGTTTTTGGTGTGGTTGTGGTTGTTGTTGGTGATTGTAATTGTTGGTGGTTCTTCTCGGCAGATTGGTTATTGTTGCTGTTGGTTGTTGTTGTTGTTCTCAGCTTGTTGTCTCATTGCCATTATTGGTGGCTTTAGCTGTTGTTGTTGGTGTTGTGGATCCAACATATAGATTATAGACATAGATTTGACCTGAAATTCAGATCTGAATGCAACCTAGCTTGGTAGATCTCAGTAGTTGGCCTCGGTTTTTGTTGTTCTCAAAAGATCAGCGGTGGTTTTCAACCAACCTCCACCGATTCAGTTGTTTTTGGTGTTTTTCGAAGTTGGCCTCTGTTTTTGTTGTTTTCAGCATGTTCTTAGTGGCTTTCGGGTCACGGAGGTTGCTAGTCGGATATCGCAGTGGCTTGTCCTCGATTTCTCTGGTACCAAGGTGGTTTTCTCAGTGGTTGTTGCTAGAGTTGTTGGTTGCCAGCGCAGTGGTCACCAACAAGTTCTAAGGCTGCCAGTATGGTTGTTGGTTAGAGTTGACATGTATTACCCTTATCTGGTTCGAGGTTTAAGCTATTCCATTTCCAGGATAAGGATAACTTAATCCTGGATTGGGAGAAAACTTGTTTGGTGATTTTGGTTGATTGGGAATAGGTTTTGGATGTCCCTTATTAATGATTATGATAAACTAACCCCCATAAAATCTATTATTGGTATTCAAGAACTCCAGCCACTTCATCTCATTATTTTGGTCAGTTCAGCTTCAATTTTGGCTTGTTCCCTCAAGTTTTGGCTAGTTCACATCATTTTTTAGCCTTTTCAAGCAAGTTGGCACTATGTAGAAGTTGCCTAGAGTTTATGTGTTGCAAGCTGGACCTATATGACCATATGCCCTAACTTGAGGGGGAGGTGTTAAAATATTGGGTTTACGTTGATGTAATGGCCCAAGAAGACAAGTTATGTTGTAAGCCCATGTTGGCTAACCCTAGCTTCTAGGGTCCATATATACACTGTTAAGGGTTCAATGTAATTGTTGACTTTAGTATACAGTAAAGTTATAGCCGCTAGGGTTCTATCCCGTGGATGTAGACCGTTGGTTGAACCACCTAATCCCTTCGGTTATTCTCTCTTTCTTGCTTCCGCTTCTCTATATTATTTTATTCTTGTCTTTAGCAAAGATTATTGCCATTTAACAGATGTGTTGGCAATAATTCATCATCACAATTAAATGAATGATTTCTTCTACAAGCAGGTATGTGAATTTTTCTTTGCCAAGTGGAGTACAAGAAATGATTCTGTGCATACACAGATACTTGGCAGCACATTAGGGTGAGGAGTTTTTAAACTTTCCACCATATCAGGAAGCATCCTCAGCTAGGCAATAGAAATTGTATATTTGAAACAGGTCATGACCTTTAACTTTTAAGCAATAGGTGCTGTTCTCATAGACTCACTTCATTATTGTATGAGAATTTTCCTTCGGAATCAGAAATGAGATATGAGATTTCTCCCTCTCTCTCTCTCTCTCTCTCTCTCTCTCACAACTAAGTGTTTAAGCTTAAACATCAATTATCACACCCCCACTCATCACTGGCAAGCAATTGTTCTTTTTGGGAGTGACACATAGCCTCATCCCTCAAGGATTTAAAACGAGTCTTACCGATTAGAGTCCAAGACCTCCATACAATGTGCAATAACTCCCTCTACCTTGGTGATGTGGGAATCAATTAGTATTTGATTCTCCCTCACCTCACCTCACTTAAGAGGTCTTTTGAACTTTTGGGTCACCACAATCCACCCCCCTTAAGGGTTATATGTCCCCATGTGGTACCTACCCACCACCCTAGCCGGTAAAGTCAACTTTGATGGTGTTTGTAACAACCCAAGGAAACCGCTTTTGTCGCATAGACCTCACCACTTTATATACAGGCATTGAACCTTAATTGGTATGACTCGTTTTAAAGACATTGAGGTCAATGCAACCAAAGCAGAAAATATCATGCTAGTGATGGGTCGGGGCATGACAAAATGGTATCAAAACAAATCTGGTAACACCATGTGGCTTGGGGGCACTACAATATAACATGGGCTCTGACAAGGACGTCGGGAATTTAAGCTGGGGAGATGTGATACACGAAAGATTTGATTAGATTTGATTGTTTGAGTGTGGGCTGTGCGAGTATGTATTGAGTCCCACGCCTGGTGTTTACTAGGTGGATCTTGGGCAAATAAGTGATTACAAGAAGCATCAATAGTAACTAGACTAGTGATTTCCTCAGGTCGTTACATCAATTCTTTTTTCTTTTGTATCATTTTACATCAAATCAAATGCATGAATTACATATTTTCCTATGAAAATATATAAGATTTCATATTATTTCACACACGCCCATTCAAGGGAAATAACACAGCCAAAACCAGGAGAAAGAATAAAAGGGATAAAATGGTAGTTTTAGAATAATTTACCTGCTTCTCATTGACATAGACACTTACGAACTCGCCAATTTTGCCAGCTCTCCGTAACTTTCTCATGGTGGCAGCAAAATGCTAAAAAAGAAATAAAACATTAAAGGTTAGAGAGAACATAAAAAAGAAATTAAAAAACTTTCTAAATATTCACCTCAATTATATACTTCTAGTACCTGTGGCCTCCGATGCTTGCCAAGGATCAGCCCATTAAATATAACTAGAAAGGAATTTGGTGTGTGAAGCTCTTCTCCAGATAGTAGTTCCAAGTCTTCAACGCCCAAATAGTAGCACTATCACAACCAGTAATTAAAGATACGATGAATAAGTAACACAAACATAGGCAACACTGTCAGATTTTTATCAAATGTGAATACCATTACCATAACATTGAAGCAGAGTGAATATGTATGTCTTTGTTTACCATATATTACAAAGGTAGAACTCATACATAGAAGCATCAAAGAGTATTCGAAAAATTCAAGTTTCCACAAGATACTAGTCTACCTCAAACTACATATCCGATGCTTTGAATGAAAGCTTCCTCAATCGTAGCATTAGATTTACAGGAATAAATCCAAGAATTCCTCTATCCAAATAGCATTATACAAGATCATCACAATAGACTAATTATAGTGACATACACACTTTTTACCTTGGTTTGATCAATAGCCCACTAATGCTCACTATTCCAGTCATAACTCTGTATAGCAAATAGAAGCATATGAAGTAGATCCTGCCAGGAAAAACACACACACACCAACACGTTCCTAAAAACAATGTCTACAGTATAACCTAATTTTAATTTTTTTTGGATAAGTAATGGAAATCTTATGCAAATCATGAAAAGGAGTCACCCAATAATATAGGAAGTATACATCTGGGGATCAAACCAATCAAATACACAAATTACATGCATCCATCAAATCATAAACCAAAGAAATAGAATGATTTCCTATGATTGACATCCAATCCAATGGTGTTCTAAAAAAGAAAAATTTTAAGTTTGCCATTGTCCTTTCAGAGTATTCAAAGCACCCATTGTTCGTCTCCCACCAAATGCATCGCATCAAGCAATGAGAGATGGCCTTCTAGATAACGCCATCACAATGATGACCAATCAAATACACAATAATATGCTTTGAGCTATTCTTATCATCATCTTTCTTTGTTTCTTTTCTTTCTTTTTGCCAGGTAAATACTCATGCTATCAGCCATTGTTCTCGGAAAAAATTCTCGTAGACCAACCTTTTTAGATAAGTAAATGAGTATTTTAGTTATTAGAATAAAATATAAAATAAAAAAACACTACTTCATGTACATGAAATTGGGCACAAAGGAGTCTAAAGAATTACAAAATTTATGTATTAAAGGACAATGATTCTAAAGAAATCCTTGATGGAGTCACTATTAGTAAAACCCCACACCCAAGACAAATCAAACAACAAACTACCAAACAATTCTATCAATTGTGTTCCAGGAAGTTTCATGTCATCAAAAGTACAACATTTCCGTTCCTGCCACAATGCATCAAACACAACAAGACCAAGTTCCAAATATCCAAAGGAACTATTTGTATGGTTAAGTGATTAAATTTATCATATTTCAATAGCTTAAACTTTTTTGACAATTAGTAATTTAACCACACAATTCTAGTGTCATCCATTCTACCTCCCATTTAAAATCCCACGCGTTGGGCCTCATCTATTAAAGGTAGTTTCGGCCTGCATGTGAGGAGGAGGTTAGAATTGTGTGGTTAAATGATTAAATTTACCATATCTCAATAGCTTAAACTTTTGGAACAATCAGTTATTTAACAAAAACCAAGAAAGAACGTTAGCCTTTTCCGGCAACACCCCTTGAAACCCAAAGGAACCAAAAACAAAGCTCCATAACTTAAACGCAACACTACAATGTAGGAGAAGATGCTCCATCGTTTCCCCATTATAACCACACATGCAACACCACTCTACTAACGTGTATTCTCTCTTAATGAGATTATCACAAGTGAGGATTTTCCCTCATGCTAAAGTGCAAAAAAAGAAAGAGAAAACCTTTGAGAGCTAGCCCCTAGGGTTGGTTGGTGTGCATCAACTCTAGACCATTGAGACAATTTCAAGAGAAATTCTAATAATTATCAAAAGAAGGTCGTCTCCATAGGAGTACATCATTTTTTTTTCTCTATATAAGCATAACAACGTACTCCATACAAGGGAATTATTATGTTTATATAGACTATTAAATCTATCATTAGCTGACATAGGAAACCCTACTTCTAATTGAATTAGGAAACCTTATTTTAAATGACTTGAGGAAATTCCAATTATTGAATGACAAAAATAACATTGACTCTAGGAAATAAAAATGCTAACATCACAATTAACTCCAAAATTAAATAAGACTAAATTAAAATAAATCCTTACTTGAGCTTCCCCATCAAATACTGTTTTTGAACTATAGTAGCATATGTTCTTTTTCTCCTTTTTTTTTTATTAGTAAATCAAGATTGCAAATTTGATAGATGTTAAATCAGGCCAAGTCATATATTTTTAGATGAAATCCAAATAAAAATCTATTTGGTTTTAAGGCTTTGTGCTCAAATCATTAAACATAAATTTTCCATGCATAAGGAGATTTTTATGTTACTTTGAGATAAAAGCAACAGTTACATGGTAGTTTCGCATAAGACTTCTAGAGGAGGTATCACTTTCAATTATTTAGCCTAAAATTTTCAAAAAGTGTCACCAAACTTTCAGAATATAATAAAATTTTTAACATAATTTGTAGTCTTTGTTGTATTCTCGTGGCTGTTACACGTTTTTTCCACAAAGTAGGTTTTTTTATTCAAATTTATCTTGCCTAACAAAAAAATATAAAATTTAAAAAAACTGAAACTTACCAGAGAAATTAATGGGCCCTCCTCTTCATCAGTTGTAACATGAGTCATCAAGGCCAAGTTTTTTACCAGACCACAAGCTTCACCTTCTGGAGTATCACATGGGCAAAGCATGCCCCACTGTGACAAAAGTATCATAGCACAAAACAAGATAATCATCATGCTACCACATAAAAATAATTTAGTGAAGATAGCTTTTAAAGGTAGTGCAGACCCTTCAAGCTTACCTGGCTAGGTTGCAAAGCTCGAGGTCCACTGACTTTCCTAGACTTCTCAAACTGTGGTGAGATTCTCGTCATGTGCCCCAGAGCCGCTATGAATGATAACCTAGCTAGTACCTGTCAAGAGAGGATGTTTTATGCAATTGTAAATATGAATGAGAGAAAAAGAGAGTTTAATAGGGAAAATCCAAGAGCCATTTCAAGCTATCAAATTAGCAAGAACAACCAAACTAATCCCTAAAATTAAGGGAGAGGAAAGCCACAAGCGTTGGCTAAAATGCTATTCAATTCTCTAGAAAATTTTTATTATAAAAACTCATAAACAAGACAATAAGTTGCATCCCTAAGATGCAAGTACAACCTCTAATTCAAATCTAATCCAACAGTTATGAATTTTTCCTACAGATGTCACATGCCTAATTAAAAAGTCACTTGTCTTATTACATATAATTCGGGCTAGTATTAGCCCTTGATAGATGCTACATTTGGGCTAGTATTAGCCCTTGTGCAATACCCGCTCTTTTGACTCCTAAGAAGGATACTCTTGGAGGATATGTGTGGATAGTAAAGCTATCAACAAGATCACAATCAACAATCATTTTCCAATTCCTAGATTGGATGACATGCTAGATTGCTTGGTGGGTGCAAAGGTGTTTTCCAAGATTGATTTGCTAAGTGGGTATCATCAAATTAGAATTCGCCCAAGAGATGAATGGAAGATGGCATTCAAGACACATCATGGATATTTGGTTTGACAAATGCACCTAGCACTTTCATTAGGGTGATGACACAAATGTTGCAACCACTATTGAGGGTTTGTGTTGTGGTATATTTTGATGATATTTGGTGTATAGCCGTTGTTTGGAGGATCATTTGGTGCATTTATAGCTTGTGCTCGACATTTTGAGGAGAGAAAAGTTTAATGGTAACATGAAAAAATGTAGCTTTGTGATGGATCAAGTGGTGTACTTGGGGTATATTGTGTCTTCCAAAAGAGTGTTCATGGATGAAAACAAGGTTAAGGCAATTGTTGATTGGCCTACACCTTCTAGTGTGCATGAGGTGAGGAGTTTCCATGGTCTTGCTACCTTTTATAGAAGGTTTATTAGCAAATTTAGCACCATTGCAGCACCTCTCACAAGTCTCAAACAAAAGTCCTTTGTTTGGACTGATGAAACTCAAAAAAGCTTCCAACTTTTGAAGAGGAAGTTAAGCGAAGCTCCTATCCTTGCCTTGCCCAATTTTGACAAGATATGTGAGCTTAATTGTGATGCATCAGGATTGGGAATTGGGGGTGTCCTTAGCCAAGAAGAGCAGCCCATAGCATTCTTTAATGATAAGTTGAATGAAGCAAAACTTAGGTATTCTACCTATGACAAGGAATTCTATGCTATTGTTCAAGCCATCAATCAAGCATTGGAGTTACTATTTGGCCTACAAGGAGTTTATTCTACACACCGATCATGAGGTTTTGAAATATCTCAATAGCCAATCTAATGTGAACAAGAGGCATGCTAAGTGGGTAAGCTTTTTGCAGCAATTCACTTTCTCGTTGAAACATTAGTCGGGAATTCTCAACAAAGTGGCTGATGGGTTGAATAGGAGGACTAATTTCTTGGTGGAAATGCAAGCTAAGGTCGCTGGTTTTGAGTGGCATGTTCAAAGGTGCCAAGTTTGTCAAAAAGGAAAGGGTACAACCACTAATGCAAGTCTGTATTTACCCCTTCCAGTGCCTAATAAACCATTGGAATATATTAGTATGGATTTTGTTCTTGGCCTTCCACCTACACAACGAAAGAGTGATTCAATCATGGTGGTAGTGGATCGCTTCTCCAAGATAGCTCACTTCATCCCATGCAAGAAGACTTCAGATGCTTCCAATATGGCTGCTTTATTTTTCAAAGAAGTCTACAAACTTCATGGTGTACCCCTATCTATTGTTTCCAACAAGGATGCTAAATTTCTTGCTCATTTTTGGCGAACTCTATGGTGCAAGATAGGAACTGAATTGAGCTTTAGCACTTCTATCCACCCTCATAAGAATGGTCAAACTGAAGTTGTCAACCGAAGTATTGGAAATCTCTTGAGATGATTGATTGGAGAAAATCCCAGGAATTGGGAAAGTATCCTTCCCTTAGCTGAATTTGCTTACAACTGTTCACTGAATCGAACTATTAACATATCTCCTTTTGAAGTTGTGAATGGGAATAAACCTTTGAGTGTCTTAGATTTGGCACCTTTGCCACTTTCTAAGAAGGAGAATGCAAGAGCAACAGAAACGACAGATTTTATACAATCTGTCCATGCATAAGTCAAGGAGAGAATTGAACATTCCAATGCAAACTACAAGGCTGCTGCTAATATCCACCGAAGGAGACTAATTTTCAAGGAAGGGAACCTTGTATGGGTGCTTTTGACTAAAGAAAGGTGTCCTCATGGCTCCTATTCCAAGTTGGGAGCAATAAAAGTAGGTCCATGCAAAGTATTGACTAATATCAATGACAATGCCAACTACCCCCTCACTTAAACATATCTAATGCCTTCAATGTGAAGCATTTGAAGCCTTATTTTCCAACTGAAACTTGAGGGCAAGTTTCCTTTATGGAGGGGAGTATGATGCAGCCACCCTCTTTCCTTAGGCCAGCCAGCCAACCCCCCTCTACCATTAGGACTGACAACCAGCCACCCTCTACAAGCCAAACAGCCAGCCACCTTTTCTGACCTCTTAGGGCAGCCAGCAGCCCCTTTATTTTGACTCTCATATCTGCCATGTATCCTCATTAATTACAGCTTTGACTTATGTAACTATTAGCTACTTTATTTCCTAATAGTTAAAGATTATAAATAGGCTTGTTATGTAAGAGTACAATCAGTATTTTTTATGTGAATTTAATTTAGTTTCAGACTAGGACAGAAACTTGTTTCTCCAGTTTCTCTGTAATTCCAACTTTAATTCTTAATTTTAATGCAATTCTAGTTCAAGTTCTCAATCAATTGATCTTGATTCCCATCAGTTTGGATGTTTTTAAAATTAAGTAAGGGGGGAATAATTAGCCTTTTCATAGTTTGTAATTTTGATAATATGATAAGAGTAAATTTGGTAAGTCATTTGGTCCAGCATTTCTATTCCCTACTCTCCCTCCAAATATCTCCAATTTGGGGGAATTAAAAATGAAAGGTTAGAAGTAATTAGAACCCCTCTAAATCCCTCCCCCTCCTCCCTTGAAAAACATACAAACAAGGTAATTTAACTTACTCTCCCTCCCCCTACTATACTCCCCTCTACTCTCATGCATCCAAACAAGCTACTAGCAATTATAAATCTTGTTTCTATTTTCTACTTCTGGTTCAATTTTAAACACTCCCTCATCCTCAATTTTCTTCAATTCAAACCCTAATGTCCCTAGTTGAGAGTGGAAGAGAAGCAAGAAAAAATCAAATTAGAGCATCAGCCTTAGATCCCTGCCTCTCATTTTGTACTTATTCTTACCCCTTTGAATTACATCAGAATGCCTACTGGAAAATTAAATAACAATTTAAGCAACATGGTAAGAAAGAGAAGGCATCAAAGAACAATAACAGAAATGTAGATATTGTAATATAACGAACCTGTGTCATGCCTTTTCTATCCATCCTGAACCGTTTGACATTGAAGTTACCTGTAGAAAGCGTCCTCTCCAGGCCATTTGTAATACTGTCTCCACAAAGATACTATACCCACACAAACACAACAAAACAAAAAAACCATAGCATGACATTTCTCAATTAGAAATAATATTTTTTGTATAAGCAAATACCTCATTAACAAAAAATTAAGATGCAATTAGCATTTTAACAAAAATTAAGTTGAAATCAGGAACTGCTGTTTGATTATATAAATGTCAAATGCTTTTTTTTTATGTAATAATCAGTACCGCAACCTGGTACTTTAGAAGTATTAAAAATTACATGCTTGAGATTTCCCAACAGAAATGCAACCTGGTATGTTGTAAGCATCGGCAGAAAAGCACAATTAATGCAGATGACACCTATGTTTTAGAACTAAAATAGGCTAACAAAATAAAAGATGTAACAACCTGGATATCAAAAGTCTCTCTCTCTGTTTTCTAGAGGCCACAGGTTAACAGAAAAAATTGCAAAGAGAGTGAAAGCAATTGAAGGCCACTATAAAGTGGATTTAATACCATGATAAATTACCGATGTCCCAAAAGCTTAAGTTGTTAGGAAATAGTGAATTTAATCATTTAACCATAATTGTAACAATTTCAAAACTACTTATCCAAAAAACCTTGATGTCAATAAAATAATTCCCACGACTTACTGGCGCGGGGTCAAATCGGCTAGACCTGCTAGGCTTTCCCATGATTTCGTCCATCTTCTTCTTAACATTATCAATCATTGTCTTGAACAAATCCTAGGATATAAGACCAATGGAGATAAGAACAAATAAGAAATTGAACACAAGATGATGAAGGTTGTGTATCAAAATTCCAGCTAGGAGTACAAAGCTTAAAGTGGTACCTCAAAGAGTAGAGAAATTAACTGGCCAGATAACTCCAACCGCTTGTTTCCCACATAATCCTATAAAATGAAGGAAAATAATCTGTTTAGGACTCACACACCTACATACTACTCATAGATATACGTGCATTTCAACCTTGCATACATTCTATCAAGAACAAGCAATGACTATGGGTGTGAAAAGCACCAATCAGCCAATGTCAACCATGTAAAACTGATAAACATAAAGAAGAGGGGTGGGAGATGATTATAGCATCAAAGTCAGTGGCCTAATCTGAGGAAAAAATTGCAGCATCACCTACAATTTCTTTCTTTCCATGGCAAGATTTTGAATCTCAAACCCACCTAAGCCCTCCCCCCCAACCACCACATGACCACACACACACATAAAATCTAATATACTATATATAAAAGCAAAAGGTGAGAGAAAGTTAAATCCTAAAATGTCTCCTGTTCTGCCATGTAGGGAAAAAAAACCACTTTAAAAACAGGCACATGTCAAAAAACAAAACCTGAAACAGCACAGCCAAAAGAAGATGTTAGTGCCATCCGCTGTGTCCCAGTCAGTCAAAGTTCAATAAATTCAATCAAAAACGGTCGTGCCCATTCACTGCTTCAAACACCACACCGATATAATCCCTCACTCTCACTTAAAACCCATATTAAACCTTTATATTCACCGCCAATAACACAAATGGACTCCACTTCCTCCTCATTGCCCAAATCTCAAATAAACCCTTCAAAACCCCATAAATCTTCACTCAAACCCTTCCTCTTCATCTTCAATGTCCCAAACCACTGCCTGTTTTCCATTCCCAAGAGACTGCCTCTCAGGCCATACAAGGCTTAGGTTGGCGTATCCATTGTCTGAGTATTGGTCGTATACACTCTTTTCGGCAAGCTGACAAATCGGTGATTGAGACGGATCAAGTTTCAGGGACTAAGATGGTTTCGTTGGGGAGATGCTACATTCTTTTCGCTTAGTGGGTTTTGGCTAGGATCATCTGCGCATAAGTAGATGATACAGTGCGTTGGGTTTTGTTTTTGATTTTGCTATTACTCTTGCTCTGTGAGCCGTTTGGTTTGAATGGGGTTACTCTACATTGCTTTTTTGTTTAATTGTGTTGCTCTGTGTTGCTTTTGCTTTTTTGCCATTTACTCTATAATTCTCACGTTACCCCATGTTTGGTAGTTTGATTGGTAGTAAAGTATAAAGTTTTAATATTAAGGATAATAATTATAATTACTTTGCATAGTAAGAATTCTAGCAGAATCCCAAAAATGAATATACATTGGTTGAGAAAATGCAGTGATAGTTTGGGTGGACATGGTGGGAGACTCGGAAAGATAGTATTTATAATAATTATATTATTATCGTGTTTGATTTGTGGCTTTTGCCTATTTTATAGAAATTATTGTATTAGTGACATAACTATTATTGTATAAATTTGTTAAGGGCATAGCCAATTTTGTAGAAAATATTGTCCAGCTACTAAAAGATTTCTTTAAAAATTACTTTACAAAACATATAAATTCCAGCCACTGCATAAAAAAAATATATACAAAAATATTATCACAACTCCAAGAAAAACTCGGTGATGAGTGATGACACAATTTTTGCTCTAAGAAAACTGAGTCTAACTAAAATTCCACTACTCTACTATTTGATAATGATGAAATCAATCTAAACTGCTGAAGCCAAAAATGAAAGAAGAAACCAAAAAAAAATCCAACTGCCCACACAAATTTTCTCTAAAAAAAAATTCAGTTTATTGAAACCTACTCCACTAACAAATAGATGAAAAGGAATTAGAATTAATGTGTTTAGAATATGCAACCACAGCTAAAAGAAAAACCAAAAAAAAAAAATCGACAAATCAATTTTAACAAGGAGATGTCAATAATATTTAACATGAATTCACTAATTACATATTTTGGACCTCAAACACATTAAAATGTGTATGTTAGATTACACATAAATAATTTAAAGTTTAAACCATGTTAGTGGGCAGTCTTCTCTGCCCTTGAAATATTTAGGTCTTCCTTTAGGGGCAAAATTTAAGGACTTATCTGTTTGGAATCCTATCCTCGAGAGAATGGAGAGGAGATTAGCAGGTTGGAAGAGAATGTATTTATCTAAAGGGGGTAAAGTGACACTCATTAAAAGCTCACTATCGTCTTTACCTACATATTTTCTTTCCCTTCTTCCTTTACCGAATAAGGTGGCTAAGCGTATGGAGAAATTGCAGAGAGATTTTTTGTGGAATGGGATTGATGGTGAACCTAAAATTCATTTAGTTAATTGCAAGGTTTGTAGGCCTTTACAGGCTGGGGGATTGGGTATAAGACGGCTGGGTAATTTTAATTCTACTTTACTAGGTAAATGGTTGTGGAGGTATGGCACGGAGACTGATGCTTTATGGAGGAGGGTTATAGAGGCAAAATATGGGAACATTTGGGGTGGTTGGTGTACGAAGAAGGTGACCAGTCCTTATGGGGTTAGCTTGTGGAGATACATTAGAAGTGGCTGGTTGAACTTCTCTAAATTCCTTGTTTATGATGTGGGGGATGGTCCTAGAGTGAAATTTTGGAAGCATGTGTGGTGTGGGGATTGTACTCTCCAAGAGGCCTTTCCGAAGCTTTACTGTCTTAGCAGGTCAAAGGATTCTTCGATGGCTGAAGTTATGAGTTGGTCTGCTGGGAGGTTTCATTGGAATGTGCATTTTCGTCGTCCACCACAAGATTGGGAAGAAGAAGCCTTTGACCGTTTTATGGGGCTGGTCTATTCCTCGTCAGTGCGGGGGTTTGGCCCAGTTAAGGTTTGTTGGAAGCTTGCAAGGAATAGAGGTTTTGAGGTTAGAGGTTATTACAATTCCTTCTACCCTCATAATCTTGTTTCCTTTCCATGGAAAATGATATGGCAATCGAAGGCTCCTCCAAGGGTAGCCTTCTTTTCTTGGTCTGCTTCCTTAGGTAAGATCTTAACAACAGACAACCTTCGTAAAAGACGAGTGATAGTGCTTGACTGGTGCTATATGTGTAAGAGGTGTGGGGAGTCGGTAGATCATCTTCTACTTTATTGCTCCATAGCTTGGGAGTTGTGGTCTTTGGTTTTTTGCTTGTTTGGTATTCAATGGGTTATGCCTCATACTGTTCTTGAGTTGTTTGAGGCTTGGCAAAGAAAGTTTGCGCGACATCGTCATATTGATGTTTGGAAGTTAGTGCCTCACTACTTGATTTGGTGCATTTGGCGAGAAAGGAATGCTAGGAGTTTTGAGGGTTACGAACGCTCTTTGCTGGAGATTGAGTCTTTTTTCTTACACACTCTATTTGAATGGAGTGTGGTTTTTTCTCATTTTTCTTTTTCTTCCTTTTCTATTTTTCTTGACCGTTGTTCTTTTGTTTCTTGATTTCTGCCCCCATAGTACATCCCCAATGTACTCGGCTTGGCAATCTTTTTATTATTAATAATATTCTTACGTTATTTATCAAAAAAAATTTAAACCATGTTATGAATTCTATAAAAACACTATAATAAAATAATTTAAACCATTTTTAATAGGCTATTGAATTCTATTAAACATTTCACATAAAGATTCATACATACACCATAAAAAGAGAAATTGTCTAATAAACACGCTTATCATCTTAAAAACTAGGAAAGTTTGGTTAGTTTTGGAACTAAACTAATTACCTTGTCGTCCATTGTATCCTTATTCAGAAATGCATCTATCACACGTCGTAACATTACAGCAACATATATGCATTTCGCACGGAAGCTACCCTGGCGCACCTAGAAAAAAACAATAAAAAATAAAAGAACAATGGAGAACCATCATAAATTTCCAAGCTCAAAAGGTTGAAACAAAACTTACTGGTACATTTGCAAGAAACATATCTCGAAGGACAGGTAAAGCTCCCTATAAAAAAAAATCAAGAGTAGTTGGAGTTCAAATTTTAAAAAAGATAAATTGTTTGCAATTGAAAAGAAATCTTACATACATACATATATGTTTGTGATTGTATGTGCAAATATTATATTGAAATACAGATCAAAACAAATACATTATCCACACACATACACACACATATATATAAGATAAAGAAGACCTTTTCTGATGCACTGGCATAAGTCCTCTTCGCCTGCAACAGCAATACCATATGGAGGTTAGGAAACACATGACAACCTGTACCACTTAAAATCAAAGAACACATCAAAAATCAATCTATTTTCAGGATACTAGTTCCATAGATACCAAGACAAATTCTAAAGATACTAATGCTAAGTTGACAACTTAGCACTACAAAGCAAATTCAAATGGATTTATTTATCCCCAAAAAAATAATTCAAATGGATTTTGGGGCGAGAAATAGCCATACAATTTTTAAAAAGTTCTCTTCAATGTAAGTGTAACCCTAAAAAAACCAATTAATATGCTCATTTTTACATAATATCACACACACATATTCCTCACCCCCTCCCCCCCTTTTTTTCTTGTGAGAGCAAGGTTGAGAGTAAGGTCATAGATTCAAAACCCACCAATTGTCTGTAATTTTACCAACAAAATATACTAATACTCTGTGTATGTATAGATATTTATAATGTGTCAAATAAACATAGTTACAAGCTTATGTTGCAATAGGTCACAATGGGTCCAACACATCTCTAGAATGTCCAAATTTGGAAATTTTTCAATCATTATGGCAAGTGTAAAGAGTGTTAAACATGGCCTAATTTTGTTTAAATTGTTAAAAAGGTAAAAGAAAGAATGGATTTATTGCAGAAGTGGCCGTGTTACTTGGCAACCAATCAAAAGAAATCAAGAAACTTTACAAATTTCACTTGACTGCATAGATGACATGCCCATCCATGCGGTAGATTCTTTTGGGTCAAAAAAGATTAAACCACAAAAATTATAACCATATATTATAGAGAAGATAGGGAAGAGAGTTCCATTTCAAGCCCCACATGCGAAGCTCAACAATAAGAAAAATGTCACCATGGTGAGCATTTCACTTTGTCCACCATGCGTGGTCTCTCTCACAATTCATAAAAATAAGCTGCATATCAGATTCTCAAAATTCCCCCTATTTTTTTATAAGTATCAGATTCTGAACATTCATTGCTAGACCTGAAGATCCAACAACCATAACCATAATCCAACCCAAAAAAAAAAACAAAAACAAAAATATTTCAAAAAATTTCAGCCATCAGGAAGTCTACATTGCCACAAAGCAAGATATCTTTAATGTCAAATTAAAATCTACAAATTAACAATGAAAAGAGTGAGAAACTATTTTTTTCAGCCAAGAAGAACAGGAATAAAACAACTGGAGTAATGACCCCAACAACTGCATCACCAATAATGATATAGGAATAGTGTTGAATCCAAATAATGCTATAACAGTCCACTACTGTATGTTTCAACCATAGAAGTCCGCTTCAAGTTATTAACACCAAGGAGTGAAATGCCACATTAATGAAATAAATTGCATTAAAATATCAAGCAGCATAACACCTTTGGATCAAGATACTCCAAAGCCTGCTGTTTCGTGAATATACCCTTGTTTGCACATTCCTGAAAGTTGAGCAACATACTAAAAAGGTAAGACTAAAAGAGAAAATATTAAAAGAATCAAAGAAGGGGTTTGCAGGCCCAAAATATAAATAAAAAAGACAGAAATATAAATTAAAATGCCAACACTCAAAAGATACATCAGGCAATGATCAACCACCAAAGAATTTTATAATTACTCATAACAAAGCACAAACTTCATTTTTTTTTTTTTTTTTTGATAAGTAATAAGAATATTATTAGATCAAACTGAAAACAAAAGAAAGCCAATACAAGGTGTTCATGATGGTGAACACAGGGAAAAGCAACAAACAAACAAACATCAACAAAGTACAAGAAAAAACTTAAAGAGCAATACTAAGAGAAGAAATAAACTCGAAGATAGTGGAGCAATTCGAGAAGCCCCAACACCTAGACCAATCAAATAAAGTCTTATGGCATAGAGCTTGTAAATGAACCAAGGATTTCTCGATATCCTCAAAAGAGCGCCGATTTCTTTCGGTCCAAACAATCCACGTCAAACAACTAGGAACCATTTTCCATATGTCTGAATTAAATTTTCCCAACCAAAAACTCCAACAATACACCAAGCTTTCCACATTGCCTGGCATGACCCATTGTGTCCCAAAGATCTGAAACGTATAAACCCACAGAGAATGAGCTACCGGACAGTGGAGGAGAAGATGATCCACAGTTTCCTCATTCCGATGGCACATACAACACCTATTCGCCAAAATGCGCCTCCTAAGCTTAAGATTATCCAATGTAAGGATTTGTCCATGAACCGCTGTCCACACAAAAAATGCCACCCTCCTAGGGATCTTAGCTTTCCAAATACCCTTCCATGGAACGTTGGAGGCAGCTGCACCCCTAATGATATTGTAATAGGACCAGGTATCAAACTTGTCATTCCCTTTAAGACACCAATGAGAAGTGTCACTCCCACCTCCCCTAGGGATCCGGGATTGAACGAACTCAAGGAAAGAGAAGACAGCCCCTAATTCCCTTTCATGAAAATCCCTATGAAATCTCAAATTCCATATTCTATAATTACTACCCTCCTGGTAGCATAAAACATCAGAAATGCAAGCTTCCTTGTCATTAGAACACACATACAACTGAGGATAGAGCCTTTTAAGAGAGTTATCTCCAACCCACTTATCATGCCAAAAAAGAATACGAGAGTCATCCCCCACCACTAAGGCCACATGGTTGGAGAAACTCTCCCACCCATCATGAATACCACGCCATAGACCACATCCATGGGCCTTTCTACATATTTTAGTAGTCCACCCCCCTTGACCATCACCATATTTAGATGCAATAACCCTTCTCCAAAGGTGAGTGCCTTCTCGCCCAAACCTCCATAACCATTTCCCTAACAAGGCTTTATTAAAATGCACTAACTTCCTGATCCCCAAACCACCCATATCCATCGGTAAACACACCTTCTCCCAAGCCACCAATGGATATTTGAAACCCTCCTCTGAAGATCCCCATAAAAATTTCCTCTGAATACGCTCCAATCTATCAGCCACAACAACAGGAATGACAAATAATGATAAATAGTACGTAGGAAGGCTGGAAAGAATACTCTTCACCAGCGTAAGTCTACCCCCCTTTGATAAATAAAGATGCTTCCAACCTGAGAATTTCTTCTCCATCCTCTCCAAAATAGGATTCCACACAGATGTTGTTTTGTAAGGGGTGCCCAACGACATACCCAAGTATTTCATAGGCAGACTACCCACCCTACATCAAAGAATGGTAGCCAACGCCTCTATATTTCCAACCTCCCCTACCGGAACGATCTCACTCTTCCCCGCATTAACTTTCAAACCAGTAAATGCTTGGAAGCAAGTCAATGCCAGCCTAATGGACAACAACTGATCTCTAGACGCATCACAAAACAAAATGGTATCATCCGCAAACAACAAGTGTGAAATGCGTACCCCTATAGAGTTAGTAGACCCCACAAGAAAACCACAAAGCAAACCACAATCCTCAGTTTTCTTTACCATCCTACTTAGGACTTCCATAATAAGAAGGAAAAGAAGAGGGGACAGCGGACCACCTTGTTTCAACCCATGAGAGCTTCCAAAAAAGCCCACCGGAGATCCATTCACAATAATAGAGAAGCGAACAGTAGTTATACAAGCCTTAATCCACCCCCTCCATCTCACCCCAAAACCCATCCTCTCCAACAGATAAAACAATGCATCCCCATTCACATGGTCATAGGCTTTCACAAACTTCATTTTTATTATCTACTACACACAATAATAATAATAATAAATAAATAAATAAATAATCTTGTATACTTTCTAGATATATTGGGCTAACATCCATGAGTGACATCACACCGGTATACAAACAAGTGCATCTCTGTGTATACATGGGTGCAAGCACATCCACAAGTTGATAGAAGAATAAAAAGGGTAAATAGAATGACATAATAAAGATTTGGGGTAAGGTTTCCTACCAATCACATCTCCCAAACCTGGTCAAAGGGGGAGGTTTGTGCACTTGATACAACTTTTTTATCTACATGTGGTTATGGTGGGCTTAGAGTTACAAGAATCTATAAATCTAGAATCTGAGATCATAGGAGAACAGTAGGTTTCAAGATTGAATTATGCCTTCAAAAGATTCAACAACTTTGACGGACAAAAGAAGTTAAAAACTAAGAAAACAACTTGTTGGAATTCTCTAGCAACAGTAAAGGTCGTACTGCTAGGAATGTTACAGAGCCTATTTATGATCTAAAATGTTTGAAAATTTTAGGCATTCAAGATTTTGAAGGGTATGGTAGAAAAGATTTGAGTTGGGGTTGAAAGGAAGCAAAAACAAGGAAACACCATGACCTTTCAGGGGCTGTGAACAGTACATATGAACAATACCTACAACAATACCTAAAAATTCCCACCAAAAAAAAAAAAACAAAAAAAAACACCTGTCCTCTGTAGGGGAAAGTTACCATTGGGATGTAACTATGTAAGATTTGCTCACCCAGTCCAGGATTGGAAACAGGAGTCAATTGCTCCTTTTATGGATTTGATTTATTTTGGGCAGATGAGACACGGTTGAATGGATACGATTTGTCGGAACCACCTTCTCACCAGTCCTATTCCTTCCCTTGGAAGAGTTTGTGGAAGCCTAAAGTTCCAACAAAGGTTAGGTTTTTCCCATGGACAACAGCTTTGTGGAAACGTTTCACCACAAATAACCATCGCAAGTGGAGAATCGTTGTTCTAGATTGGTGCTGCATGTGCAAGAGGACGGGGAAACTATTGATCATCTATGTCCCATTGCATAGTGGCTAGAAAGCTTTATTTCAAGATTTTTTCATTGTTTGGGTGCATTGGATTATGCCAAAAGGTGTTGTAAAGCCTTTAGCTAGTCAAAAATAAAAGTTCACTAGGTGTTGTAATGATAAGATTTGGAGTATGATTTCCCATTGCCTCTGGTGGGGTCTTTGGCGAGAGAGGAATGCTCGGACTTTTGAGGGTTGTGAAAAATCTTTTCTTCACCTGAATTTTTGTATTCCTCAGGACTCTGTTTGAGTGGATAAATGTTGTTGGGTTGTTTTCTTTTACTACTTTGTCTAATTTAATGGATCAATGTACTTTTAGCATTTAAACTGATATACTGTCGTACACTTCTCGTGTACATGGGTGGCGCCCTTCTAGCCTTTTTTTAATGAAACTTTACTTATTTAAAAATTAAAAACAAAACAAAAAAAATCCAAAAAAACAAACAAACAGAAAAACCTTCATTTCAGTAGAATGGATCATGAAAGCAGCTCCCATTGCCAACTTCAGATAGTTTGATGTAGGATCTTTAGGAATTCAACACTATATTAAATTTCTTGATGAGATCTTGAAAGGTTCTTGAATAAGTGTTGATGTTTAAGAGTTTACGTAATGAAAAAATGGGATTTTGAATGTGTTGATGGCTGTTTGGTATTAAAACAATGAATAGAACATTGAATAAAGAAATATAAAACACTAGGCTATTTTAAGAAAGCATACCAAGGACTCCTTAACAACCTATTTGTAGAAAGACTAGGTTTACTAATAAAAAGGAAAAAAGTACTTAAGAACTTCTAAACCAAATAGGAAAAGGACAACTCATAGGGTATTACTACAACCAAGGACGGCCCATTCCAGAAATCTGGAGATTACAAATAAATAAGATTCAATTCAGCTTTAGATAAACTAAGCAAGCTACCAAGAGAGCTCTTCATCATCCAAAACATCCCAAATTAATGCTTGAGCACTAGAACCTGCTTTCCCTAACCTCCTATACATCTTTATGGGCTGCCAATTACGTTCCCTATGGGAAGTGAATGTTTTTTATAAATGTGCACATTTAGGCTACAAATGGCAACAGCAAGGTAGAGCAATTATCATGGATGGGCCAAGAAAGCAGCAGTTGTGTGTAACCTGAGGCAATCCCATGCAAGTGGGCATGTATAAGGGGGAAATTACTTGTTAACTGCTTGTTGACAATTATTTGGCAGCAACACATATAATTCCCTAAGGCAGCTCGGGGTTTCAACAGCAAAGCAGAAAAATGAGCGTGTGTTGTGCATGGAATCAATGTATTCTCTAGGTTTTCTTGTGGAAGGCAAATTTAGCCAAGTGATCCCTGCTGTGAGTTTTGAAAAGGGAGCTTGAATTTAGTTTCTCCTTTGCGGGAAAGTAATAAAGGTTGGGAGACTGCTCTTGTAAACATGGTGTGGCTGTGACAAGTTGGGACACTTAGTGACATCACAAGCTAGAAAATTTGGGGGTAAATTCTGCTTTGACTTATAAATTTTAGTTAGATTGCGTAAACAATATTTGACATTTCCAACAAAGAGATTCAATGCAGACTTCAAATCCTTGACCATATTGCTACCTCAATGGATGGCAAAAGTACAGCACTATAACGAGGATCTCTTCCAACCATCTGTACAACTTCTTGATCACTCTCCATTCCCATTGCCTTCATGACTACCATAATAGGAATCTGTAGCAAATGTTAAATAATTAAAAATTATCAACAATATAATCTTACAACAACTACAAAAAAGAGAGAAGCAAATAAACTTGGATCAGAGATGGACAAAAAGGGAAAAATAAATGGTAGCTATGCAAAGACCTTTTCCGAAAACATATTTAGGTGTAAATACATCTTCCCCTTTTCCATCAAGATAACTGTTTTGCTTTTCCGATCCTCAGTGCTGCTTGTCACAGATGCGTTGATGCTGAAACCACCCAATGGAAGCAGCCATAAATACATATTAAGTGATTACATAGTTCCCAAACTAAAATTTGGAAGAATACAAATGGGTTACAAACATTAGTCAGGAAGTCATAATGGACTAGTATAACAACATAAAAGACCACCAGTAACAAAACTATTGAAAATTAAATCCCCCCTCACCCCTCCCAAAAAAAAAAAAAAAAAAAAAAAAAAAGGAAACACTCTGCACGATTAACTGCATCCATATCATAGTAAAAATATACCAGTAATATATGATTTGAGTAAAAATACTCGGCTAATGTAGCTAGCCACAAGCCCAATTAATCATGGTTGGCACCATGGAACCTTTTACATCACTTGATCATGCTGGGACATGTCCCCAGTTACTTCCCTATTCTCTAACAATCATGCCTTATAACTTTTAAGCCATATTTTGTCTGCTCTTATTTCTCTTTGTCTGTTCCATATCAATATAGTCACTCTTTTGTACTAGAACATTCATAGGCATCATGTCCTAACCATCTCGAAAGATTCTGCATCATTTTATCCTCAATTAATATTACCCTCACTGATGCAGCCATCTACTTCGCAACTTCGTCTATTCAAAACTTTTTTTATGGGAACCCCATGTGATCCAATTGAAATAAAAGTCATATGGTCTTAAATGTCTAGTTATGGCCATTCTTTTAGTCCCAAATGTTTCATTTAAATCGGTAATATACCCGTAGGTACATCTATTGACTTTTTTTTTCATTTTTGTTTTTTATGCCAACATTTAAAAATATTTTTTGAAATCTTAAACCTAATGGAACACACACGTATTCCATACTATAGATATTACCTAGGTTGCACCGACACGGCATTTTTGGCGACGGGTCGGTGTCCGACATGTGTCGGACACGGATACCGGCACGACTCGCCGGACACCGGTGTCCGAGCGGTGTCTTTTTTTTTTTTTTTTTGCTTCTCCGACACGGCGCCGACGCGGCTCCGACACGGTGGACACGCCAGCAGTGAAAAAAAAAACCAGAAAATCACAGATCAACCCTCCCTCTGGCCTCTGCCCCACTGCCCTCTGTCCCTCGCCGGTCTTAGATCGGGCCGATCGGCGAGCTCCATAGACAGTCGCCGTCGACGCTGTGCCTTCCGATCTCACTCTCTCTCTCGGCGTGGAGAAGATCCGATCTCTTCTCTTCTCTCCCTCTCTGTTTTTTTTTTTTTCTTTCTTTCAGGCGAAGGCCCTCTGTTTTTTCTCTTTCACTGTCACTGACTCGCTGCGTTACTCAAAGCGCGTTTTTTTTTTTTTTTTACTCTCACTGTTACTGTATTATACTATATATATATAATTTTTTTTTTTTTTCTTTGCTTTTTGGTTTGTCCCCTGAACATTTTATGTGTATTATTGTACCACTTTGGATGTTAGTTTACTTATTTGTAGTCCTTACATAATTTAAATTTTAATCATAAACGTATTTATGTCTAAAAAAATTAAAAAATATGCCTAAATATAAAATTTAATTAATTATTTAATTGCCGTGTCCACGCCATGTCGTGTCCTTATTTTTCAAAAATTGCCGAATCCCCGTGTCCGTGTCCGTGTCCGTGTCCGTGCATCACAGTATATTACATTCCATATATTACTAACTATGGTCATGTAATTTATTTAGATGACCTAACAAGTTGTCTAAATAAAATACACAGATTTTCATTTGGCCCGTACCTATTTCCTCCAACCTGATTTGAAAGAAAATTTTGTGCGTGGGGGATAGTTACCATTGGGATATCAGTTTTGTTTGCCTCATCCAAGGCTGGGAACTACAGTCGATCACCACTTTTATGGATTTAACTTACTTTTTGGAGAAAAGACCAGTGACAGATACACTTTGTGAACTCTATCTACACAGAATGTCTTCGAAGTCAAATCCTAGTATAGAGTGTTACACTCAACATCTCATCAGTCATATACTTGAAAGAGTCTTTGGAAGCCTAAAGTTCAGACAAAGGCTAGCTTTGTAATGCGGACTGCAGTGTTTGGGAAAATTTTAATTACAGATAACCTTTGAAAGCAGAGATTAGTTGTGATAGATTAGTGCTGCATGTGTAAGAGGAATAGAGAAACTATTGATCATCCACTTTTCCATTGTACAATGGCTAGAGAGCTTTGGAAATAGAATTTTCACTGTTAAGGGTTTATTGGGTTATGCCACAAGATGTTGTGAAGCTTTCAGCAAGTTGGGAAGGCAAGTTTAGCAGGAGTTCTAATGTTGAAACCTGGAGCATGATCCCTCATCACCCTATGTGGGGTCTATGGAGGGAGAGGAATGCTAGGGCTTTGAGGGCTGGGAAAGATCAGTTCATAACCCAAAGCTTTTAATCCACAAGACGTTGTTTGAGTAGATAAATGTTTCAGGGTTGTGTTCGTGTGCTGCTTTCCCTGATTTCCTTGATCGATATTTTTAGCGTTTAATTTTGGTAGATCTATTGTACACTTACCTGTGTACATGGGTCTGCCCTTTCTGCTTTTTTAATGAAATTTTACTTTTAAAAAAAAAAAAAATTGAGAGGTTAAAATAAAGAAGTGATATATATACACACACACTAATATATATTTATATTCTAAAATACAACTAAACTTCCTTAGTAGAGATAGGTCGAGCTTGACCACCAAAAAAATTCTACAGCTATGATGCTTGACACCACATATTTGGCACCATTGTAGTTTCTACCCAAAGTAAGAATAAAATTTATCATTAAAACGACCCCCACCAGAGATCACTTGAATTGCAGAAAAAACTCATATGACAACTAAAATAATGAAAAAAGAGGAACACAAAGATAATTGGAAAAGGCTAAGTCATACAAAAAGCAAAAAGAAATACTCACTTTCCCTTCTTGTCATTATCAATAATAATCCTATTCTTAGATAATTGCTCTTGTATCAACATCACCTGGGGATGATCAGTGGAGTCATAATATACAAATATCAGAAACTACTATGAAAAAAAAAAGGCTGAGAACAGAATCATGTACTGTTAAAAGAACCACTTTTCAACTTTCTTTCATAAAAATATTTCTTAACATTCTACCCAATATTAGAATACATTATAATATGAGAGAATAATACCTTCTCTGTCCCTTTGATAACAAAATATCCTCCAGGATCAAGGGGGCACTCACCTGCAAGCCATGTCCAAAAAATAATTATATATATGTAACAACAGAACATAGAAGTAAGACCACAAAAGCAGGGACAGGAAAGAGCTAATTAATTGAATTCTGTGCACACAAACCAAGTCTTGCAAGTTCAGCTTCATCTTTTCCATATAATACGCAACAGCAACTCCTTAACATGATAGGCATTCTTCCAATATTAACATCATTCTGCAAGAACAAACCTTATATAATATCCAAACTCAAGTAACCAAATATAACCACAGTCGATTCTAGAAATACCTTCTCAAATCTGGTTTTTTGGGGATTATTTCCTTGAGTGTTGTACTCAACATTGACCAATATTGGAGCAGCATACCTTGAATTTACACAAATCAATATCAAAATAATTCAGAATTTAAGCCATTAGTTTTCAAATAGTTTTGCCAGCCGCATGAGCTTTGAGTCCCAGCCATCATATATGTAAATATTCAAAGTACATGCGTACTCTTGTACACATGCAGGAACATGGATAATGCATATAAATAAAAGTAACAAAGAAAGAAGGGAAAAGAAAAGAAAGAAAACATCCACCCAGCAACCAACAACTGGATAGCTAAAAAATTCCAACTAAATAGTTGCAGATACTCCTTTAATTCAACAAAGACACCCCACTGTCCATAAGGGATACAACCCTGAACCAAATCTGCCAGCCAAAAAGGTCAAGTACTAAGCAACATTTCATTCCTCCAAAACTTTTTTTTTTCTTTTTAACATCTTAAGTGGGGGAAGGGGATTCGAACACTGGATACCTCCATTAAAAATATTAGGAAGTGTCAGTTGACCTAAAGATCATTGGCCTCATAAGCATTTCATATTCTTCACCAGACTATTAGCAAACAAAGAGAAGTCTGGTCCATAAACCCAAAACAATCAGAAACAACAAAGATATGAATATTCACAGGCATAAGTCAAATATGAACTTAATTTTGCAAGAATCTTCTAATTTTCTAAGTAAAAGACTTCTCTGATTAAATGACTTCAAGAATTTCTCAGAACACTAACCCAACATGTCCAAGAACTTTATACAATGGCTCTTGAGGTATAAGGGCATGCAATCCAATGTGAGAACATACCAGAAAGATTAACTGCTACGTTCTTCTTCCTTTCCTTGATTGAGACTTTCAGGGAAAGAGCGTGATACATTAGCATCTAAGCCTTAGGGAGAAAAGGCCTATTAGTCCATTTTGTCTAGCCTGTTAGCTACTACATCTTTGTGATTTCACCTCTCCCTAATAGTCCATGGAGGGATACACTTTGGAGTTCAACAATCTCTCTATTCAAGTGAGGTCAATCAGACTAACATGAAAAGGACATCCCATTCTATAACTCACTTGCAACAATCTGTTAGAGATGAATTAAGAGTGGTTATCCTAGTTTTAAGCCACAAAATTCAGATCTGAGGAAATCAAGGTTAGCAAACAGAAATGACTGAAAATGAAGCATATGATTGAAGATTTGTTGCGAGCTATACAAGCCCTTCAATGACAGAAACTAGAGGGCAGCCCATATGGAGATTCTAGAGGGCAATTGTGAACCCTAGGACATACCAAAGGATAATGTTGAGGATGACATTGATGATTAATTGCATCCTCTTTCATGATATTGGAACCATAGAGCATGCGCCACAAGGCAGATTGGACGATCAGTTGATGCATGCAACTGAACAAAAACAACTTTATGATTTCACATCCCTTTCTCTATAGCATTAAAGCTAGAATTAATTGAGCCAATTTTGAGGAAATTTGTAACGACCCAAGGAAAAACACTAGCCACTTCTGCGCTATACCTCAAAATGACTAGTCACAATTGAGGCTCCTTGCAGTTGTTAATAAAGTCCAAATCTATCCAGTAAATACCCAATATGGGACTCATCACACACCCACACACATCACACAATCAATCAAATTGGAGCATCACAATCTCCTCCACTTAAATCTCTAACGTCCTCGTTAGGGCCCACTTTGTGGAGTAGTATCTTCGAGCCCACAAGGGGTTACTGGGCCGGCTCTAATACCATATATAACGACCCAAGAAAAAGCGCTAGCCACATCTACGCTATACCTCAAAAGGGCTAGTCACAATTGAGACTCCTTGCAATTGTTAATAAAGTCCAGATTTACCCAGTAAATACTTGATGTAGGACTCATCACACACCCACACACATCACACAATCAATCGAATTGAGGCATCACAAAATTAATTGGTGCCAAAAATCTACAGCACTCTGGTTGAAAGATGGAGACAGAAAAATGAGGTTTTTTTTTATAGATTGGCCAATTCCCGCAAATGCTATAATAATACAGCAAGCTTGAATTGGATGGGGTACATCTTATAGAGGAACAAGAAGCAAAGGACCTAATTGTTTGTTTCTATAAAAACCGCAATTCTGAGTTTAAAGATTGGAGACCACAGTAGAGAATCTAGACTTGTTTTCTTAGTGAAACAAGTTGCAGATGGCTGGAAAGGGAATTCTCTAAAGACAAGATAATGGAGGGCCCTAAATGATATGGATGAAGATAAAACACTAAGGCTAGATGGTTTCACCATATCATTTTATAAACAGTTTTTTTTATAAGTAAAAAACTTCGGTAAAATAAAATGAGAAAGTACATAGTACAAAAAGCACACAGGCAGTGTGCTATGATACCAGCAGAATTTCTATAACTAAATAACAATGAAAGTACAAAAATCAAGAAATTCGTGGAAGAAACTGTAAGTAGAAACAACGGATGCATTTGCCCATTCAAATAGAGTTTGAAGGAAGGAAAGGTTCAAATCATGAGTTGTTCTTTCATTCCCCTGAAATGTACACGCATTCCTTTCCCTCCAAATACCCCCGCATGAGACAATGAGAGATCATACTACAAATTACCATGGATCTATGTCTTTTAAAGCTGCATGTCCAACTAGCAAGAAGCTCCACAACACCACTCGGCATAACCCAATGAACACCAAAAAGTGAACATACCATGTTCCACAACTTTCAAGCTACAGGGTAATGTAGAATTAAGTGATCATCACTCTCCCCATTCCTCTTACACATACAACACCAACCCACCACCACCACTTGCCTCCTCAAATTATCAATAGTCAATATCTTTCCCAGCACTTGGTCATCATCGAAATGGTCATATATGGTTAATGGTCCCCCATTATTTAATGTGGTGTCTTTGGGGGGGAAAGAAATAGCAGGTGTTTTGAAGGTAATGAAAGATCCATACCAAAACTCAAGTTATTCTTCTTTAGAACTTTATTGGATTCACTCTCTTCTTTCTTTGATTTTCTTGATTCTTGTAATTTTTGTACTTGATTTGTTGACCCCTGTACACTCCCTGTGTACTAGGGTGTCCCTTTTTTTATATCAATAAAACTTTTTCCCTCCGTTCTAATTTGTTTGTCTCATTTGAAAAGTCAAACTTTTTAAGAGAACATCATTGTCTTGTTTGCCTTATAAAAATATATAAATTTACAAAACTACCCTTAAATAAATTTATCAGCTTTTTTTTTTTAAGAATTATTCTAAATGAGACGACTAAAAAGGTACCCTAATTAGATTGATTTTATAAATATTTGTTAGTTTTCTTTTGAAATAGTTTTGAAAATAAAGTTAAGGTATTATAGGAACATTAGTAAATTAATGACTTTTATTTTTATAAACAAAACAATATTTTGAGACATCCCAAAATGGAATAGAGAACAAACTAACTAGAACGGAGGGAGTATTACTTATCAAATATATATATATATATATATATATATATTTCCCAACACCACAGCCCAAGGGAAGAAACTAACCTTTGTAGGAACTTTTGGTTTCCACGATGGCTTCCATGGAAAAGAAAGCAGATTAGTGGGTTGTAATGCCCCATAATAAGAACAAACTTCAAAAACCCCCCAAGGAGAGAGTTTCCAACATAACTTATCCACCCCATTTTGTCTCAAAGAAAATTTGAGGAAAAAAAAAACTTAAAAGAAAATTTGAAGTTATTTCCCAATTCTTAAAAAAAGGTCATCTTGTGTCTCATGAGATCTCATGATATGTGATTATAGTTTTAAATTTAAAAACCAAAACCTAGCTTCCATACACACAAATAGCTGCTCCCTCCCTCATTTAGTCCACCTCTTCCATACACACAAATAGCACAAACGAACATAAACAAGTTTTTTCTTGAGTTGAGCTCAAAATGTTCATAAACAGCTCAGTTCATTAATAGCCCTAGCTGATTAAATTTACCATATCTCATTAGCTTATGCTTTTGGGACAATCAGTAATTTAACATAGTATCAGAGCCAATGGTTGCCAGTGGTTGTTTGCTTGTGCAACCTTCATATCTAAGTTTGTTGGTTGTTCTTGTTAGTTGTTGGTGTGGCTGTGGTTGTTGATACTTGATGGTTTTTGTTGATAATTGTTGTTGCTATTGGTTGTTGTTATTGCTCTCAGCAGGTTGTCTTGTGTTGCAGCTGCCAAAGTTGGTTGTTGGTCAGAGTAGACAAGGAAATCCCTTGTTTGCCTATTTGGTGATTTTTTGTTGTTTGGGTATAGGTTTTAGCTGTCCCTTACCCATGATAAGGATAACCTAACCCCTCTAAAACTTTTGTTTGGTTTTGTTTGATATTAAAGAACTTCAGCTGGTTCATCTTTTTTTTGGTTGGTTTAGCTTCAATTTTGGCCAGTTCACCATGTTTTCATCCTCTTCAAGCAATTTTGCCAGTTGTGTGTTACAAGCTGGATCTATATGACTACATGCTCCAGCTTGAAGGGAAGTGTTTAAGTGTTGAGTTTATGTTGATGTAATGGCCCAAGAGGCCCAGTTATGTTGTAGGCCAATGTTGGGCTAACCCTAGCATCAAATATCTATATATACCTTGTTAGGGTTCACTGTAATAGATGAATTGGATATACAATAAAGATGTAGCCACTAGGGTTTTATGATGTGGGTGTCGGCCATTGGCCAATCCACATAATCCTTGTGTTCTTCTTTCTCTCTTGCTTTTGCTTCTCTATATTAATTTATTCTTGTCTTTAACATGGTATTAGAGCAAGAGATCCTAAGTTCAATCATTGTCTTCACTCTACCTCCCATTTAAAATGTTAAATTCTCACTTATTGAGCCCCCACTTATTAAGGGAAAATTTAGGCGCACAAGTGGGGAGAAGTGATTAAATTCATCATTTCCTAATAACTTAAGCTTTTGGGATAGTCAGTAATTTAGCATGGTATCAAAGCATGAAATCCTAAGTTCAATCTTTGTCTCCTCTACTCTACCTCCCACTTAAATTCCCATGTGTTAGGCCTCACCTATTAAAATATAGTTTCCGCCCAAACGTAAGGGGAAGTGTTAGAATTGAGCAGCTAAATGATTAAATTTACCATATCTCATTAACTTAAGCTTTTGGGACAATCATTAATATAACACACCGTTTGCAGCGAGTAGAAACTACATCAAAAGTGGACCATGTGATGCACATTATCAATTTACAATGGTTTTTTTTATCATTAGTCATTTGAGACAACCTAATGTGGGTTCTCCAATACTTAGCTCATGCAAAATGTTTATAAATATGTGCTTTAATGCTTTTATTTGCTTAGCATTCAACCAAAAAGTATCCAATAATGACTAATTGTTAGGACAAGTTATCTTTTCTATTGAACTATTTATCAACCATATGCCTTTGTAGGTTAGACTACGGTACAAAATCTTTCATGTCATTAGTTTAGGATGCCAGGACGCAAATTCACCAACAGTGAATCCAAAAACAAAATAAAGAATTAATATATCTTTCAAATGTAGCACCTTAGCACAAATAAATAGAATAACTATATGGACTAAAATCAGTCCCATGAATAGCAAATTACATGAAATCAAAAACATACATGATATGCATATGAAGGGCAAACAGTGCATACGTCATGTCAGATAAGCGGCAAAATTGGGGGCAGATTTCATCATCAACACCATCGCTTGGTACTGAGGGTTTACCAATTCTGACATTTTTAAACCTGCATAAAAACGAGGAAAGGAAAACAGAACTGAATCAGTCAAAGAAACTGAAACTGCTAACCTTAAAAAATCAAAATCTTAACACTTGGTTTTCAAACATTATTTCTAACAGGAATTCATCATTAGAATCAAGTTTCAAAAAAGAAAATGCACACCCATTAGAGCAAGTACTATGATGTTTTTTAATCCTACAGCAACACCACCATCATATTAAAACTTATACACCACTGACTTCTAACAACAAAACGAATGCTAACCCATAAAGTATACTAATTTCAAAGGCAACACATACACGCAAGAATTTTAAAAATTATCTAATGACTTACCTGACATAAACACTGGGGTCAAGGCTTGATTCAATACGGTCATTAGCTCGGACAATCTTCTTTATTCCAATATTCACAAAGTAGTTAAACGAATCCAAGTGTTGCTTCACTAACCCCCTCACCTAAAATTTCCCACATCACAGTTACAACATTTATACATAAATGCACACATAAATAAATACCCATTCACACACATACACTGACAAACAGGGAAAGATATATGATATATAAACAAATGCGACACCTTTAGGAACTCGGGAACAAGCTGGTATTTGTCGACCGCGGATTTGATAGGGGCGGAGAGGAATTGCATGTCGATGTCCGGATTGTCAGGCAATTGCTTCCCAACACTGAAAGTTTCAATCTTTTTAGACATTTTTTCATTGAGGCAATTTATCAAACACATAGAATGCAACCCAGCAAAAATAATAATAATTATTGACAGACTATGCAAAAGAATAAGGAAGAAAGGTTAGGGGTAGCTTACTGTTGATTTTGCTTTGTGGGGTCTTCCAAAGAATCCTTCTTCTCACCCATGATGATCGCTTGCTTGCTCTTTTCTTCTCTCTTCTGTCCCTGTAACAAGCGGCGAATTTGGACCAAACCCCTTCTTAAACCCTCTCTCAAATATAAAAATAGAAGTTCCTACTTCTTCTATTTTGTCAAAATATATTTTTTCACTAAAATTATTTTAAATTCTATTTTTCTCAAATAGTACTTTCATATATAAAATAAAATTAATAATTTTTAACCCCAAATTTTGAGAGTTACATAATTGTGCTCTAAAGGTATTTTCAACTTTTGTTAGGTATGAAATTTTATTTCTTCCCCATCATTCGATAATTACACTGGGAAAAGGGGACTACAAACTCTTGTCAATATACAATTTTTTTAACGGAACTTTACAAAACGTTTTTTTTTTTTTTTTAGGAAAGGGATTTTACAAAATCTAAGGACAGTTGGTCTATGCGTTTAAAAACTGAAAAATTATCATTTGAAAATATTTATAAAAATATATGTGTGTAAAAAAAATATATAAAAATACGTAAAATATTATTTAAAAACTAAAAATAGTTATTTAAAAACGTCAACCAAACATTTCCTAACTTTCTAGTTTTTATTTATATTTTTTGGTTATATATTTTATTTTTAACAAAAATACAAAACTGACTTTCTAATTTTCAGTCCTTTACATTTCACTCCTCTTTCTCACCGAACCTCTCTCTCTTTCTCTCAAAACTTAGAAACAATGCCTCCAAAAGCTTCGAAATCGAAGGAAGCACTGGCAGAGCGACCCATTCTTGGTCGATTCTCATCTCACCTCAAGATTGGAATTGTACGCTTCCTCTTCTAATCCATTTCCAGATTCATCATTCACTTAGCCTCTGTTTTTGGGTTTCCCAGATAACCGGTAGAACTCTCTCTGTCCCTTTGGGTTTGGCTCTTGGGTTTTCTTTGGGTTTGATCTTGTGTTGATTTAGTTCGTGGGTTTGTCGTGATTGATCTGGAGTGATTTGGTTGATCTGGGTTGATGGTCACTGTGGCTGGTTGTGTTGTGTGTACCTAAGGCTTTTGAACCCACCGGAATTGACCACATTTCGAAAGCCAACCATTTGCCTTTGGGATCTAGGAGCATTTCCCATCTTCTCTTCCACTGACATTATTTTATTAAGGGGAACACGTTTTTGAATTTTTTTTTTCTTTTTTAGCATCTTTATTACTTTTGTTGTTGGGGAGTTGAGTTCATCAAATTGTAGATCCCACCAGATTGTAGCTACAGAGAGATTGAAAGCTCTTTTAGGATCACGTGGTGATGCCATTCACTTGCAATATGTTGCTGCGACAGAGTTTTTTTTTTTTTTTTACAGATTTTTTTTCCTTTAATTCTGAAATTTTTTTTTTAAAAAAAATGAAAGTTAACGGCAGCAGTTACGAGATTTAACGGAATCTTACATTATCAAAAATTGAAAGTTAAAAGGTTGAAATAAAATAAAGTGAAAATTAGAGGATCAGTTTTACATTTTTACTTTTATTTTTTAACGGTAAAAGTGATGAGACAGTAACAGCTGTATAATGGAGTCAACTTGGAGCGAATAAAATCGCATTTTTCAAACAAAGATGCACAACATGAAATTGGACCTAACCTTGGATAGGTAGTATGTAACTATCTTCTTTTTTGTTTTTTTTTTTCTTTTCCATTTACAAATCTTTTAAATCTGATCCGATCTTTCCTTTGCTGCCATTCTATCGGTTGCTGTCTTGCTGATGTTTACCATAGTGGCTTACATGCCTTTGGAGCATCCAAATTGATTGATACCAAGTCTTGCTTTGTTAGGTTCATTTTCTTGTACTTAAAAATAAAATTTAAATGTAAAATATACTTGTACTTTAAAAAAAAAAAATATATTTAGAAGTAAAACGACTTTCCGGTGAAGACTAAAGAAATACTTTCAAAAAGTAGATTAAATTTCAGCATGACGTGCATTTCATCAAGGATTCTATGCACAACTTGAGGGGAATGTAGGAAAGTATAATTTACTTTTTATGTCATTGAAGACCAAAATCAAGTTAATGATTGTGAAATAAGATAAAAATAACATGATTAGTTGCTGTAGTTGTTAGAAAAAAGTTGTGAAATTGAAATAACTAATTAAACTATAATTTAAAAATCAAAATATCATTGACTTTTGTTAGTAGTCCACATTATAAACATATATTCCATTTTATTGTATTATCATATATAAAAAGTTGAGCTCAAAAGTCTTATAGCTCAGTGACACGATATTATCTCTTTCATAAGCTCATCTTTCCCAATGTTGTAATTATCGAATTTAAAAAAAAAATGTTCAAAAAATGACAAAATATAGTTTTTTAGGGAATCATCGGGTCAATATAAGTTATAACTTATAAGGTGAAACTACATAAGCTATAGAATCTTCGTACTTCCTTTTTCTCAATCACATTAACACAACTTTCTACAACTACTCAATGTCCCATATATATGAGCCCATATAAATTGAACTAGTTATGACTTCTGAGATGATCATCTCAAAGTAAACCATTAGTTTCTCTTTGGATGGTTGACTTCTTATACCAAGTGTTGCCAAGTTTTTGATGCTTAATTTTTTTGAAAGTGTTGTTAAGTATTTCTTAATTATTTTTTAGCTAAATTATTCCTACTCAATTATTAAAGTCTAAAAGAATGTCACCGACATTAGCCATGTCAAGGCACTTTAACTTGATTAAAGTTGAAAAATAACTTGAAGCTGAAGCTGGAATTTTGGATTTTACCATTAAAGTGCTTTTTTTTTGCATCCATTTCATGATGACTACTCTAATTATCAAAGTAAAATACTAATCAATTTTTGGTTTAAGCAGAGTTCAAATATCAAATTTCTTATTCAATGATAAGAGATTTTACCAGTTGAGCTAACTGGAATCTATTAGCATTAAAGCGCTTCAGTGCACGGTTCCAACTAGTGGTAGAAATAATGAATCAATATAAATGTGTGCTTAATTTTTAAAATGAAACTCAATGCCCACCCATCATTTAGAGAATAGCTAAAAACAATAATAAGGATAAAACTTAGATACAATATTATAGTTGCAGTATATTAGGTTTTTCAATTAAATTAAAACACATTTTTCTAAAAATAAATTTCAAACACCTGATTGCATTGACTAATAAATATAAACAGTGTTGTATTTTCAAGGACAATTGCTTTTAATCCACTGAAGTGTTTGAATTGAATTAAAGAACCCAATACGCTCTGTTTGTTTTGGCGATAATGTTTTCTAAAAAATAAATTATTTTTCAAAAAGTATTTTCCATAAAAATATCTCATTTTTCTATGTTTGGTTGCAATCTTAAATGAGTTGATAAATAATCTCTTAACTTTCTTTATTTAACTTACTGTAAGATAAAGTTGTTTTTCAACAAAAATTAACGGAAAACAATTTCTAAAAATAAGTCATACTTTTTCTATTGACCAAAGATAATTTTCTTTTGACTTATTTTTTCTAATGCTACAAAATATTGGAAAACACGAAAAACTCTCTTCACATAGCATTTTCTATCGAAACATACAGAGACTATTAGTAACCAAGTTTTACCATAATAATAACAATATTAATATTGATATTAATATTAAATATTGACCATCATATCTCTTTTGCTGGGTTCTATATTGTCTTTTCTCACGCTTAAAAAACTCTTTAATCACTTTTTTTATAAAAAAATTTTAAAAAAATTAAAAAAAGGAAAGAATTTTATGGAGAGCAGACTGTGAAAAGACTAGAATTGTCAAAAATCCCGATCTACTGTGGATTTTTAAGGGGCACTTACACTGGATTCACAAAAATAGGCTCACAAGAGCACGTCATGCAATAACACACCCACAAAGGGTCATTAAGTAAATAAAAAAAATTGAGAGAGAAAAAATATTTTCCGCTGCTGAAATTTGAAAAAATATATTCAATTTGCTACAGCGGATCTGGTGATCAAATTACTGTTTTATAATTTTATTTATTCTTATCCTTTTGTTAAAGACAAAGCAATTCAAAAAATAAAATATTTTTCAAAAAATATTTTTCTATTTTTAAGTATTTGTTTGTTAATAAAATATAGTCAAACTGATAAAATATGGTCTGTTAACGGTAAAATCTTTTATAATTTACATATGAAAATTTGGTAAAACATTTTCCATGTATACACAGTAACTTTCCCCATCTAAGTCACTAGGCCACTGATCGTTGGCACTCCGGTTGCTAGAGCCACTGCTCTGAATGCCGATTCTAGTGGTCCAATCACCAGACCTCTAACACCAGCAATTCAATGTTGAGCCATTGATTTTTAATGATTTGTTTAAAAAATTTTACTTGTCGTACCAATTACCTAAACATGTTTTACTTCTTAACAAAATGGGGTGTTAAGTTTTTTGTGGGTGTTTGGCGGTTATTTTCAAACAACTATTTTCAGTTTTTAAATAACATTTTATGCATTTTTATACACTTTTTTATACATATGTATTTTTACAAATATTTTTAAATAATAATTTTCAGTTTTTAAATATATATACCAAACGGACTCTTAAATTTTCAAAAGTTAGATTCTCACCCCTTTGGTTACATTACATCTAGTTTGAATGTCTTTTTGATCAATATACTATGACACGGTCCTTTTTTTATTTTTTGATGAGATGACGAGGTCCATTAAGTTAGGTCCATTAAGTTCTATTAAAGCTCAAAATAATGTCATTCAAAAAAAAAAAAAATGCTGTTTTGAATCCTATTAAAGTCATGTCAAATATTATTTTCACTAAATTGTAATTTACATCTTTAAAGTTTTGAGTAATTTTAATTCAATCTCCTTAAATTTTAAATTTTGAGTCCATAAAATTAGTTTGTTTTTGAGTTAGGGTGTATTTGTATAAGTTATTAGAAACTGTGTTTTAAGTTTAAAATGGGTATTTGTAAAAAAATTATAAAGAGTTGTGGTTGTAAAACATAATTTTGGGTTTTAAAAATACACTTTTAATTTCTCAAAAGACTCCTAACTAAACAAGGCATGAATATAACACTTAACTGACATCTTATGTTAAAGACCTGATAGTCGAAATAGAAATTTAGCTCAATTGGTGAATTTAAGAGATTTCATTTTTAATCCCTACTTATGTTAAAAACCTGATATCTAAGTCTACTGTTATGAAACTCTATAAAAAAAAAAGGCGTAAATGCACTTTTGGTCCCTACATTTTGGGCCGTTTCTCGATTTGGTCCCTAAACTGATTTTGCTCCTAGGTGAGTCCCTCATTTTTCATAATCGTTTTTAAAATGGTCCTTGCCGTCAACCCAGTTACAGAAAATGCTGACGTGGCAAACAGAATGTACTGTTTGCTGACGTGGCTAATAAAATAATAATAAAAATATATATTTAACCTTTTTTAAATGCCATGTCAGCTTTTTTTAATTAAAAAAAGCCATGTCAGTTTAATTACAAAAATAAAAATAATTTATATTTTTCAATTTCAATTTAATTCAAACTAAATTAAAGAAACTAACTTTTAAATCTAATTTTATTCTTATTATTGCTTTCATGTTCTTCATGTTCTTCCCGAATCCAACTTGTTCTTCATGCTTGTTCTTCCCAAACAGTTCATGTTCTTCATGTTCTTCCCGAATCCAACTTGTTCTTCCCGAAGAAACTAACTTGTTCTTCATGTTCTTCCCGAATCCAAGAACAATCAAAATCCCTATCCTCCACCGAAACCTCCAGAACATGAAAAAATCATCAAACTTAAACCCACGTGAGAAAACCAACCTAGAAAAATCATCAAACCTCCAAACCAGAAAAATGTCAAACCCAGAAACCTCAAACCCAGAACTTCATTCTTCATGTTCTTCTCCAAATCAAGACAAACCTAATTGACTAACCCACTCAAAATCAATCTCAGCACAAAAAATTCCAACACAATCAACGTTGAAACCTCTAGGAAATCAAACCCATAAATCAATCTCATAGAAAAAAAAAAAAAAAAAACTCACCCACAGCACAACAGCCACCGTGACTACCTAAAATCCAACAACAACACCACCACCACCATTGCCAAATCCATGTCCACAAACGCTAACAAACCGGATTCCACCACCAAACAAACCAGACTCCACCACCAAATGACCCACCAATACCCAAACCCACACAACCCACTCACCGATTCCATAACCCACTCACCGACTCCACAACCCACCCATCGATTCCCACAACCCAGTCACCGATTTCCATAACCCAACCACCGATTCATCAATTCCATAGCCCAGCAAGCACCGTGACCTACACCTCAACCTCGACCACGCCGATCTGAGAGAGATGGACCAAGACAGAGGAAGGAAAGAACAAAACAGAGAGTGGGGAGAGAGGAAGACATGAGAGAAAAAAAGAAAGCTGAGCTTGTGAGTTTCAGAGCTCCGGCGCCTAATGGAGAAGAAGGCTGAGCAAAATCACATTTGTATTTTAGGGCTATGGAGCTTGTATTTTTAAAATCACAGCAAAAAGTACCAAGACAGAGGAAGGAAAGAACAATAAAGTAGCTTATGAATTTTTATTTGTTAAGAAATGATTTTAGTTTAAATTAGATTTTAGGTTTTTTAAAAAAATTTAATTTACTTTTTTTTAAATTTTCTTAGTTGGCTTTTTTTTATTAATATAAATGCTGACATGGCATTTAAAAAATATTAAATATATTTTTTTACTATTATTTTATTAGTCACGTCAGCAAACAGTAAATTCCGTTACCACGTCAGCATTTTCTGTAACTGGGTTGACGACAGGGACCATTTTAAAAACGAGCATGAAAAGGAGGGGACTCACTTAGGAGCAAAATCAGTTTAAAAAAAAAACGGCCCAAAATTGAAATATTTACGCCAAAAAAAAATTGAAATAAAATTTCGAAACTGTAGAAGGAAAAATCAAAATTACCCAAAAAAAAAAAAAATGAAGCTTACATAAATTGCAAGCTAGGGAAGTAGTAGCATACAAAGAAGGAGACGGCAATTGCATAATTGCATTGCATATGTTCGTCAAAATTCCTGAGAGAAAGAAAGAACAGAACACGAGACAGAACGACATGGGCAAGAGCGGAGGAGGAGGAGGAGGTTCCGGGAACAAGAAATCAGCGCAAAAGTTGTCATCTTCAAATGGTTTTCGCAATCCAATTTCTTTGAGAGAAGAGATCACTGGAAAAAAGCAAACAAAAGGAAGCAACTCTATCAATTCCAAGTCCATGTTAAAGCTCGAGCATTTGCAGAAGCTTGCAACGTGGGCCAGTGGGGAGGCCGCTATTCCTTCTTTGGGTGCTTTTTTTGGGCAACGTTTGGCTGCTGTAACGGAGGCCACGGGGGCGCCACCGAACCATTCTCTGTTTTGTTGTGAGAGGTTGGATTTCTTGTGTACTTGATTAAAGAGTAGATAGAGAGTATGGTTTTGGATGGGATTGAATGATATAGAAGAATATATGATATATGTGAATGACTGATTAGTTTATTGAAAATTCATAGCTGACCCAATAGTTTGGCAACGCAAAAGGGTTGACAGAAGTAGTAAAAAGACTTTTTTTTTTGGGTTTTGGAGTGAGAAAATGACATGTTAGTTGAAGAGTTGATAGAGATTATGATTTTGGGTAGGATGTAATGATGGAGAGGAATATAAGTGAAAGAGAGAATCCATAGTTGACCCAACGTTTTGCTCATAAAAATAGTTGATAGAAGTAGTAAACAAGACATGTTGATTGAGAGTTGATAGAGAGTACGATTTTGGATATGATAATGATAGAGAAGAATGAGTGAAAGACTCTCATTAGTCCGATGATAATCCATAGCTGACACAATAGTTTTGCAATTAAAAAGAGTTGATAGAAACCGTAAAAGAGTTGATAGAAACCGTAAAAGAGACATTTAACTAAAGGGTAGATAGGGAGCATGATTTTGGATATGATGAAGTGATAAAGAAGAATAATGTGAATGATCGTTGAGAGCCTATGGTCGACCCTATAGTTTTGCAATTAAGAAGAGTTGATGGAAGCAGTAAAAAATGACATGTTAATCAAGGAGTTGATAGAAAGTATGATTTTGGATAGGATGATTTGATAGAGAGGAATATCAGCAAACAATTCTGATTAGTCCGTTGAGGATCAATGGCTGACGCAGCAGTTTTGCAACTAAGGCTTTGTTGTTGTATTGGGAATTGATTGTAGCAGTTTGGGCTTAGGTTTGCAGGTTATTTGATAGTTAGTTTGGTATGGATTGCATGGTTACATCTTTCTTGCAATTTAGATTCACCTGGAATATTATAATTTTTCTTCTTTTTGAATATGGTGAACTGTTTTGATAATAAAATTAGAGCATGGAGTAGGAGAACAGATTGGATGTTCTAGTGAAAGTCTTGTTTGTAAATTTGTTTGAATTTTGAATTGCTGCTAAATAGAGAACTGAAAGCAGTTGTCTTGTGTTTAGGTATTTAGTGTAGGTTGAATAGTAAAAGGGATTTTATGAAGGGAAAAAGGAAAATAATTAGAGAGAGAGAGATATTGCTGAGATGGAATTGGATGTGGGATCAAATGTGGATTGGTGTCAGCTTAGTTTACACTAATTATACCTGTTGATGACCACAGAATTACAATAATAATGTGCATCCGTGCTTCTGGGGTTCACGTGATAACTCAATAGTGATGACATCCTCTGTGGTTTAAAGTTTAGACCCCACCTCCCCCACCCCCACCCCCACCCCTATTATCTACCTATGTAAAAGAAGCGTATCTAGGCTTCTGGAATTAGTTTGATGATGGAACCTCAGAGGGTAATCTTATTAGGAGAGAGAGATGGAGAAAAGAGAGGAGAGAAAATGATTTTCTATCTCCATGTTTTATGTTAATCTACAACAGTTTAAGTTAGTTTTTGTCAAAAAGAGTAGTTGGCGCCAATAACTGACTCTCCAACTAGTACACCTTTTTGCCTTTTTGGAGCCCATCAAACTGCCCACAATTGGGTCCAAACAGACCTTATTTCCAACGTTGGTAAGTTCCATTGGCATTAATTTAGTTTTAATCGTCAAAATAACCGATGTGCATGGAGGTGCACATGCACAAACTTTTTAAACTTTTGAAGATGCATGTAATTATACTGAGGGTTATGTAATTTTGTCCAAATAAGCTTTTAATGCAAGAGCTGAGTCTTTGCATTGGGGAGAATTTCAATTGAGATTTTTGTTTTTTTGTTGTGCTAGCCAATGCTAATGCTAAAAAATTAAATGTATTGGAAGTGTGGAATAATATGTACTTAGGTGTTCTACTTAATGTAAATAGGAAGAAATTTTAATGGAATTCGAGTGATTAGAGGGTGTTCTTTTTGCAATTATGCTTGAAATTGGTTAGAGTAAATCAAAATGGAAAGTAGTTGGCATATCACCTTCATTAATATATGCAAAGAAGTTTAATAGAAATCTTGGAAATTTTCGACACCCCTAAGACCAGTGAGACGACATACATATTGAATCACTGTCCAAACCACAGGCATAAACCTTCAGGAATCTAATACAAATCATAAGCTTCATTGAAACAACTAGAACCTACACATGCGTTTGTCTCTCAAACCATGAATAGATGAACTTTTATTATTGTCCCATTTGCCAAGTCCTCTTTGGTGCAAATTTTGCTTAGTTCAGTATTGACAACATCTTAGTCCCAACAAGAATCCAGCTACTTGGTCGTTGTTAGGACCTATCATTTGACCAGAGAGATTTTTATTTCTTGATCTGTCTCAAGTCTTCATTGTGGCATTAATCGGCTCGGTGATTTCGTGCATTAAAGAGTTGCATTAGAGTATAATATCATGTAAGCTGTAGGATATTGAAATTTAAATAAAAATATTGGTCTTAAATTGATTAGCAAATATAATGTATCAAATGGAGTTCTTCAAATAGTTGTTTTATTTTATATTTTATATTCGCCTTGTTGGATATCCTTAATAACTGTAAGAATTTTATGAGTTGAACTACCCACTGATTATATGATAATATATATTTTTTGCTTGATTACCTATTTACATGGAAGCAAGGAAATGTTTGTTTCCTATTACTTTCAAATTGCACTAACAACATCTACTTATTATGAATTCTAGAGGAAAAGTATGCCACCAACATTGATTTGGATTGTTTGTTGGTTTCATTTGTATAGCTTGTTGGACTTATAAGTTAAGCTCTTTCCTTTTGTGGCAATAACATATAGAGTGACTCTGATTGCCACGTAACCATATTGCAGATGTGAAACAATTCTTCAGCCTGGGTTTAACTGCTCTGTTCGAATAGAAAAGAATAAGGCAATGGCAAGACATAGGCGCAAGAAAACTAATGGTTTTACACAGAACAATGTGGTGTACAAGTGTCACTTCTGTCCACATTGGAATCTAAGGAGAGGGACCCCAAAAGGACATATGAAAGAGATATGTCCCTCAAAGGCCAAAACATCTTTAAAATCAGAACCTGCAAAATCCAGGCATCAGAAGTGCACTAGCTTGGAGAAGGTCACCAGAGGCAAAGATGATGCCTACAAAACAAATGAGATAGCTTCATCAGCCTTAGCCGGGGAGAATCCTACCACAGATGGTCATGTAACTCCATTGGTCCCTACTACAGATAATCCTGTGACTCCATTGGTGAGTAGTGGTTCTACTTTGTTGGAGGCTAGAAGGAGAAAGAGGAATCGATCAGCATTGAAGAAACCAGCTGGACCTGAAAATGATTCTACCCCAATAGATATAGAAAAAACTGTTAGCCCAAATAAACGAAGAAGAAAATCTTGGACTAGTTTGAAGGAAATCGCTGAGAGCACTGAGTATGTTAGCAGTCGAAACATCATTAATTTGGCAATCCCTTTGTTTATACAATTGGGACAATTTTTTTAGTTGTAGTTCAATTTTGTTATACTTCAGTAGATCAATACTGTTGGATGGAAATCACTGGGTCTTGTGTAAGAGTGAGGGAGAGTTGTTTATGTTGTACTGAAACAAAAGGCAATGTTATCAAAGCAGCTGCTACTGAAACAAAAGGCAATGTTAACAGTAATTTCTAAATTCACTTCCAAAGTTACTATAATTCTTACTAGCCTTGAAAACCTGCATAGAGAATAACGAGTTTCAAAGTATTTTGCTTTTTGCTCTTCTTTTGGAATTAGATGCACATTAGGTGGGAAGACAAAAAGAAAAGTATTTCCCTTTCTCTCTCTCTCTCTCTCTCTCTCAAAATAAGAAAAGAAATGCAGAGTTCAAAACTACAAGGCACATGAAAGCTCTTATTATTTAATAAAAGCTCTTATTCAATCTAGCACAAATCAACAAATTTTCGGAACAATATGTACTGTTCAGGTATGAAGTGGTCAACAGGTGAAGTATTCTAATCTCCTACATGTTGCATTCCACAGGGAATACCAAACAATGGTACATCCTCGTCATGTCATGACAATGTTTTATGAGAAAATTCAAAACATGGCTTTATCACCTAGAGATTCCAGTTCTGCAAAGGAAAATTTAGATAACCAGCAAAAAGAAAAATAAAATTACACTGATGGTTATAGAATTAGTTTCTCCATCAATCGTTATGTTACTACATTGAAAATCACCATGGCAATAAATTATACGTTGATGAGCTACTGGGCGCTCCTTTTCCAATATAGAGATCTCCTCTTCAATGGTATCCAAGCAAAAGGATTTAGCTTCTTCAGGTGAAGAAAAACTCTTGGTTGCACCTAGCCAATTCTGAAACATCGAAGGGTTACTCATTTATTTTATTCTCTCTCCCCTCACCTGATATACTAAAGACTGCCTCACCTCTTCCTCGCCAGCTCCGTTGGCAAGACCTACACCAGCAGGCCTCCCATCACTAGCACACCTGCAGTCACCACCCATCACTGGTGACACTTCCCATTTTACCCTTTTCCCTCACGTCACCATCAGTCAACCTCGGCCTCATGTCATCCTTTTAACCCCAGTTCTTCTTAAACACGGCGACAATGATCTCAAAATTTCTAATAACTCTCAAATTATATAAGACAAATCCCAGTGCAATGTCACAAGTTGTGTGGTCTTCCCACAAATCAATTAAATTACAGAACTCCAGGTCCTGCTGAATGAGCTGCTGGACTTGTGTCCAACTCTTTTGTATCTGTTCCTGAATAATTCTGAATTTCCATCATCGCCAAATAATTGAAAAACTCATGTTTGTCCTGTGGTTGTAAAACTACATAATATACACGCAAGATTTAAGCTCTTCTTGCTCTTCGAGTTCTTCAGTACCCTCATCAAGCACAAAATCAATATCTGGGACATACCCATCCCACTTCATCTCATTAATTAGCACACCAAGCTTCTCATATATATCTTTGCATCTAGGATGAGCCTTGTCACACACGACAAAGGTGTGAACCTCATCTTTTACCTCAATCCAACTGCAACCCGGTTCCTTTTTCAACTTATTGTACTTCATTATTTTTCTCATCTCTGAAACTTCACCCCACATACCGGAATGAGCATAGATATTTGATAAAAGAATATAAGCAGAAGAGTCTTGAGGGTCTAATTGCAGGAGAGAATTGGCTGCTTTTTCTGCCACCTCTACATTCCCATGCATCATGCAAATACTAAGAAGATTTCTCCATATAATATCATCAGCTTCAAAAGGCATCTCTTCAATAAGCTTCAAAGCCTCATTAACTTTACCGGACCTGCCTAATATATCCACCATACATGAATAATGATCCAAATGAGGATCTAAACCATAGTCACTTAGCATAGAATGGAAATATCGCAACCCCTTCTCAACATGCCCAATGTGCCCACAGGCGCGGAGAACTGAAACAAAAGTGGTATGGTTTGGTTTCACATTTTCAAGCTGCATATTCTCAAAAGTTGTTAGGGCCTCTTCTCCAAGACCATAGTAAGCATAGCCACAGATCATGGCATTCCATGTCACGGGATCTCGCCTAAGTGCTTTCATAAACATTAGTTGGGAGTCTTGCATGACTCCACATTTTGAGTACATATCAACAAGAGTGCTGGTTATATACACGTCTGATTGCAATTGCAACTTAATAATTTGAGCATGGATTTGCTTCCCAAGTCCAATGGTAGCCAAATTAGCACAAGTATCAATAACTGTTGCATAAGTGAAGTTATCGGGGTTTACACCCCTCTCTAACATCTGAGAGAAAAATCTCTGAGCACTCTCACTTTGATTTTGTAGAGAGAATCCAGAAATTATGGCATTCCATGAAACCATATTTGGCTCTTCTGTTCTGTCATGGATCTTTTCTGCCTCTTCCATCATACCACACTTGCAGTACATATCCACAAGGGCACTTGCAACAAACACGTCCAACCCCATTCCAGATTTGATGATTCTGTTATGGATCTCCATGCCACAGTTTAAAGCTTGCTGACTTGCACAAGCTTTTAGAACACTGCCATAGGTGAAATCATCAGGTTCCATTCTTGATTGAAGCATCGATAGAAATAGTGAAAGTGTTTTCTCTCTGTTTTCATTTTGCTCATGAGCTGAAATAATTGCATTCCAAGATACAGCATCCCTTCTTCCCATCTCATCAAACACAAAACAAGCTTCAAACAGAGATCCACATTTACCATACATGTCCAACATGGCATTTGCCACACAAATATTTGACCTCAAACTACTCTTGACTGCTAATCCATGTAGTTGAAGTCCCTCCAAATGGCTTTTGATCACTGCACATGCCTTAAATGCACCAGATAGACTTATTTCATCAAAACCAAGGCCAGATTTATGTAAAAGCAGAAATAGCTCCAGAGCTCTAAAACCTTGATCACTTCGAGTATACCCAACAATAATGGCATTGTAAGATTGCAAACTACGGTTTGTCAATGAGTTAAATACCTTTTGAGCATCAGGCATGCTGTCACATTTTGCATACATATCTAGAGTGGCAGTTCCCACAATGACATCCAATCCAAAGTTGGCCTTTAAAGCATGTCCATGCAACTGCATGCCTAACCTAAATGCAGATAAGCCTGCACAGGACCTGAAAACACTAGCATAAATAGATTGACTAACAATGGCTCCTGCCATCTGCATCTTCTTGAACAGTTCTAAGCCCTTAATGAACTGATCATTCTGAACACAACCCGCAATAACAGCGCTCCAAGAAACCCAATTCTTTTCAGGCATTTCACGGAAAACCTGAATAGAGTCATCTAATTTCTTACATTTAGCATACATATCAACAAGAGCACTTCCTGTTACCACATCGTTATCGAAACCTCTCTGCACTGCATTTCCATGAATCTGAATACCCAAGTCAACGTCTTCCATTAAAGAACATGCTTTTAAAACAACAGCCAACGTAGTATGATCAAACACTGTTTCCATTTTCTGCATTTTAACAAAGACATCAACGGCTTCAAAATAATCATCGTTCTGCAAGTACCCTGAAATCAAAGAATTCCATGACACGACATCCCTCTCAGGCATTGAGTCAAAAACTGACTGTGCAAACCCCATCTTCCCACATCCCACATACCCGAAAATCAGAGTGTTCCAAGACACTATGTCTCGTTGACACATTCTATCAAACACATGGTATGCGTATTCCAAGTTACCACATCTCACATACATTTGAATTAAACAGTTGGTAACAAAGACAGTGGGCTGAAACCCAGTTACAATCATGCGAGCATGGGCTTGTTTGCCTGGACTCAGAGCTCGTTGGTGTGAGCATTGTTGGAAAATGTGGGAAAAGGTTTTCCACCTTGTGGGTGTTGTTTGGTTTGGCACAGCGGTACTAAATGGAGAAAAAGGTACAGTTTTGTATAGAGGCGATGACAAGAAACAGAAGAGCCTCATTAACAGAAAGTGAAGAGGCTGTAACCATTCAAATGAATGATTGTTTTTTTCGGTTTGCTGAATGATTTTTTTTTTTTTTTGAGTAAAATGTTTTTCTTTTATTTAAATTACTCTTTAAGGTACAACATCAGCACAAGGCAACACCAAAAGCTTAAGGAAGATCTTCCAACTAAACCGAGACAACAAAATGAGTTTTAGCAGAAAACTATTAGAGCATCGTAGCTGGAAATTTCAACCCTAATCTATTTTACTATTTTAAAAAGTTATTTTATCATTGTACTATATTATTTTACAATATCTTCAGCGTTCCAAAACGTTATTATTTTACCGTTTTATTAAAATATTATTTTTTAAGTCCAGAAGCAAACATAAAAAACATTTTTTGGTTTGATTTTGCTCCAGTCTGTGCTTACTTCCTCTCTCTCTCCTGTCTCACTTCTCTGTTACTTATTTGGGTTTGATTGTGCTCCAGTCTGTGCTCCAGTTGTGGATCGTGAATTCGTGATATGGGTTTTTGTTGGTTGTGATCCGGTGGGTTTTTGTTCGTTGTTGTGCTTCGGTGGGTTTTCGTTAGTTGTGCTCCGGCAGTGGGTTTTTCGGGCGGTGGGTTTTCATTGGTTGTGCTCCGGTTGTTGATCGTGGGTTTGTGATTCGATTGTGGATCGTGAATTTGTGATATGGGTTTTTGTTGGTTATGATATGGTGGGTTTTTGTTGGTTGTTGTGCTCCGGTGGGTTTTTGTTGGTGATGGGGGTCAGATTTGTGGGTTTGGCTGTGCTTGATGGCATCGCCGTCGGTTTGGCCGTGGGTTGTCGGTGTCACCGTCGGTTTGGCCGTGGGTTGTGGGTGTCACTGTCGGTGTGGCCATGGGCCATGGGTGGGTTGGCTGTGCTGTGGGTTGCAGTCTGGTGAAGCTTCATCGATGGAGAGACAGAGATGAGAGATGAGAGATAGAGATGAGAGAGACCGAGATAAAATATTAATATTTTCTTTTGCAATTGTGCTACAGTGCAATTCTACATATAGAATTGCACTGGAGCAATATTGTAAAAAAATTTACAATACTTGGGTTTTGCATTCCCCGATGCTGAACACTTTGGAGCTTAAAGGCCAAATTCTTCTTATATTTGGTATATAGCAAGCCCACTGTGGATGAAGCCACAATATTATTGGACTTACAAACAAAATGAGTTACAAACATAATAACTACAAAATTGTCTACATAAACAACTGGAAATGATCCATTATGATCTTTTTTTTTCGAATTATAAAGAGGTATATTTTAGTAAATCATTTGAAATAGGGTTGTCAATTCGGGTTAGCATGTCGGGTTCATGTCATGTCGAGGTAGGGGTTTTCAAATTTTTTATTAATAACATTTAATAATTATGCTTCTTTAAGAACCCGAACTATTAATAAGCATAGTAACGTGACACTGACCCAGGGTGACACGCTTAATAAACGAGTTGTGTTGGGTTGACATGAATATAACACAACTCATTTCAACGTGAATAATATTAAATATAACATCCATCTAGAAATAATTTTTTTTTCATCCTAAAAAGTAGTGCATATACTTCAAGTCTTCAACCCACATTCAAAATAATATAGTTCAACAAAAATATAACACTCATTTAGAAATAAATTCGTTACACTCCGAAAGAAATGTATACACTTCAACCCAAATTCAAAATAACAAAGTTTAACAAAAATAAAATAACATAATAACTACAAAAAATAATATCCTTGGAACTCCCAAAAAGTATTATTAAAAAATTTGAGCAAACAATAGGTTAATCCTGACTATGATCACGATTATCATCCATAGATTCTTTGTTGATGTTCAAATTCATAACATCTTCCACAAACTCATCCAATTTCATTTGTGCAAGTTCTATGCCAAAAAAAAAAAAGAAAAGAAAAGAAAAGAAAAAAAAGTATTAGTAATTCTAGGGTTTGTAAAGTTTCAATTTTTAATTATATTTTTTGTAAATTTTTGTTATTATTCACTTTTCTTTTTAAATTTAAATTATATGTTGGATATAAAAGGTATTTGACAAATGTAAAATAAAATAAATATTAATTTGTTATACGAGTTAAATGGGCTATGTTAAGTGAGTCATTTCGGGTTGACACAAATAAATTAGCGTATCAAACGTGTCTATTACGGGTTATGCAGGTTGACCCGCTTGTGACACGTTTCTTAACGTATTGCTTTCGGGTCGATTCATTTATGACCCAAACCCATTAAGACCCAACCCTAACCGGAAAAAACTCGTATCGAGTTCGTGTCGTGTTTGTGGATTGGGTCGAATATTGACACCCCTAATTTTAAGAAGGATTTTGTTATCGGGTGCGTTGAATTTTTTTATTAATAAGATATAATTGCTTTTTGAGAGTAGAAAAAAGCATAGTAATGTGACACTTAAAATGTCAGTAAAGCATAAAAAATTGAGCATTTGACAACAGGACCAAAATTCCCTTTTAAGTTCTCTCATCTTGCTTTCCTCAGCTGGTATTTTTCTCAGCTGGTACTTTGCGAGTTTTTTTTTTTTTTTTTTTTTTTCAGATCTACAAAAACCACCATCCAAATACCCATATTTCAAACCCAAGCTAAATTGTCATTCTTTTCACGTTCCAAATTGAACCCATTCACCAAAGCAACCCAGATACAACCAAAAACAAAGGAAGGAAAAGTAGAACCAAAGGCAGAAAAAGAGAAAGGAGAGCGACGGCTATAGAGGTGGTGGTGGCGCCGGTGAGCACAGCTAACAGAAACGGTGGTGGAGCTCAAGGCTTTGGCCTTGGCTAATACGAGGGAGAGGATCGAGATAGCAGAGAGGGAGTGAGACGGATCTGGTAGTGGTGGATGGGTTATAAATTTGGAAATTGTGGTGGTGTTGGTGGACTTTTTTTCTTTCCCTGGGATTGAAACGTTGGAGAGAGTGAGAGACCAAGAGAGAAGGAGAAGTGAGAAGGGAAGAAGAAAGAGAAGGCTTCAGACGTTAAAGACAGAGAGAAGGGTATTTTTGTAACAAACTTAACTTTTCAAAAATGTTTCTCTTTCCTCAATAAATGTGAATCCAGGTGTAATTTGCTTATTATTTAATTCTTTCTTAACGGGAGCTGTTATTAAGTATTAACAAGTTCTCAAAAAAAAAAAAAAAAAGTATTAACAAGACTTTTTTAAGAAATATTTTTTGAAAAACGAAAAAGTTACTAAATTTTTTAATAATTTTTTCAATACCATATAAAATAGAAAGTGTATATATTAGGGTTCGTTTGGATAGAGCTTATTTTTGCTGAGCTGAAAATTGAAATTGAAAACACTGTAGCAAAATAATTTTTTAATGTGTGAATAGTACTGCGGGACTCATTTTTAATAAAAAATTGCTAAAAAAGTACATGAACAGTGCGCACACAGTGCACTGTACGTGCACGCACAGTGCGCTTCAATGCGCTGTACTGCAAATTTGTTGAAAACATGATGAAAAGCAGAAGCTATGGTATATAGCAAACATTTTGCTTCAGTTTGTTAAAATGTTGCTATTTTGGTCATGTGTGGTCACAGTGCACTGAACTCTGAAACCAAATCTAGTCAATATTCTCTCACTGTTCTTGCTGCCTATTTGATACTTTAGTTGAATGATGAAGGCCCATCATGCACTGTTTCTCTTATTTTCTTTATATAAATACATTATTGCGATGGTATTAAATTGTTTTATATATAAATAAATTGAAACATCACTAATTTTTAAGATTTATATATATATATATATTTGCATAATAAAAAAAAAGAGATTTTAGAATTGAGAATCCAAAGACCTGATTTGAAGAGAGAGAAAGAGAAGATTGGCAACTTGACTCGATTTCTAAGAAAGGGTCTAAGATGGGTAGCCACGCCGGTCTGTTTGTGAATTGACCACCGGCCATCTCGCATGACTGCCTACTTGAACCCTTTCTTTAAAATTGGGTTGGCCTATGGGTATTCTCCTTTATCTCTCACTTTCTCCAATTTGCTTTTTTTTTTTCCCTATAAATTGGTTCTTGGGTTCTCAAATCTCATTTGTTTTGTATTTAAGTAAATACAAATTTTAATAGGGATTTCTGTATGTGGTGAAAGCATTTTTATGAGTGAAAAATAATGATGTTGCTAGATAGTGAAAAAAGTGGTTTTTACACCATCTCCTTACTAAATTTTTTATATTGTCAAAAATAATAAAAATTTGTTTCTCATATAATAGGAATATGAGTATAATAGTAATTCACGTCAAATTATCACTTCAAAGAAAATGTATACTTGTTTTCTATCTTCCCACTTTTTCATCCCTTTAACTAAAGACATATTGAGGAAAATACTAATATTTTCTTTCCTCTTACTTTTTTATCCTCTCACTTTCCATCATCCCTACCAAACAACCCTCAAAGATACAAATAGCCCAAATTTGAGATACCAAATTTGCATTTTAATCCTCAAATTTTTTTACCATGGAAGTCTAAAATTATATAAAATTTACTTAAATTAAGATCTACTACTTGTTGTATGTATTATGGAATTACATTAATTTATGGTGTGGTTGGATGAAGGGGAGAGGGAGACTAGAAGAGGGGATTAGAGTGGTTTGATTCATTTTTTTTGCTGAACAACTCTCCAAATCCTCGTGTTTTTTTTTTTTTGAGTAAACGGTAATACTTATTAGAACATACATGAAAATAATAATACTAGTGTTTTAAACTCCTCATGTTTAACCCCCAATATTAGGACAATTTGAAAAGGATAGATTCTCTTATATTAAAAAAAAAAAAAAAATAATTGTCAAATTATTACTCTTTTCTCCTCTCCTTATCCCCTTCTATCCCTACTCTCCTCTCCCCCTAAACTTCCAAACCCAATGGTTTTATACTGTTGTGGAAAATAAATATGATTTTAACGTTGCACCTTCCCTTCTAGCCATGCATGTTAAATTGGCTAGCTATACTTATGGTTTTAAGTAAAATTTATCCCCTCTGCTTGATGATTGTAGGCACCTCCTCAGCAGGATTCCCCATCACAAGATTCAACACTGCTTTAGGGAGGCTAATTTTGCTTCTTTTGATTTAGCCCAGTGACGGAGTCAGGATTTCAGTTTAGGGGGGGGGCAAAATTAAAAGACAAGATTGAAAGTTAAATTAATCTAAATATTATTAATCGATGTTAATAAAAAAATAGGTATAGAATTATAAACTATTAATGCAATTGTCATCCAAATCTAATATAATATAAACTCTAATTTATTTTTTCATACATAATTTATTTTGTTCAATTGGAAGATTAGTAAAATACACCTCGATATGAGTTTGTTTAGTTTCTTTTATTGTTGATTTTCCCACTGTTTGTATTTTGGAACAAAAAAAAAATCATAGTTAATAACAATCAAATTAAGAGATTATTCTAAATATATAGAATTTAAACATGTAATTTGATTCCTTAAAATAAATTGAGAAAATAAATCAATATAAAAGAATTATAAAGTTGTATTTTCATTTATGAAAAATTTCAGCTATTCTTTAAGTAGTAAGTAGTTAAAATTGGTGCTATAGTAAAAATAAAGTGTTTCAAAATTGAAATTATGAAAAAGTTAAAGTAGAAGAGAAAAAGGTTAGGGAACGCTAAGGTATTAGTTTGATATACAAAGACTTAAATATATATTTTTATTATGATTACGTGGGAATACCTTATTTGAAGAACAAGTTGGCCTAAGAAAAGCACTCTAGGAAAAAAAATTCCAGTGCTTGAGAACATGTGGCAAGGAAGTATGGGTCTTAAGTAGGACCCACAAAACTTTGTTTTGTTGGAAAATGACAAAATAATGTTATGAAGATTTGCACCTAATATTGCTTTCTTCTCTTGTCTCTAGGCATGGAACGTTTGCGTCAGGGTGAAAATACTTGATAACGTAATATTTGGGCTGCTACCCGGATTTTTTTTAGGAGGTCAGGGGGGACACTTGCCCCCTGTCACACACCCCACCCCCCCCTTCCCCCCCCCTTGCCTCCGCCCCTGATTTAGCCCCTGTTTGTATTTTGGAACAAATCCGGCTTGATGCCTTAGAAACTTTGTATTCTAGGCGCTGTAATAGCAGCGTTGTTGTTTTCTAGCTTCATGTATAATACATCTAGTTTACCCAAAAAAAAAAAATTTAAAACATAAATTCTAAAGTCACGTAGAGACCATAATATAAATTAAAAAAGAAGAAGAAGAGAGAAATAGAAACTATAGACTTTATCATTATTGTCATAAGTCATAACCAAAGAAACTAGAGTGAGTTAAAAGGGAAAAAAACTACATTTTTTTCCGCACGCCTAAGTTTTTCTCTAAACATCTCTTATTCTAGTCAAAAAATTTCTTGAGTAAAAAAAGACATTGATAATTTGATATATGATATATCTCAATAATTCTTGAGTCACAAAAAATTTCACAATCGTTAAAACGACTGGTCATTAGTTGTAAATAAAGAAAAGTGGTTACAATGACGAGCTTAAATAAAAACCAATAATAATTTATCAACTCAACTATTGTGAAAATTGTTTTGCTTGGTAAGTCAATAATAATGAATGGTTCTAGATTTTTCTTTCAATTAATTAGCTCAAATTGGAGTTCAAAATGGGCCGTTAACTTTCAATTCATGGCCGAAAACTTATTCAGATTATTTTTATTTTTTGAGAAACCATATCTTAGAGTTTCCAATTTCTGTTTTTTTTTTTTTTTTGTTTTAATTTTTTCTCCCTGATGTTAATTGTAGAAGAGAGTAGTTTAATTTAAGAAATCTGACCGAATTAATCTTCAAGGCGCTCTAATTTTTGAAAAGAAAAATTTTCTATCTTTATTTTGTAGAGGTCAGGCAATTCTCGTCATAGTCAAGCAAATAATCAACCCTTCGTCCTAGAAAGGCGGCTGGATTATTTTCTAGTGAGGCTAAAGTTTGAGTAGCGAATTGACAACTTGAGTCTTGAGATTGAAAACCCAAGAAAGATGGAACCCCAAAATGGTCAAATCTTGTAATTTCCAAGTCATGATTTGAATATTTGGCTATCACAATTAAACCACAGTGTTTAACCCGCCAATTTAGGCAGACATAGGGAAATTTACACATAATATTACTGTTGTGTATGCTTTGATGTCCATGATTTACATACATTTGTGTCAACTATCAAGAAAAAAAAACAAGAACAAATTAAAAAAAAAAAAAAAACAAAAAGAAGACATGATCAATTAGACCATTGTCACATATCATATGTACCCAACCATGCTTTGGTCCACTGACACATGCAATGTTGCCGATACAGGCACATTCGACTCGACCGTGACACAATTCTTTGATATATTCCGTAACATATGATTAGGAAATGTAGCACCTGCATGCAATGTGTATTGCACATTTTTTATTAGGTTAGGGAACAATAGGACCCTTGAAAAATCGATGGTCCACGTCGTCCCATTACTCCATACTGACCTTCTCGCTACCGTTGATTTGAGAACCATGCCCCGAACATTATTTCGATCAACAATTACTTGATCAATATTTGTGAATGGCACATTTGATTGTTCTAATTGAACAATTTCAACCCCTGTATAATCACCGGAGAACATGTTATCAACAATGTTCACACCACACACAACTCCTGCCAAGGACTTGATCAAAACAAAGGCATTCCCAAGGAAAAATGATCCGGTTATGTGGAGTTGGACCGGATCCTCGGCCACAATACCAGTAAAATCAAAGTAACAATTCATAATTCGGGTTTGGGTCAAACCGGGTGCCTTAACATAAATTCCAGTCCCACCCAATGCAGTGGCCTTGTTATAACAATGTACCCCAGTGAGCACATTGGCCTGCCCTGATACCATAACTCCTATTGATGCTGAGAAAATGACCACATCTGTGACAGCATTGTCATTGCCCATGATGTTAATTCCGATGCCGGAAAAGTCCTTCTCACGGTGGTCACCGCCGATGTTAATGTGTTGACCAATGAAAGAATTTCTAATGTAGGTCTCATGCCCATATTGGATTAGTATACCATTTGTAGTAAAATGTGAAATGTAACAATTGTCTACGATGGTTCTTAGTGAATTAATTATGGAAATTCCACCCCCTCTAAAATTGGAGTTTATCATAAGGTCCTTAAGTGTAATATACTCATACGATAAAGAATCCGAGGATGGCCACAACTCGATCAGATGGCGATCCGTTGGAAAATTGTAGGATGCATGAAGTGACCCTCCATGAATCTGTCATACCATAACATATCCCAAGTGAAACATAATTAGAAAATTACATGAACAAAATACAATTGATTTATAAAAAATAAAAAAAGTGTGTACTGTAATATGAACCTTGATTTAGATAACCAAATTAACTTAGAAAAATAAAATTAGGTGTTATATAGATTGCGTACCATGAAGTTACCGCCACTTGTTTTTGGTAAGCGTAATGGACGGCTGATCTTGTATGTCCCTCCATCAAGATGAATCTCAGTGCCTCCAAGATCAGCAATACCTTCCATCAAGTGGGCATCAACTGGAGATCCAAAGGCATCAGAAATAGCTTGCTCAAGTGCCTCAGTGCTATCCAATCTTCCTGTAGGATCAGCACCATAATCGGTCGCATGAAGAACACGAGATCTTGATACTACCTACATCACAATAAGTTCACAAATCACAACCATCATATTAGTATCATATCAATGTTTTGCCAAAATTCACAAGCAAAAATTAAGAGAAAGAAGTGTTACATTCACAACTTCAATTGGAATATTGCTACATGAAATCATGGTCGTAATATACATCTACAATATTCTCATGTTATTCTAACAATGTTAAAAAAGAAAAAAAAATGGTTGGGTTCTAATTAATTTAACTGATAAATATATTGGTGTCTTAATCTAATCCTATGATATCAAACTAAAAAAGAAGAAGAAAATCTTGGGAATTAATTACCAGTGGTGTTGAAGAGCTCTGAGGTTGAGAGGCTCCATTGCGGATGATATGTGCAGCCTTCACCAAAGCCATGCGGCGCATTGCATCATGATACCCGGTCACACCAGAGTAAGAGCTCTCAACGTAGCCGAGAATTACATTTACATACACAAACCCCATGAATAGCTTAACCAACATATCTATCCTAGCCATTTTAACACTTTTCTTGCTATATTTTGTGTGTGCCACTATATTTGAGAGAGAGAGAGATATAGAGAGAAGAGATGTGGGGAGGAGATATAGATATTTTCCTAGATACATGTGTTATGCTACTTTTCAATTGCTTGCTGAGACATTCACTTAAGGTCCAAGGGGGAGCCATGGAAAAGCATGTTTGCACGTAATTTCTTCTGTTTGGTTTGAAATTTGAAACCCGGAAAGAAAATAAAAGGAAAGTTGGAATTTTGTAATACAACTCATTTTCACATTGAATACTTCGTGTCACACACACAAATTATTCATGACTAGACATGGAAATTGGAAGTGGAACCTTTAGGACGTACAACCATGGAACAATTTTTTTTTTTTTTAATTTTTAATTTTAATTGCATTAGTACTATTTTTCTTCAGACCTGAAACAGGAACAAGGTCTAGACTTTATGGGATGTTCTACTTTTGTGTCATGACTCATATAGTCATATCCGCAATATAGGGGTAAAGGCTGTTTACGGAATATCCAGGTGATAGACTCATTAGTCTAAGAGACTGTGACATGACATAAATTTAGAAGATTTATGTTTAATTTCCCAAACTATGTGTTTATCAGGAGGTTTATAGCGTGTCTCATAGATAACAAGAGTAGAATAGTCTGGCTAATAAGTTGGAATATCCATATTCTCTACTAAATATTTTTTGCTCTAAAAAAAAAAAAAAAAGGCTCCGCCCAGCTTTATTGGACTCATAGTACAGCTATTAGCCTAATTGAAAGCATGTTTGAACAATCTGACTACCTATATGACTTTGCTAGTTTGTACAGTTCATCTCTCATAGTTTGTTATTGAAAGCATGTTTGAACAATCTGACCACCTATATGACTTTGCTAGTTTGTACAGTTCATCTCTCATAGTTTGTTATATTTTGTTATGCCGCGAGGACATGTAACAAACTCTTACATGTTTGAACAATCTGACCACCTATATGACTTTGCTAGTTTGTACAGTAAGAGTTTTCATATCATCAGAATTCTTACTGCTTGCGTACTAAATTGACATTTTGTATGTTTTTGTGGACTTACTGCTACTATTACTACATAGGTTACGTGTTTTAATTTTTTTTCATGTTCTATGTATTATATATAGCTGTTGTTGATAGTTGCATTTGGTGCTAGTAGTCGTTCAACTTTTCAACTCCAAACACAATATACTTTGACCTTCTTTCAACCCTTCCTTTCCTAACTACTTCTGATGGGCTTAATTAATTAGTGATCATAGTCATTAATACCTAACAAGTAATTAATTAAGTTTTTGACTTTTTTTAAAAAAATAAATATTTTAGGTGATAATCCCCGAAATTTGTTCAGATTTTCTATAATCTTATTCTAAAACAATTTGTAGACAGTTCTTCATGCGGCTTATGTGTGGTACATATTATGTATGGTATATAATGTCATTAATTTTTGGAGATTTAATCATTTTTAATAATATTACATGTAATAGTGTTAGGGTCATATTTTTCATTAGTTGGCATATTTTTTGACAAAATGTACTTTACTTGTATTTTGATAGTTTTACTATTAAGTAGATTATATAATATCATGAAGTTTGTTTTACAAACAAGAAAAATCGTATTATTGAAGACATGAAAACTGCACAAAGAAACAAATGTAAAAAACTGAAAATAGTGAACCTTGACACAAGCGTGATAAAAGCTTCTATTGATATTTAATGAACCTTGATACAAGCTCGATACTACTCGATCTTGAAATTCCAGATCTGTTTTTCGGCCATGATGACTTGGACTTCTAGAGTTTTGTTCACTAAACTTCTAGATGATATAAAAAGATTATTTTATAATTGTCATCACACATAGAGACTCATATAGAGAGTCTATACACTTATTGTGAAGCCATTTCATTTTTATGCGCCTTAGGGTTTTGTGAACAAGTGCTTCCTTCTTTTCAAGTGTATTGAAGAACTTAATTTGCATCCAACAACAAGCTTCCAGTTGCTGGGAAGAAGTCTCTACAAAATCAATTGGGGATTGGAGTAAGGATTTCATTGCAGGTAGGTACTTTGTGATAAGTCAAGGTTGGGGTAAGATTCCTTATACTTGTAAACTCTTAATTTTGATTAGTAATTCTTAAAAGCGGTGACCTGAAAATCACCCGGTGTAATTTTTGCCTTATAAGAGGTTTTTCTCATTAGTCAACAAATCATTGTGTCAAATTTACTTTTTGCGGCACTTTAGATTATTTGGTGATTTGTTTGTACCTCCATGATATTGCATGTAATTTGACTTAATTAATCAACTAGGGTAATTTAATTAATTAATTGAGGTCAATTTATAACCCAACAGGAAAAAAAAAATCAAAAAATTAATTATTATATTGTTTTTGATTGATATATTAACTATCAAGAATAATGTGAACAACGGAACATATAATTCTTTAGGACGAACGACCTTGGAACACATTTTTTTAAAATATTTTTATTTTAATTGCATTAGCACTATTTTCTTCAGACCTGAAACAGGAACAAGGTCTAGACTTTATGGGATTAGACTTTATGGGATGTTCTAATTTTGTGTCATATGACTCGTTTCAGAAATATGGGGGTGAAGGCTGTCCACGGGATATCTGGGTGATAGACTCTTTAGTCAGAGAGACTGTGATATGACATAAATCTAGAAGTTTTATGTTTAATTCACGAAACTATCAGTTTATTAGGAGGTTTATAGCATGTCTCATTGATAACAAGAGTAGAATAATATGGCTAATAAGTTGGAATATCAATACTCTACTAAATAATTTTTGTTTAATCTGACTACCTATATGACTTTGTTAGTTTGCACAGTTCATCTCTAATAGTTTGTTATATTTTGGTGTGCCATGAGAAGGACATGTGAGAGTTTTATTATCATCAAAATTCTTACTGCTTGCGTACTAAATTGACATTTTTATGTTTTTGTGGACTTGCTGCTACTATTACTACATATGTTACGTGTTTTAATTTTTTTTCCATGTTCTATATATTATATATAGCTGTTGTTGATAGTTGCATTTGGTACTAGTAGTCATTCAACTTTTCAACTCCAAACACAATTTACTTTGACCTTCTTTCAACTCTTCCTTTCCTAACTACTTCTGATGGGCTTAATTAATTAGTGATCATAGTCATTAATACCTAACAAGTCATTAATTAAGTTTTTGACCTTTTTTTTTTATATATAAATATTGGGAAATGCTAACGAATGCCCTTGGGGCATTGTTTAATAATCTATTTAAAGAAAGTTTTTATGGGGAAAGAAAGAAAAGTAATTAATGTTTTGACAGTTTTTTTCATTTTCCATAAAAGTGATGTCAAAACTTTCCTAAAATGGATTGTTAATGAATGCCCTTAGGGCATTCATTAGCATGACCCATAAATATTTTAGGTGATGATCCCTGCAATTTGTTCAGATTTTCTATAATCTTATTCTAAAACAATTTGTAGACAGTTCTTCGTGCGGCTTATGTGTGGTACATATTTTGTATGGTATATAATGTCATTAATTTTTGGACATTTAATCAGTTTTAATAATATTACTTGTAATAGTGTTAGGGTCATATTTTTCATTAGGTGGCATATTTTTTGACAAAATGTACTTTACTTGTATTTGAGTAGTTTTACTTTTAAGTGGATTATATAATATCATGAAGTTTGTTTTACAAACAAGAAAAACTGGTATTATTGAAGATATGAAAATTACACAAAGAAACAAATGTAAAAAACTGAAAATAGTGAACCTTGACACAAGCTTAATAAAAGCTTCTATCGATATTTAATGAACCTTAATACAAGCTTGATACTACTCAATCTTGAAATTCCAGATCTGTTCTTCGGCCATGATGACTTGGGCTTCTAGAGTTTCGTTCACTAAACTTCTAGATGATATAAACAAATTATTTTATAACCGTCATCATACACAGAGACTCATATAGAGAATCTATACACTAATTATGAAGCCACTTTGTTTTTATGCGCCTTAAGGTTTTGTGAACAAGTGCTTCATTCTCTTTAAGTGTATTGAAGAACTTAATTTGCATGTAATAACAAGCTTCCAGTTGCTGAGAGTTAGTTATGTACTGGGATCCGTGTAGAGAAGAAGTTTCTACAAAATCAATTGGAGATTGGCGTTAGGATTCCATTGTAGGTAGGTGCTTTGTGATAAGTCAGGATTGGGGTAAAATTCATTGTACTTATAAACTCTTGATTTTGATTAATAATTTATAGGAGCGATGACTTGAAAATCACTCGGTGTGGTTTTTGCGTTGTGAGAGGTTTTTCCCATTAGTTAACAAATCATTGTGTCAAATTTACTTTTTGTTGCACTGTAGATTGTTTTGTGATTTGTTTGTACCTTCATGATATTGCATGTAATTTGAATTAATTAACTGGGATTAATTAACTGGGATCAATCTGTAACCCAACAAGAAAAAAAAATCAAAAAATTAATTATTGTATTGTTTTTGATTGATATATTAACTATCAAGAATAATGTGAATAACGGAACATATAATTCTTTGAGTGAATTCGTAATTTGAATGGTATAATCCATCAAAAAGTAAAAAGGAAAAAAAAATCATGATTTGTAAAGTTGTTGAATTGTCCATTCCACTAGATATTCATCTACAATATATATAAGAGGATTCCCCATGTTCAACTGGACTTTTATGTGGTTCAAAAATACCTTCATTAACGAAGGATAACTTCATTTAGAAATAGGGTCATAAATGTCAAATAACAAATTTTATTTTGAATTCAAAAAGAGAACTCCTAAAATTTAGGATTTTTTTCCTTTCACGTTCAAAAAAGAAATTACAATTACTTCTTATTTCTAAAATTTATCTTTTTTATTTGTTTGAAAAATAAAAAAATATATTTCTAAATTATAATAGATGCAAATTATTAACTTTTACAAAAAAAAAAAAAAGCCTCTAAGTACGCACGTGAGCTCGTGCTTAGAGGCTAGTCTATAATAATGCATTTGTATTCGACTAGTATCTGCTTTATAAAATTAACGTCATCAAAATTAAAAAAAAAAAAAAAAAACTAATTTGATAGTTGATGATATGAAGAAAATCAGTAGGCTGGATGTTACGGATTAGAGAGGGCTCACGGTTGCCTTGACAGCCTGAAAAAGAAAGAGAGGTGATCGAAGGTGACCGGGGTTGCCGGCCAATAACCCTCCGATGACAAAGTCAGTTTTTCTCTTAATTATTTTCAAGTTCCAACTTTTTGGGAATGATTTCACGTACCTTTTCATTGGTCTGAACCAACGTTTATATAGTGTCTTAAGAGCGGTTATTGGATTTGTAACCTCCCCTTGATTCGAGGAGTTTTGTGTTTGAATATAACTTCCTCAACTGTTTAGGAGTTATTCTCTTTTTGCGCAACGGTCACTGGGGGTTACACGTATGATACGGAGACATTTTTCATATTCATAAATTTTACAAGTGCTCACGTGTCGTCCGTAATTCCTCGTCCTGAGCACGTCAAGGCAGCTTACCTCGTCTTGAGCACGTCAAGGCAGCTTACCTCATCTTGAGCATGTCTAGACAGCTTACCTCGTCTTGAGCATGTCGTGATAGCTTACCTCGTCTTGAGCACCTTGCTTGTCCTGGACGATCTCCATGGACAAATTCAGAGTTGCATTTGTTTATACCACATCAGTTGCCCCCTTGTCCATGGGTCGTCTAGGATTCACATCTACTAACGCCGTTGTTTGGACAAGCGTCCTTATGCCAGCTGTTATAGGTGCCACTTGTCATGATTTAACTAGAGACTAATCATGTCAGCTCGTTTTTCGAGGGATGTGCACATCTACTAACGCCGTTGTTTGGACAAGCGTCCTTATGCCAGCTGTTATAGGTGCCACTTGTCATGATTTAACTAGAGACCAATCATGTCAGCTCGTTTTTCGAGGGACGTGCCATTTGTCGCTTTTTGGCTGGTCGCGTCGCTTTGTGTACTGGGGTCAATGCCTATAAATAGTTGAATTCCTCCGCTACCCTCCTCATTTTCTCAAATTTTCTTCTTCAACCTCCCTCGTCTTAGCGCCTCATCTAGAAGTTCCTTGCGTCAATAGTCTTCTCTCGTCTAGTTCCAGGTACTTTCTTCAATCTTCGTCCTCAGGTTTTAAGTTTCTTCCTTAAAAAATGTTTGAGGTAGTCATTTCCTCGTCTAGCGATAGTACTGTCAAAGCCATAGACGAGTACCAAGACCCAAGTAGCTTTAGCGGTTCTAGTGATAGTAGCTCTAGGAGTAGTAATAGTAGTAGTGACGGGAACACCACGGACGAGTATACGTCTGGCGTCCCTGGGGTTCCCTTAGAGGTGTTTCAGGAACAGCTTAGGACGAGAGTCAAGTCTGGTTCTAGGGTTGGCACAAGTGCTCCCTCGTCTTCTGCTCAAGACGAGGAGGAGGAGGTAGTTTACACTTGTGCTATAGGGGTTGATTCTAAGACAGACGAGAAGAAGTTGGACCTTCTCAAGACGAGGTACCAAATCCCTGATAGCTTAAACTCTAGGCTACCCGTCCGTGTCGAGTGGTGTTGTAAACCCCGTTTTGGTGTTGACATTTACGAGGCTTACCTCCTAGGGGGTTTGAGGTTGCCTCTAAATGCCTTCGCTAGGGAGTTGCTTTCTAGGTTAGGTATAGGGATATGCCAACTTAACCCCAATGCATGGCGTCTAATAGTAGCTATGCAAGTTTTGTGGAGGGAGGTGTTTGAGGGGAACCGTCCTCTTTCCGTGGACGAGTTCCTCTACTGCTATAAACCTTCCGAAATTAACCAGTCCCTTGGCTTTTATCAATTTACAGCCAGAGGGAAAGATTGTAGATTGATTAAGTCATTAGTCACGTCAGATAGAAATTGGAAGACGGAGTTTTTCTTCGTCTCTGGTTTCTGGGCTGGCCGTCCTAATGACACTGCCAAGAATCCATTCCCTCCCTATACAGGGGAGATAGGGAACCTTTTCGTCCTGAAGGTATGCATTTCTCATTATATTTGTTGCACTCGTCTTTAATAATGGTCATCTGACGTGTTTTTGTTTGTTTTGTTTTGAAGGTGTTAGACGACCCCATTTGGATAGGTTCCATTTGGAACGAGTCCAAAAAGCTCGTCTTTATAGCGACAGGACCTTCCATTTTTTGGTTACCTTAAGGCGTCTTGCCAACTGAGGTCTAGGTCCTGACCCTTCAGACGAGGCAATTGCCCACGAAGTTACTGTGAGAAGACGTAAGTCGTCCTTTCCCTCGTCTTCTTTTTTGTTTTTTGTTGTTTGTTTGTTTGTTTGTTTTTTTTTTTTTTTACTGACGTCTTTACTTGCAGGAATGGCGACGATGAAACAAAATAAAGGCAGGGATGCGATGGACGAGGAGACTAGGCCTGGAGTGAAATCCAACCCTCGTCCAGCTTCTGGCGAGAAGAGGAAGAGCCTCTCTCTAAGCGTAGACTTGGGAAACCTCCCAAGTAGGCGCAAGGAGAAGAAGGCTAGGCACAAGTCGTCCAAGCCTCAAGACGTCCAAGCCAAGGATCAACCTGGCTCTCTCCTCGTCCCTCCTAGCCATCCAGTTCAAATTTTGGACGTTGATCCAGAGCTTCCTTCTCCACCCCTCCCGCCTAGAGTAGTCCCATCCTTGTCTCAACCTTCTCACCAAGTTCCTCACAATCTTCTTGAGGACGAGGACTTGGCTTGGGAGAAATTTGAGAAGGTTGTAACAGATGAGGACGTGACGGCATGCTACAACATGTCGTTGAAGGATTTTGAACGCTCCGGCGTCCATGACCTTTTCAAGGTATGCAGGTTTTATATGTTTGTCTCGTCTTGCTATTAGCTTATGCATGCATTCTAACAATGCTTTGATCTATGCAGGCAATGTCTAAGTTTATCGCCGCGTCTAGGCAGGCAACTGAACTAGACAAGACGAGGGTGTTGTTGGAGAGGACGGTCCAAAAGGGAAGGGACGAGTCCAAGAGGTGGGTAGAGGTAGCAGCTAAGTCCAAAGACGAGGCGGAAAACTTGAAGAATCGCGTCACTGAGCTGGAAGCTGAAGTCCTTGAGAAGGACGCTCGTCTTGATTTCCTTCAAAAGAGGAATGAAGAGCTTGACGTCCTTCTGGAGAAAGCTAAAGGAGACGCCGTTGCTGAGTTCAAGGCGTCCAAAGAATTTACTGATTCAATGGACGCCAACTATGCAGCTGGCTTCGAAGATTTTAGGATGGACGCCGTAGAAAAATTCCCAGAAGTGGACTTCAGCTTTATAAAGCTCAATCTTGGTGGGCGTCCACGAGCTCCCTCGTCCAGACCAGCTCTGAAGATATCAACGTGGAGGACGATGCTACCACTTTGCCGCCTCAAGACGAGCCTAACGCCAACACACCATCCGTTTAAGATATTTATGCTTTGATGTAATTTGCTTCGTTGTTGTTTTTTCTTTCTTTTTTATTGAAATGTATTCGAGTACAATTACCTCGTCTAGAGTGTTATAGACGAGTGTATTAACAATTGCCTTTAGGGCTTAATTTATGTAAGGGTTTTTGGACGATGGTCGTCTATCCTTTTTCTCTATTTCAATGAATGTCTATTTTTATTCATTATTTGTTTGTGTATGGACGTGCTTACCCTTTATGATTGTTGTGATTGAGATTTGAATATTTCTCAAGTATTAAAGGGTCGTCCTTATAGTTTGCTTATGGACGATGTCATTGGTTCATTTGTTTTTCTATAGACAAATTGATGACAGCCTTTAGACGTTTCCTTCGTCCATAGGTTTGGTCCATTTGCCTTGTCCATAAGTTTCGCGTTGGCCCTTTGTCAAGGACGTTTTCTGGCGTTTGACTTGTCCTAGAGCACCTGTGTCTTGTTCAGATGCTCGTCCATGGACTTGTAATAATTTCTTTTTGCTTTAGCTTTGCACTTTATCCTCGTCTTGAGGAAAGCCTGTGAACGTTACATCCTTGCGTCCAAGGATTTTTCATTCGTCTTAAGATTTTGGCTCCCTTCGTGGGTTTGACCATGGGAGTTAGATTTTATGCATAAAATACATTGAAAATCCAAACTATATTATTACATAAGCATTGTTCACAAACATGGCACCTGCTTAAAAGCTAGCGCCTTATGAAAGTACTTAGGAAAATACTTAAAATACACAACCTTGTTTTTCACAAACTTGTTTGTAGACGGTGCAAAAGTTTAAGAACTAGTGCACCTTTATTCTTAGTACACACCATAGCAGTAATAAGAACACAAAAGTAGATATTATTGAACACATAGTAGTAGAGTCGTCCATCATTGTAACCTCGTCCCTGAGTAGCTTCGTCCAAGCCCATTACTGATAGTACCTTCTCAGGTGCTCCACATTCCAAGGATGCTCTAGCTTTCATCCGTCCAGAGCTTCCAGGTAATATGATCCCTGCCTCTTGCAGTTGACTACCCTGTATGGTCCTTCCCAATTGGGTCCCAATTTTCCATGAGCTGGATTCCTAGTTGCCAAGGATACTCTTTTGAGAACGAGGTCCCCTACGCTGAAGCGCCTGGGTTTCACCATGGCATCATACTGCCTGGCCATAAGATTCTTGTACCTTGCTGTCCTTCGCTCCGCCTCCATCCTTACCTCATCAATAAGATCGAGGTCAAGACGAAGCAGTTCTTCATTTTCCTTCTCCTGATACTTCATTACTCGATGGCTAGCCATATGAACTTCTGTCGGTATGACCGCTTCACTTCCATAGGCTAACTTGGAGGGAGTTTCTCTTGTCGGGGTTCTCACAGTGGTTCTGTAGGCCCAAAGAACGCCTGGTAACTCATTTGGCCATATCCCCTTTGCCCCCTCAAGCCGAGTTTTGATGATTTTCAGTAAGGATCGGTTTGCTACCTCTGCTTGTCCATTTGCCTGTGGGTGGGAGGGTGAGGAATAATGAATTCTGATTCCGAAATGCTCACAGAAGTCCCTGAACGGTGCATTGTCAAACTGTCGTCCATTGTCCGATACCAGTACCCTCTGTACTCCGAACCTACACAGAATGTTCTTCCAAACAAAATTCTTAACATTTTGCTGTGTAATTTTTGAAAGAGGTTAAGCCTCCACCCACTTAGTAAAATAGTCAATTCCTACTACCAAAAATTTCATTTGTTTGGTTCCTGGGGGGAAAGGACCTAGGATATCCAGTCCCCACTGCGCAAAGGGCCACGGGGCCATCATCGGGGTCTGGTACTCCGACGGCTGCCTAGGGACGTTGCTGTAGCGCTGACATTGGTCGCATACCTTGACATAGGCCTTAGCATCTGCCTGAACCGTGGGCCAGTAGTAGCCTGCACGAATGATCTTATGGACGAATGATCTTGCCCCCGAGTGATTACCACATGCTCCTTCATGAACCTCCCTCAAAACATAATTTGCTTCGTCCGGAGCTAGGCACCTTAGGTAGGGCTGAGATAAGCCTCGCTTATAAAGCATTTCATTTATAAGGACATACTTTGCAGCCTTAACCCTCAGTTTTCTAGCTTCGTTCTTGTCTTCCGGAAGCTTCCCATCCTTTAGATAGATAACAATCGGACTCATCCAACTTTCTTCCCCTCCAATTAGCTGTATTTCCGGGAGGTCTATGCTCGGCATGTATTGGACTTTGCTATACTCGTCCATAATTCCACCTGTCGATGCTGCCCTTGCCAACGCGTCTGCTTCCATGTTTTCCTCCCTCGGGAGTTGAACAAAACTCACTTCTGAAAACTTTTGCACAAGCCTCCTCACTTTGCTGAGGTATTTCTTCATTCGATCTTCCTTGGCGTCACACATTCCATTCACCTGGTTGATGATTAGCTGAGAATCTCCTCTGACTATTACTGACTCTGCTCCTAAGGACTTAGCCAATTCCAGTCCTTTCAGTAGTGCTTCATATTCAGCTTCATTGTTGGTAGTTTGGTACTGTAGACGGGCTGCATACTCCAACTTATCTCCCTCCGACTTAAATCCCTCCTGCGTACATTGTAGATGATCCGTCCACGTCTATGATCCACCTTCTTGCCTGCTCGTCCTTGACCAGCTCATCTTGGCTTGGAGTGAACTCCGTAATGAAGTCCGCCAGCGACTGCCCCTTGACTGCATTCCTTGGCTGGTACCTGACATCAAATTCACTGAGTTCCACTGCCCATTGGACTAGCCGTCCTGCAGCTTCCAATTTGTTCATTGCTTTCTTTAGGGGATGATCCGTTAAGACAATGATGACATGAGCTTGAAAGTAATGTCTCAGCTTCCTTGAAGCCGTGACCAAGGCAAAGGCTAACTTCTCCATCATTGAGTACCGTCCTTTCGCTCCTCTAAGTGCCCGGCTGGTATAGTATACCGGTTTCTGCACTCTTTCTTCTTCCCTGACCAGTGCAGAACTTATAGCATGCGGGGATACTGCCAAATACAAATACAACTCTTCACCAGGTACGGATGGACTTAGCAACGGTGCCTTCGTGAGGTAGGTCTTCAAATCTTGGAAGGCCCTTTGACACTCGTCCGTCCACTTAAATGCCTTCCTGAGGATTTTAAAGAACGGTAAACATTTGTCAGTAGCTTTCGAAACAAACCTGTTAAGGGCGGCAACTCGTCCTGTAAGGGACTGGACTTCTTTGATGTTTTTTGGTGGTTCCATGTTGAGTATTGCTTGGATCTTATCTGGATTTGCCTCAATGCCTCTATGTGAAACTATAAACCCCAAGAACTTCCCTGATGAAACGCCGAAGGCACACTTGCTTGGATTAAGTTTCATGTTGTACCGTTGTAGTGTGTCAAAGGTCTCTTGAAGGTCGTCTAGATGTTTTTCCTCGTCCAAACTTTTTACCAGCATATCATCAACGTAGACCTCCACATTTCTTCCAATTTGAGGACGAAACATTTGGTTCACCAGCCTCTAGTAAGTTGCCCCCGCGCTCTTCAAACCAAAAGGCATTACCTTGTAGCAAAACAATCCTTGGCTGGTGATGAATGAAGTCTTCTCTTGGTCTGCCTCGTCCATCCTTATTTGGTTGTAGCCTGAGAAGACGTCCATGAAGCTAAGCAACCTGTGACCAGCCGTCGAGTCTACTAGTTGGTCAATACGTGGCAGCGGATAACTGTCCTTCGGGCAAGCTTTGTTTAAGTCGGTAAAGTCTACACACATTCGCCACTTGCCATTGGCCTTCTTTACCATGACTACATTTGCTAACCAGTCCGGGTAGTAAACTTCCCTAATGAACCCCGCCGTAATCAACTTCTGTATTTCTTCTTTGATGGCGTTGTCTCGCTTAGTAGCAAATACCCTCTTCTTCTGACGTACGGGTTTAGAGGAGGGACATACATTCAGACGATGAGTGATAACACTCGGATCAATGCCAGGTATGTCTTCATGACTCCATGCGAAGACATCAAGGTTTTTCTTCAAAAACTGGACCAGTGCATTCTTCGCCTCTTCTTTCATGCTCGCCCCTATCCTAGTAAACTTCTCGGTTCTGCTATCGTTTAAGGGGACATCTTCTAACATCTCAACGGGCTCTGCTGTCCTTCCCTTGTCTATGCTCATCGTCTGTAAATGCTCGTCCATAGCTAACATAGCTAGGTAGCATTCTCTAGCAACTAACTGATCTCTTTGCACCTGACCTACGCCATGTTCAGTTGGAAACTTGACAGACAGATGGTAGGTAGAGGTTACCGCCTTCCAGCTATTCAAAGTAGGTCTTCTGATAATAGCGTTATATGATGATGAACAATCAACTACGAGGAAGTTTACCTCTCTGGCTATCTGCTGTGGGTATGCTCTAATCACTACCGTCAGTGTGACGGTGGCCACCGGTTGTACTTTCATTCCCCCAAATCCTACCAAGGGCGAACTCGCTGGACGAAGCTGATCTCGTCCTAACCTCATTTGTTGGAAAGCAGGGTAATACAGAATGTTCGCCGAGCTGCCATTGTCTACTAACACTCTTTTGGTGGTATAGTCGGCAATGAGTAGGGTGATGACAATCGCGTCATCGTGGGGGTGGTGAATTCTTCCAGCATCCTCGTCCGTGAACGTGATGGCTTGTTCGTCAGCTTCCCTCGTCCTGGGAGATCGTCCTGACAGCTGGACGCTTTGAACCACCTTAAGGTATGTCTTCCTCGACTTGGATGACTACGCTGCTGAGGTTCCTCCTATAATAATCCTTATTTTTCCTAGTGGGGGTCGTGAGGACTCTTCCATCTTGGCCTTTAACTTGTCCTTGTGGTCTCATCCAAGGAAATTCCTCAACTTTCCCTACCTGATGAGGTTCTCTACCTACTGCTTCAAGTCAAAACACTCGTCCGTGTTGTGCCCGTGGTCCCTGTGAAAGCGGCAATACTTGTTCCTGTTGCGCTTGTTAGGATCTCCCTTCATTTTTTCTGGCCATTTTAAGGACGGTTCATCCTTGATTTGCATAAGGACCTGCTCTAGCGGAGTATTCAAGGGAGTGTACTGCTGATTCCTTGAGGATGAACTTGCCTTTTTACCATCCCTATCCCTTTTCTCACCTACCTGGGCCTTCTTAGGACGAGGAGGTTGATCTGAATGTCGTTGGTGACCAGCTTCCGAGCGTTCTGACCTTTTCCTCTTCTTGGCTATTATCGCGTCCTCGGCGTTCATGAAATTCTGGGCTGAATGGACGAGTTCAGCCATAGTCTGAGGTTCCTGCTCGTACAATTTATGAATGAACAAGTCAGAATTGACCCCGTTATGGAAAGCGGCCAACAGCAACTTGTCATCCATTTCATCCACCGTTAAGGCCTCCCTGTTGAAACGGGTAATGAAGGACCTTAAACTCTCGTTCTCCCCTTGCTCAATTGTTAACAAACTGGAAGAAGAACGTTTGTGGTGTTGTCCTCGATGAAATTATTAACAAACATCTTACTTAACTCCTCGAACGACCCAACAGAATTTAGAGGTATCTTGCTGAACCACACCCTCGTTGGTCTTTTAAGTGTGGTAGGAAACGCTCTGCACATAATCTCGTCTAGAACTCCTTGAAGGTGCATGGTAGTTTTAAAAGTAGCAATGTGGTCACACAGATCGCGATTTCCATCGTATGAATCCAAGGAAGGCATTTTGAATTTAGGGGGTAGGGGATGACTGTTGATAGAAGCCGTGAATGGGGAGTCCGTTCTATGAACCAAATCTTCCATGGGATTCGCCTGCCTCATATTCTCCTTCATTTCTTCCATGACTTTTCTCATCTGGTCCATTTCTCTCTCCAAATGTGGCACCCTTCTAGAAGTAGTGCCCCTTGTCTGATCCTCGGACTCAACATTTTCCCCTCTACCCTTCTGACCCTGGGGTCGTCCTTGTGCATGTCCTTCGCGGTGTTGCCTCCTTAAGTTGATCTCCCAGTTCAACTCCTGATTTTGGCGGGTCAGTTCCGCTATAGCAGCAGCCATGGACTGCACTTGTTGAAGGGACGGCGGCTGCGCGGCAGGCGCTGACTGACGATCACGGTAGGGATTACTAGAAGCATCTCTACTCTCCTGGTGGCCTGGGCTGGTAGCCCTTGATCTTGTCCGAACCATTCAGCCTTTTGTCTAGGAACAAAGGATGATCGAAAGAACGAAAAGAAAACGAAGATTATTTTCTAAGTTTCCACAGACGGCGCCAACTGATGATGTGAAGAAAATCAGTAGGCTGGATGTTACGGATTAGAGAGGGCTCACGGTTGCCTTGACAGCCTGAAAAAGAAAGAGAGGTGATCAAAGGTGACTGGGGTTGCCGGCCAATAACCCTCCGATGACAAAGTCAGTTTTTCTCTCAATTATTTTCAAGTTCCAACTTTTTAGGAATGATTTCACGTACCTTTTCATTGGTTTGAACCAACGTTTATATAGTGTCTTAAGAGCGGTTATTGGATTTGTAACCTCCCCTTGATTCGAGGAGTTTTGTGTCTGAATATAACTTCCTCAACTGTTTAGGAGTTATTCTCTTTTTGCGCAACGGTCACTGGGGGTTACACGTATGATACGGAGACATTTTTCATATTCATAAATTTTACAAGTGCTCACGTGTCGTCCGTAAATCCTCGTCCTGAGCACGTCAAGGCAGCTTACCTCGTCTTGAGCATGTCAAGGTAGCTTACCTCGTCTTGAGCACGTTAAGACAGCTTACCTTGTTTTGAGCACGTTTAGACAGCTTACCTCATCTTCAGCATGTCGTGACAGCTTACCTCGTCTTGAGCACCTTGCTCGTCCTGGACGATCTCCATGGACAAATTCGGAGTTGCATTTGTTTATACCACATCAATAGTTATAACAACGTAAGAGTAGGAATTCAAATCCTAGTACTCAAAATAAATGAGAATATTCTACTAGTATTGAATTCCAGTACTTTTGGCATCATCCAATCAATTCTTTATGATAAAATTGGCAAAACAACATTAGTCTAAATGCACACATAGTATAAATGGCGTAAATGTAAAAATAATCATTTACACATAATATATTATATTAGAGATGGATTCAAGTTACATCTAGTGTAACTCTATAAGAGTTACACCTTTTTACAGCAATTGATTTTTAAAATATCTAATGGCCAAAAAGAAAACATCATTATGCATATTATTATTAAACACTTACCTAATTAATTATTAATAACTTTCTGATTATCTCTCTCATTATTAGTTACACTCACAAATCTACTAACTTTTAGTGGAAGAGAGAAAACAAACGGCAAATATGGCAAGACCATGTGTATTGCTCCAATCTACCACCACCCTGTCTCTCAACCTGTGACTCATTTTCTCATTCTGTTAATTAGGAACAAAATTTTCATTTTCTCTTAATTGTTTTATTTCTTGGCTTTGTGCTCTCCGACAATTGACTAAGGAATTCGATAGAGGTAAATTCTTTAGCTTGATTACAAGAATAAATATTAGAGAGCAAAAACTAAGAGCAAACGCCATCCAATTTTTCATTTGAACTATTAAATTGCTAAAATTTTTATTAAGAGGAAATAAGGGAATGAAGGAATGATAAGAATCAAATCAGCAGCACTCCAAGCAAGCAAAGTGATTGACTTTCAATTTCATCGATCTCTTTGTTATTCCGTCTCCAGACCGAAGTCCAATTACTCCGCCTCTTCAATCTTACTCCTTGTTGAAGACCACCTTAATGGTGTTTGGAGAGTGAAATTAATATATAAAAAAATCAAAATTTTTAGGTAAAAATGCAAAACTGACTCTCTAACTTTCAGTCTTTTTCATTTCAGTCTTCTAACTTTTTGTTTTGTCATTTTAGTCTTTTAACTTTCAATTGTTGTCAATTTGGTACCCCGTTAAACTCCAGTTATGTCCTACTGTTAATTGAGTCAAAAAGACATCGTTTTTGTTTTTTTTAATAAATTTCTAAATTTAAAGAATTTAAAAAAAAAAAAAACTAATATTAAAAAAAAAAAAGAGCAATCATTCCACACCCATATCACTCACTAAAAAAAGCTTGTAAATTTCCTACACACTTCTCAAACCAAATCATTTAAGCTTGGCCACTACATCCCTTGATTCATAGAAAAATAGATGACATGAACTCGATTCTTGCCTTCGAACACTTCAGAACCATACGCAAGAAGAGGACCCTTCCTGTTAATGTAGCAGCGGTTTCTCATCTTTCCTTTCCCAGAACGAATCGAATGGCCCTCCTTTGCCTTATCAGCGTCGAGGGCAGCACCGATCTACTTCAAAGCCTTGAGAGCCATAGAGGTCTTCTCTAAGCTCGCAGCCGAATCACTGATAATGAGTAGGAACTCAAGAACAGACTTGATTTCGTGAGCACGAGCTGGAACAAGAGGTGGGATGGCAGAAGCAGCAATGGCCAAAATGATGGCATATCGTTTCTGGTTCACGTTGACCCTCCCATGCCACCGGTGCCAGATTTTGGTAGAAGCGAACATGAGACCACCGCGACACATGTTTCTGAAAGCTAGCTGACCAGCTCGGTGGGTACCATCATCGGCGACATGGGGCGTCTAGTACCCTAGGACTTGGCGGAGGTTTGGCGTTCGGCCTTCTTGGACACAGCGTAGGGTTGGTGCTTGTTGTTGGAGATCTGGGCGTGGACGAAGTTGACAATGTTGGGTTGGATGAAGGCTTTCATGACATCGGGCAAAGCGATGGTGGTGATGGTATCGATGGCCATGTCACCTTCGAGGGATTGGACAATGACAAGGGGGCGCATGGTGCCTACTGCGGCGGTCATTGGATAGGTGGAGGGGGGGGGTTGACTATACAAAGCTTTACCTAGAATAGCTTTGAGATCATAATCAGAAGAGGAAGATTCGTCAAAAACTTGGGTGGGATTATTCTGATTCTGATTATTATTATTGTTACTTGTGCGTTGGAAATTTACAAACTTTTTCAGTGAGTGATTTGGGAGTGAAATGATTCCTCGGTTTTTTTTTCCCTTTTTTTTAATTATCAATTTTTTTTTAAATTTTCTTTAAATTTTGAAATTTATTAAGAAAAAAAGAGCTAAAATGGCGTCGTTTTGACTCAATTAATAGCAAGACATAACTGAAATTTAACAGAATACCAAATTGACAACAATTGAAAGTTAGAGAACTAAAATGACAAAACTGAAAGTTAGAGGACTAAAATGAAAAAGACTGAAATTTAGAGGGTCAGTTTTGCATTTTTGCCAAATTTTTAATATGAATATGAGCGAAACTTCTCTACCCAAATTACTTTTGCTCCGATACTACTTCAACTTCTATTCATTCTACCCTTTTATGTTGTATATTTCGCTAATCCTTTTCTATGTTCTTAACTGTGTCATAAACCAAAAACAATATAATGAGAAAAGATTACATAAATACGAATGAGAGAGAGAGAAAGAGGGAGAGAAATAAGTATACATTTTTTTTTGGTTTAGAGATAAGTATGGAATATCATGAATAAGTAATAATAAATGAGATCCTAATCTCAGTATTAATAAATGTCTTTTTTTAACCGTTGGATTTACTTAAATCCAATGGTTTAGAAAAGATGTAAGTTTAAAGAGTTACACCAGGTGTAACTTGAACCCATTTCATTATATTATATGTACTTATCTCTAAAAGAGATGTAACTTTTATTTGAGAAGAAAAAAGAGGTTTAACTTTTGTGGAGAGTGTAATTTAAACCCTATATATATATAGATATACACACACACACCCACACATTGCGATCAATGTCGAAATTTCTAATTTTGGATTTTAGTTAGCTCAACTAAAAATTGATAAATTCAGCGTACACAAAAACCAATTGATATTTTAGCTTGATGATGATAAGAGCTATCAATCATCATTACATGGAAACCATAAGTTTAAATCTTGTCGTATTTAAATGAAATAGAAAACCTATTTCTACATAGTTAATAAGATGCAAAGGCATGCGAGTCACCATTTAGGACTCAAATCTCACGTATACAAAAAACCAATTGATGTTTTACCTTGATGATAAGAGCTAGCAATCATTATTACTTGGATATCATAAGTTTAAATTCTATCGTATTTATCATATAAAGAAAACCTATTTTTACATAGTTACCTATTGTTAGGGAAATTAAAAAAAAAAAAAGAGGAAAAAAAAGGAGAAAAATACTCAAACATTTTTGTAACGATATCAAAATTCAAAGGCCGTCCTTATATCTCTCCCACACCCAATCACAACCTCTTAACACAAAATTAACATCCCTAGGCTGGCATGCAAAATTAACCAAAAACCTTGCCAAAATTTCACCTACCTTTAGTTTATTGTCCTAATCCGTTCATTTTCCTTACCACCATTTGTTGTTTTTGGAATTACACACCTACCACAAGTAAGAAAGAAACAGTAGGAAATAAATAAATAAATAATTAATTAAAAAAAAAAAACAAATAAACAAAAAAACAAAAAAAAACAAGAAACAGGGAAAGAAAAGAGGGTCTCATGCAATCAAAAACCTGCCTTCAATTCATTTGCACCATCTTCAGGCTACAACAATGTTGATGGGTGCGCGCTTGGCTAGGCTTATGCGCGCACCGACAAGATCAACATTCTTGTTCTTCATCTTTATTGTCATGCAATCTTGCATGGTAATGACATCTTTCGGGGCATCAGACATGGAGACCCTTTTAAAGTTTAAGGAGTCGTTAGCAAATACAAAAGCTATTAACAATTGGGATCCTAATGTAAACCCTTGTAATGAGAATAGAGGAAACTGGATTGGTGTTAAATGTCACAAGGGATCTGTTCGGGGTTTGCAGCTTGAAAACATGGGACTAATGGGTAACATAGATATTGATGCACTTCTTTCTTTGCAATATTTGAGGACGGTAAGCTTCATGAACAACACCTTTGCTGGTTCAATGCCTAGTTTCAACAAACTTACTGCATTAAGATCGGTGTACTTATCGTTTAATCATTTCAATGGAGAGATTCCGGATGATGCCTTTTTTGGTATGAAATCCTTGAAGAAAGTATTATTGGCGAATAATGAGTTTACGGGTAAAATTCCTTCATCCCTTGCTGCCTTGCCTAAAATTTTGGTGTTGTCACTTGATGGAAACAAATTTGAAGGCCAAATACCTGATTTTCTACAGAAGAGTTTGAGGAAGTTTAATGTGTCTAACAATAATTTGGAAGGTCAAATTCCTGCCAGCTTAAGCAATATGGATCCCAATTCTTTTTCAGGTAATTTATATTTTAGAATTATATACATTAACTTTTATGTTTTTTGGGTGTTAATGTGGGTGTTTAGGACTCTTAGAGGATATAATTAATCCTTGGTATGTGTAGTTTTCCCATCTCATATATACCAAATAACTACATGAAGAAATTCCTCTGGGATCTCATGCATTACACAAGATCTAAAAGCACTAAATTGTCCCCTCGGGGTTCATTAACTTTAATTTCATGTTGGTTAATTTTCCATTTGGAATCAATTCATGACCATAATAGATGACTTATTGCCTATGTTTGTAATGCCCTTCAAGCATGTAGATAAGTAAATGCACACCAATAGGTGATTACCATTGTGGAGTGTGAGCCTTAAAAGCACCTATCAAAGAATGTCCATGCATGTTATACTTGCTTATATGTGAAACATAACCTTTATTTTTTTTGTTTGGAATGATTTACTCTAATTTTTCTTAGCAACATTATGGAATCTGATTCTTTTTTTTTTTTTTTTTTTTGAGAAAAATGCAGGCAATGCTAATCTATGTGGATCACCTCTAGAATCATGCAAGAAAGACGGGAAGAAGTTGTCAGTTTTTAAAATCACTGCTATTGTGGTAATGGTAGTTCTTGTAGCAGCAGTCATTATTGCAGTTTTCTTCATATTCTACTTTAAAAAGAAATCGAAACCATTAGAACGAACCTCAACCTTGCACGACGAAAACAGGTTTGATATTTCCTATTCAGAAGCACCAGAACCAGTGGAACCTACAGTACCAGAGAACACTGGACATCATAAGGTGAAGTCTGAACATGGGAAGTTGACATTTGTTAGGGATGACAGAGAGAAGTTTGATTTGGAAGACCTGCTTAGAGCCTCAGCAGAGATTTTAGGGAGTGCAACATTTGGGTCTTCATATAAGGCTATGATAATGAATGATCAAGTCGTGGTTGTAAAGAGGTACAGGCATATGAACCTTGTGGGAAGAGAAGAGTTTGATGAGCATATGACAAGGCTGGGAAGTTTGAGTCATCCCAACTTGCTGCCTCTTGTGGCCTATTATTATAGGAAAGAAGAGAAGCTGTTGATTTCTGACTTTGTTGTGAATGGTAGCTTAGCTAGTGTCCTTCATGGTAGGTTTCTTCTCTTATCAAAATCGAATTACTCAATTGTGATTTTTTGGCAGTCACCTTTTTTTGTAATACTAAATTACTTATTACATTTTTCTTTTCTTTTCTGAAATCAAATCTCTCCATGCTTTACATGATGTTTATTACTACAATTTTTATTACATAAACCTTACAATTTTTTTTTCTTTTTATTGTTGTTGATGTGACATCAATGGCATGGAATCTTTTGTTTGTTTAGGCAATCATTATGAAGACAAGCCAGCACTTGATTGGCCAACCCGTTTGAGAATAATCAAAGGTGTAGCTCGGGGATTGGCTTACCTCTATGATGCCATCCCTAGCCTAATTATACCCCACGGACACCTAAAATCTTCAAATGTGCTTCTAGATGAGTCCATGGATGCCATACTAGCTGATTATGCTCTATCCCCAGTGATCAACCTTGACCTTGTTCAACAGATCATGATGGCTTACAAGTCACCCGAGTTTGCACAACATGGCCGCATAACAAAGAAGACTGACATATGGAGTCTTGGAATACTAATATTGGAGATTTTAACAGGCAAGTTCCCAGAGAACTATCTCACACATGCTCATGATAGAAATGCGGATTTAGCGAGTTGGGTTAGCACAATGATTAACGAAAAGCGGGTGAGTGATGTGTTTGACTTAGACATGGGGGGAGCAACGAACAGCAAAAGTGAAATTTTAAAGCTCTTGAAGATTGGCTTGAGTTGTTGTGAGGAGAATTTGGAGAGAAGGTTAGATATTAAGGAGGTTGTTCGAATGATTGAAGAGTTAAAAGAGGGAGATGGTGATAGTGAATATATATCAAGTGTTACGAATGATGGGGATAATTTTAGAGGTATGTAAAACACAAATGAAAACGTACAAATATATTGCAGGGATCGGATCATATATTTTTGGCTTCCCAATGTTGAAGAATAGGAGATGGTCACACAATGAAATATCAACTTGTTTTTTTTTTGTTTGCCTTTTTATTTTGGACAAGGAGTTGGTTTTCAATGTATAGGAATTGGAGCATGACTACTTCTGTTTCTTTGTGTAAAGAGTGGCCTTTTTTTTAGAACTAGTTAGGATTACACACAATATGTCTGTCTCTCTCTGTCTCTCCCTCCCTTACCTTAGGTTAGATATGTTATGTCCATGTACTAATTATTCTACATTAGAGATGAATTCATTTTATGGTTAAAATTAAATATTATATATAAATATGAAAGACTATCAAGTACTATGTCACTTAAAATTTTAAAGAGAAATAATATATAATGTTACATCTAGGGAAAAAAAAATAAAATTTTAACCATAAAATGGAATCTATGGAAATGGAAATGATGTTTTGTATTGCACCACACTATATCCATTTTAGCGCAATTGGGAAAGCTATTGTAACTCAAAGCAAGCAAACTGCACAATCACATGTTGTAACACCTCAAGTTGTATTCACTTCAAGCCCATGAATTGATTTTAGCTATCACGATGGTCTTAGGCCGATTTATAGAAACCTTCCAACTTCCAAGGTCCTCCACATACATGTCCAAAAATGTCAATATTTGTTCTCTTTTAGCAGAAAATTATATCGAGTACATAGAAATTATTTGTCAAATAAAACCATAAGCAGTTTCGTGATAATGGTTTTTTTTTTTTTTTTTGTGTGAATTTTTTTTCATCGGTTTTTTTTTTTTTTTTTTTGAGAATCGGTTTATATTGTTAATTGTTGGCAAAAGTGCCCTTGAACCTTGGAAAAAATTTGAACTTTAAAAAGATGCTCATTTTCTTTTTTTGATAAGTAAAAAGATGTTCATTTTCCTTTACGATGAAAATAAGCTAAGCCAACCATACTACACTCATTTATGTTTCAAAATCAAAACCACACCATGGTATTATATTAATTAATCAGTATGGTATCTTACGGCATAAATCATGTAATAGCAAAAGAGCAATGTAAGAGATAAAATTTTTTTCCCAATTTGTTAAGGTATAGAGTAAGTTATACCTATTTTCACTTTTATGTGGGTCCACTACCTACTATTGATATTAGTTTGGGTTATTAAACATATAGAACATAATTCAACCAGGAGATTTGGAGGTGCTAAAATAGTTTTTTTTTTTTTTTTTTCAATTTTCATGATATTGGTTATGCCAAGTTTCTCATTACATTTCTATTATGTATATAATTTTTTGAAAATCATTATTGGATACTACATATACAATATAAATTTACAATTATTGCTTGTGAAATTCTACTAATTATGACACAAAATAAAATAATAAATTAGTCAAATAGTATCTCTTAAATTGACCATACATAGTCATAGTATATTACATAAATAACTTATAAATTTGAATTGTTTTTAGTTATTAAAGAAAAATACTCATAAATATAAAATCATCCAAATTCTTTCTTCCTCTAATTTTATATATAGAGTTAGTTAGATATATAATTATGTTTTTTTTTATGATTTATATATATTAGACTCATTGTTTTCTATACTAAATTAACTCATTCAGCATAAAAATTTCAAAATTTAAATTAGATGAGACACGTAGCGTAAAATTAGACTCTAATTGAATTTCAATTTAAAATCTAATTGAATTTTCTCTCAATTTTGCCTATTAATATATATATATATATATATATATATAGATTACTCTTTTGTTAAGTCACATTAGCGGCCACATCATCCACCTATTTCCAATCCCCACTCTCTTGTTTTTAATTCTTTTTTTTCTTATTAATTTCCTAACTTAATTATTGCTATACTTTCTTCAACTTTTGCTTTTCCTTTTACCTTTTTTTTTTCCTCACTATTATTTATCTTAATATCACTTAATTTTCCTCTATCTCTTTATCTTCCTTTATTTTTTGTGTTTCTTATTCCCATCGTCTTACTATATATCTACAATTCTTTCTCCCATTCTATGCATAGTTTTCTCCACACAAATTTTTTTATTTCTCTCTTTCTCTCTCTCAATTTTTTTATTTAATTTTTTCTTTAGATTTTTATTTTTATTTTTATTTTTATTGCATCTTCACTTTAAGTTGATCAATTTTTGTATTATTTGTAACTTTACTTTGGGTTGATATAATTAAGTTTTGTATTTTTAAGTTGTTAAGTTTTTTCTTCTCTTTGATTTCATTGTTGTTATCCTATTGCATTATAAATATAGTATATAGGAATATAATGTTATTTTATTACATACCATGACTTGAATAATTTAGTGTTTAGTACTATTTTTTTAAATTTTTACTCTTTTTCTTTTCATCTTATTTTCTATAAATTTCTTCTTGTTTTCTCTCACATTCTCTCATGACAAAGTGATGTAGGATGTGGAAGCATCAAGAAGTAGGACATGTCTATTTCTAGAAAACAAGAAACAAAATACGTTTGTTTTTGAAAAAACCTCAAATCCACGAGGATTCTTTGAATCCACGAGGGTCATTTGAATCCACAAGAAGAAAGGATCTAGAATCCACCAGAAAATAGAAAGATAAAAGTTTGAATTTTATTGATTGAATAATTCTTAAAAAACGTATACAGACTTAGGGGCCTATCAAAGGGCTCCATAAAACTTGATAGACAAAAAAATATATTCTAAAATAACTCCTAATTAATACCTAATCATAACAGGAATCAAATTTGACCTAAAAAGTATTAAAAGCACCTAAAAACAAGGAGATAATAACTCAAAACCTAAAATAACGAAAATTACAAATTAAATACCAAAATTAATAAATTACAATAATTAAATTGTAGATTCTATCCTACATTAGACCCCTCCACGTGAAACAAACTCATCATTGCGTTCATTTTTGAAGTCTAAAATCTTCCATTCCAAGAGAATAAATACTTTGAATACTTCATCTTCCATGTCTTCTGGCCAAACTTGAAATTCATCAATTGGGCAACTTGAACTTCTTGTTCCTTGATCTTCATGCAATTAACAATATTCACCAAATAAGAGTCAATAATCATATCAAATCTTTCCACCCTAATAAAATCAATAAACTTTGTTTCAATGTCTCCCACCAAAATTATAGGAACTTGAATGTTGCAATCATCTAACTTGACTTCATCAAGATCGCTGACAATTTCCTCTATAATTTCTTCTTTAATGGTTTCTTGTATCTCGACCTTAAGATTTTTCTCTATAATGGGTCTTCATTAATCTCCTCCACAATCTTGATATTAGGTTCTTCTTCTATAGCAAGGCCTTCACTAATTTCCTCAAAAATCTCTATATTTTCTATTTTGACTTCTACATATTCTACCGGATGTGTATTTTTCAGCATGTAATTCTTCTGTTAGTGGTGGAATATATGGCTTTTTAAAATAATTCAAGTGTGAACTTCTTGGCCAATAATAATCTTGTATTGTATATGACAAGATTTCTTCACAATCCAAAGGATAAAATTTGATAGCAAGTATCTTTTTCATCCTTAGCCATGAACAAATTTTGTCTTCTTTACCTTGTCAGATTCTATCAGATTGTACTCATTCCCACCAACGTAAGGCATACTCACTAAGTTTATACAAAGTAAGTCCAACTTTTCTCTCATAGTAAATATTTTCAAAGTTAAATGAAACCTCTAGATCAAGTAACCAATCAAGAAAATCTTCTTTATAAAAATAACCATTAAAACTTGCAATTCTTTTATAAGGTCTATATGAAATTTGCTTACCAATAGGTTGCTCATGAGTTATGTCTCTGCGACAGTTATCCATATTGTTTCTATGCTGTAATGACTACATCTTAGTAAAGATATTTGTGAGTGCTAGCTGTACGTTATGTAATACTTACTAAGTTTTCTATCACTAAAATTGCTACCATCTCATATGCCAGCCACCAGACTAGGATAAGTTAAGGCTTTGATACCAACTGAGGTGGGATACGGAAGCGTCAAGAAGCAGAACATGTCTACCTCTACAAAACAAGAAACAAAACGTATTTGCTTCTAAAAATAACCTCAAATCTATAGGGGTTCCTTGAACCCATAAGAGTAATTGAATTTACAAGGCGAAAAGATCTGGAATCTATCAGAAAATAGAAAGACAAAAGTCTGAATTTTATTGATTGAATAGTTATTAAAAAACGTGTACAGACTTAGGGGCCTATTAAAGGACTCTGTAAAACTTGATAGACAAGAAAATATATTTTAAAATAACTCCTAATTGATACCTAACCATAACAAGTACTAAATTTGACCTAAAAAGCATGAAAAGCACATAAAAACAAGGAAATAATAACCCTGAACCTAAAATAACAAAAATTTCAAATTAAATACCAAAATCAATAAATTACAATAATTAAATTGTAGATTCTATCCTACATCACAAAGTGGTACTCTTGAATTTTTATTATTTATGGCAACTCTACTTTAGATTGATATATCATTGTGATTTTTATAACTCTTTTTTGGGTTCATGTGTTTTGGTGTTGTATTTTCTTTTTCCCCATCATAACTACTCTCTCTCTCTCTCTCTCTCTCGTAGCTTTGATTTGATTTTTGTTTGAGTTAATACTTAGTTATTTTGGAAGTAAGAATTTGAACTTATATCAAAACATAATCTTGGCTATGCTAATTACAGATCGGTGTTTAGTCCATTTTGGTTTACTTCAGTCCACTTCGGTTTACTTCAGTCCATTCGTTTCACTTCGATCCATTTGGTCTACTTTGGTTCAATTTGGCCCGCTTTAGCCTATTCGGTCTACTTTGGTCAGTTCGGTCCACTTCAGTTTATTCGATCCATTTTAGTCTAATTTGGTCAAGTTCAATCTATTTTAGTTAGTTCGTTCCATTAGGTCCAGTTCAGGCCAATTAAGTCCAGTTTGGTCCATTTGGTCTACTTCAGTCCATTCAGTTCACTTTAGTCTATTCGGTCCATTCAATCTACTTTGGTCGGTATAGTTTAGTCCATTCTGTTTACTTCAGTCCATTTGGACTACTTTAGTCCATTTGGTCAAATTCGGTGTACTTACTTACGAATGGAAAAAAACAAGTTTAGGTTGAAAGTACTATTATCTACAATAAAATTTAAAGAATAAATCACACACATTCTATATAAGCTTGTTATAAGTTTTGATTATCATAAGAATCTCATTTTAAGAGAATGAAGAATTTGAATAATATATTTGAAACTTAAAAATTTTATTTGTACCAAAAAAAGAAAAGAAAAACATAGCATACTGTAACATAATTTCGAAGAATATGGACCACCTTATAAGGAATAATATCAATCAAACCCACCAAAAATAATAGAATGATATATTGGTAGGGATAGAAAGATGAAAATAATTTTAGAAATTATTTAACTTTTAGGGAAAACAAATTATCTTTGACAACTTTTAGAAAATAAATTATAATTATATTACAATTACAAAATATTTATAAATTCCCACATCTACGACTAATTAATATTTAAAAGCTAAAGACACAAAATCATTGTTTCATAATATATTACAATGCAATAATCTACTAATAAGGACAAAAACACAAAATATCATTGTTTCTTACTACATTACTATAATATAAATGTATTTTTGCACAATGATACATAGAATGATGTGGGTGTATTTTGGGGTTAATTGGGAAAATTTAGAGCCTTATGCTATTTTACAATAACTTATGTAAATGCTCTTACAATGAAATCAATGTAAAATTGTAGGGTAGTGCCAAGATTTTTGGAAGAGGGACCCAAATATAAAATTGTAGAGCAAATAACTATAATTATTTTCTTTTTTGTAAGGTCAGGTGGGGCTCGAGCCCTTTTGGATCCCCACCTAGTTTCATGCCTCATTTCAGTCCACTTCGATCCACGTTATCCACTTTGAATCTACTCTGGAACTAAAATTGAGTGTCATTTTATAAATGAATTTTTACCTTGTAACAATATATCTCTTTTGTATTCATTCATAACATTTTTGGATTTCTAATCTTTTGGATAGCAGAAAAATGTTATTTTATTATAGTGCATATGTATTATCAAATTATTAATGCAAAATTCCTGCACAAGTTAGCGATAACAGTAAAAACTTAAATATTACGTGCCATTTTAAGTTTGACAAACCAAAATGCTACACATTTGACAGCCTCTAAATATAGCACACTCAATGTTACTGACCGACCATGTAGAATATTGATTGAATGAAAAATTTGTCTCATTTTCAATGTTTCACTTTAAATTCCACCAACTGCATAATCTCATATGTCTCATTTTTTTTAAAAGGTTAAACTTTACTTAATTTATAAGGAAGATCTCATAAAAAATTATAAAAAAAAGAAAAAAAAACATATGAAAAGTTGTGATTGGTGAAGTATGAACTGAATAACTAAAATAGGAGATAGGATTTTCATACATAGAATATTGACATATCATGATCTCAAAATCACACGCCCCATCAGGAAAGTCAAATATTAGGCTTTTGACTACCTTCCAATATTAGTAAATCTTCAAGAAAGAGAGGGAGAGAGTTATGAGGGCCTTTAATTTTTTTTAATTAATTGTCTATCTTCTTCAAACTCTTTGTGAGGCTCTCATTTGATGAGCAAAAATAGGGAAATTAACAAACAGAATGATCTACCAGAAAATAGATTAATTAAGAAAAGATCTGGTCAATATCAAGGCATCAGAATTTGTTGTTTACAGGGAGAGAGAGAGAGAGAGAGAGAGAGAGAGATTTTTCAACCTCTCAGGTGGCTTTGTAACTAAACAGATAAAAGGGTTGTCAGGTTTCATGAGCAAATTTTTTTTTTTTTGGACATTTTAAGATTCTGGGTCTTCTTGAATAGTTTGTGAAAGGTAGTTAAGATTGTCCAGAGTAGAGTTTTTAACAGATAAAGAGCCTTTTTTTTTTTTTTTTTTGTGTTGAAGAAAGAAAATGTGGCTTCCAAAATTACATGGAGCAAAGAAGACAGAAGGAAATGGGATGGTTGCACTTGCCATAGACAAGGACAAAGGGAGCCAACAAGCTCTCAGATGGGCTGCTGATCATCTTCTCTCCAAGGGCCAAACTGTCATTCTAATCCATGTTGTTCATAGAGCATCCTCATCTCCATGTCTCTCTCTCTCTCTCTCTCTCTCTCTCTCTCTCATATACACATTAACATGTTAAGTTTATGAGCAAAACTTAAATGCAGTTTCCTAAGTGTTATATTTTAGATTTTCCAATTAAATTCGACCATGTGATTGCATTGACCAATGAATCACATGGTTGAATTTAATTGTCTTGGGAAGATTACAGTGTTTGTGTTGTATTTGGTCAATATAACCATATAGTTGAATTTGAATTTAATTGAAAATTTTAAGTATAAAACAAAAGGAATTGTATCATGCTTTAACTGGTAAAATTGGTTTGGAATAACCGGTTATAGATGAATACAGCAACCGACGATGAATAGTTGCCATAGAATGGCATTTCATAGGGGTTTGGGATTCCACAATTATTTTGTAATAATTCAGATCACAATGATACTAACAAAGAAAATAACAACTACAGTGCAATAATAATTATAGACAAATATTTGTAAAAAAAAAATTGCTAGTTGATATCTATTTAAAATATTTTGGATGCAAAAGGAAATTCTGCATACACCATGATACTTATCTATATGTAACATTTAAATCCTTGTGTTCTTATTTGGACAAAACCTTGTTGCTCTAAAACATTTATATTTGTAACAGTAATAGCAGAAACTAAGAGAATAGGTTCAAAAGGTTTAATACATCTGAAAAAGCTTTAGGTGTTACACTAGCAAGATTGCATGCCTGTTCTTACCATTGCAGCTAATTTCTCTTCAATACAAGATTACAAGCTATAATGACTTGTGTGTACAGATGGGGGATACCGTGCTGTCATTTGTGATAGCAACGAAGCAGTTGCCTCGCCACACAGAAAACAACTTGAGAAGCAAACTAGGGATCTATTCCTTAGCTTCCACTGCTACTGTACTCGTAAAGACGTAGGTTTTGGCATTGCTCATTATTTTCTCTTTATGCCATGAGAAAATGCCATTCTGTTTTATTTCTATTCATGATACCAGCTTCTTTTTTTATTTCTACCCCTTTTCGTTTTATTATTGACATGCACAAAATTTTTTATCAGATACACTGCCTTGATGTCTTACTTGAAGACACAGATATAGGAAAGGCATTAACAGAATATGTTTCCTATGCTGCAATAGAGAACTTGGTTCTTGGTGCGTCACATCATGGATTTATGAGGTAATCTCCTTCTAATCTTTTAACATAATCAAGCTCCCAGAAGGGGAAAGAAAAAAGAAAGAAACTGACAATAAGAGGTCAATAGATAATATCTTCAAATATTAGAGGGGTTTGTAAAACTTCCTTGGATTGTTATGCCACTGTGATATGCACAAAATTCCTTGTTTCTCCAACGTGTTGCACTTCCATAATTGAGTAAACAAGGAAACAGGAAATAAAAATCACAATAATTAACCAATTGATGTTATGACTCATGAATAAGTGAAGTAATAATTAGATTATTGATCTCTAGGAGCAGAACAATTGGAAGTCAGAAAACTACTAAAACAGAAGACATCATTAATAGTTCAACTGTTCAAACTGAAGCACGAGTAATATAGCCTTTTTAAAAATTTTTTTTTTTAGTAGATAGATAACAAAGTCATCAACAAAACCTACCTGAGTGTAACTCCTTACTGACAAAACTAATCTCAAGTCCCAAGATCAGAGATAGAGCTATGATTAGCAATGATTTTGAAAATCTGATTGTGGGAATGCAGGGTTCCTAAATTGCAAGAGGAAAGTGCTCAAGCTGCTAGAGAAATAAAAAACAACGTACCTTATGTCCATTCTTTATTCAAATTATTACAATGTAAATAGAATTGCATTGTTGATTGATTGAAAGAAAAAAAAATATATAAACCTTCTCTTATTCAATTATTAAGTAGATTAGCTTAATAAAAAATTAACTAATATCAACTCAGTTTGAAATTGTCAAATGATTAGGTTAATTGCAGCTATATGATCCAAACAAATTAATCAGTAGCGCCATTTTTTCTTTTGCCTAAAAATCTTTCTGGATTCGTAGGACGTTCACTATCAAACAACAACAAATGGGCAAGTACATATTCAGAAAGAATATCCACTTTACTCAAACTTAAAAAAGTTACAGTAACCCATCTTCAATTGAACAACTTAGTTTTATTTGTTATGTATGAATCACATATAGTGAAAAATACTTTCATCATGCTTTCTTTGAAGTTTTAACTGAAGTAGCAGACTCATCACTCTAATCAGCTAACCTAATCAATAGTGTGACCTACATTTTAATTAGAACGAATATATGAAGCTGAAATTCAGAAAATAAATCCATAATTGGATGAGGCTATAGATGAATTGACTATTGTTAGTATGCTTAGTTTCAATTCTTTTTCTTATGCAGATTCAAGTCATCAAGCGTTCCAAGCACTGTATCAAAAGGGGCACCAGATTTCTGCTCTATATATGTGATCTCAAAAGGGAAGGTCTCTTCAGTTCGAAATGCTTCTCGTCCAGCCCCCTATACTTCCCCACTACTTGAACATATTCAGGATATAAACAGCAAACATATTCATCCTCCTGCCTCACCCTCCAAACGTACCATGAACTTAAGAGGTTTGCTCCTCTCAATTATAAAGATTTCTCAACTTGTCTTCATTTAAGTACTGATACAAACATCTATCATTTTTGTGTAGCAGACAGGACGTCATTTAAGCCTCGTAGCTTGTGCGATGAGCCAGTCAGGTTAGTCATAATAAATCTCCCCAATTAAGAATGACATGATGCAGTAAACTTGTTAACACCTTAGTGTTATGGATTATGATATTTGTCAACCATCCGTTGACAAAGTAAATATGGATTTCATGGTTTCAAGGGGTAAATTTGGCTTGACAAAGAAATGAAATCTTAATATTTAAATCAATCAAAGAATTCTGTTGACTTGAAAAGAAGAAGGCCGAAGTTCATGGGATTTTTCTAAAGCTCTAGAGAATTTAGAACTGTTTACAGTTATTTGGTTTGAATTTGAGCTACCTCATGTTATTTTTCATGTGGAAATCAATGTTTAAATTCTTAAAGGGGGGGGGGGGGGGAGGGTGAAGAGAGAGAGAGAGAGAGGGATGCCTATTTAGTAGTCCATTGTTTTGAATACAGAAGCTAAAATTCAAATGTGATTTATTGCATGACTAACTTCATCATGACTAAACACAGGCCACCGCTCACAAAAGGAGGAAGAGGATTGAATGCAAAGGCTTATTCAGACTTTTCAGAATCAGATACTGAAATATCATTTATAAGCTCTGATAGGCCAAGCATTGAACGGCTGTCCCCTACAGTCTACGATTTTACTGATTCAGGCCGAACATCTCGGCTTTCAACCAGCTCAGATCAAAGTTTTCAATCAATCCATTTAGATGCCAAGTTCACTGACCTCAGTTTTCTCCATGATGCCTCATCATTTTCACAGGAGAGTGGTAGAACGTCATGTTCCTGGTCATCCCAAAATTTGGTAAAGACATTCTCTTCTTTAAAACAGCATTTCTTTGTAGAAACCATCTGACAAGTCATACCTAAATGGATCCTTTAGTCGCACCTTTCTAGGAAATTTCCTAGTAGTTACGAAAAATGGAAGCAAGTACCAGAATTCTGACTTCACATGAGCCTTAATCCTCCATATGCCAACCCAAACTGATTTCACTGTAATTTATTCTTTGGACAGCTTGAACAAAATTATCCCTTAGACCTTTCTGTTATCCCTTAAACCTCCATAAGCACCTTTTTTTTTGCTTGATGCCTATCCAAGGTATCCATTAGATTGAGCACAAAGACATGATACAATGGCTACTTGTGAGATAGCAGAAGACAAACCATTTTCAGTGCATTCATTTCTTCTAAATTAAAACATTCAATTTTATTTCATATGATGCATTGTGATATCATTTGAAGTTCAAGGTTAAAAGAATTCAATAGCCTGCACCACATAATAGTACTTGCTCAATTTTTAAATATACAAATTTCTCATTAAGATGGTACCATACATCCGTCATCCAGATAATTTCTACTTATGGGTATCTAAAATGTGCAGGATGATGTGGAAGCGGAGATGAGGAGGCTGAAGCTGGAGCTGAAGCAAACAATGGACATGTACAGTACAGCATGCAAAGAAGCACTTACTGCAAAGCAAAAGGTATTTAAAAGACACATCTAATATGTATCTTCTCAAAATTAAAAGACAGTTTCTAAAGTTACAATTACCATAGGCATCGGAGCTGCATCGTTGGAAACTTACAGAAGAGCACAAGTTTGAAGAGGCAAAACACTCAGAGGAAGTTGCACTGGCAATAGCAGAGAAAGAGAGAGCTAGGTCCAAGGTAGCCATGGAAACCGCTGAAGCAGCAAAGAGGATTGCAGAGTTGGAATCGCAAAAAAGAGCAAATGCAGAAATCAGAGCCCTCAAAGAAGCAGCGCAAGCTAGGGAGGTTTTGGAAAATCTAGCCCGAAGTGATCTCAAATACAGGAGATACACTATTGAGGAGATTGAGAAGGCAACAAATTTCTTTGCTGAATCTCAGAAGATTGGGGAAGGAGGTTATGGCCCTGTCTATAGGTGTTACCTTGATCATACACCAGTCGCAGTCAAGGTTTTACGTCCAGATGCTGCTCATGGTAGATCACAATTTCAGCAAGAGGTGCGTAACCAAGAACGTAGACTGCTTAACACACATGAATAAATCATATTTCATGCACTTGATTGTATTAGACAACTAGGCACGCAAAAAACAAAGAAATAATAAGATAGCATACATTTAAAAATGAAAAGCAAGTGGATCCCAAGATGGTTTTCCAATTTCAAGTAGCCTTGCACATAGGCTTGACAGGATTGTTACAAACAAAAAGTTATTATGCCAAAACCTATAAGAGTCCTCTCAAGATCTTGTAAACAAATATTTGGTTAAACATTTCATTTCTTAAGCACTTCCTCCCGAACATGACATGCACATTACCAATAAAGAATGAGTTGCTTCTTACATTTTCCTTGATAACTCTAATGCAGATAGACATACTTAGCTGTATAAGACATCCCAATATGGTACTCCTTCTAGGAGCCTGTCCCGAGTTTGGCATCCTAGTCTATGAATACATGGCTAATGGAAGTTTAGACGACTGTATCTTCCAGAAAGGACACACTCCACCTCTCTCTTGGCAACTCAGGTTCCGAATTGCTGCAGAAATTGCCACTGGCCTACTCTTCCTCCATGAGACCAAGCCAGAGCCACTGGTGCACCGTGACCTCAAGCCAGGAAACATTTTGCTAGACCACAACTATGTCAGTAAGATTAGTGATGTTGGATTGGCCAGGCTTGTACCTGCTGTAGCTGAAAATGCAACACAGTACCACATGACCTCAACAGCTGGAACTTTCTGCTATATTGATCCAGAATATCAACAAACAGGAATGCTTGGTGTGAAGTCTGATATCTATTCCCTAGGAGTCATGCTTCTGCAGTTGATAACAGCCAAGCCACCAATGGGGCTGACTCACATTGTTGAACAGTCTATTGAGAACGGCACGTTCACTGAGTTGCTGGACCCAGCTGTGCATGATTGGCCAGTCGAAGAAACCTTGTGCTTTGCAAAGCTTGCGCTCAAATGTGCAGAACTCAGACGGAAAGACCGGCCAGATCTTTGCAATGAAGTTTTTCCAGAGCTCACTAGATTGAGAGATATAGCTGAAGAAAAAATGAATCATATGCACCCTTACAGCAGTTTTCATCCCTCGCCCAATCACAGCAACGCTTCAATACATCAGGTGAGTTCAAAACATGTAAATTATCAGGAACATTTGCTCACTAAATATATATGATACCATTCACTATACTTGGCATTTGAATTATTGTTAAATCTTCTCCCAAATCAATAAATAACCACATAAAAGGCAAAAGAACTGATATTTTTTTAAAATTTTTTATTGTGCTCATGGCAAAAATAAATTTACTAGCCTTGGCAACTATGGAAGGTATAACGCTATGGAAAATGCAAAGTTTAGCTACAAAATTAGTTGTAGTTTTAGGCTACAACTTTACTCAATATTTTTTTATTAGAGGTAAATTTTGACAAATTTACTATTAGATTCTATCTTCTTTTTTTATTCTCTATACTTACAAAATTTCTAAAATATTCTATGTCATCAATAAATTGTTTAAATTACAAGTTTTTGTAATTTAAAATTATATACAAAATATAAGCTTATATATATATATATATCATACAGTAAATGATATTTAGTTGACACAAAATTTAACATGTGTGTTAAGAACGTAAAGAACGTACAATTTAATGGTTATATTTTCAAAATATATAGTAATGTTTATTTTATTGAGTAAAGTTGTAGCCTTAAACTACAACCAATTTTGTAGCTAAACTTTTTTCTTATCGGAATAATTTTTGCAGGATGTTATAAGCAATCCACTCCTTGAAAACTTATCAAGTACATCATCACTAGCAGAAAAATAATCAGGTATAAATTGATAAATGCTAAAGGCAAAAAGTACAACGATCAAAATCTAAAGGTTGTTTGATTTGCAGGTGTAACTGAGTAATGCTGGCAGGTCAATTCAATTCAGGTTCCCTTGAGGCAGCATTAGAACAGAAAAATCCTTTTTAATTAGTTGAATTTTGTAATGATAAATTGAAATGTAATTCGAGGTTCCTTTCTTGGAATTTGATTCCCGTCTTGATAGGGGTTTAGAAAGTGAAATTGGCATGCCAGTATGTAATTTATTTTTATGTAAATATGATTGACAATAGAACTTTTTTTTTTTTGAGAAACATTGACAACAGATTATAGAAGTGTAATAGGGTGGAGTTTTATTTTAATCCTAGCTGTGGATTGGTCTATTGTGCGTGATTATTTTTTTAAACTAATTTAAAGAAGAGTAATGCATTTCATAATCATATTTATGGAAATATAATTTTTTTGTTATTAATGTATAATTGTTTTATTTAATTTTTGAAACCTTATGCCCTAGGTTTTTTTTTTTTTTTTGATAAGATTATTCTACCATAATTGGTTGACTAATTTGTACATTTCCAAGTCAATCAATCACATTTGCATGTTACATGTAATTCCTCATTACCATCAATAATGGTTGAAATAATGTGGACAAATTTTGCTTTTATGGATAGTGGCTAATTAGTTTTATAATTATTTTCATTAGCTCATTTGTAGCATTTCATTTACCATATATATATATATATATATATATAGGCAAAAATTCAAAACTGATCCTTTAATTTTTTGCCTTTTCATTTTAGTCTTTTAACTTTTATTTTATCATTTCAGTCATCTGACTTTTAATTGTTGTCAATTCAGTATTTTGTTAACCATCTGTTAAGTGTCTCCATTAAATGAGCAAAACGACGTCATTTTGGGTATTTTTTTTTAAATTTTTGTAATTAAAAGAAATTTAAAAAAAATTCAATTACTCAGCATTGACCTTTTAGTAAAAACTTTGTTTATTTGCGTAGAACAGAGCAAAGAGAACATGAAAAAAGGAAAAGAACCCTCGTGCTTGATTGATTTCTAAATGCAAGAGATTGTGAAGGAGTTAACTGCTTTATTTGAATATGGCGAAACAGTGCCGCCGCCAAACACCAATGACGTCGAAATCGGAAGCTACCTCTTCGACTTTCTCTACGCTGCTTAGGACGTTTCCACTTCATCACTCCTCTGAGCCATGACTCTCCTCGACTTGCATCCAGAGGTTTTGGCAAAAGTGCAGGAAGAAGTCAAGTCGATATGGCTGCCGGAGTCTGATTCTTTAATAACTGGCAACCAGTTAGTGCAAATGAAGTACACACACATGGAGGCGCGTGAGATTCTGAGGTATAGAGCTCCGACGCCTTTGGTCCCACACATCGTGGCTAAGGATTTTCCGATGAACGAGTCATACACGATTCCTAAGGGTACCATTATTTTAACAAACACAGTCTATGACGTTTTGTTTTTAATAACAGTTTTTTTTTTAATTTCTTTTAATTACGAAAATGAAAAAAAAGAGTCAAAACAGTGTCGTTTTGCTTATTTTACAGATGGAGACACTTAACCGATGGTTAACCAAATACTGAATTGACAACAATTAAAAATTAGAGAACTGAAATGACAAAATTGAAAGTTAAATAACTGAAATGAAAAAGGTTGAAAGTTAGTAGATTAGTTTTGAATTTTTGCTATATATATATATATATATATAGATGGATTCAAGTTACCTGATATAACTCTAAAGAATTACACATTTTCTACACCATTAGATTTAGAGAAACACTATATCTATAATATTTTCACAACAAATCTTAAGTAGTAAATTATCGCTTTGTTATTATTAAGGTAAAAAAATAATTTTAGTAATATGTTCAAATTTGAGCCAATAACATAAAAATGTGAAGAATATAATACTTTCCTTATATTTAAGTAAATATAATAGTAAAATAAAAAACTCATTAATGCTGATTACAATAACATTTATTCCTTATTTATTTATAAATTTCCATACTTATCTCTTCTCCCCCAAAAACATTCTCCACGTTCTCTATCTACCCTCCCTCATCTATTCTTTCCTCCAATTCAACTCTCTACCTATTAAACTAAAGAGGATAACACGTGTAGTAGAGGAGAACAGAATTTCATTTCATCATTTTGAAAGGTACGACAAAGTCACACTTGCAGCATTTTCCAACTTAAAAATTTAAATCTATCTATTTTATCATCTCATTTTATAATTTACTCTTTCTATATTTATATTTAAATAAAATTTATTAAAATAATATAAATTATACCAACAAACAATATATTAAAAAAAACAGCTCCCTTCTCGCTCTTGTACTCTATCTTTGTGCATTAAGCACACGGCCAGCAATCACCGCAACCACCAGTAACCCACCAAAGTCAGCAATCACCTACACTAAAACTCAGCCCAACCACCGAAAGCCAACCATCACCACCATCCCTAAGACTCCACAGAATCCTAAATTTTTAGGAATACCCACATACAAAAAACACGTCAGATCCAAACTACATTAACACACTCCACAGGCCACAATCAGACATCTTACACTAAAAATCACATTAAAAAAAAAATGTTAGCAGCTCAGACCTGAACCCAAAACAGCAAAAAATAATAATAAAAGACAAGAACAAGAAACCCATTTGTGGAAAAAAAATGGAGAATGAGATGAACACAAGGATCAGGCTTCAATATAGGAGCTGAGTTGAGCGGCGGTGGCAATAGCAATAGCGGCGGCAGCATCGATCAAACCCACGAAACCATAGAAGACACTACAACGGCAGCAACCCACAACCACCGATCAACCCAAGCCAACATCGATCAAACCCAGTGGCAGCATCAATCAACCCAAGTCACCACACCCACGCCCAGCAACCCACAACCACCGAGAAAGCCACTAATTTAAACCCATCGAAGTCGCCGCCACACATCCACGTAGCCCAATTTAAACCAACTGATTTCAACCCAAGCCACCACACCCACGCCGCCCTCCACTGATACGAGCCCCAGCCCCGAAACCAAAGCCCAACGCCACCGAGAGAGGAGAGAGAAAAAGAAACAGAAGAGAGAGTGAGACCTGAAACCAAAGCCCAAAGCCACCAAGAGAGAGAAAAAGAAACAGAGAAAAGAGAGTGAGAAGAAAGTTTAGACACAAGAGAGAGAGAGTGTGGACTGTGGAGATATTTTAAATATAATAATATTTTTTTTTACATCTTATGCAAGCCCATCGTGGGTGATCTTAGAGCATCCACAATGGGCTTGCCATATGCCAAATGCAAGTTCCATTTGGCATTCAAGCCCAATAAATATTTAGTAACTGGACATACTAAACTTAAGATTGTCAAATTTTTTTGGCATAATGCTACAGTACCATCTCACCTTTGAGATGGTACTGTAGCATTATGCCAAATATCAATAATATATTTTATTCAGTTGGAAGCCTTCTCTCTCTGTCTCTCTCTCTTCTCCCGGGTGTTTCCTCTCTCCATCGTCTCTCTCTCTCTGTCGCCGTTCTTCACCAGACAAAGCTCCGTCGGTCCCTAGATACCCATTTAAATTTTCACTCCATCACTCTCTCTTCAGACGAAGCTCCGTCGCCGTCGGTCTCTCAAGGGTTTGTGGGTTTGGTGGGCATGGTGGTGGTGACTGGGCAGTGGAGGCGCGGTGAGGTCTGGGTTTTTTTTTTTTTTTTTTTTTTTTTTTTTTGATATGGGTTTTTGTTCCGGTGGGATTTTTGGTGGGCAGTGGTGGCGTGGTGGGCATGGTGGAGGCGCGGTGGTGGTAACTGGGCAGTGGAGGCGCGGTGAGGTCTGGGTTTTTTTTTTTTTTTTTTTTTTTTTTTTTTGATGATATGGGTTTTGTTCCGGTGGGATTTTTGGTGGGCAGTGGTGGCGTGGTGGGCATGGTGGAGGCGCGGTGGTGGTGACTGGGCAGTGGAGGCGCGGTGGGCAGTGGAGGCACGGTGAGGTCTGGGTTTTTTTTTTTTTTTTTTTTTTTTTTTTTTGATATGGGTTTTTGTTACGGTGGGATTTTTGGTGGGCAGTGGGCAGTGGTGGCGTGGTGGGCATGGTGGAGGCGCGGTGGTAGTGACTGGGCAGTGGAGGCGCAGTGACGGAGGATGACGGAATGTGGAGGGGAAAATTGGAAAAAAATAAATAATGAAAAATATATTTTATTACGTAAATATATTATTTTAATGAGTAGAATAGGAAAATAGAAGTTGGGTTGTGGAAGGTGTTGTAAAATGGTATGGTATTAATAATAAAGTGGCTTTTTGAGATGGTAAAATATGATAGAATCGAGATTCCAGCTGTGGATGCTCTTAATAAGAACCAACCATTCATAGGTTCTAAGAATTTATAAGAATTCATGCCCAATACGCACAACACTTTATTTTTGCCTTTACACTTCTCCACCAATTGAACTTTACAAGACATACGTCAACTCACATAAATATACGTGCACACACCTAAACACCTACACACTCGAGCTCTTGACTTTCTTTTCTTCACTTCACACACTTCGCACTTCACCTCACTGCAGTTCACATTACTTCACTGTACCCCTAGCAAGTGGGAACCAAAGTTCCTATTTACATAAGCTGGAGATTGGTTCCTTCAAGTAACGGACAATGAAGCTTTTAGTCTCGTCTAATTTTTGCCAATAGAGTTCTAGTAGGTCTAGGCTTTATTTTCTTATACCTTATTTTCTTATTATTTTAATTTTCAGCCTATAACAGCTTCTAGACTATTACAAAAATTTGTGGTTGAGTTTTACTTCTACATAGAAGTCTCTAGTGACATCTCATAGAGATATCCGAAAAAAGCATCATAGAGAAATTTCCGAAATGCAAGAAAATTTTCTAAAAAAAAAGAGAGGCGGTGCTTGATTTTTAACACTACCCTCATTTGCTCTCTCCTCCACTACCATGGCCAAAGGGTTCCACCATCTTCGGCCATAGGATCTCACTGCCATTGTCTACAAGGTTCCACCGTAGCCAGCCACCGACTTTCTGCCTTTAATTAAATTTTTGGGAAGTTTTTCTTAACCCGGAAAAATATAAATTTAGTGGCAGCTCTTTCCATTTGTAAGTGAATAATTATATCGACAATTGAACATACAAGATATTTCTATAGGACCAAGTACCTCTACTTAGCACAAAGTCTAGATATGTGAAACAATAAGTGAGTGTACACACAACAGTAAGTAAAGTACATGGTACAATGGCTAACAATGTCTCCTTTAAGCTTTTCTTCTACTCCCCTGCTCCTTCTTAGTTCTAAGTGCACTAATAACATGATCGTAGCAAAAATTAAAGTGTAGTAAACTTAAGGCATCTAAATTTTAATAATAAAAAAGTTTGTAGTCAACATATTTTGGAATGCATAAGATGAGATTACTTAGCAAAAAAATAAGAAAAGAGCAGATGAGGTAGGGTGGATAGAGAACATAGAGAATATATTTGGGAATAAGAGATAAGTATGGAAATTTTTAAATAAAGAATAATAAATGAGACAGTAATAAGAATAAATGATATTGTAATTAGCATTAATGATGTAGAAAAGGTGTTTTAGAGTTATTTAGTTATAACTTAGATCTCTCTCTCTCTCTCTCTCTCTCTCTCTCTCTCTCTCTCTATATATATATATATATATATATATATATATATAAGTTACACTTGGTGTAACGCTACAAAAGTTATACATTTTTTAGACCGTAAATTTCTAAGAAATCCAATGGTTAGAAAATCACTATAATTAATGTCATCTTTAAAATTAATTGCTTTCCATATTAGCTAACTTAATTAGTTTGAGAGAATATTATATTATTTTCTTTTCTACTTTCTTTCACTCTCCTAATTAATTCATCCCTAACATTGCACAAGTGCCTATTCTCAATGTTATTGAGTTGCGGATTTTCTTTCTTGTGGACTTATTCTTATATGGTATTATGTGCAGTTTAGATAATCCTAATCTAAGAATATCTACATATTGGCTCCTTAAACGTTGAGAGAGAGAGAGAGAGCTCCTACTCTCCTAGCGTTATTGTTGTCTTGTCATATGGTAGGGATCAGAATTTGAATTACAAACTTCTAATCACTAGAGATCAAATTTTGATAGTTCAATCTTATTATAATTTTACAATTTGATAATTTTATTTTATCTCTAAGGATCATATTTGGTTTCATTTGTTTTTCTCTTTATAAAAACAATATCTAAGAGGCTAAGATCATTGAACAAAAGTTTAAGTTATTAGGAAATTGTGAATTTAATCATTTAATCATAAGTCTAATACTCCCCTCACTTATGGGCCTAAACTTCCCCTTAATAAGTGGGGCTCAACAAGTGAGAATTTAACATTTTAAATGGGAGGTAGAGAAAACCAAGGATCAAATTCAAGATCTCTTGCTCTGATACCATATTAAATTATTGATTGTTCTAAAAGTTTAAGCTGTTAGGAAATAGTGAACTTAATCACTTAACCATGAATCTAACACTCTCCCTAACTTGTGGGTCTAAACTTTTCTTTTATAAGTGGGGGCCTAACAAGTGGAAATTTAACTTTTTAAATGAGAGGCAGAGTAAAACCAGGGATCGAACTCAGGATCTCCTGCTCTGATACCATTTTAAATTACCGATTATCTCAATCCCAAAAACTTAAGCTATTAGGAAATTGTGAATTTAATCACTTAACTATAAGTCTAATAGGAAAATAGTGAGAATAAGAAAAGAAAAAATAAAGAAAGATAAAAGGATATAGGAAAAGTAATATTAAGGTAGAGAGTAGTGAAGAGATGGAAAGGGAAAAGCAAGGAGAGAGAAAAGTTGAAAAAAGTGTAAAATAATAAGAGAAAGATGATATTTTGATTGTTAAATAATGAAGTTTTTAATTTACCTTAAATGTTAAAAAAATTATAGAAAAAATTTGAAAGAAAAAAGATAATAACATGGTCACTGATGTAGCTTAACTGAAGTTGCTTTGAGGTTAAAAGACAAGCGGATCAAACTTGAAAAGAATGCTTCTATCCAAAGTAATTTGCATATATGGAAGTACAAATGATCAAGGAGTACTACTATTTTTTTTCTTGAGATATTTAAACCATTCTTCCCCACAAACACTCAAATGCAACTGGCACGACTAGACATGGCAAAACGGGTCAAAATTTTTTGACCCGACCCGACCCGACCCGAAAAATACTCGACCCGAACCCGATTTTTTTGACCCGAAACAAAAACGGGTTGACCCGTGACCCGACCCGAGTTTTTCAAGTTTTTTACGGGTCAACCCGACCCGACCCGAACCCGAATCACTTTTTTAAAATTTTTTTTTTTTGAGTTAAAAAAAGAGTAAAATTAAGACAATAGTAGTTTAATTGCTTATTGTGAGCTTTAAGGAAACAATTGATACATTTACATATGCAAATTAATTGAAAGATAAAAAGTTGAGCATTCTGTAATGAGTAAAGATTTTTAGATATCAAATAGTAAAGCACATGCCAAGATAATATGGTTATAGTATAGTTAAAAATATAGATTTAATATTGTAGACATGTGTGAGAAACATTTACAAGTGTAAAAATAGTGAAGCCAAAGTATTAAATTAGCATAAATTATGAATGCTTAGACTCATTTTTTAACAATTTATGTCCAAAATAAACGACTTTTCAAAATAAATTATGATATTTTCTAGAGTGTGTGTTGCTTAATAATGATATGATATTCATAAAAGAACCATGTATAAATAAGTTAGCAATCAAATTTTAATGTATATCTCAAATTGAAATAGAGTGCCAACCACAATTGATAATAGATTATAAAATTAATTTTCAAGATTGTAAATTTCTTATATGTTTTTATTCTTTATCAAATGAGTTATCCAGTAAGTCATTTGTAATTTTGTTTTATATTTTAAAATGTTGATATTGTGTAGAAATAAAACATGTGTATTTGTTTTACTTATGTTTGTGTTATTTTGTTTTAGATAACAATGTTAAGATTTGTATAATTTTAAAATTATTAAATAAGTATTAATAAGTTTAACTGAATTCATTCTTGATATAAGTGGTGAAGTCCAAATAATGCATTTTACATAAAATAATTTGTTGCATAACTTTTCAAATGACAAATACATGTTGTTTTATATATAAAAAAAAAATCATGTGAAAAATACGGGTTAATACGGGTCAACCCGACCCGACCCGAAACCGATTGACCCGAACCCGTTTTTAACCCGCTTAAGATGACCCGTTTTTGACCCGTGACCCGTTTGACCCGCAACCCGATTAACCCGACCCGACCCGAACTTGACCCGACCCGCCCGTTTTGCCATGTCTAGGCACGACACTTGAATAAACATAATGAGAGATATCGCTATATATAAGGAACAGAACCAGGACAATACACTAATAGCAGTATCTCTATTACATATTTCCCATTGCTGTTGATGGGGTTCTGCCAAATTTAGACCCATATTTCCCATTGCTTTTCAGACCCAAGTGATTGTCAAGTTGTGGCCTCATTCCACTGCCAACCTCATGCCTAATATGGGCAGAATGTGGTGCACACAGGCAAAAGCAGTCACACAACCTTTTGCACATGCTAATGCCTCAGTTGTTGGAAACTCTTACAAATCAATAATTTTGTCCATAAAGCACACTTCACCTTCCTACACAAAACTGAGATTTACAACTGCAAATTGAAGTCATGAACTAGGTTGGTTCCCCAAAAAGATATCATTTTTAAACTCTATAAGTTGGATCAAATTTTCACTTTCTTTTCTGTGGTGCAATGTTTGAAGTTTGTAATATAGCCTTTTAAACTCAACTATGTACCACTGTTGATCCCTTTTTTTTCTCTCAACTTTATTTATATGTCATTTCTATTTTGTTAGTTCTCTTTTACGCTTTTTTTACTATAAAGATCAAGCTGGTTCGGGTGGGAAAGGGGAAAATAATTCTTTTTCTGGTCTTGTTAGTTGTTTATTATCTTAGTTTATTCACTAATGCGACATTATATATGTATAATAGCGATTATTTAGAGGTTCAATTCTTTCCTTAAAATGATTCGGCACAAATTAGGCTTTTAGGCTGACTTATCATGTTCACTATCTTCATATGTTATAACGGGTTAATTTTTCAATACTCGTGGATTCAAATGTCATATACCAAATGCATACAACTACAGAAAAAAGACACATACATGCCAATAACTTGCTAAATTTCTTACGCATATATATATATATATATATATATATATATATATATATGAGGCACATTAGAGCAGGATAATGAAGGAGGATCTATTTATTCTATTTTGGTAGAAATGCTAATAAGTAGGAGGTATCTTAAGAACATGCTTGAGTTGATGCTGTAACCATTTGCTCCATGGTAACTCCAGTATTGCACATGTTAGCAATTGCTCGCAAGTATTGCGTCCCATATTTGGATAATGATCCACAATATTTCTCATATGTACTTAACTGTAGCATGAAAACAGTAAAATATTAACATCAAAGTCATAAGGCTAGCAATTTATCCACACATGAAAGTAGGAAATAAGGACCTACAAGCATCTTAAAACAATTCCAGTCATCCACAATAGGTTGCCCACTTGGCCGAACAGTCTCCCAACACTTTTGAGCTACTACCATTTCCATACAAAAGCTCCCCAATATGATTTATACTGTAGTCCACATGCTTCCTTAAAGAAATTTCATCATGTAGTAGCTTTTGAGCTTCAAGATTTTCATGAGAGCCTGCAGGGGCTTTATGGTACTGACAAGGACATTTGATTCTTACTTTTGTTTAAAGACAAAAAAGAGACACATAACTTAAAGAACCTATGTGAAATTCACAGTGACTAGTGATTGAAAGGAAAAAAAAAAAACCTTGTGCCAGAAATAAAGGAGATTCGCATCACGTTGGTTAACAACCCTCAGAGTTGATGGTGAAGAAGCATATTCAACAAAAGTATCATTATAATTGGCAGGATTTGTACCCATGTAAGAGTAGAGGCATTCATTACTTAGTTTCTTGTCTCCATATTGCATTACGTGAGAACCTTGTTGTGAAAAACCATCCCCTTTTTCTGTTCTCCTTTGAATCTGTAATTGCAGCAACAAGATTTTAGTAATAGGTTATCAATCAAGAGACATAGAAATTAGGAGGTCTAACAAGATCTATTAGGAAAGCTCTTTATTTATTTTAATTTTTACAAGCATATTCATTGTATAATTAAAAACAGTCTACAATAATTGACCTGTTTTAAGATTCAACAATGACATTTTTAACATGGGGTTTTGTAAAACATTCACTAGATGTAATGTTTACCACTTCATATTGCTCCTGCAAAGTTTCCTTGCGCAGATCATGTTTGTCACTGCTCCAATTTTTCAAGTTCCAAAAATTAGTGTCATAGCGAAAAAATAAAAATAAAAATAGCATCGGGTTTAATATAAAATCATTAGAACTAATTGCACATTAATTGGTTTAAGGCAATGATTTCAGGGGGGTTATTCGAATACATTATTGTTATAATGATACAAAATATTGCATACCTATCCTCCAACCAGGAAACACTATATAAGTCTCCCAAACATGTGTTATATTCCACCTTAGGAGCTTCAGGTTCATTAGGACAATATGTTGTAAAACTATCCTCAGTTGCATTTGATGCTGTAGTTGCATATATGTCCAAATTATCTGGAAGAAGGCCCTCAAAAATACTCCCAGACTCACAAGCTTCAAGGTAAAATACCTATGATTTTCATGGTAGTATAAAAACCATTTTAAGTAATTGAATCCCAAAATGATAAATACACTAATCAAGCTACATATTATAAATTAGTCATTCTTGAAGGAATCAGTACGATATGTCGATAACTTACCATGCTTTTGTAAGCTTTTGCTGCATGCTTCCTCTTCAACACATCGTTAAGATCGTCGGCAAAAACAAATTCACCATTTGGCATCACTAACAAACAGTATGATCAATGATGGACTCATTATCTTAGTCATTGGCAAAAAAAAAAAAAAAAAAACCTTCAAATTATTGTATTGTAACTAGTTTGAAAATTTTACTTTAACTTTGTGAGAATAATCATAATATTGTATTATTCAATCCAAATTTTGGTATATAATGGAAAATTACTAACCTAGTACCCCAGGACCTCCGTGGTCGGTATAATATATGAAAATATGGTCATTCGGTCCGCTATCCACAACCTTACCACTACCTCCAATGAGGGCACTTTTGTTTCCAAGAATAACAGCATAAAAGTTGTTTACATTAACATGTTGTCCTGTATAATCCTACAAGAAGAAACATAAATCAAAGTCGAATAAGTATGGTTAAATGTTAATAAATGTTATAAATGAGCTCATAATTGAAAAAGACCTTGGGCACTCCTTCATAAACATCATCCCCATTTGGTTTGTTGATAATCACACCAGGCCTAAGTTGTTTTTGTCAAATGCAATATCATCATACATGAAAACAATGATATTCTCATCTTTTAACCCACCTTTCTTCAATAATTGGTATGCATGACATACAGCAGCCTACATGTTCAGAATTTAATAGAAATTACTAAGCTTTTTTTTTTTTTTTTTTTTGGGTGTGTGCGCGCTAATGAACAAAACTCAACTTTCATGTTCAATACATGTATAAATAATTTTGTCAAATGTACACCTGATGTCTATAATTTTCATAACCACGTGACCCAGCAATTAGAACCGCCCATCTCTTTCCACGAAAATTAGTGTTACAACTAGCATTATTACTAGAATCACCATTGAAATCCAGTACGTCTAATGGTAATTTGGATGCACATGTGACAGGCCTCAAGCTCTCATCAACAATTAAACATGAAAGTGTAAGTAGTATAAATGCAAAACGCCCCCAACAAATCATTGTGGTTTAGACAACCTGTAAAGGACCATGTTTAGAAGCTGATATTTAAATAGAAGCAGTAATAATTTTGTTTATGTGATAGTAGATTGGTACTTATTCATTAAACTAAGAAGAAGAAGAAGAAGAAAAAGAGAGAGGTATATACTTGATTGGTGTTGAGCTGGATAAATAAATTATTTATATAAAAATGACATTTTATAGAACTCTTACATCTTAACTATAACAAGGTATATGGAAAATAAAATTATAAAACCCAACAACAAAAGTAGAAATTTGTTAATCTTAAATTTAGAAAAAGGCTAGATCTTAAAAATTTTGAAGTAAATCAATCAAATGAGAGATTAGTGAATGAATGATTGATTGATTATGTACATTAAAGAGATGTAGTTTGTAGGATTGATAAAGAAGATATAATGCAACGATTTCAAATATATATGAGATGGGTTCAAGTTATACCTAGTGTAATTTCATAATTTTACACCTTTTTTAAACTAATGATTTCAAAGAGATCTAACATTTTTTGGAATGCATATGATGAGATTAATTAGCAAAAAAAAAAAATAATGAAAGAGCAAATGAGGTAGGGTAGATAGATAATGTAGAGAATGTTTTTGGGAATAAGAGATAAATATGGAATTTATAAATAATAAATAATAAATGAGATGGTAATTGGAATAAATGATATTGTAATTAGCATTAATGAGTAGAAAAGGTGTAAAAGATATTGTAATTAGCATATTACTGATATTGTAATTAGCATTAATGAGTAGAAAAGGTGTAAATGATACTGTAATTAGCATTAATGAGATGGAAGTTTATTAATGTGTAGACTATGTATAACTCTCTCTCTCTCTCTCTCTCTCTCTCTCTCTCTCTCTATATATATATATATTCTTTTTTTCCTAGTTAGAGTTTGATTAGTTTTAACTTTAAATTTTGTATGATTATATATATTTAAGGCAAAAACACTATTTTAGTTCTTACATTTTGGTAGCAATCAATTTGGTCTTTATTATTTTCAACCTGAAGTTAATTTGGTTCCTATTGTTAACTCACAAACAGAAAATGCTTACGTGGCTAACGAATTAAAGTGGTGGCACACTTTATGCCTTTGTGGCTACTAAAATAATAATAAAATATTTTAATTGTTATTTTAAAAACTGCATCCACATAATAAAATCCACGTCAGAACATTGAAAAAATAAAATGATTTTTAAAAGAAAAAATAAAAAGAATTTTAAAAAATGAAACATTGGAGAATTATGAGTGATTTTTTTATGATTTATTCCTAGAACTATTTAGAGATCGGTTGGGCAAAGTATAATTTGCTTTAGAATTTGTAACTTTGTCATAAATGTTTGACAGAACAAAGGAAAAGTACAAAGTGATCGGTATGGTGATGATAATCCTAAAGAGAACGATGTCATTTTCAAGAACAACCTTAATAGCTTGATTTCAGGCACTACTTGAGGAGTAGCTCGGCGTTGATCTTTTTTTCTTGGCAAAAATGTAAAACTGACCCTTTAACTTTCAGCGTTTTTCATTTCAGTCCTCTAACTTTAAATTTTGTCATTTCAGTCCTCTAACTTTCAATTTTTGTCAATCTAGGCTTCTGTTAAAACTCAGTTAACATTACTGTTAAACTTACTGAGAAATAACCGTTTTACCCTTCTCCTTCTTTTTTTTTTTTTAATAAATTTTGGAATTAAAAGAAAAAAAAATCTGTAAAAAAAAAAATAATAAAAAAATAACCTCTACAATTTGGGATAGCCCTCGGTGGGTTCACTCCATTCTCTTCCCTAAACCCTTCCGAAACTACTCTTCCTCCCATATCTTCTCTTCCTCATCCTCATCCACCCCCTCATCCTCACCGATATCCTTCTTCCCAAAATTCACATCAATCCCCTCTCATCCACATCTTCAAACACGCCCTTCTTCATTGTAACCATCTCAGTCTTCTTCTCCCCAAACATTGAAATTTGGCCACGAAACTCTGGCTCCTCATCGCTCAACCCTTCAGCCTCACCATGATTGCTGCCTCCATCCAATGAGATATAATTAGGCGCAGCGGCACGCGATTGCCGTAACCGCTCCCTCTTGGCATGACTAGCATTGATAGTAGCTTGATCAGGAAACAACGACGAGTCCCTCTCAGGTTTTCCAATCCCTAACGAAGCCAATTTCGCCTCAGTATCCTCAGCATTACGCCTATCTTCTTCTTCGTTGTCCAATTCTTGTTCAAAGGAGGGTTTGACGAGGCCTTTGAGGACTACGATGGGCTCAGAGGCCTCCATGGCCGGACGAGAAGGCGCAAGTGTTCGAGTGTTTTTCTGGAGTTCTATGAGGGCTTCTTTGGTGTAAGTGTCAGCTTGGGGTTGAACATTGGAGGAGGTGGTTGTGGCGGTCGCCGATTGGTGGTCTTTGAGAGAAGTGATTTTATGTCTGGTTGTTAGGCAAGAAGAGGAGTTACTAGTGGTTTTCTTGGAGGTGGCGACGGAGGCGTCTTTGTCATCTGCGAAGCTAAGGAGTTTTTTTGGTTTAGGTTTGGCGGAATGGCCAGTCGCTATGGTGGTGGTGGAGGAGGGGAGATTGGCGTCGTCGTTTTAGTTGTCGTCGTTATCGTTTCCAGCGCGGCGGCAAAAGTTCTTGGCTCTGTTGTAGCTGCTTATGGTGGTGAAGATTCACTAGAAAATAAAAAAAGTTTTGACTTAATAGTTCTTGAACTCAAAGTCCGAAATGAGTATAACCTCTGCAAGTTTTGACTTCACCACCGCTAGTCATCGTTCCTCTTAAAATGTTTTTTTTTTTTTTTTTTTTTTTTTTTTTTACAGATTTTTTTTTTTCTTTTAATTATGAAATTTATTAAAAAAAAAAGAATAAGGGTAAAACGGTCATTTCTCAGTGAGTTTAACGGTAATCTTAATTAAGTTTTAACAGAAGCCTAGATTGACAAAAATTAAAAGTTAGAGGACTAAAATGACAAAACTTAAAGTTATAAGACTGAAATGAAAAATGTTGAAAGTTAGAAGGTCAGTTTTGCATTTTTGCCTTTTTTCTTTTTACTTTTTTTTTTCTTTTTCTGGGATATCATTTATTTATGCAACTATAATCCAGATCTTTCTTTCTTGCGTTTTAAGTTTGTGAGATATAAAAATTTGCAGATCTAAGAAAAAAAAATTTGGTTCAACAATGGCGGCTGGGGTACTGGTTTAGATTTTGTGGTTCTTTCATCCAGTTTTGAATCTTGGTTTTTGTGAAAGGTGTTAAGGGATTTTGAGATTTTTTTTATGGTTAAGGTATTTAGTCTAGGTTTGGTTAAAGTCCTTAACAAACATAATATGGGTTTGGATTGTTTTGGGTTAAACTCCTCAAAGAATTTTGACGTTGCTGTGTTTGGCTACTAAAAAACTGCAAAAAAAAACTGGGAAATTTTTTAAAACTCCTATTTTTCAATTTTTTTTTTGTTTTATTTCTCTAATATGGATTTTTTTTTTCTGTTTCTAGTTTTTTTAGATCCTAACGTGGCTTTTAATAATACCAATTAAAATATTATTATTATTTTAGTAGCCACATAAGCGTGAAGTGTACCAACCGTGCAATCTGTAAGGACCAAATTGGTTTCAAGTTGAAAATAATAAGGATCAAATTAACTGCTACCAAAATATAAGAATCAAAGTGAATATGACCTCAAAATATAAAGGCCAAAATGATGTTTTCGCCTATATTTAATTGTTGATTATATATAGATATATATAGATATATATATATATATATATATATTGAGAAACTTAATAGTTGATTATATGATTTAATTTTTTTGAGAAAAATTATATAATTTTTTTTTGAGAAGCTATATGATTTAATTAAGTGAATGTAACAGTTTTTTTTTTTTTTTTGAGAACGAAGTGAATGTAACAGTTGATTTTGTTGTACTGTCAAGTTTTTAATGTCCTCCATATAGTCATCTCATCTCTATTTTTTTTTTTTTTTTTGCTCCTCTTGATAGTCTTTTTGTTTTCCAAGTAACGGGTGAAAATTATATGATAGTTTAATTTTCGATCGATCGAGCCTTGTAGAAATTGAACAGTAAATTTATGCAATTACTTGATTCCAACTTTACATTAAACATACACTTTGAGCAGCCTAAATTTAGACTAAACGTTTTGATCATGGTTTGCCAACATATACACATTGAAGTTCTAAAACATTTAGATTCTAAATGCTCAAAACCTAACATAAAATATAAATTTATAGATCATATAGTAAATAATATCTAATTGACACAAAATTTAACATGTGTATTAAGAGCATAAAGAACATGAAATTTGATGATATCTAACATTATTTTATTGAGTGAATTTGTGGCCTTAAACTACAACCAATTTTGTAACTAAACTTTGTTCATTTGATATTACCCTTTGCTCATATTATAATGGTGTACAATATATGTTAAGTGGTTTCAAAAGTATGTAAATTGCTTGGGTAAGTGGCAAAATTGTGGAAAATATTGCTCAATTGTTAATAATCTTCACCTAGAGAGCTGGCTTAATATCATATCAATGAGTTCACTTTGAGAAGAAGTTGTTTCAATATTTAAATTTTCATGTTTGTGGCTATTTTGTGTGGACCTGTAAAAAAATCATCATAGCTTTAATGGCTTGTGCTAGGGGTGTGTAGTCAACCCGCCAAAACCAACCCAATCCAACCCAACCTAACCCGTCGAGTTAGGTTGGTTTTTAGGCCTTGGTGGGTTGGGTTGGGTTAAAAAAAATTTTTGATAGCAGGTCGAGTTGGGTTTGAATCATAAAATTTCAAACCCGCCAAACCCAACCCGACCCACTCATATATTTAATATATATATATATTTAAAATATATTATATAATTAATAAATTTTTTAAAATAACCAGCTCTTCCTATCCTATATAAAAGTTAATTAGTTTACATAAACTCTATTAAATTACAAATGTTGTTTAGTCATTAGTGTTGTTTGCCTTAAAGGAGTGGACTTATGTGTTGGGTTGGGTTGAATTTTTTTTGACCCACCATGGTGGGTTAGGTCAAAAAATTCTCTCAACCTGACCCATGCACACTCCTAATGGAAGGGTACTCCATGTTATGCGTGTGTGTTTGGAGGTGCGTGGAGGAACTTTACTTAATATATTTTTTATATGGTACTTTATTTTACAAAAATCAAGTACTATCTAAATGTTTTATTATTATTTTTTAACAAATTTGATATTGTTAGATGGAATTGAGAGACCAAATTTGGACCAAATAGACCGAATTAGACCGAAATGGACTGATGTGACCTAAGAATTTTTTTTTTAATTTTTTATATTATTGGTTTAATGTGCCATCTCTCCTTGTCGATTTTTTTTAGGTACACTATTTTTTGAGGAATATTATTATTATTTTTAATATTTCTTAGTTATTATGCACATGATAATTACCAAGTGGCATTATTGAAGGAAATTAATGCATGTATTATAATGACACTAAATATTTTTGGTTGTTTTTCTTTAAAAAAAAATTATTAGTTCAACATCAATTAATGCATTTTCAACAAAATTATTTAATAGATGTTGGAATGGGAATGGTTAGGAAAATTAATAAGATACAAATGGTAATCATTTTGTTGAGAAATAAGTGTGCTTTACATCTCTTTATTGTCTTCCCTGCTGAAAACGAAACAGTAACCCTATACCAGTACCCCTTCTCCTCATTTATCAAACAGTGCTCACCACATTTCTAAACTAAAACTGAAATCTCCACAATAATGAAACCTCGCCTATCAAACATTTAAAAGACCATCACTTCAACTCCTCCAATCTCACCATCAAATAGTTATTCTTTCACACTAGAAACTTTCTAATTTCAAAAATCACAAAACCAATACTCCAATTAACTTCCTATTTATGTAGTCTCAAAGAGAAAGGGCAGAAAAATGGTTGTTTAGCTGTAGACAACCACCTAAGGTACGAATTCGTTAATTTATTGGATTAATTATTTGTAGCAATTATATTTTCCATATTTTAATACTTATGGGTAAATTTTAATTGTTTTAAAATGTAATTTTTTTTTTTTTTTTGCTGTCACGTGACAGCATCATTTTATGCCTCGTGTTTTATTCATGGGTCTATACACCCATTTCGAACACCCTTGAAACCAGCACGCTCGAGGCTTAACCCACTACTACCATCGCGACTTGAGACTACAAGCCCAGCCCATGATTTTTTAAGTTCAAGCACAATGTAAGTCTAGTAATATGTATAACATTTATCTCATATTTTAGCAATTTATAATCACGGTATGGGCCTTAGACCAATCCAGCAAATTCAAGCACCTGAAAAATCAAAATAACAAACTAATACGAAAATGATGTTTCTAAGCAATTTAGACCTTTGTACTTAATTTAGTATGGTTTTGAAATTCGGACCGTTTAATGGACCGGAAAAAGAAGAGGTTCAAGGTTTTTAAGATCAGACCAAGGTTAAACCGTGATATATCATTTAATTTTTTAATATATTCGATACTTAAATTAGTTTATATTTATTAGTTTTTTATTCCTAATCAACAAGATGTGTGTGGCTCAATGATTTGCATGCTGGAGATATTATTTCAATTGCTGACAGGAAGTTTTTAACTTTGTTTAAAGGATGTTACATGATGCTTAATATCTTTACCATTAGAAAATCAACACTCAAACCTACTTCTTCAATGAGGGTTCCCAATTTTCATTTAGCTTAACTAGTAAAGTTTTTTGTTTATGAAAAAGAGATTTGGAGTTTAATTCTTTCCTTTAAAAAAAAAAAAAACCAATTAGTATCTTGCTTTAATGATAAAACAAAATTATTAAAAGCGAACGGTATGAGTTGAAATTATCTATAAAATAAATAAATAAAAAGGAACCTACTTCACTTAACCTCTAAAATGATCAAAACATCCTTAAAACTTGCAATAACTGAAATATTTCAAACTTAATCGGTGTATTTCTTTTTCCCTATTTCATATCTTATTGTAGGTTGCCTTCGCCCATCTGTATTGATGGAGAGTTCAACTGACAATTTTCTACATCATCAATTCTAATTGACTTTTCTTTTCCCAGATCTTTATCATGATTCAATGGATTCGAACTCCTAATCTTTTCCAACCGATGAAAGCATAATGTCTTCCTTAATTTCAGAGAGAATGACACTCACTACAAATTCACGAATCATCTATACACAAATTTGGGGGCAAAAATGGTCAAATACCATATTTGGCTGAAATAATTTGTGTTCTACCATTGTTAAAATTTTTCTTCTTAAGATCATTCCAACTAAACTCAAAAATAAATAAAAATCATTCCCTCACTTTTCTTCCCCATTTTCCATTCCCTAAATTCACTTAATCATGAAACTGAAACCACTATTTCCACTGGCTCTGGATATCTGTTTTCTCATTGCCATTCACTGGCTGGTCAAAAAGCAAGGCAAAACACGAAGCTTCCTTGCAAATTTCGTACGTGACCTGCAACTGAAGGGAATGAAACACGGTATTCTAAAGTAAAAGATACATTGAATGAAGTGAACACTACAAGAAAAAATGTTTATTGCCAAAAAAAAAAAAAAAATTGCAATAACATTAGAGTCATTGCAATAGTTGATACAAGATGTTGCAATAAAATTTGAGGTAATAGGTTTATGCAACAAAAAGTTTTTTTACAATAAACTCCAAATATTTTAATAATAACTTTGATGCATTGATATATATATATATATTGTTGCAATAAACAATTTATTATTTCGAATATCTTGTAAGTATAAGCTATTACTTCATGAAACTTGTTGTAATAGATTGCAAATAATTGAACAAAATAAATTGGATTAAATTACTGCAATGATATCTTCATTGTAATAGATAATTAATTCATTTTGTCACTGCGATTGACTATGAAATAATTGATACCAAGTTATTGCAATGATATATTAATTGTAGTTACGAGTTTGTCATTGCAATAGATTGTAAAAAAAATTAATATCAAATTATTGCAATGGTAACTTCAATGCAATAAGCTATTAATTAGAAATTTTTGTTGCAATAGATTGCAAAAACAATTGGTATCAATTTATTGCAACGATTCTTTCATTTTAAGTTATTGCAACAATTTTTCCTAATATATTAAAGCTTCTATTGCAGTTGAAAATTATAAGTTACTGCAACTTATTATTGTTGATGCAATAATTTAACACTTTTAAGTTACTATTGCAACAATTTTAACTTGTAGATGCGATATGTTGTCTAAAACTACAATATACATATTTTGTTGTATTAACACTTGATGTAATAGACATTTTTTGTTGTAGTGGAAACTACACCATGCCAAAGTAAACACACATTGAATGAAAGCTTCTTGGATCGTGTGAATATAACTAAGAAGGTATTCTATAATAAGGACAATTCAAGAAAATTAATTGAAGTATCCTATTCCCACCTTAGTTTCAACATTAGTCCTTGATCTGATATTTTATCTATCTTTATCTTCAAAAGAAGAAACTATTGAGCAACTTCTAGACTGGGGTCAAATGAGAACAACAACTACTAGTCTACTACTACTTCAAGACTAAGGGTCAAGGAAATACACGCAACTTCTTGACTAGGGGCAATGAGTAAGTCAAGATTTGCAAAATCTATCTCAATAAATGTTTATTTAGAATTTGATACTAACTCATTATCATGCTCACGATTTTTCATAATTTTAAATATGAATTAACAACAAGTATATTTGTTATATCATTAAAATATAGAAATAAAAATTATCAATTCATAGTTACTAACAACCAAAGTAAGAGATGAATTTAAATACATTAAATTTAAATATCTAATTTGATTATTTTTAAACAAATTGACAAAATAAATCAATCTAAAAGTACTACAATAATAGCAATATAACTATGGAGTTGTATATAGGGGTGGCAAAATTGGACACGACCCGTGAACCCGACACGACACGATACGAAATTAGCAGGTTATGGGTTGAGGCTTAATGGGTTCGTGTCATATTTGGGTTGACACGATGAACCCGTTTGATAAACGGGTTGGGTTAGGGTTTAAACTATGGAACCCGTCTGACCTGTTTAATTAAATGAAATTTTACCAATATACCATTCAAAATATAGGTACATAAACTTATTAGTTGTTGCAGTTTATTTTCTTTGACGTATTGTGATTGATTATTTATGATATTGAGATATGTTTTTGTTTTGAATGATTATTTGTGATATAATTACTCATTAGTTCTAAATTTTATATTTAAAATATTTATTTGCTTGTTTTTCCATAAATGTTTTTCTTCATTTTGATAAAATAACATAAACAGGTCGACACGACTAACCCGTTTAATAAATGGGTCGTGTTAGGGTTGAGGAATCTTGACCCGTTTAATAAACATGTCAGGTTAGTGTTGACCCATATAGTCGGAGTTGACACGCGAACACGAATTGCCACCCCTAGTTGTATACATGCCTCATTGTCTTGATTGCTTTTAAAAAATAGCTAGAACTCAACATTTTTTTATTATCTATTTTTAGAAGTATTTTAAATTTAGGTTTATAGCAAAATCCTAGAGTTTGAAATTGAAAAGTTAGAGATGGATGAGTGAAAAGATGTGGATTTAAAATTAAGAGATACTACTAAAAGAAAAGAAATATAAAATGTTATATATATATATATATAAAAAGAAGAAAAGAACTTGAACCCACAGCATTATGAAACTAAAACCACTATTTCCTCTAGCTCTAGATATTAGTTTTCTCGTTGCCATTCACTGGCTGGTCAAAAAGCAAGGTAAAACAGGAAGAGGCTGTTTGGTTTTGTGTTTTCCCGGTGAAAATGGCCAAATACCATCATTTTTCAAAATTTGTAGCAAAAAAACACTGTTTCGAAAATTATTAGGGATATACCACTTTTTTAGTACTCGAGTTTCTTAAACTTGAGTACTAAATGGTACTCGAGTTTAAGAAACTCGAGTTCCTAGATGTTTTGCCACCGTGGCATCGATGACTTGGAATTTGTGCAATTAAAACAAATTATGTGATACTTGAGCTTGTTAAACTCGAGTTCCATGCAACACAATACTCGAGCATACCAGGCTCGAGTACTTTATAAATAAAATGTTTATGTTTAATATCTTTACCATTAGGAAATCAACACTCAAACCTACTTTTTCAATGAGGGTTCCCCGATTTTCAGTTAGTTCAACTAGTAAAGTTTTTTGTTTATGAAAAAAAGATTTGAAGTTTGATTCTTTCTTAAATAAAAAAAACCAATTAGAAGTGTTCAACCTTATAACTACTTCCAAAAGCTTTAAGAAGGTGCTGATGGAACAAGTATCCAAATCGACAATTTGATTCATACGTGGAGGCTAGAGAAAGGAAGGAGGATATAAAAAGGAGAGGAGACACTCAGGAGAGGGGATCGGAGGAAAAAAGAGAGAGAAAAACACTGCAGACTAAAGAACAATATTTTTAATCTATCTCTAAGTGAGAGATATAGAAGAACCAACCTCCTCGGATTGAGTCCAAGGACGATTTTCCTTATATAAAACTATTTCATCTTTATTTTTTGGTCACTGCGGCCCATTACAACTAATGTAAAAACTCATTAGAACCTAGATTTCAAACCCACTCTTTACAAATTCATTGTATTAGACTCTTTGGGCCTATCCCCTTCCTCTTTTGGGCTTAGGTATAAATTGTGTCCTTACAATAACTATTATCCATCAATTTATAACCAAAGCTAAAAGAAGAGAAAAAGAAAAAAAAAATGTTCTTATCTTTCTAGTTGCATGGTATAGAATTTATGTTCCTATGAATCTGTGTATTTGTAACCAATAGTGAAAAACAATCATTAGGATTTTTGGTGGGCAATATGCATAACTGTGTAATCGTTAAATGAGTCTATATTGAGTTCATTCAAGGTCATGATCATTTGTACAAGAAGTACCTTAAGAGAAGCAAGTTATATAGATTTTGACTGCCCTTCAATCGCCTTTTGATTGATCAAACATGATGTCAATAGGAGCTTGTGTGAGATGTTAAAAGTGTGGGATGGTATTGATGAGTTATGTGAGGCTCTTTCGTTGATAATGTAGTGGCTGGATCAGCTTTTCATTGAGTTTTTCATTTTGGTGAGTAACAGATCTTCTCATTAATATGCTAAACAAGAAAGACATCATGGTCCAAGGCTTCAAATTTGCATGCATAAGGATGAAAAGTTGGAGTTATGGACTTATGAGAGGGTACATAGGGTAGTTTATAAAATCCTTGCTATACTGGAAGGAAAGAAGGGAACTATATATGGAGGAGATAGATTTTAATGGTAGATATGAGAAGGAAATCTTTTATAAAGAAAATCAGATTTATTGCTTATTTAAAGTACTACATGTCTGCCCAATCTGGAGATGAATGTGATGGGATTATTAAGTTTATGTGAAGACATTTTTAAACAATCTGAGAAGGTTTTGAATAACATGCAATTGAAGATCTCTGGACATATAGGGTTTCAAAGATGAATAATCGTCCAAATGATTATGAGAAAACTAAGAAAATGAGTTTATGGAAAATAGGATTAGAACAGTTAGGGAAAGATTACATAGAACCAAAAAAATAAAGACAGAACTGGTTAGAGTTACATGTTTAGTGGTGAGTCTGGTGACTTTCCTGTACTTATAATTGCATCAACTTTAAGTAATTTGTTTAGCTTTCCTTAATGATCCACCCCTATTTGGCAAAGAGAAGAATTACTGGTTGGAAAATTACATGTTTGTATCGCATACAAAATATACGTAGCGGAAAATTAACGGATCTACTTCATTCGCAATTGATAACATATCCTATGCAAATTTCAGAATTTAAGTACAAAAGAGAGTACCTTGAAGTGGTGAATTTCAAAATAAAGATCAGAAGCACTTGAGAACACATTTAATCTTCATTCTAATTCCACTAACGCCCAAGAAGTATGGCCTCTCAATCAGTTTCCCAAGGGAGAATAATAGAGTGACTAACACTCATACATACACACCACTTGACAATAGTATTGTTTTTTTTATTTATTATAAAATTATGTATGTTTCTCCCTTTGTATCTAGCTGATTATCTAATTAGGCTGACCTTTTGTCCCTTTCCAATTGGGCTTTAAGTGTGTGGCTTGGAGTGGGACCAAAAGGGACCTATAAGACACTAGCTCCAATGGACCTTGAGCTTTTTTGTCAACTCTTGACAAGTCTAAAATTACCATTAACTATATTTAATACCACTATATAAATATAGCTGCACTCTAGGCCTTATTTATAAATTATATCCCAAGACTTTATTGTACATACAACCCCTTCATAAAATTTTCGTAGTAATACAAAGTCATGAATATAGACTGCCACTTTGTAAATTATTACATCTTAATTCCTTGAGTACTCAGTTTGATCTTTTAAGTTATTCACCATATATTTATGAAATCCAATTTCATAAATATATACTTTAGCAACTCCTTACTAAAGTGATTAGGCCTAACACTCTGAATAATCAAACCCATTAAACTTATTTCAAGAGAATATTTTATATCTCCGTTAAGAGACTATGAATTCCATCTTGAGAATATATGTTCCATCAACACTAAATGCGGCTGCCCAACATACTGATGTTTTGATCATAACTTTAGATCTCACTCCTGATATATCAAAGCAACCTATACCTCATGATCAGGTCTATTATCTTCTCAGAATTAAGAGTTTATGTAAATAGAAGTCATGAAATTTATTATTCATTTGACAGTCGTTAGGAGAATAATAAATCTCACAGCGGTCCAGTTCAATATGCCTTAACTCTTTAAAACATATCAACATACCAACTAAAAATCTCCATTTCCATGATCAAGACAAATCATCTTAGTTGAAATGTTATAGTCTTCGTAGATGAAATACCCAACTTCATCACCGACTACGGATTAAAATTTTGAGTTTCCAAAGAACTTGTGATCTATATCTTTTATGACTAAATCACATAGATCACATACTATGCATCTCATGAACTATATGATAATGTCTCAATATTCATGTTACCATTATTTTAGATAATAATAGAACAATTTTATTAATTAAAACATTAAGTTATACATAATGTCATGCATAACATCATATAATAGGATTTAAGGGCACACATTCTAACAATCTCCCACTTGCCCTAAAGACTATTATGCACTAATCTAGCTCTCATCTCCTCCAAATGTGACTCGAAAGTCCTTTGAGGCAAGGTTTTGGTAAAGGGATCCACTGGATTCTTTGCACTATCAATCTTTGCTACTGTCACATCTCCTCGAGCAACAATGTCTCGAATGATGTGGTACTTTCTTTCTATGTGCTTTCATTTCTTATGATTCCTTGGATTGTGCAACTGCTCCTCTATTGTCGCAGAACAATGTGATAGGAACTTGCTCAATTCTCACAACACCAAGATCAAAAAGGAATTTCTTGAACCAAACAACTTCCTTTGCCTCTTCACAAGTAGCAACATATTCAGCTTCCATGGTGGAGTCAACAATGCATAATTGCTTAACACTCGTCCAACTTATGGCTCCACCTTTCAAGGTGAAAACACAACCTGAAGTGGACTTTTTGAAATCAAGATCTGACTGAAAATCTAAATCTGTATAGCCAATGAGAATCAAATCCCCATTATGGTAAACAAGCATATAATTTCTCGTTCTCCTTAGATACTTGAGAATATATTTTATTGCTTGTCAATGTTTAAGTCTTGGATTTGATTGATATCGGCTGACCATGCCCACTGAATAACAGATATCCGGTCTAGTATATAGCATGACATACATGAGACTTCCCACTATAGAAGCATAAGGAGCTTGTCTCATTGTATTTTATTCCTTAAAAGTCTTAGGCCTTTGGTCATTAGACAGAGGAACTCCATGTTTAAAAGGAAGCAATCCTTTCTTGGAGTTTTGCATGCTAAACCATTTTAGAACCTTACCTATATATCTAGCTTGTGATAAACCTAACATCTTATTCTTACGATCTCACCAAAGCTTGATCCCTAGAATAAAGTTAGCTTCATCCAAGTCATTCATATCAAATTGACTTGACAACCAAACATTTACTGATGACATTACCCTACATCATATCCAATGAGTAGAATGTCATTAACATAAAGTACTAGGAACATTACTACTTTATCTCGATGTCTTTTGTGCATACATGGTTCATCAAGATTTTGTTCAAAACTGAACGACTTGATTGCTTGATCAAATCTGATGTTCCATGACCTAGATGTTTGCTTAAGTCCATAAATGGATCTTTTCAACTTGCAGATCATATGCTCTTGGTTCTTTGCTATGAAACTTTCAAGTTGCATCATATATATTTCTTCTTTAAGATTGCCATTTAGGAATGCAGTATTGACATCCATTTGCCAAATCTCATAATCATAATGAGCAGCAATGGATAAGAGAATTCTGAAAGATTTAAGCATGGCTACTGGCGAAAAAGTTTCATTATAATTAATACCTTCTTTTTGTGTATACCCTTTCACCACTAGTCTTGATTTAAAAGTTTCAACCTTTCCATCTATCCCCCTCTTCCTCTTGTAAACCCATTTGCAACCAACGGGTTTAATGCTGTTAGGCGCCTCTACAAGATCCCAAACTTGATTGGTATACATAGAATTTAATTTAGATTGCATAACTTGGACCCAATGATGTGCATCTATATCATTTATTGCCTCTTCATAAGTGTAGGGATTTGATTTAGCTTTTTCTGAGATAACTTCTTAAGTTTATCCTAAACTTATAAATCTTATAGGAGGCCGAACAATTCTCCCACTACGACGAGGCTCCTGTGTACTAGATATCTCATGAGTAGTATCTTGTGGTGTATCTAATACAGCCACATCATCCCTAGTTTCATTTATTGGTAGTTCAACTACAGGTTCATCTATTTCAACCAAAATAACTTTGCTCTTAGGATTAAAATTATTCACATAATCACCTTCCAAAAATCTGGTATGAGTGCTAACAAACACTTTGTTATCTTTATGATTATAGAATAAATAACCCTTAGTTTCCTTTGAATACTCTAAAAACATGCATACTTCTGTTTTTGTTTTTAACTTATTAGACTTTCCTTTTAGCACATATGTAGGACAACCCCAAATGTGAAGATATTTCATACTAGGCTTGCGCCCACTCCACAATTCCTTAGGTGTGTTGGGAACAGATTTTGATGGAACTAAATTCAAAATATGCATTGCAGGTTTTAGTGCATATCCCCAAAATATGCATTGCTATCCGCTACACCATTTTGTTGGGGAGTTCCAAGTGCAGTCAATTGGGATACAATCCCATTTTGAATTAGGTAATCCTTGAAATCTCCAAGAAGGTATTCGCCACCTCGATCAGATCAAATGGCCTTTATGTGTTCATCCAATTGATTCTCAAATTCAGCCCTAAACTCTTTGAACTTTTCAAAGGTTTCGAACTTCCGTCTCATTAAGTACACATAACCATATCTTAAGTAATCATTAGTGAAAGTGATCAAGTACTCATAACCTCCTTTTGCTTGAGTTGACATAGGACCACATACATCCGTATGAACTAATTCAAGCAACTCTTGGACTCTTCTACCTTTTGCATTAAAATGTTGTCTGGTCATTTTACCTTCCAAACAAGATTCACAAACTGGAAATTTATCAAAGTCCATAGGCTGTAAAAGTCCATCTTTGATTAGTCTTTGAATCTTATTTGGATTAATATGACCCAAACACAAGTGCCAAAGATATGCATCACTAGTAGAAGGAAACTTTCTCTTTAATGATTTCACATGAGAGTTATTATCTAATTCAGAATTGTATAATTCATGCTTATCAGGAGTTAAAATATAAAGACCATCCACAATATTGTTAGAATAGATAAACACTTTATCCTTCTTTATGACAATATTGTTTTTCAAGATAACATAATATTCGTGTTTACCTAAATAAGTTGCAGAAATTAAATTCCTTCGAACATTAGGTACATACAGACAATCTTCCAATATTAAAACTCTAGAATTAAAACATAAATTAAACACTCCAACAGCTACAACTGAAATCTTGCTCCCATCGGTCAAAGTAAGAAACATTTCTCTTTCATTCAGCTTTTTTCTCTTGGAACCCCTGTAATGAATTGCAAATACGATTAGTACAACCTGAATTCACACACCATGAAACTGTGGGATTCTGTACCAAACATATTTCAAAAAGGAATGCACTTTTCATACCCTTATTCTTGGTAGCTTTGTAAACTGGACAATTCCTCTTCCAATGTCCTTTTTCACCACAATGGAAACACTTTCCTTTGGTTTTATTTCCTTTGTTGGCAACTCTTAAGCAGTAAGAACAATATCCAAATTTCTTTTCCAGTTAACATAGTTGAATTCAGTCAGTTTGTTTTGATTAAGAATAGAAACAAGAGGGCTAAATAATGCCACGTTTAAATCTGAAAATAACAAATATGAATAGAATAAGTAAACTGGACATTATCAATTTAGCATATAAGCATATAGTATAGAACCTTAATAAAACCATAATATAACATATGCAACGACAACCCAATCCCATATCTATAATTTCTTGGTAGCAAGTTTATTATAAACATTATGATTGATTGAGAACTATTCTCATTATTAGTATTATCATGATAATTCTTATCAAACACTAATAATATGCCATATAAACTTTGGCCTCTAAGTAATAATGACATAGCTTCTTTGGTAGGTTAACATTACATTTAGTCTAGTGTATACCATTATCTATAATCATGTATAGCCACATTTCATCTCCCTTTATAGTGTTTGAACTTGTAGTACCATGAAACAAAACACCCTCCTTTGGGATCGCGAGGCATATACGCCAAGACGAGGTGCTTATCCACACTAATTTAAATAGGTAAGTTCAATCTTGTAGTACTATGAAGTAAACACCCTTCTTTAGGATCACGAGACATATACGCCAAGACGAGGTGTTTACCCCACACTACTATGAATCAAAAATGGAGGCCGTGAGATCCAACCCTTGTATCTCTCTCCCACTAGATGTTTTAAATTAAATGTTTTTTTTTTTTTAATTGGAAATCATGTGTAATCTAATAACACACAACCTTGCACTTTTAAAACTTGAAAACACTTAGAAAAATTCAGAATTATGCTTCTTTCGATCGATCAAATGTGCCCGTCGATCGGTCGAAAAAATTAAAAAATTCGAACCTGACAATCTGCCTGGCTCGATCAGTACTCGATCGTTTCTCGATTGATCGAAAAATAAAATTCGATCGATCGACTAGCAATTGGGTATCAATCGAATCAAGCAGATTGGCCACTATTTCACTCGATCGATTGAAGACAATCTTCGACCAATCGAAACTCGTGAACTTCGAATTTCCAGAATTTTTCTAAGGCAGTTTTCAACGGTTTTTCATGAACAAACAACCATCATATGAACATAATAGACAGAAATTGATATCAAAACTAAATTTCATTGATGTTAAAGCCTTAAAGTTCAAATTAACACACTTAATATCAAACTTAAACAACATCATAACATCAATATCAGTTTTCATCAAAATATAATTTCAATCAACCATATAGAAAATCAATTGGATAACTTTCTGACATCATGAAACTATCATCTTGATTTCAAAACTCACAAAACATGTTATGCAATACGAAATTGAAGACCGCTTTGATACCAATTGTTGGAAAATTACATGTTTGTATCACATACAAAACATACGCAGCTGAAAATTAACGGATCTATTTCATTCGCAATTGATAGCATGTACTATGTAAATTTCAGAATTTAAGAACAAGAGAGCGTATCTTGAAGTAGTGAATTTCAAAACAAAGATTAAAAGCACTTGGGACCACTTGTAATCTTCATTCCAATTCCACTAACGCCCAAGAAGTGTAGTCTCTCAATCAGTTTCCCAAGGAAGAATAATAGAGTGACTAACACTCACACATACACACCACTTCACAATAGTATTTTTTTTTTTATATTATAAAATCATGAATATAGACTGTCACTTTGTAAATTACTACATCTTAATTCCTTGAGTACCCTGTTTAATCCTTTAAGTTATTCACCATATATTTATGAAATTCAATTTCATAAATATATACTTTAGTAACTCCTTACTAAAATGGTTAGGCCTAACACTCTGAATAACTAACTCATTAAACTTATCTCAAAGGAATATTTTATATTTCTGTTAAGACACTATGAATTCCATCTTGAGAATATATGTTTTATCAACACTAAATGTGGCTGCCCAACATACTGAGGTTTTGATTGTAATTTTAGATCTCACTCCTAATATATCAAAGCAACCTACACCTTATGATCAGGTCCATTATCCTCTCAGGATTAAGAGTTCTTGTAAATAGAAGTCGTGAGATTTATTATACATTTGACAGTCGTTAGAAGAATAATAAATCTCACGATGATCCTGTTCAATATGTCATAACTCTTAAAACATATCAACATACCAACAAGAAATCTCTATTTCCATGATCAAGACAAATCATCTTAGTTGATATGTTATAGTTTTCGTAAATGAAATGCCCCAATTTCATCACCGACTACGAACTAAAATTCTGAATTTGCAAAGAACTTGTGATCTATATTTTCTGTGACTAAATCACATAGATCATATACTATGTATCTCATGGATTATATGATAATGTTCCAATATTCATATTACCATTATTTTAAATAATAATAAAACAATTTTATTAATCACAACATTAAGTCATACATAATGTCATACATAACATCATACAATAGGATTTAAGGGCACACATCCTAACATTGCTATCATAAAAATGTGAGAAAATGAACTTCATTGTACTTGATAATTGTAGATACAAAACAAATTTTTGTAAATAGTGGTGATAGTTACACCCTTTGTATATGAAACACAAAGTTGAAATCGTGTTTTCAAAATATGATTTTATTATAGATCGTGTGCAATGAAATGTGTAATAAGCTTTGCTTCAATTATTAGCCTTTTCAAAATGCATTTTTTTTATACTCTTAATACACATATCAATTTTTGTATCAACTAGATATTATATACTATATGATCTATAAGTTTATATTTTATGTATAATTTGAAACTACAAAAATTAGCAATTTAAACAATTTATTGATGACACAGTTATTGATTTTTAATTTTCTAGAAATTTTGCAAGCATGGAGGATATAAGAAGATGTAATCCAATGGCGGAATTCTCAAAATTTACCTCCAATAAGAAGATATTGAACAAGGATTTAACCTTAAGTTATAACCAATTTTGTAGCTAAACTTTGTCCATGTTATATTCTTTTTTTTTTTTTTTCTTTTTATGAACATTAATGTTATATTCTACTCTTTAATGGTAAAGAGAATGAATCAATAAAGGTGCATATTCAACTATCAATATCATTCCTCTAATCTAGTGACTTACATAGTGTCACTAGGAAATTAGTTTACAATAGAAAAATTAAGAAAACCTCAAGAAATACATTTTATTTGATGAATAATGTGAAAATTATTATATGTTGAAAGAAACAAAAGTTAGAAGGCTAATAATAGACATCCTCCAAATAGAACACGTTGCATTGCTTAATCATTTTCAAATATACAACATACATTTATAGATATTGCATTGTTATTGCATAATAGTCCTATTTATAGCTTAGCTAATCTAATGAGCTATAGAGAGAGAGATATCTGCCGTTGCGGCCATTGAAGACTTTGTAGTTGTAGACATTAATTCAATTTCACTACTTATCCTTTTGGCCCAAGGTATAAAACAACCCTTTATATAAAACCACCTATTGAAGAGAGTAACATATTAGTATTACTACTAGAAAACCAAAAGACTGTGAGAGAAGATTGAGTTTCAATCCAACCAACAAGTCTGGTAGTTGTAGTTGTATGAAAGCACATCCGGATAGTACTCCTACTCAAGATTGGAGATATAAGAGATGGTGTATATATGGCCGTATAGGTATTCTCACAATAATCCAAACCTGAATTCACCCAAATAACTCTCTCAAAAATCAATATTTGATCTAATATGTACAAGAAAAAACAAAGAGAACAGAGAAGTTACATTGTTTTGGAAAATGTTAGGACATCGTTTATTTGTTTAACTTAATTCATTTCAAAAAACCATTTTAAATAAAAAACACAACAGTTTAAAAAATATTGAGAGAGAGAGAGAGAGAGAGAGAGAGAGAGAGAGAGAGAGAGAGAGAGAGAGAGAGATTTTATAGAAGTAGAGACCTCATGTAAGAGAGTATGAGGTTTTGCAATGTAGCGCATGCCTTATTCTCTTTATAGGCTTACACCTTAATAAATTTTGCATTGATATCAAAATATAAGTTCATTAAATTAACCAATAGAGGAAATACATATATTAATTATCTATAGTTATGCACTGAATATTTATATTGAAGGAAATTATATGATTATTTTTATAAATTTTATATAAGAATTAAAAAAAAAAAGAAATATAGAAGAAACTATTTTTTGCTTAGAATAATAATAACAATAATAATCATATAAAAGCAGATATCTCATGCTTAAATCCCATTCTAACATGGTGTATCTTTTAATTGTATCTGTTACCAAAACAATTTTTTTAAATGAAATATTTACATACTATGTATGAAATATTTACATACATAGTCACCAATTTTAGTAATTTTGTTCTATAAAATCACACTTTGCCCCCTTTAATATTATCATTGATTCTTTTAGGAGTACTACTCTAACCACAAAATTTTCTATAACATTTTTACAAATTGTTGTAGTAGTAAAATTTTATTGGTTTGCATCTGGTCCATTACTTACATCGCATTTTTACTTACTAATAATCACTCATCACATTAATAATTTGTAAAAAAAGTTTGTAATTCTAGCATTTTCTTCCTTTTAAAAGCCAGATCTAAAATCTAAAGCAAAATAAACAAGCCCCAAAAAATTATTCAACAACAAAAATTACCAATTGTAAAGCTATAAATAATTAAACTCAATCATCTAATTTTACCTAAAACAAACAACTTGACCCTTTAAAAAATTTTGAACAACATAATTTTGTCCATACTTGGATGCACACATAAAAATCACAAAAAAAAAAAAAAAACTAATTAACTGTTAAGCAACTGAGCTGGAAGCTAGAGCCACTGCACACATCTAACAGCAAAATTGCCGCATCTAACAGCAAAATTGCCCCCCCTAACTTCATGTTCTGGCTCCGTCCCTGGGCGAAAATGACGTGGTTGAGGTATCCAAATTGAGGACAGCAGTGATGAAGAAAATGGGACTAAGCATAAGGATTTATCAAACAAGAAGATGGGACTAAGAATAAGGTGGATGAAGAAGTAGAAGTAGGCAACAATGAGGACAATGCACAGAGCTGGACAGTACAGGCCAATTGACATGCACTGAAGAAGAGGGATACATATTTTGAGAGTGGGTGGTGAGAGCAAGGTGTTGAAGATGAAGATGAAGGAGGAGGTGAGATTCCTTGTTTACTTGCGTGAACATTACCTTTAAATGTCTTAGCTCTAGTTACCGTCTGCAAAAAGATGTACTTGATATCACAGTGACAACATCCAGTCCTGTAGTACCGTTTCTTGCAGCTAAAAATGATGGAAGTGTAGTTGGATCTTAAATTTCATTCAAACACGATAAATTGTTTAATATTATAATTGTCAATTCATTTTGTTTAAATGAAAACATTTACATACAGGTGGATCGAATGCTGCTTCTTCTTTTTCTTTTCTTTTTTTGTTTGATCTCTCTCTTATATTTGTCATATCATTTGATTGTTGTTCATGAAATTGCTCAGTTTGTTAATTGGTTTAGCATAGAATGTTTTTATTTATGACTTCTATGCTGCCTCATGTCAATCATGTCTCACTCAAGGAGTTCCCTCTGTTTTTTCCCTCCTTAAAGATATAGGTAATTACAAAACACAAGACAAACAGAAGTGCTTTATTCCTCTTCCTCCCCCCTCCTCTGTCCAAGATAAAGTATGTTACTTCTAATCAATGCTTATTATCCAGCCACATAAAACAATTTCCACTTTACAAGGGAGTTCTGAGGGCGAGCTCTTGGACATATGAGAATGGATTATGAACTTCCAAGGAAGCATTTCTTCCCTTTGTACATTTTAATGTTGCCCCAAATTTGTCCTCCAAATATTGCTTTGATGCCTTGTTAGGTTCTGTATTTGGCATGTTGTTGGTCAGTTTTGTTCTATCTTTCTCTCCATTTATCTTTTGAATTATAGTTTTTGTTTTTGTTTTATTATTTTTTTATATATATTTTTTAGTGTTTCGGATTGTGGGTAGAAAAAATTGGGACTGAGAAAGTTTGTTTAAAATTTAAAAGAATAATTTTCAATTTCTATGTACTTTTTAATGATACCCAAAATGTTATAAATAATTTTATTTAAGAATGAATATTTTCGCTAACTTACCTTTTGAATTCCTTAGAAAAGTTTCATTGTATTCATTTTGGTATGATAGAAATTATATATATTATATTTGTGGTTGTTCCTATAATTAATGAAAATATGATTATGAAAAACATTACTTTTTACTAAATTAGTATAAATCACAACAAATAAATTTGATGAGACCATTCTAAAAAAATTGTTATGCACAGGCCGGCAACTAGTTAAACAATAATATGTAAGAATTTTTTAGCATCTCATAAGCACTAAGCAAACATGCTTACATAAATTCATATGTTTGAGTTTGTGTGGGTTTCTATGAGAAAGGCCTCTTGCATCCATACCTAGGAAAAAAATTGTCATCACTAATTACATTTATTAGTCGCTAACCCGTGCGATGCACGGGATAGTTAAATTTAAAATCATTTATATTTATAATAACAAAGATAAAACAAATGTGTGACTGCATTAAAGATAAGTTAATATAAATGAATCTCAATGCTTAGAAAGGCTTTTAGAATAATTTCCCAAAAATTGAACAGACCAATTTGATACTGTTAAGGTCTAAAAAATAATAATTGTGACTTCTTGGGATCAAGCATGCTATCTACTATAGTCAGACCTAAAACACTATTTGCCATCATAAAAATAAAGGATTTTCAAATTTTAACATAAATATCATTCTAGAATCCCATCTATTCTTTTTTTTCTTCTTAAACATGCACCTCTAAATTCTAATTAACATGGAATATGAGCTTAAGGGAAATCAAATATCAATAAGAGCCTAATTAGCCCAGCAAAAATAAACTAAAAGAAAAAAGAGAATACAATATAAAAATAAAGATGGTAATTTTTTATAAAAAAATCAAGGCAATGAGAAAATTTTATGCAAAATCTACATTCTTTTTTGCACCAACAAATCTATACGACTTCATATTACATATAAATTAACGTTATTTTCTATTATAAATTATTACATATAAATAAACCTCATCACATAAATATATTCTACACTTGGAGATCATTCACCTAACAATCTTCACCTAAGCATCCTCCTTCTAGAATCCCATCTCTTTTCTTTAAACCTGTATATGAACAATTTTAAGTGAAATAATTTCAAGTAAATAAAAGTCACTTTTGCCCAAATCTAAGTGCCCTTTTTTACTACTTTTGGGGTGTGGGTGGATTTTGCCTTTTGTAATTGCATGCTCTTACTATGCAAAACCAAAAACAAAAGATCCTAGAGTTTCTTATGTTTCAACATCTTATAGCCTTACACATCATCAAACACCATCAGCATGAGATGTTAATTCTGTGAAGCAATGTGAAAAAGAGTTGGAAGACATTATCTAGCAAACTAACTGAAGCCATCCAATTCATATATTCATTGCATGCATGTGTGCAAAATAAAAAATAAGTTTTGTTTTCTTTGCTCACCATGACCAATATATATCAATCCTAATTGAGCACATGAATTCAAAATAAAAATAGCAGTTTCAATTTTTGTCTGCATTGATTTTTCACTTTCATCAACCAAGACCAGTCATTATAATAAAGAGCTAAATCATTGTAGAGTTTATATATGGTATAGAATACGAGTAATGACAATTAACAACACAACCACATGCATTTTATTTCATTCATATATACTTTAGTTCATCTTATTCGTTCAAGTCAAAATTTACTTCTCAAAGCAATGAAGGACACCACAACGATGCAATCATTTACAGCAAACTTAATCCAAGAGTTCAAACTTTGAATCTGAGTATCATGAATAACCTAAACCTGAAACAATAGATTATCCATGAAAACCGAACAAATTGTGGATCTAATCTAAAGAATTCAAAAGCATCAATTATTTCTTGGTATAATAGATATATTGAATCAAAATGGGTAAAATACTATTTTAGAGTTCCTAAACTTTATTAAAATTTTGTTTTTCATTCCTGAACTTTTAGGAGTTCATTTTTTGTCCCTAAACTATTGAAAAGTTCGTTTTTCATTCCTAAACTATTGAAAATGTTTTATTTATGCCCTTAAACTTTACTTTTCATCCCTAAATTATTGAAATCAGTTCCTTTTTCATCCCTATTTTTGTCTCTAAACCATTAAAAAAAAATCTTTACAAAGTTTAGAGATTAAAAAAGAACTTTTTAAAGTTTAGGGACGAAAAATTTTTTTTTGTAAAAATTTAAGGACCAAAATAGTATTTTACCCAATCAAAATTCATGGCTATGTATGGCAGATTGCTTTATAGTTCCTATGCTACAATAAATTCCATGATAATTGTTATGCCTATTTTTTGAAGATAAAAAATCTCACCAAAGTGTACTTATAGGAACTTGTTTGGACTCGTCAAACTTCATAAGGTCGGAGATGTGAAACACAATTTATACATTATAAATAAATTGAAACTAAATAAAACTCACCAACATTCTACCTTTTCATACTGGAAAACCTATCAGCATCAAACTGCAATTGGCTTTGATGCGTTAACAACCATTATATAGTCCTAGGACATCATTCCAAATTTAGAGGTTAGAGCAAATGGCTAATAATTTACCAAGGGGCATAAAAATCTCATAAAATTATAACAGTACATTTAAAAATATAAATAAAAAATAAAAGCCTACCTATTATGACCCACAGCCTCAATACTCCCTTTCTCTTTTTTTCTTTATTTTGTTGGTAATACTGCTCTTTGATGAAATCAACAATAAGCAAAATTAGTCAAAGCAAGCAATGAAAAAAAAAAAATTAAACCATTCGCAAGAAGTGCAAAGCAAGCAAGAAAGAAAATTAAACCTATAAACAATATGCACAAAATTTGTTGCATATCATAGTAAATGGCATATTAGTCAATTCATGGAGTCATAAAAGTAGTTAAGTTGTCTACAATCAAATTAATTTTTTATTTAAATAAATATATTTGGGAAATTTCTATAATAACCAAATTAATCATTTGCATAGAAAAATTAATTTTTTACAACCATAGTATAGCTACTCATATTTACCACAACATGAAGAGGGGAAAAACTTTGAATGGAAAGATTTCACATCAAATTTAAAAGAGATTTCATTGAGCATATGTTATGCAACACCAAAAGAACACCTATAGAATAGATTAATTCAAGGAAACCCAAAAAAACGATTCAAGAAAAAACACTTACCATTTCATCTCATCAAGCAATTTAGTTCCCAATAGATAGGCCCATGAGTACAGGATATTGGCCAATAGCTTTAATGATCTTGAATTAAACTGAATTTTTGCATTTTGATTAAACAATGAGAAAAACGGTATGAGACCCAAGATAAATAAAATAAAAAAAAATTAAAATTAAAAAAAAAATTCATCGAATAGTAGAGAGAGAAACCACCCCTTTACAATTGGAGAATGTATATGTTTTCTAAGAGAATAGAATCAAAAGAAACCTAAAATCAAGTTCAAAGAATAGGTGCCGTTTATAGAAGCCAGTAATTCATTTTAAGTTGGAGAAACATAATCGAAATAAAATAAAATAAAAATTTTGTTGGCAACTTTTGTTATATTGTATGAAAAATGCCATTTTTAAAAAAGGTCAATGAAACATCACTTAAGAATTTTATCAAAATAATTGTGCATATGTAACACTATGAAATTTATCCAAGTTTAAAGTAAGGGTTTAAATAGTAGCACAAAAATTATGAATTGATGCATAATTCAAATGTAACAACAAAACTCTAAATAATCACTATCTAACACAACCAGTTTGCTTCAAAATAAAGAAAACCATTTAACCACTTATTAAAACAACTTTAAATATAAAAAATTGCTAAGCATGGCCTCCAAATTATTTGCAAATTAAAGATTTATCAATCAACTAATTATCGCCATAGTCTTCATATATCTATTCACACATCCATTTCTTGATCCAAAAAAAAAAACTACATTCTATTCTTCCCATATGTTTCGATTTGCATTTCCACGAATTGGGCTTTATGTAATACTACAAAATAAGAAAAATTCTTCAAATCCTACATTCAGAAATAAAACATTTCATTCATATAGTAAATTTCAACGAAACCCACCAAACAAAAAAGAAAAAAAAAGTTTTGATCTTTGGAGTTATAAACCTTTTGGGAAGCCTTTAAATCATTGTGCAGGATGACTCAGTCTTCTGGGTTAGAGAAACGAACAGCCTAGGAGGCAATCATCAAGGCCACTCTCGGCTTCAACAACACCGTTGTCAATAGCTCCAATTTAAACAGCTCGGATTCAACCATCATGCTTCTTCATCGTTGTTAGATTCAAAGAAAGGCTAGAGGTAAGAAGAAGGAAGGTTGTAGAATGAGAGAAGGTTGCTTTGGTGTTTTAGATAGAGGGACAGAGAGAAGAACATAGAGAGAGATAAAGAAAGAAGTTGAGGGAGAAGGAATATGAAAGGTACAAATTTGTAACTTCCAAACGCCGAAATGTTGTATTTGTTGGTTTTTAAGGGAAAATGCTAGTGAGAATTATATTAAGAGTTTGAAACTATAGGTTTTGGCAAAGATGAAGAGAGAACTGATATAGATATAGTGGTGGGAATTATGGTGGAGATAGTGGTGGGAAGTAATAAATGGGCTTCATGGTGGAGATAGTGGTGGGAATTAAATTAATAAGTAGGCTTTATGGTGGAGATAGAGGTGAGATTTGTAACTTCCTAAAGCCGGAACATTGTGTTTGTTGGTTTTTAAGGGAAAATGCTGGTGAGAATTAGATTAAGAGTTTGAAATTGTAGGTTTTGGCAAAGATGAAGAGAGAAACTGATGTAGATGTAGATATAGATGTAGATATATAGATATAGTGGTGGGAATTATGGTGGAGATAATGGTAGAGATAGTGGTGGGAATTAATAAATGGGCTTTATGGTGGAGATAGTGGTGGGAATTAATTTAATAGGAAGTTGGCTTTATGGTTGAGATAGAGGTGAGATTTGTAACTTCTTAAAGCCGAAACATTGTGTTTGTTGGGTTTTAAGGGAAAATTCTAGTGAGAATTAGATTAAGAGTTTGAAACTGTAGGTTTTGGCAAAGATGAAGAAAGAAATTGATATAGATATAGATATAGATATAGATATAGTGGTGGGAATTATAGTGGAGATAGTGGTGGGAATTAATAAATGGGCTTTATGGTGGAGATAGTGGTGGAAATTAATTTAATAAGAAGAGGCCTTTATGGTGAAGATTTATTTTATTATTTTAAAATTGATAAAATCTATTTTTAAATTGTTGGGAAAATACAAAAAAAATATTATGGAAATGACTGCTGACGTGGCTCAATGTGAGCGTAATAACATTAAATTCTATGCTTCAGCTTTTAGTAATATATAGATATAGATTAGACTATTTTGCAATGTAGCATGAAAGTTCCTCATGAGTAGGGGCACTCACATTGAAAGAACAAATTCTCCTTGCTTTTCATACAACTCTTGCCGGAAACACAGAATTTCATCTTTGTATACTCACCTTATTAATTAATATATATGTTAAGCTATGCTCATAAGTATGTTTTTATATTTTCTATCCTTTGTCCGGAATCATTAATCTAGATTGTAAAACTCGTGCAACGTACACCTATTGGAGAAATACAATTTTATATTGGTGAAAATTGCTAAGCAAGGATACACATCAATATGAATGAAGCAAGTAAAATCCCAACTATAATTTATAAGTTAGTAGGGGTGTTATTAATGCAAAATTTTAATATTGATTGCGTTAAAAATGGCAAGATAACCTTAGCACTATAGTTAGGTCCTTTTTGATAATTTGCATCCAAAACAACAATTTAGACCAATGATATTCATACGCTTCACTGTAATTTTAAAAATAAATGACGTACCATTTTCATATTTTTACCAAATTCTTATTTTTAATTATAAAAATTAGGTTAAAATGCAAAAGTCACTCTCTATGTTTCACCGAAATTCATTTCAGTCATCTAACTTTTAAATTTATTCATTTAAGGTTTTTTTTTTTTTTTTTCAATTTGTTATATGTTGTGGATAATTTTCCAATTTTTTAAATTTTTCTTCAATTTTTCTAATTAAAAAAGTTCGTTTTCAAAAAATCTTTACAAAAGTTGAAGGAAATGCTTTAGTTGCATAAATATGAAACTTAAATGACTGAAATGAACGAAAACAAAGTTAAAGGATTCAAATGAATTCTGAAAAAACTTAGAAGGTTGGTTTTTCATTTTAGCTTAAAAATTATGTTTTCAAAACGTAATTTCTATAGTTATTATTCTTTTAAAACACAGTTTCTAAAACAGCTAACCCAAATGGACCAGTAGAGCCGTATGAAGGCCATTCAAATAATTGATTCCATCATATGCTATGTTGGAAGTATAGTTTGGAAAATTTTCCAAATTGATTAACAAAGTTACAAAGCAATATCAATAAAACAAGATATGCTCAAATTAACTTATAAGCAAAATAGACAAGTGCAAAAGCATATAAAATTAAGGATTAAGTAAAATTTATCGCCGAGGCATGGAACTAAATCCACTGTCCTTAAGAAGCGATTTTGCCCTTACTGGAATGAATTTGTCGGTGCAAATGGCTCAAGCGGTCACTCTCCAAGATACAACGGCAACTCTATTAATGTGCACTCACAAATAAAGTTTTGAACTCGTCACAAATGTCCAAGAGAAAATTTTTAGCAAAAACAGGGGAGCTAAAGCATCAAAGTAATATGTGTATTATTGTTTTCAACTAATATTATATATGTAGAATTTTGATAGTCTTAGAGCTCTGAAAAAGGAAGTGGCTAAAGATGATTAGAGTGAAAAGGGAAAGGCAAAAACAAAGCAATTGATGCCGTAAGCTGCTATGTATTTTCTGCAAAACAGGAAAGGTGCAGCTGACTATTTTTCTAAGGAAATATGAGATGATTGGGGGTTTTGTTTGCTGCCAAAAATTCCCACGCCAGCAAGGAAAATTCTAGAGCATGGGCTTGGGCTTTACAACAAAATATTATGGGCTTAAGCTTTGAACATACCCAATTAAATTTAAAACATACCCAACACGCTATTGCTAGCTCATGAAAATCCATCAAGTCTTGCATGCAGACAAACTTCAACCAAAGAGTGGGCCATGTAAAACAATGAAGAGCGATCTTCATGTGCACTGCGATGAAGCCTTGCTGGGTCCACCGTTGCGGCTGGGTTTTAAACAGTGTTCATTAATGGCAGTAGCTTGGCTAGGAGTAGGAGTGGCGCAAATTGATATCCCAACCGAAATCGCATCCTTTTTAATGTGCCATGTATGTGGTGCAATTTCCATCTCCCACTCCAAATCTACCTTTCAAAATAGAGTTTTTTTATATTAAAAAAAAAAGAAAAACATTATTACACATTGGGTTAAAATTGTAAAATTGTATTTCAGTAATGTGACTTTGTACAGTGAGTGTGTAATAATCATTATCAAAAAAGAAAAAAAACACGTAAACAATAATTTTAACATGATTTGGCCTGACAGCCCCTATGCCACAATGGAAATTTCTTGCCAGTTACATTTTTTATATTACAAGAGAAATTACATTTACTACCCTAAACTATACCTTATATTACACTTTGCACCTTATATTACACTTTGCACCTTAAACTTTTCGAATGAATGTTTTGCACTCTAAACTATGACTCATGTTACACTTTGTACCCTACCGTTAAATTTGCTGTTAACTTAAATGAAAATTTAAAGTTTAAGGTGCAAAGTGTAATAAGAAATATAGTTTAGGGTGATAAAGTGTAATTTATCTTTTGTTTTTAAAGCATTGAGAAGAGGAGAAGTTAGTTCTTTTCTTATGATATTATATTTTTCCATCTAAGTTATCAGCAAACTTAACATTAGAGTGCAAAATATAATAAGGGTCATAGTTTAGGATGCAAAAAGTGCACTCGAAAAGTTTATGATGCAAAGTGTAACATGAGGTATAATTTAGGGTGGTATGTAATTTCTCCTTGATATTAAACACCTGATTTTATAATGAACCTAATGTAGGGTTTATATACTAGGAAACTATAAGCTCCAAACACTAGAGACTAGAAGTGTTTTATTTTTTTTTCTTCAATTTTGGGGTGGAATGTCATTTTCCCCCAACATTAAGGAAGGGAAGTATAATTACTTAAAAGATGTACCCGCCATTGTAATAGATGTAACCATAATTGTCTCAACTGAAGGAGTAGTTGATGACCCAGACAAAGTTGAAGGATCGAGGTTCCACCTATTGTACAATAATCTGTAAATGTGGCTGGTCTTAAATAAGAGATTCACCTACCTCAGTTATTGATGCAACCACAAAAGTCACTACGGAAAGGATAATTGATGGCTTAGACAAAGTTGAGGGAGGTCTCACCATCTATTGCTAAAATAGAGGCTAAAAATGTGGATTGTTTTAAATAAAGGACTAAAGTTAAGTTACAAAAATAGTTGCAACTTAAGGCTATAATTTTACTCAATATTTTTTTATTGGAAGTAAATTTTGATAAATTCACTTATTCACTATTGGATTATATCTTCTTTTTATACTCTCCATACTTGCAAAATTTTTAGAAAATTAAATATAAAAAACTATGTCATCAATAAATTATTTAAATTGCAAGTTTTTGTAGTTTAAAATTATGCATAAAACATAAGCCTATAAATCATATAGTAAATAATGATTGACAAAAAATTCGACATGTGCATTACGAGCTTGAAGAACATGAAATTCAATGATTAGATTTTCAAATTATGTAGTAATTTTTATTTTATTAAGTAAGGTTGTAGCCTTAGGTTATAACTAATTTTGTAACTAAATTTTGTCCATAAATAAAAAGTACGCCCACAGTTGTAATAGATGCAACCATCACATTTAAATGGAAAGAGCAGTTAATAGCCTAGACTTATTGCCAAGACATAACTGAACAAGGTCTCATCTATTTCTAAAAACTAGCAAAGGGCCGCCCGACGTGGGGATAATATTATAAATTGCCATGTGTAGTAGTGGTACATATGTATCTTTGCCTAGGAGGCACATGTGGGAGACGTCTCTCTCTGATGTGGAATTGAGCAAAACTTGAGGCCAGGAGCTAAAGAGGACAATACCTGCTAATTGGGGGCCAAGACAAGAAACCCTCCCACAAGTATGTTTTCCTATTTGCTATCCTATGTCCTGAATCATTGATCTAGTTTGTATTTTAAAACTCATGCAGTCTACACCTATTGGAGAAGCACGGTTTTATATTGGTGAAAATTGTTTAGCGAGGATACACATCAGAATGAATAAAGCAAAGGAATAAAGCAAGCAGTTAAAATATAATGTAATGGTTAGTATGGATGTTATTAATGCGAAAATTTTAATATTGATTTCATTGAAAAATATAACTGTAGCAGTATAGGTAATTTGCACTCGAAAAAACAATTTTAGACCAATGTTATCTATGAAAAAAAAAAACACATTTTTTTTTTTTTACATTTTTACCAAATGTTATTTATGATTTCAAAAATCATGTTTTTCAAAATGCACATTTATTCTAAAACTATTATTTTTGTAAGAAATACTTTTTAAAACAGCTAACCTAATTTAACAGACCCCGTATGAGGGCCCCTCAAATAATTGACTCCAGCAGATGGTAGCTTTTGAAAATCTATCAAGTCTTGCATGCATTGAAACAGTGGAAGAGGTGATGTGCGTTAGTTGACCCATCAGACTAGAGGGTAAACGATCCCACCACGTTAAAATGGCTGTTTGGTTGGTGAGATACCGATGCATGATATGGACTCACCCATGTATGACATACAACAAAGATGAATTTTGGTAGCAAATAAGTAAGGCGTGTCAGCAAATTGGTCCAACTTTTCTTCACCATCAATACACAAAAATGCAACTACTTGGAATAGGAGCAACTCACAGAGTGGTGAATCCAACATGTCTTACGCACATTCAAGCTCGGTAAACTAAAAATATGAAAAATAATAATGATAGTTTACTTACTTTTTTATACTTTTATTGTTGCTTTGCTTGGTTATTTAGAAATGAAATGTGGGCACGACCCATGCACATTCAAGCTGGTGCAGGTGGGGATAGCGTCACGTGAAAAACAACTAATTAAGAAGACCTGAGATCTTCACGTGCACTGCGATGAAGGCTTGGGTACACTGTTGCAGTTGGGTTTTAAATAACCTGTTGGAGACAAGGGATCAGAGTATCAGACCTAATTGGCTATGATACCATGTTAAAGTTGTTGTTGAGTAATTGTGGGATTGAAAGAGAGAAAAGAGCTGTTCAAAGCGATATCCCAACCCAACCGAAGTCGCATCCTTTTTAATGTATCACGTTACGTATATATGTGGCTTATTCTAAATATATAAAAGATACACCTACCATTGTAAATTTGTAATGATACAACCATAATGGTCTCAACCGAAACTGAAACAGCAGTTGATGATAGCCATGAAAAAGTTGAAGGAGCCTAAGAGAGGTCCCATCGATTGCTAAAAATCTGAGAAGGCTGAAAATGTGGCTTGTTTGAAATAAAAGATATACCCACTGTTGTAATTGACGTAATCATGCATAATAATAGTCTCCATTAATGAAGAAATAGGTGATGCCCTTTACAAAGTTGAGGGAGGTTCCATCTATAAATTGCAGAAAAGTCTGTGAAAGGCGCTGGAATGTGGCTTGACTTAATAAGAGATTCACCCACCATTGTTATTGATGCAACCACAATGGTCTCAACCGAAAGAGTAGTGGATGGCCAAGACAAAGTTGAAGGAGGTATTATCTATTGCTAAATTCATCAGTCTAATCCGAAAGATAGCAGTCAATAGCCTAGACAAAATTGAACGAAAAGCCTCATCTATTTCTAAAAATTAAGGCTGAAAATGTGGTTTGTTGACTTTGTTCGTTCAATAAAATAAATGTGGCTTGATTAATTTCATTTCATGTGAAATTTGTTGAGTGATTGTGTGACTGAAAGAGGGAAAAAAGTGGTTGATATATGGGTCCGTTTTGGCAACAATCTTTCTTTTTTTTTTTTTTTTTTTTCTTTTTTAATGTCATTTGCTACGAGTTTGAAGTGGTCAATAATTCATTGTAAATTCATGGAATTGTGTTTGTCTAAATCAAAGATTGAGCCATTTGTTCTATCCGCTATACATATAAACTCAATATAACATAGGTGTTAGTTTTGTAAAATGCACTTCATAATCAAGGGATTTTTCTTTTGATTTTGGTTTTGAGAGAGAGAGAGAGAGAGAGAGAGAGAGAGAGTTAACATTAGGGTAAACAGAAGTTTTTATTAAATTTTCACTTTACAAGTGTCTCTCTAATAGGTTGACACATGCTTATTTGTAATTTTAAAAATCATGTTTTCAAAACTCATATTTATTCTAAAATCATTTAAAACATTGAAGAGATGACGTGTTTGATGACCCACCATGTTAAAATGGCTGTTCGGTTGGTGAGATTCCGATGCATAGACTCACACATGTATGACATACAACAAATATGATTTTTGGTAGCAAATTGGTCCGACTTTTCTTCTCGATTTATACACAAAATGCAGAATAGGAGTAACTCACAGAGTGACGAGTCAACATCGCCTATTGCTTTGCTTGGTTATTTAGAAATGAAATATGGGCACATACAACCCACATTCAAGCTTGTGCGGGTGGGGATAGCGTCACGTGGAAAACAACTAGCGAAGAAGAACTGAGATCTTCACGTGCACTACAATGAAGGCTTGGGTCCATTGTTGCTGTTAGCAATAGCATATGGTTAGGACTTAGGAGTGGGTTTGATGGGAGATTTAATTTGTAGACAACACAGCTCGGATCTAGTTGGCTATAATTTCATGTGAAAGATATTATTGAGTAATTGAAAGCGAGAAAAGAACGGTACAAAGTAATCTCCCAACCGAAATCGCATCCTTTTTAATTTATCATGTATTTTGTGCAAATTAACTCCATCACTCACTCTAGAGTTACCTTTCAAAATTTTAACATGAATCTGCCTACACTATAACAGGAAGCCCTTAATAGATTCATCTCTAATATTAAATATTTGATCTTACAATGAATCCAATGTAACGTTTATACACTAGAGAACCCTAAGCTAACTTCGGACACATACATATATGATCAACCTACAACTTCTTTGAGTCTCTTGACCATAATATATCTAACATGACTTGTTTTAATAGTTGATACACTTATCATTATAATTGGTGCAAGAATAAGTCTAGGAACACAACATTAGCCATAAATTTTTACACTAAGTGTTGAATTGACAGGTTATAAGTGATGGAAATAAAAATGATGTTAATGGTGAGTCTATATAAAAGCAATTGTCTACCACTCTAAACCTGTGACTTCTACGAGTTGAGACAAAGTTGTCTATAAGAAAGTTGTTGATGCAACTATAGTAGTCTCAATCCAAAAAGTAGTTGATGGCCACGTCAAAATCTAAACAATGTTGTTTAGACCCTTAGTACGACTTACTACTAATTTTAATAAGTTTAACAAACTGTTTAATAGGGAAGTTACTTAGTCCATGCTCAAGTACAATAATATTCAGGCTCTTTTGGATATACACCACTGTTAGTTTCTTTAAAACCTTCTCTCCTCTCCTCTTATGTGTGTGTGTTAAAATACTTAGTATTCTCAAAAAAAAAAAAAAGTGCAATAATATTCATAGATAAATAGTAAAGGAAGTAAACCATATATAAACCCATACATAAACTAGCATGTATTCACAGTGAAAAAACCAAAGGTAAAATTACTTGAAGGCTAAAAATGGGAGTGAATTGGAGGATTAAATTAGAGGGGATCATTTCCACCAAATTCATTATCAAGGTTTTTGCGGTATAGATTATACTTATTAGACTTCCAATACAAGTAGATAAACACCGTACTTGAATTGAATCCTTTCATACCCTCCAATTTTTATTTAGGTATAAGACATGTGGCATTTGAAAATCATATAAATGCCACATCTAGCTAAAAATGGGAGTGAACTGGAGGATTAAATTGGAAGGGATTTTTCCCATCAAATTCACTATGAAGGTTTTTACGGTATAGAGTATACTCACTAGGCTTCCAATACAAGTAGATAGACACTGTACTCTACCTCTCCCCTCCTAATAGTCAATGTAGACTTCAATCTTGTTCCTTCATAAACACTTGATTCCATAAGTCAATAGCTATTGACTGCAATACTAATCTCTCAGTCACTCCAATGCTTCTTGAAAATGTGATTACATCTCTATGGTTTAAACAATGCTTCCAACACAATAAAGGTGGATTTCTTTTTCAAAATAACACTAAATCTCAAACAATTTTTGTTAGTCAGCACGTTTTCAACACAATTTAGCAAACTAATATCTCGAGCACAAGGGACTCGATTTTGTTGTGGTAAATCGAGTGTGACGAACTCGAGTTCCATGGAACTCGAGTCTTCAAGGCTCGATTTCCCTGAGATATCCAATGGACTCAACGAAACATCATCAAACCCCTTTCCAAAGAAGAATGAATGACCCAGAGAAGAAAATGAAGAAATTAGAGGAAAACCTTGGCTGGAGCTTCGTTGCTGCTGGTGGAACCTTCACCGTCATTGCCTGGGTTCAGTCTGAGCCGAACAGTTTGGGTTAGGGAGATCTAGGTTTGTTGTTTCTTCGTGTTTCTTGTTTGGTTTCTTCAAATCTTCGTGTTTCTTGTTTGTTTTTCTTCATCGTTTGGTTTGGGTTTCTAGGTTTCTTCCTTCTGGTTCTTCTTTGTGTAGTTTGGGTTTCCTCATTGTGGCTTCATTTGATCTCTCTATGGAACTCGAGTCCTTAATGCTCGATTTCCACACACAGAACTCGAGTCTATAATACTCGATTTAGTGTTACAAAATCGAGTTACTTGCACTCAATGTTAGTTTGCTAAATAGTTTTGAAAACGTGCTAACTAACAAAATTGTTTGAGTTTTAGTGTTATTTCGAAAAAAAAATCCCAATAAAGGTAATCTAATGTGTTTTGAACACTCAACCTCTCAAGGATGTTGATTGGCTAGGGTTGCAAGAAAAAATTTGCTCTCTTAAGGTGTGTCTTGATGTTTCAAATGATGTCATTCCTCTCACGAAGTTAGGGTTGTACTATGGTTTAAATATATGTAGAGTTTAGGCTTGAGGTGGTTACACAAATTTTGGAATTTTCTTAATAGGGTTTCAATTGATCGAGTGTCTAACGGGACTCTATTGAGAGTAAATGTCTAAGTTCGCATGATTGAGGCTTGATCTTGCTCAACCAAGTTCTTTCATTCTTGCAAGGTAAACAGAACCTTTAACTTTCAACCCTTATTACCATAATATGAAATATAATTTCACAATACAAATTTAAAAAAAAAAAAAAAAAAAAGTTGCCACATAATTAGCCAATACTAAAAATAACTTTCATTCTTGCAAGGGCTTGATTTATTTCTAAAAAATTGCATAGGTTGGAAATATGGTTTTCTTTTTTTTTTTTTTCTAAAGAAAAAGATACATCCACCGTAACCATTGTAATTGATACAACCATAATACTGATAATAGTCCTAACCAAAACTGAAACAGACAGTTTTTTTTTTCTATATATATACAAAATAGAAAATCTATTTTAGTCTAATCTAATTATATATGTGTGTGAAATTCCCTCTTAGAGAGATTTGAACCTCAACTCTTGCCCTACCAACCCATAAAAACTTTATACTTGTAGTTGTGTAGTAACCATCACGCCAAGGGTGCACGGTGGACATGGTTTTAAAAATTGGATTGAGGGCAAAACCGAATTTGCCTTTGGTTCAATCGGTTTAACAAAGATTTTGACCAATTATTGAGTATTTTTTCGGACTGAACTGGTGGCTAGTTCTCGGTTCAACCAATCAAACCGGCCAATCTTATTCGATTTTTAAAACCATGACCATGGAAAACCAAAACAATTGTTAATGGCCTATAAAAAGTCCCATCAATTGCTAAGAATATGAAAAGGCTGACAATGTGGCTTGTTTGAAATAAAAAATATACCTACCATTGTAATTTAATTATTGATGTAACCATAATAGTCTCAACTACCAACATTTGGGTGGCTTAGTTGATTAGATACCTAGCTAGCAAGTCTTAGGACTTGGGTTTGAGCCTCAAAAACTAGCTGTGTATTGATGCTCTTTATATCATATCTTCATCCCAAACAGTCCAAAGAATAATAAGTGAGTTCTTCATAGAACGAAAGTATGGGGTCTCACCCAGGAGCAGGTAGGGTGCTACTATGGTTAAGCCCAGGTAGGAAAGTCACACTGATCGTCCCTCTCTATCCATTTTCTTTAACCAAAAAAATAAATAATAGTCTCAACTAAAAGGGCAGTTTAATGCCCTAGACAAAGTTGAAGGAGAAATTTATTGCTAAAAACAAAAAAGAAAAAACCATAAGATTATTCACCTACCATTGTTATTAAAGCAACCAAAATAGTCTCAACCGAAAGACTAGTTGATGGCCTAGACATAGTTGAAGGAGGTCTCAACTATTGCTATAATCTGTAAGTCTCCTGGTGCATGTCAGGTTGCTCATTTCTCTCCAATATTATAAAGAAACAAATCTTTTTTTTTTTAACCCCTGAACTGGCCAAAAAAAAAAAAAATACAATATATATATTTGTTTTGACCCCCTTAAGATATATAAAAAGTTGAACACCATAACCTTAAATTTTTTTTAAGCTCAACTAAAATAAGTTTGAATATAATCCCCTTAACAATATTATGACATTTTTAAACAAAAAAAAAAAAAAAAAAACCTCAAAAACAAACCAATTTGATATAAAATCTTAGAAAACAAATTAATAAGATCAACAACAAAAGTAGAAATTTGCTAATCTTAAAACTTAAAAAATCACATTTAGATCTTAAAAAATTTGAAATAAATTAATCAAATGGGAGATCAATGGATAATTATTGTTAGGCTGTGTACATTGAAAGAGATGTAGCTTGTAAAATTGATAATGAAGATATCATGCAATGATTTCAAAATATGAAATATCGTATAAACTGATGGGGTATGATAAAATACTGCTTCAATTTCGTCCATGGAGATTGTCTAGGACGAGGTAAGCATGACCCGAGGGCCTCAGGACGAGGTAAGTTGAGACTTAAGGGCCTCAGGATGAGGTAAGCTGAGACCTGATGGCCTCAGGACGAGGTAAGACAAGGTAAGCTGAGAACTGATGGCCTCAGGACGAGGTAAGACAAGGTAAGCACAACCTAAAGGCCTCAGGACGAGGTAAGCTGAGACCTGATGGCCTCAAGACGAGGTAAGTTGAGACCTGAGGGCCTCAGGACGAGACATCGACACTTGGGAAAATTCGTGAATGTGTAAAACAGTTCCGTATCATACGTGTAACTCCCAATGACCGTTACGCGTAAAAAATGTAACTCCTAAACAGTTAAGAAAGTTACATTTGAACGCACACATCTCCTCAATCAAGGGGAGGTTACAAATCCAATAACTGCTCTTAGGACACTATATAAACACTTATCCAGACTAAAAAAAAGTACGTTTTTTACATCTCCTAAAAAGTTGGAAACTCCAAAATAATAGAGAGAAAACTAACTTTGTCATCGGAGGGTTATTGGCCGGCAACCCCGGTCACCTTTGATCATAGTACTTTGTTTTTCAGGCCATCAAGGCAACCACTTGATTTTTCTAATCCGAAGTGTCCAGCCTACTAATTTTCTTCGCATCATCAGTTGGCGCCGTCTATGGGAACAAGAGAAAATGTTGTTTGATTTTGTGTTCTTCTCGCTCAATCGTTTGTTTGCAGTGATTCACCTTTCCTAGGCAAAGGGCTGAATGGTTTGGACAAGATCAAGAGCTACCAGCCCAGGCCACCAGGAGAGTAGGGATGCCTCTAGCAATTCCTACCGCGACCATTGGTCAGTGCTTGTTATGCAACTGCCTTCTGTTCAACATATGCAGTCCATGGCTGCTGCTATGGCGGAATTGACCCGCCAAAATTAGGAGATAAATAGGGAGATCAATTTAAGGAGGCCACGCCATGAAGGGCATACAGAAGGACGAGCCCAAAGTCAAGAAGATAGAGAAGAAAACATTGAGTCCGAGGGTCAGTCAAGGGGTACAGCTTCAAGAAGAGTGCCACAGTTGGAGAGGGAAATAGACTTGATGAGAAAAGCAATGGATGAAATGAAGGAGAATATGATACGAGCGAATCCCAAAGAAGACTTGGTTCACCGAATGGACTCCCCTTTCACGACTTCCATCAACAGTCATCCCTTACCCCTGAAGTTTAAAATGCCTTCCTTGGATTCATACAATGGAAATTGTGATCTGTGTGATCACATTGCTACTTTCAAGACCACTATACACCTTCAGGGAGTTCCGGTCGAGATTATGTGCAGAGCATTCCCTACCATACTGAAGGGACCAGTGAGGGTGTGGTTCAGCAAAATACCCCCAAACTCTATCGGATCATTCGAGGAGTTAAGTAAGATGTTTGTCAATAACTTCATTGGAGGACAACGCCATAAGCGTTCCTCTTCTAGTTTGCTAACTATTGAACAAGGGGAGAATGAGAGTTTACGATCCTTCATTACCCGTTTCAACAGAGAGGCCTTGACGGTAGACGAAATGGATGACAAGTTGCTATTGGCCGCCTTCTATAATGGGGTCAATTTTGACTTGTTCATTCATAAGCTCTACGAGCAAGAGCCTCAAACCATGGCCGAACTCGTCCATTCGGCCCAGAATTTCATGAATACAGAGGACGCGATTATAGCCAAGAAGAGGAAAAGAGCAGAGCGCTCGGAAGCAGGTCACCCGCGTAAGCCAGATCAAGGTCCTCGTCCCAAGAAGGCACGGGTAGATGAGAAAAGGGATAGAGATGGTAAAAAGGCAAGTACCTCATCAAGAAGTTAGCAGTACACTCCCTTGAATACTCCACTAGAGTAGGTCCTTATGCAAATCAAGGATGATCTGTCCTTAAAGTGGCCGGAGAAAATGAAAGGAGATCCTAACAAGCGCAATAGGAACAAGTATTGTCACTTTCACAGGAACCATGGGCACAACACGGACGAGTGTTTCGATTTGAATCAGCAGATAGAGAACCTCATCAGGCAAGAAAAATTAAGGAATTTTCTTGGACGAGACCACAAGGACAAGAAATTAAAGGCCAAGGTGGAAGAGTCGTCATGACCCCCGCCTAGAGAAATAAGAGTTATTGTAGGAGGAACCTCAGTAGCTCAGTCATCCAAATAGAAGAAGACATACCTGAAGGTGGTTTAAAACGTCCAGCTGTCAAGATGATCTCCCAAGACGAGGGAAGCTGACGAGGAAGCTATCAAATTCACAGATGAGGATGCTGGGAGAATTCATCACCCCCACGACGACGCGATTGTCATTACCCTACTCATTGCCGACTATACGACTAGGAGGGTGTTGGTAGACAATGGTAGCTCAGCGAACAATCTGTATTACCCCGCTTTCCAACAAATGAGGCTAGGACGAGATCAACTTCGTCTAGTGACCTCGCCCTTAGTAGGATTTGGAGGAATGAAAGTACAACTGGTGGGCACCATCACACTGCCAGTGGTGGTTGGAACATACCCGCAACAGATAACCAAAGAGGTAAACTTCCTTTTAGTTGATTGTTCGTCATCATATAATGCTATTATCGAAAGGTTGACTTTGAATAGCTAGAAGGCAGTAACCTCCACCTCCCATTTGTCCGTCAAGTTCCCCACCAAGCATGGCGTGGGCTAAGTACGGCGTGGGCCAAGTATAGGAAGATCAGTTAACTGCTAAAGAGTGCTACTTAGCCCTGTTGGTAATGGATGAGCATATGCAAACAATGAGCATAGACGAAGGAAGAATCATAGCGGAACTTGTTGAGGTGTTAGATATTCCCTTAGACGATAGCAGATCTGAAAAGTTCACTAGAATTGGGGCGAGCATGGAAGAGGAGGCAAAGCATACGCTGGTCCAGTTTTTGAAGAAAAGCCTTGATGTCTTTGCATGGAGTCATAAGGACATGCCGGGTATTGACCCGAGTGTCATCACTCACCGTCTAAATGTATGTCTTTACTCCAAACCAGTGCGTCAAAAGAATAGGGTATTTGCTCCTGAGCGAGACAACGCCATCAAAGAAGAAGTCCAGAAATCACTGCGGAGTTCATTAGAGAAGTTTATTATCCAGACTAGTTGGCGAATGTAGTCATGGTAAAGAAGGCCAACGGCAACTGGCGAATGTGTGTGGACTTTACTGACTTAAACAAGGCTTGCCCCAAGGACAGTTATCCATTGCCACGCATTAACCAGCTGGTGGACTCGACGACAGGTCACAAGCTGCTGAGCTTCATGGATGCCTTTTAAGGCTACAACTAGATAAAGATGGACGAGGCAAACCAAAAGAAGACTTCATTCATTACTAGCCAAGGATTATTTTGCTACAAGGTAATGCCTTTTGGTTTAAAGAACGCGGGGGCGACTTACCAAAGACTGGTGAACCACATGTTCCATCCTCAGATTGGGCAAAATGTGGAAGTCTAAGTTGATGATATGCTGGTAAAGAGTGTGGACAAGGGTAAGCATCTAGACGACCTTCAAGAGATCTTGGATACACTTTGACAGTACAACATGAAACTAAATCCAAGCAAGTGTGCTTTTCAAGTTTTATCAGGGAAGTTTTTGGGGTTCATGGTTTCGCATAGAGGAATTGAGGCGAATCCAGACAAAATCCAGGCAATACTCAACATGGAACCTCCAAAGAACATCAAAGAAGTCCAGTCTCTTACCGGACGAGTTGCTGCCCTCAACAGGTTTGTTTCGAAAGCTACTGATAAGTGTTTGCCATTCTTTAGAGTTCTCAGGAAGGCGTTTGAATGGATGGACAAGTGTTAATGGGCCTTTCAAGATTTGAAGACTTACCTCACAACGACACCGTTACTAAGTCCATCTGTACCTGGTGAAGAACTGTATTTATATATGGCGGTGTCCCCACACGCTGTAAGCTCGGCGTTGATCAGAGAGGAAGGATGGATCTAGAAGCCGGTATATTACACGAGTCGGGCGCTTAGAGGAGCAGAAGGACGGTACCCAATGATGGAGAAATTGGCCTTTGCCTTGGTCACGGCTTCTAGGAAGCTGAGACACTATTTTCAAGCTCATGTTATCATCGTCCTAACGGATCACCCCCTAAAGAAAGCAATGAACAAATTGGAAGCTGCAGGACTACTAGTCCAATGGGCAGTGGAGCTCAGCGAGTTTGATGTCAAATACCAGCCAATGAATGCAGTGAAGGCCCAGGCGTTAGCAGACTTCATCGCAGAGTTCACACCAAGCCAAGACGAGCTGGGTAAGGACAAAGGAACAAGAAGATGGGTTATTAACGTGGACGGATCATCCACGATGTATGTAGGAGGGATTGGAGTCATACTTAAGTCCCTAGAAGGCGATAAGTTAGAGTATGCAGCCCGTCTACAGTATCAAACTACCAATAATAAGGCTGAATATGAAGCCTTACTCAAGGGGCTAGAGTTGGCTAAGTCCCTAGGAGTGGAATCAATAATAGTCAGAAGAGATTCTCAGCTAGTTATCAATCAAGTGAATGGAATATGCGATACGAAGGAAGATTAGATGAAGAAGTATCTCAACAAAGTGAGGCGACTTGTGCAAAAATTTTCAGAAGTAAGTTTTGTTCAACTCCCAAGGGAGGAGAATATGGAAGTGGATGCTTTGGCAAAAGCAGCTTCGGCTGTAGGAGTCATGGATGAGTATGGCAAAGTCCAATATATGTCGAGCATAGACCTCCTAAAAATACAGCAAATTGGAGGGGAAGAAAATTGAATAAGTCCGATAATAATTTATCTCAAGTATGGAAGACTTCCGAAAGACAAGAACGAAGCTAGAAAACTGAGGGTTAGGGTTGCTAAGTATGTCCTTATAAACGAAGTCCTATATAAGCGAGGCTTTTCTCAGTCCTACCTAAGGTTTCTAGCTTTGGATGAATCCAATTATGTTTTGAGGGAGGTTCATGAAGGAGCATATGGGAATCACTCAGAAGCAAGATCACTGGTTCATAAAATCGTTCGTGTAGGCTACTACTGGCCTACGATACAAGCAGATGCTAAGACTTATGTCAGGGTGTGCGACTAGTGTCAATGCTACAACAACGTCCTTAGGCAGCCGTCGGAGTACCAAACCCCGATGATGGCCCCGTGGCCCTTTGCACATTGGGAACTAGATATCCTAGGTCATTTCCCCCCTAGAACCAGACAAATGAAATTTTTGGTAGTAGGGATTAACTACTTTACCAAGTGAGTGGAGGTCAAACCTCTTGCAAAAATTACACAGCAAAACGTTAAGAATTTTGTTTAGAAGACTATTCAGTGTAGGTTCGGAGTATCGCGGGTGCTGGTATCTGACAATGGACGACAGTTTGACAACACACCATTCAGGGACTTTTGTGTGCATTTTGGAATCAAGAATCACTACTCCTCACCCTCCCACCCACAAGTAAATAGACAAGCAGAGGTAACAAACAGATCCTTGCTAAAAATCATCAAGACTCGGCTCGAGGAGGTAAAGGGGATATGGCCAAACGAGTTACCAGGCGTTCTTTAGGCCTACAGGACAACTGTGAGAACCCTGACAGGAGAAACTCCTTTCAAGTTAGCTTACGGAATTGAAGCGGTTATACTTGCAGAAGTTCATATGGCTAATCATCGAGTGATGGAGTATCAAGAGGAAGAAAATGGAGAACTGCTTTGCCTTGACCTCGATCTCATTGATGAGGTAAGGATGGACGCAGAGCAGAGGACAGCAAGATACAAGAATCTTATGGCTAGGCAGCATGATGCCATGGTGAAACCCAAGCGCTTCAGCATAGGGGACCTCATTCTTAAAAGAGTTTCCTTGGCAACTACGAACCCAGCTCATGGAAAATTGGGACCTAATTGGGAAGGACCATATAGGGTAGTCAACTGCAAAAGGCAGGGGTCGTATTACCTGGAAGCTCTAGACGGACGAAAGTTGGAGCATCCTTGAAATGTGGAGCGCCTGAGAAGGTACTATCAATAATGAGCTTGGACGAAGTTAATCAAGGACGAGGTTACAGCTATGGACGACGCTACTGTTATGTTCGCATTTATTAATGTCTACTATTGTGTGTTCCTACTACTGCTATGGTGTGTACTAAGAATAAAGGTGCACTAGTTCTTAAACTCTTACACTATTTACAAACAAGTTTGTGAAAGACGAGGTTATGTATTTTAAGTATTTTCCTAAGTACTTTCATAAGGCACTAGCTTCCAAGCAGGTGCCATATTTGTGAACAATGCTTATATAATGATATGGTTTGGATTTTCAATGTATTTTATGCATAAATTTAACTTCCATGATAATACCCACAAGGGGGGCAAAACCCTAAGACGAATGAAAATTCCTGGACGCAAGGATGTAACGTTCATAAGCAAGACGAGGATAAAGTAAAACTAAGGCATAAGCCATATAGCGAAGTACTAGTGCATGGACGAGCATTTGACCAAGACACCCAAGTGTTCTAGGACGATTCAAACACTCAAAATGTCTGACAAGGCAAAAGCCAAGCCTATGGACGAGGCAAAAAGCCAAGCCTGTGGACGAGACAAACAAGCCAAGCCTATGGATGAGGCAAACGTCTAACAAGGCTATCACTGCTATCCTGAATAGTCCATGTGCAAATAGGCCGTCCACAAAAAAAAAAAAAAAAAAAAAAAAAAAAAAAAAAAAAATGAATGGACATCGTCCATAGAAAAAGCACATGGATGAACTAATGACATCGTTCATAAGAAAAGTATAAGGACGACCCTCTAATACTTAAAAAAGTATGCAAATTTCCATAAAAGCAGTGACAAGGGCAAACACGTCCATACAATGACAAATAATGAATAAAAATAAACATTCATTGAAGTTTTGAAAAGGATAGACGATCACCGTCCAAAAACCCTTACAAATTAAGCCTCAAAATGCAATATAAATAAACTTGTCCATAACACTCTAGACGAGATGATTATATTCCAATACATTGCAATAAAAAAAAAAAAGGAAAAAAAAAAAGGAAAAAGCAAATGACATTCATCTTAAACAGGTGGGGTGTTGGCATTGGGTTCGTCCTGAGGGGGTAAGGTAGTAGCATCGTCCTTCGCGCTAATATCCTCTGAGCTATTATGGACGAAGGAGCTTGTAGAAGCCCCACCAAGGCTCAACTTGATAGAACTGAAGTCCACCTCAGGGAATTTATCCATAGCATCCATCCTAAAGGCCTTGAAGCCAGCTGCATAGTTGGCGTCCATTGAATTAGTAAACTCTTTGGACGCCTTAAACTCTGCGACGACGTCTCCTTTAGCTTTTTCTAGAAGGGCATTTAGCTCGTCATTCTCCTTTTGAAGGAGAGCAAGATGAGCATCCTTCTCGTGGACTTCAGGCTCTAACTCAGCAATGAGGTTTTGCAGCTTCTCCTCATCATCCTTGGCCTTGGCTGCCACCTCCGCCCACATTTTGGACTCATCCTTTCCTTTTTTGACCATCTTCTCCAACAGTATCCTCGTCTTGTCTAGTTCAGTTGCCTGCTTAGATGCGACGATGAACTTAGACATTGCCTGCATAGATTGAAGTTTTATTATAATGAATGCATGGGCTAATAACAAGACAAGACAAACATATATCAAAAATTACATACCTTAAAAAGATTATGAACACCAGAGTGTTCAAAATCCTTTAATGACATGTTGTAGCATGCCGTCACGTCTTCATCTGTCTCAAACCTCTCAAACTTCTCCTAAGCTAAGTCCTTATTTTCAAGAAGATTATGAGGCACCTGGTAAGAAGGTTGGGATGAGGCTGGGACATCGACTCTAGACGGGATTTGCAAAGACGGAGGATCGTTCGATTCTGGATCAACGTCTAGGATTTGAACAGGATGGCTGGGAAGGACGAGAAAAGAGCTAGGTTAGTCATCCTTAGCTTGGACGTCTTGAGGCTTGACGACCTGTGCCTAGCTCTTTTATCCTTACGCCTACTTGGGAGATTTCCCAAGTCCATGCCTAAAGAAAGGTTCTTTCTCTTGTCACCAGAGGACGGACGAGGATGGGATTTCACCCCTTGCCCAGTTTTCTCGTCTGCCATTTCCTTGCCCTTATTTTGTTTCATTGTCGCCATCCCTGCAAGCAAAGACGTCAGTAAAAAAAAAAAAAAAAAAAAAAAAAGAATGAAAAACTTACGTCTTCTAACAGTAACTTCGTGGGCAATAGCTTCGTCTGAAGGCTCAGGACCTAACCCCCAAGTGGCAAGACGCCGTACACTAACCAAAAAATGAAAAGTCCTGTCGGTGTAAAGACGCGCCTTTTGGCCTTGTTCCAAATGAAATCTATCCAGGTGGGGTCGTCTACCACCTTTTTCGAAACAAAACAAAACAAAAAGTACGTTAGACAACCATAATCAAAGATGAGTCTAGCAAATGTAATTACAAACACATACCTTCAGGATGAAGGTTCCCTATCTCTCTTGTGTAGGGAGGAAATGGATCCTTGTCAACCTCAATAGGGCGTTCAGCCCAGAAACCAGAGACGAAGAAAAACTCCATCTTCCAATTTCTATCTGAGGTGACCAAAGACTTTATTAACCTATAATCTTTCCCTTTGGATGTAAATTGGTAGAAGCTAAGGGATTGGTTAATTTTGGAGGGTTTATAGAAAAAGAGGAATTCGTCCACGGTAAGAGGACGGTTCCCCTCAAACACCTCCCTCCACAAAACTTGCATGGCTACTATTAGCCTCCATGCATTAGGGTTGAACTGACATATACCTAAACCTAATCTAGAAAGCAATTTCCTGGCGAAGGCATTAAGGGGCAACCTCAAACCCCCCAAGAGGTAAGCCTCGTAAATGCCAACGCCAAAACGAGATTGACAACACCACTCGTCACGAACAGGTATCCTAGGATTTAAATTGTCAAGGATTTGATACCAAGTCTTGAGAAGACCTAACTTCCTCTCGTCTGTCTTAGAACCAACCCCAACGGCACAAGTATATACTACCTCCTCCTCGTCTTGAGCAGAGGACGAAGGAGCACTTGTGCCAGCCCTAGAACCAGACTTAGCCCTCGTCCTAAGCTCTTCTTGAAATACCTCTAAAGGAATCCTAGGGATGCCAGACGTATACTCGTCAGTGGTATTCCCATCACTACTGCTATCGCTACTCCTAGCACTGCTATCACTAGAACCACTAAAGCTACTTGGGTCTTGGTACTCGTCTATGGCTTTGACAGTACTATCACTAGACGAGGAAAGGACTACCTCAGATATTCTTTATGGAAAACTTAAAAACCTGAGGACGAAGATTGGAGAAAACACTTGGATCTAGACGAGGGGAGACTATGGACGCAAGAAACTTCTAGACGAGAGAGGTCAAGGAAGAAAATTTGAAAAAATGAGGAGAGTAGCGGAGGAATTCTACTATTTATAGGCATTGATCCCGGTACACGAAGCGACGCGACCAGCCAAAATATGACAAATGGCACGTCCCTCGAAAAATGAGCCAACATGACTGGTCACCGATTAAATCATGATACGTGACACCTACGGCAGCTGACATAACGACACATGTCCAAATGATGACATTAATGGATGTGATCCCTAGACGACCCATGGACAAGGGGGCAACTGATGGGGTATGATAAAATACTGCTCCAATTTCGTCCATGGAGATTGTCCAGGATGAGTTAAGCATGACCTAAGGGCCTCAGGACGAGGTAAGCTGAGACCTGATGGCCTTAGGACGAGGTAAGCTGAGAACTAATGGCCTCAGGACGAGGTAAGATGAGGTAAGCACGACCTGAGGGCCTCAGGACGAGGTAAGCTGAGACCTGAGGGCCTTAGGACAAGGTAAGCTAAGACCTGATGGCCTCAGGATGAGGTAAGTTGAGACCTGAGGGCCTCAGGACGAGACATCGACATTTGGGAAAATTCGTGAGTGTGTAAAACAACTCCGTATCATACGTGTAACTCCCAATGACTGTTACGTGTAAAAAATGCAACTCCTAAACAATTAAGGAAGTTATATTTGAACACACCCATCTCCTCAAATCAAGGGGAGGTTACAAACCCAATAACTGCTCTAAGGACACTATATAAACGCTTATCCAGACCAAACAAAGGTACGTTTTTTACATCTCCTAAAAAGTTGGAAACTAAAAAATAATAGAGAGAAAACTAACTTTGTCATCGAAAGGTTATTGGCAAGCAACCCCGATCACTTTTGATCACGGTACTTTGTTTTTCATGCTATCAAGACAGCCACTTGATCTTTTTAATCCCAAGCGTCTAGCCTATTGATTTTCTTTGCATCATCATAAACAATTATAAAACTTTATATATTACAGTTGTTGTTGTTGTTGTTTTTTTTTTTTTTTTTTGTGATATCAATATATTCAACTTCTCTTTTATTTTAAATTTTGTATAATTTATATCTCTTATTGACCCCCCCTAAATAATAATCCTAGAACTGCAATTACTTTGTGCATGGAACGGTACTCATTCAGCTAGAAAGCCCTTAGCACCAATGTTTTATAGCTCTAAACATAACCTACTTTTCCTTGGAACAGTTAAAAAACAGTATATGATTTTGAGAAATATTAAAGAGTATTAGCCAACAAAATATTTTAGTTATTCACTTATACCTTAATCTTAATGATCCACATGATTCATCCATGAATAAAAGTAATTAACTATAAGACCCTAGACATCCTTGGGTCTATGCCAATAATCAAGGTTAACAACTTTTTATCTTTATTGTTTACAATTTTTTTTCTTTTCTAATTCTTGACTGATTTTTTCCACTTGTATTAGTCATTACAGACACAATAAAATCTTATAATATTTTCATAACAAATTGAGTTATTAGACTAACTACCACATGTCAAAAACAACTTTCTCAAAAAAAAAAAAATTAAAAAAGAAAGAAAGAAATGAAATGAAAACAATTTCATTGATGAAGCTAGAAGGACTGTAATGGTACAGAATTGTAGTGTCCATTCCGAAAAAATACCTGTTCCCTATTGTTGAAATGAAGCTAAGAAGAGGACTAAGATTTAAAACGTCATCTCCCTTTACATATCTTGATCAATGCACTTTAATTAGTATATATTGAACCATATTACTGCCGTTGTGTATTGGGGCACGCGCATATTACTATCACATGGACAAAGTCAAAGATGCTGCAACTTGATCTTTAAGTAATTTAAAATGTTTCAACATGCATGTACCACTTAGGCACTTCCTTATAAATAGCTAAATATGAGAACTGAAGAAGCACAAACTCAAGCGCACTAAAAATTGCTAATTTCCTACTTTCTGTTCATTTCTTGTTGTGTTATCAATCCAACTTAACTTTCAGTCTCGATCGTCTTGAATGTTTTTTGTGCAGCAACTGAAACGATCACCAAGCTCTTGACATCAATCACAATCTTGATAACCCTAAGTGTGTATGAAGGTAATCACCTCTAGATCTCATAAGAGATTCAAACACATAGCATATCAAAAGCCTTTCAAAAGTAGTTAGGGTTTTTCTTTTTATATGAGACATAAAACCCTACACGTCAAACAGGCTTGGGCTGAGTTGGAAATTCTACAGAAAATGAATTCTACACGACTCTCAATCGATCGAATCTAATTTTTTATCAATTTAGTCTTGCAGAATTTGACCAATAATTTTTGCAATCACTCAATTCCAACTTTACAACAAAACATACTTTAAGCAAGTTTAAACCTAGACTCAATGTTTTGATCATGGTTTGCCAACACAATTTACATTGAAGTTCTAATACATTAGTCCTTAAGATCTTAAAACCTAACAATCTCCCCTTTTGGCAATCCGTGACAAAGCACATCACAAACATGAAATGCTCAAAGTTACAAAACAGCCCATTAAAAATTAAAATGCCCAAAACACAATTCAACCTAACTACTATCTATCAGTTTCCAATGTAGACAATAGTCACGACTGAATTAACCTGTATATTCCTGAAACTCTTAATAAACACATAAATGCATGTGTGGAAAATAAAAGTAAACCAAAATAAATTTTTGATTTCACAAAACATAAAATATAAAGAACATATATCATGACTAACCTCATAATATAAATCAATAACCAATGTAGCACATGTGAACAAGAAACAATAAAAGAAACAAAGAATAAAGGAAATCATCACCAAAAACAAATACATCATAGGCCAAAAAATAAGATATATATCATGAAGCTCCTAGATACAATCTAAAAGAAGAAACTCCCCCTATATCCAAACTCACCCTATCTCTATGCCATATGTATTATCTCCCCCTTTTTGTGGTGAATTGCCAAAGGGCAATCAGGACTCATCATCAAAAGGATGTGGTGGAGAAGACCGTTGAGTGCTAGCCAAATACGCACACAAAGGCTGAAGCTCCGTGAGCTCATCCAAGAGAAACTGACCATTCGCCGCCTGAACAGTCATGACAATATCCAGCATGCTTCGCAAGGATGAGTTGCTCGAAGAAGAAGCAGGAGGATCAACAGCAGCTATAGGATCTACAAACTCCTCAACAGTGGGGTCACCAGATGGAGGCCTAGATGCACCTGTAGAAGACTCTACTTTTGGGCGCTTAGAGCTAGTTTTCAACTACGCTACTCTTTGCCTAAGAAAGGTGTTAACTATGAGAGCTATAATATGCACGAGCTTAAATGCAGAAAAATCCTTTAAACCTACATCTAAAAGAATCATATGAATAAAAATCAGAAAGAAAAGACCATGAGATTTTGCACTACTCCTATGAACCACAACAAGAGATTGAATTAAAAGAGTAGGAAAACTCATAGGAGCATCGATAACTAGGGCATACAAAAATGCACATCTCTTAATAGGAATGGTATGAAGATGAGAGATAGGTCAAATGGAATGACAAGAAATCCGGAAAAACAAATAATTGAGCTCAGTTAGCTCATGAGAAGTGACACAAGGATCAGTACCCCAACTAATGGTAATACCAGTGATGAAATACATGATGTCATCAAGAGGAGGGGTCTCAGTGTATGGGTACACGGGATGCTGTTCCAAAGGTACACTAAGAGCAAAGGCCACTACCTAGGGTGTAATGATATACTCCTCACCCCTTATCCAACTCCTCACATATTGAGTGTTGGAATCATTGGAGTGGACAGAGAGGTTCGAATATAACTCTCAAATCAAAGCAGCTGGAGGAGGGTGCTCAATCTCTAGGAGTGGTAACTAGGCCCTACACTCAAAGTTCCTATGTATCTCTAGATCTAACTCATCTAGTATGACCTTACGCTCAATCCAGACTGACCTAAAAATGTTTAGCTTCTCATAGGTTTCTTGGATTTTCTCGGTTCTAAACCTATCACTATCAAAAACAAGGGTAGAGGGGGTGGTGGTTTTCTTTGTTTACTCTTGTTTTCCTAACCATGATGCTAAGGGAGGGACAAAACGAAAACAGAGACAAAGAAAGAAAACACAAGGGCAGACTGCATTAGAGGTTAGAGCACAAAAATCTCAATAAATAACAATCTATATGATGCATGTGATAAATGCACATATGATGCATGCTCTAATGCATTGACATTGTTCAAATTTACTTCAAAAACCACCAATTGACTTGAACAAAGAGTTTTATTTCAAAAACCCCAAATTTTGAAAAACCCAATTTCTTCAAAAATTAAACCAAATTGATCAATAAACCATTATACTAGTAAGGAAACATCATATAATGACATAATTAATCAATAACACAAGTCAATTTCATCAGTTTTAGCCCAATTGAACAAAATCCCCAATTTCACAAAGTTACAAGCTCTAGAAATTTCAATTTATCTCAAATCACCAAATTAATGCATGGGAAACATGTTTACAACATCTAAGAACAAAAACCCATTGATCAATATTGATTAAAAACAACCCTAAAATAAAAAATCCCAAAAAATGTCTGGTTCGAAATTTTCAAGAAAAATACATGAAAATGCATGAAAAATGAGATTTTATTAAAAAAATAAAGTGTAAAAGAGACTTACATATGCTTGAAGACAAAAACCCTTGAGAAATTTGAGGAAAAAAAATGACAAAAATGGCTTAGATTGGATCGGTCGAAAAGGAATAGTGAGAAAGTGTTTGAAAAGTTTTAAAAGGTATGAAGAACACGTGAGGAAAGAGCTTTTTAAAACACCTTCTGACTGAATTTCGATCAGTTGAAAATAAGCTTCGATTGATCAAAAAACACATTCGATTGATCGAGCATCGATTGAGCCAGGCAGATTCAAACCAAAATTTTTATCGCATTTTCGATCGGTTGAGCAACAGGTTCACTTGATCGAAAATCTGAAAAAATCACATTTTTGAAAAACAGTGCTGTTTTATGCACGAACTCCTCAAAGCACAATATTTTATGAATGAAATGCATGAGTATAAGATAAAAAGTTTTTCAAAAGCACTTGAATTTAACCCAGATCTTCCACAAACAAGATTTTCACACAATTTGTCCCCAAAATTTCAAGCATTAACCCATTTTGCATTAACATCAAAGAACACATTATCTCGGATGGCCAAAACACATTCACACACAACATCACGTACTAAGTTTAGCGAGGAATAATTTGTGTAGTGTGTGTAACTAGCAAAAGCATGAGATATTTGTGAGGTGATAAAATAACAAAAATCTCTTCAATTATGGAAAATCTCTTCCATAATTTTGATATTATGGAAGTAAATTTACCTTTTGGTGGCAAGTATGGAAGATATAAAAAAAAATGTAATCCAAATGCGAATATATCAAAATTTACATCTAATAAAAATATATTACATGAAATAGTAGTCTTAAATTACAATCAAGTTTGTTTCCAAACTTTGTCATACATTACTACCCCAACCAACCAACAAATACGCAAGTGCATTGAACAATTTCACGGCTAAACAGTCACTAAATCAGCAGTACTAAATATTACCACCCAACCAATCAAAAAATACCCAAGTTATTAGTGTGTCAGTCTCCAAAGACTCTTTATAAATATGATGCACACAATTTTATTAATTTTGTTATTAATAGATTGTTAATTCATTAGGAGTTGAACGTAAAATTCTTGATTTTCTATGTTAGCTTTGTTTGTCTTCACTTAGTCAAGCATGCAATTAAGTGCTTCGATATTTTTTTGGGAAATTGCAAATTACACCACTAAAGTTTGGAGGTATTAAATTTTACATCATCAAGTTTTAAAATTTGGATTTTACTTCCTGAAGTTTGGGAATGTTTGAATTTTATACTCTGATGTTTCATAATTTGGATTTTAGCTCTTGTATTTTAGGAGTGTTTAGATTTTACCCCCTAAAGTTTGGGGGTACTTGGATTTTACATCCTAAAGTTTTATAATTTTGGAGTGTAGAATTCAAACACTCACAAACTTTAGGAAGTAAAATCCAAATTACGAAACGTCAAGGTGTAAAATCTAAACATTCCAAACTTTAGAGGTAAAATCCAAATTTTAAAACTTCAGAGTATAAAATCCAATCACACCCAAATTTTAGGGGTGCAATTTGCAATTTACCCTATTTTTTATGTTAACATACATGTGATGTGAGTGAGGCTAATTATTGGTTTGCATGTTATTTATATTGTTAATACACATGCCAAATTTCATGTCAATTGGATGTTATTTACTCATAAACTTATTTTTTTATGTATAATTTTAGATTACAAAACTCAAAATATAAATATTTGATTGATAAGATAACTATTGATATTTGTGTTTTTGGAAATTTTGCAAGTATGGAGGATATAAGAAGAAAATGTATTCCAATAATGCATTATCAAAATTCACGTTTAGTAAAAAGGTTTTTTTTTTTTTTTTTTTCTATGATGAAATTAGTAAAAAGATTTTACATGAAGTCTTAGCCTTAAATTATAATCAAGTTTGTTGTCAAAATTTGTCATAAATTACTACCCTAACTAACCAACAAATACGTAAGTGCTTTGAACAATTTCACAGCTAAACAGTTACCAAATAAATATTACAACCCAACCATTCAATAAATATCCAAGTTATTAGTGTGTCAATTCCAAAGACTCTTTTAAAAAAGAGTAATATTACAGTCACAAAGTATTTTACAATATTTTTACAGAATGTTGATGTGGCCAATTTTTTATTAGTTTTCATGTAGGCCCACCATTAATATCACTTTTTTCATTTACCAATAATCACTCACCATATCAGCAGATTGTATCTCTAATATTATTCTTTAAAAAAATAATGCGCGCAATATTATTAAATTTGTTATTAATAGATTGTTAAACCATTAGGAGATGAACGTAAAGTATTTCTATGTTAGCTTTGTCTGACTTCATTTGGTCAAGCATGCAACTAAGTGCTTCAATATTTTTTATTTTAAGGTACATGTGATATGAGTGTGGCTAACCATTGGATTGCATATTATTTATATTCTTAACACATATGTTAAATTTCATGTCCATTAGATGTTATTTACTCATAAACTTATTTTTTATACATAATTTTAGATTACAAAAACTTAAAATTTAAAATTTTAATTGATAAAATAGCTATTGATTTTTTTTTATTTTTTGAAAATTTTGCAAATATAGAGGACATAAAAAGGAAATGTGATCCAACTGTGAATTAATCAAAATTTACATCTAATAAAAAGATATTACGTGAAGTAGTAGTCTCAAATTATAACCAAGTTTGTTTTCAAACTTTGTCATAAATTACTACCCAACCAACAAGTTAGTAGATTTCTCAAAATAAAAGAGGCCTTGCTCTCCCATCACTAATCATTCAACATGGGGACATCATTTTATTTATTTATTTATTTATTTATTTTGTATTTATTAATATATTTTAGAGGAACAAGGGTACATCTCTGAATCCTAGTTTTATTGCCCAACAGCATTTTCAAAAAAACAACCCAACTCTTCTAGTCAATGAGACCGCTTTACCAATAAGATTGTCATGTCTTTGCACCCTATTTGGATATTTTACTCAATATACGTGTTCTTGATGGTAGTTATGCTCATCTATATTAGACGGTGTTAATAGTGGTACTACTACTGTATTATTTTTACAAGAAATATCAAAGTTACAAATTATTTTGTAATTTTTTACAAATTATTGATGTGGTAAATTCATACTTATTCTTATTTAGATCTACTATTAATATCATTTTTTTTCTTACAAATAAACACTATTACATCTACTGTTTGTAAAACAAGATAGTTTATTACTTAAGCAATTTTCTATTTTTACTCTACATCAATCCCAATGCGTTGGAAATTTTAATATATACATAATTTTACACACATTTATTATTTTGTTAAATACGAAATTCAATAATTATGGTAGTTATTTATATTAATAGATATTTATTATTATTTGTTTATATATAAAATTATACGTTCCAACATTAGACATTATTATATATAATTGCATTTGTGTATGTGTCATATTAAAATACTAAAAAAATTAAAATTTAATTATAAAATATATATTAGAATAATGATGTATAAAATTGTTAAGACTTAAAAGCTTATGTGACAAAATATTATAAGGTCAACTAAAAGTCAAGATTGATTTTGATGAAGCATATAAATATAGAAAATATTTAAATTTAATAAAAAATATCAAATAAAACGTCTATGATATATATAATCAGGGATGGGAGGCCAGAACATAATATAAAAACAAAATAACAAAAAGGTAGGGATAACCATGTTATGCTAATATATATATATATATATATATATATATATATATAATAATTTTATCTTATTTTTTTTAAAAAAAATTAGGGCCCGAGTGGTGAGCAAAAATATGAGTGTTTGTGATTGAGTACGGTTTATTACACACAACCTTACAACTCAAAAGCAACTAAAACGGTAATTTTTGTTTTTACTTAAATTATTTTTTCCACTGTTATTTTGAGAAATGTTACATCCAAACATTTGCACAAATGTTTGTGATGTGGTGGGGGCACAAGTGAAATAAGCGTGTGAGAGTGATTTGTTCGGTGTATCATGTATGTAGGTTGTAGCAGAATTGTAGAAATACCATTACCTTAATTATAGTACTCAAGCCAAGCCTATAAATATGTAGAACCCTATCTTTGGTTTTGCCAGTCCAATATCCACATTACTCGACTCTTATAGCTTTCATCTTCTGCATATCCCCTGTTTGATCCTATGGCTATCAAAGGTGCTTATTGGCGTTCATCTGAAGCTGACAAATTCCCTCCTTCAACAATCACTGCAAACTTCTTCACTCACATCTTTTACGCCACTGTTTTTATTGATCCCAGAACTCACGAAATTTTACTCTCTGATACTGATAAGAAATGGCTGCAAGATTTCACGACCGCCACCAAGCAAAAAAATTTGAAGAGTTTACTATCCATTGGAGAAGCCCCCAATCAAAATGCTTTCTCCAAAATGGCGAGCAGCAGAAATTTCCGTGCAAACTTTATCAGTTCGTCCATCGAAGTTGCTACCAACTATGGCTTTGATGGGTTGGATCTTTACTGGAACTATCCAAAATCTGAGGACATGGAAAACTTTGGGTCGCTCTTTCAAGAGTGGCGTGTGGCCACTACTCAAAAGAAGCTCTTGCTAAGTGCAGTCGTTTATTTTGCACCCCGTATTGATGCTAATACGGTCTACCATAAAACCCTTGGTAATAATGTGGATTTTCTTAATGTCGTGTGCTATGATTATGAAATTGAAGACAATACAAAAACTGCTGCACATGCTTTGCTCACAAATCCCGCAAATACCAGTAAGAGCACCAGTTCTGGTATTACATCCTGGATTCAACATGTTCCGGCAAAGAAATTAGTCATGGGACTGCCACTTTATGGAAGAACATGGGAATTGCAAAGTCCAGCTAACTATAAGATTGGAGCTCCTGCTATTGGATATGGTCCTGGTAATGGTCTTATGGAGTATGATGCCATAATGCAGTACAATGGTGATAATGGTGCCGCTGTGGAGAATGATGACCAGGAGACTGTATCCACTTACTCACATGCTGGTAACGATTGGATTGGGTACGATACCCCATCAACGGTTGGCACGAAGGTTAAGTTTGCCAAGAACCAGGGGCTTGCTGGGTACTTCTTCTGGGCCCTAGGCATGGACGCAAGCGGTACACTAGCTGCTAAAGGTAGTTTTTAATTTAAAATTTTTTAAGTAATTATTTTCTATATTATAAAAATTCAATTATAATTTAATCTAAGTTTTTGTACATGAAATTTTGGGAATTCTGTTCATTATCCTCCACCCATTAAAACTTTAAATTTATAAAGTGGCTATTACGTTAAAAGTGTGTAGTAATTAGTTTATCTTTAGATGAAAGTCTACTAACAAAAATTTGCTTTATATAGAGCTCTATTATCTAATTTTTAAGAATTATAATATTGAAAATTTTATTTACTTAATTTTCTATTACCAAAAGTTTCAAGAAATGTAAAATAAAATAAAATATTTATTTTAATTATTTTGATTATATTTTATAATTGTTCACACTACATCAATAAAATAAATATATATATATATATATATATATATATATTACATGCCATAACTTTAATGTGTTTTTGTAATGTGACTAATCTTAAATTTAAGAAAATTAATTAATTTATATTTGGTAAAAATCCACTAAAGTGTTAATATAATTTTAATTAGTTTACATATAATTTTTAATTAAACACTTTGTCACATGAGCATATTGGATTCTAAGCACTCACAATTTTATTCAATATTGTTCTAGTTTTTTCAATTGATTTTAAATTTTTTTCTATATTCAAACTCTTCAAGATCTCGGGTTTAAAACTTCTTGCCAGTATCTTGGGTCACCTCAAAGGGATTCATTCTTGTAATAATCCGGTATGTGTGGGAATGATGGATTGCATTTGCTCAAAAGAATAGTCAAATAGTTGAAAAGATTAAAAAAATAAGAAAAATGTAGGCATAAGTCTTGAGTAAAATGGTAAATAAATCCAAAAAAAAAAAAAATCATCTTTTATGATGAGGAATAGAAATATTATCGTAAAGTTTGAAAATCACAAATATTTGAGTATTATCATCATAATGTGAATTTTAATTAGTCTTCATAGAAGGTACCTTTTACCGTTTTACTTGCTTTTAGTGGTTACACTAATTCCAGGGTTTTGTTTTGACGTATGCAGCTTCGAACACATGGAACAATTAATTTATAAGGATGGCTTATCAGATGCCTATGTTTGTACGTGTGAGAAATAATAGTCATTTCCCCATCATTGTGATGTGAGGGACATGTCTAAGTTATGTGTGTGGCAAATAATGTCTGACGTTTTATTTGTGTGCAAGTGTATTCTTCGACACAAATAATATGCAGCTGTTTTATGTGTGTAAGTTTTTTTTTTTTTTTTTGAGAAACTTTTATGTGTGTAAGTTGGAAGAGTACCTTCCACATAAATAATATGCAGTTGGTTTAGGTGTGTGCAAATCTATAAGAGTATCAGTTTTCTTTGCGATTTGAGTAATTTTCATTTTCAATCATAAAGACTACACGTGGAATGCATGTCAAGGAAAACATGGGCTCCATATACGAATTGGAATTAGATACATCGAGTAGAATGCTGTTACAACATAATACCTCTCTCACTCGCACTATTGCAAAAGCCTACTTATGCCTATATTATTTGATTCATAGACAAATGTAATCCTCACAGGCATTCCCAAAATAAATAAATAAATAAAAGAAAAAGGAAAAACCCCAAGTTCAACTCAAAGTAATGTTCTTACTCTCAAGATATCTTAAATATTTATAAAATCAAAAAACCATTACCCAGCTCTAACGACAAAAGTAGGAATTTGACTTTTCGTAAAGGAATGCTAATTAATATTCATTGGGAGTTGAAATTAGAATTTCACAATATATTATTCTTTAAATTATTACCATCTTTCTGTTTAATTTATGAAGAATGAATTAATATATTTATCTTATCTTTGGACCTAAATTTCCAAATTTAGTTATAAAATATGAGGTATATTAACTAAATTAAAAAAAAATCTAATAGATAAAAAAATACTAAAATAAATAGACAACTAATTGAATGGACAAAAAAATAAATCAAATAACCAAATAATATATTTATTAATGTAATCTCTACGGCATAGCCTTATGTATATATATGGAATTCAGCAATTAGAGAATTGAAGGTCCTTCCAACATGTCATGGTCATTGCCCATCTCACATGGACTACACATATGAAGGTTTTGGATTTGGTTATGATCACAAATCTAATGACTACAAGGTGGTTAGAATTTTCTAGTTTTGGGATGATTCGATTCTACAATCAGGCAAATCAACGTCATTTTAGATGCTTCAATTTTCTGAAGTGTTCCTTGTAAATCTGAAATATACTTGAATGGAGCTTATCATTGTTTGGCTTATCGCAATGAACAACCCTGGCCACAAGGTGATATTGAGCTTATTATATCCTTTGACGTGAGTGATGATGAAGTGTTTTGACTAATAAGGAGGCCATAGTTTGAAGATATTTCGGGTATGAATTTGATTTGCAAAACTTTTGATATCTCAAGAGATTGCATTGAGAGGCCACTAGGATTTACCCAGAATGGTGAACTTCTTTTGGTGGCTAACAATGAACAGGTAGTTTTGTATAACTTTGTTTCTCAAGAAACTAAGAATGTTGAAGTGAGAGAGGTTTCAGACTCGTTTAATGCATCACAAGCTATAGTTTATGTAAAGGGTCTAGTTTCAGTTACACGTGGAAATGTGTTTCATTATTAGGTTGCCTGAGCTCCTAATTATTTGTATTGAGGGCTTTTCTATTTTTCCCTAATAATTTCTAAAGTAATATTTTTTGATGAAATATTGAAAGTTCAAATAACGTATAAAATACTAATGAACGTTTAGACCCCAAAATACAAAATTACCAACACAAACTTATACACAAACAACATATGTGTGGAATGATGAATATAAGTGTGCGCACCCAAATGCAGCAACTGGGCCTGTAAAGTGTTTGGGCTCACAATCTATTTGTATTGTAGGTTTTTGTGTTTCCTACAATGGGGTGACTCCGTGCTCGGCAGACCAAATGCCCCAATTCTCCTTCTCCTTCCTCCTTCTCCCGAATTTTTCCCATCTCCCTTCCATTGATCCCCCATTTCCTATTTATAGTTATAGCTTGCAGGATTGTCATGATCATTTTTCAGTTCAGTGGATGAGAAGGTCCAATACCATTCCATCTAAGTGGATGTTTAATTATAAGTGCAAGGCAATGGTGATGGCATTGGAACTTGGTTCCACTGCCATGTCTGTTTCCCAGCCGGAGCATTCCTGAAGCGATGGGTGGGTGGTCCAGTACCGACAATCGTAGTTGGGGATTAGGCGGTGGAAAGAGGATGATAGTAGCCTCGGAACCTGCACAGCCTGTAGGCCTGACACCCGGCGGTACCCAGATATGCGGTGCATATACACGTGGATTAGGTCCTGGAGACGTGTTCACCCGGAGTGACGAGTTTTACTACTGCCGAGCATATCACGGGTGTTTCGATTTTGCCTTATGGATGCTCGGTGTGCGTTAGGCTGGTTCGAGCAATGTAGCTCCCACCTGATCCTCAGAGTAAGCCCCGTGTACACCACTTGGCAGGGTTTCGGCCAGGCGCTTTTGGTCGATAGCCCCTTTTTGTCGTACATAGACGTCCGGCACAAGCAATTCCTCCCTCCCTCACTCACGGTAGGCGAGGTCCGAGATTTGGGCCCTCGTTACACAACTGCAGACAACATCCCACCGATTCGGGACGATTCTACCGAGCACGTGTCTGAAAGCCGGAGGAGACACGAAGCCATCGAACAGCTGGCAAACAATCCCCCAACGGCCGAGGAAAGAGCTGTCGAACCAATAGGCGCTGCGCCCGCCCAGAGAGAAAAGATGGTGAAGAAAAGAACGATGACTCTTTCCCGATTTATACCCGATGTCGGCCAGTCCACCCAGCCTTGATCCCCGGTGGGCATGAGCCAAGTCCCTCAGCATGCTGGCGAAGCCCGAAAGAGAAAAATGGCTGCCGAGAAGAACGTCGCAGCTCCCTGCGATGGACTGCAGAAGACCCTGCCCCGACTGAGGGTTGGAGTGACAATCCAAGAGCCGCAGGTCGTTACACCTTCCCCCACCCAAGTTGGGGCTGACATGGCGCCTTCCCCTCCTAACGAGGTCGGCCGGAGGCATTCCTTTACGCTCGGTGGGAGACCATTGTCGACGATAGCCTACGTCTAGCGATGGGACAAAGGCGACGGAGGATGGGTGGCTTAGAGCCTGGCATAGGGCCTCTTGCTACCCGAGGACGTCCACATTTATTTGGATGGGGATGACGAGTCGCTTGCTAGGTGGCTACAATGGCATACCGTCGCGGTAAGGTTTTTAGCTTTTTATTATTTTCGACAATGCGTAGGAGTCTTGCCTAACTTTAACACCTTGCCATCATCATGCTCATAGGCGGCGCAACTGTCTTCCATCATGGACGAGAGGCTGAAGGAGGGAGCGGAGGCTACTGAGCGGGCATTGGAGTTGAGGGCTGCCACTAAGGTTTTGGCTGACGAGAGGGGAGAGGCCGCTAATGCTGCAAAAAGGAAAGCGGTGGATGCCGAGAGAGCAAGGTAGGCTGCGGAGAACCAGTTGGGGGCCCTGACGACCAAATTTGAGGAGACCGAGCTCGAGCTAGCCAAGGCAAGCAGCCTGAACTTGGCTCAAGCTTATCAAATCACCTTTTTGAAGGATGCCCTCGAAGCTTGTGAAGACAGGTGGTACAACGAGGGCTTCATGGACGCGGAGAACTCGATGGAACCCATTGTCCAACAAGCTCGAAAGCACAGCTTTGGAGAGGGTTGGTCGGCTGCCCTTCAAGCTGCGGGGGTACCAGAGGGCTTCCTTCTGTGGAACCCTAGGCAGACTCCTTATCCTGCCAATCCACAGCCAGTGTAGAGCCAGACGGGCGCCGATGATGAGGATACTCCGAGTTTGAGGGATCTCGTGCAGGAGATTGGCTCTCACGTGGAGATGGTGGATCTGGAAGCCACGAGTAATGCCCCTGCTAGAGATGATGATGCGCCAAACCAGGCTCCCTCCACTTCTCAACTTGCCGATGAATCCCTCAAATAACTTATTGCCCAAACTCTCCCTTCCGACCCGAAAGTGTGAGGACATGATGAAGATGGAGTCCTCCTTTTCTAATTTTGCTTTAGTTTGTTTTTATTTTATTTTTAATAAGAGCCCAAATCACCGGGATGTGGTGATCAGATAATTGAACTACTGCTCTGACAGTTTTAATACATGTCGTTCGGTTTTCATTTTCATTGTCATAGTTTGGATGCATGCGTTTTGTTGTTGTTTTTTCTTCTTTTTTTTTAATTCTTGTGTGCCTAAGTATGCTCGGGGATTATAGGGTTCGCATATGGTCACGACCGGCCCTTAGAAGATGATTATGCCTTGGGCAGGGTTTAGACGCATGGGGATAATTGGGCCATTGGAAGGCCTGTTCCTTTAGAGGTTAATGGGATAATTGCACCTCAGACCGGCTTGGGTGATAACGCCTTAAGTTCTCCATTTGTCCAGTGATAGGGTTTGAACTGAGAATAGGCTCTCGTCAAAGGGATAACCAGTTGGGGTTTCTACCTGCCCAGTTTTTAGGATCGAACTGAGGTCAGGCCCTCATCCTTAGAGAAGGTGATAAGGTTTCCACCCATCCGGTGAAAGGAATCGAGCCGAGGACGGGTTCCTGTCCTTAGAAAATAGCGGTAAGGTTTCCACCTGCCCGATGATAGGGATCGAATCGAGGTCAGGCTTCTGTCCTTAGCAAATAGTGATAAGGTTTCCACCTGCCCGGTGATAGGGATCGAACCGAGGTCAGGCTTCTGTCACACTTATCGATCGAAAAACAAAAAGAATGCAGTATCGCGCGAAAATACGAACAGGCATTGTATCAACACGTGCTGACTCTGGATTACACCGCCTGAATGCAGCAGATCAGTGGTAAAACTTCTTAAAATTACAAACATTCCACGGATGGAGCAGCGGTTTCTCACTCAAATCTTCCAAATAGTAGGCTCCTACGCCAGCAATGGCCGTTACTCGGTACAGCCCCTCCCAAGACGGGGCCAATTTCCCCGCGTTACGTTCCAAAGCGTTCCCCACAACTTTTCGTAGGACCAAATCTCAGGCAGAAAACTCTCTTTTCCTTACATTCTTGTTGTACCTCTGGGCGAGCTTCTGCTGGTACTGTGCCAACCGGATCGTCGCTGCTTCTCGGCGTTCTTCCAAAAGATTCAGCCGGTCCAGCATTAACTTGTCGTTCTCAGTCGGGGTGAATTCAGCTACCCGGGTGCTACACAGGTTTATCTCGGCTGGAATGACGGCTTTTGCTCCAAAAGCCAGAAAAAAAAGCGTTTCTCCCGTGGATCTCCTCGGAGTTGTCCGGTACGCCCAGAGGACACTTGGTAGCTTTTCGGCCCACCTGCCTTTGGCGTCATCCAGCCTTCTCTTCAGACCATTGACGATAACCTTATTCGTAGCCTCGGCTTGACCATTTCTTTGCAGGTACGCCGGGGTAGAGTATCAGTTTCGGATGCCAAGGTTGCTGCAGAATTCACGGAAGCCCTTGCTGTCGAATTGCAACCCGTTATTTGAAACGAACGATTCTAGAGCCCCGAATCTTGTTATGATGTTCTTCCATATAAACTTTTTGACGTCTACGTCTCGGATGTTCGCCAATACCTCTGCTTCCGCCCATTTAGTGAAATAAGCCATCGTAACCAACACGAATCTTCGGTTCCCGGTTGCTCGGGGAAAGGGCCCGATTATGTCCAATCCCCACTGAGCGAAGGGCCATGGACTACTGATGGGATTTAGGTTCCCTGCAGGTTGATGGATCATTGATTCGTGTTTTTGGCATTGTTCGCATCTTCGTGCATATTCAAGGGCATCCTTTTTCATTTGCGGCCACCAAAATCCTTTAGTCATTGCCCGGTGGGCCAATACCGAGGAGCATTCCGTTGCATTTTGGCTGCCTCCTTTTCATTTTTCAAGACTATATCTTCGGCTAAAAACTTGATTATGGGATCCATCCAACACTTCTCGGTGGCCGTTATTTGTAATACCTCCGTCTTTTCCCCGATGCTCGGCTCCTTCACCAGTTCTATCTTGACTAGCCGTGAGATTTTGCTATCTATCGAGGACGCTAAAGTGGCCAGGGAGTCGGCGTGGCAGTTATGTCCTCTTGGGATTTGCTCTACCTTCGCGCTAGAGAAGCAACCCAAAGCCTGTTTTGCCATCCATGGGTCTTTGGCCTCGAAACTCCCCCGTACTTGGTTCACAAAGAGCCGAGAATCCGAGTATACCTCCACCTTCATAGCCCCCAAGTCCATGGAGACTCTCAACCTAGCCAACAATGCCTCATACTCAGCTTCGTTATTAGAGGCCCTAAAACCCAGTCTGAACGATTGTTCCAACCTTATACCTTCTGGGGTGATGACCACAATCCCAGCCCCCATTTTGGCCGCGTTGGGCGCACTGTCCACGAATACTTTCCACGGCTTAACTTCCACTAGGCAAACAACACCCAGATTCTTCGGCGAGAATTCTGCAATAAAGTCTGCGAGAACCTGCCCCTTTACCGAGTTCCTCGGCCTATACTTGATGTCAAAAGAGCCAAGGCGGGTCCCCTATTTAGCTATCCTCCTAGTGAAGTCTGATCTTCTTAGCAGTGACTGAAGTGGGTATTCTGTCAAGACATAGACGGTGTGAGCTTGAAAGTAGTGGGGCAGTTTCCGAGTGGAATGCACTAGGGCCAACACCAACTTCTCCAATGGTAAATACCTCGTTTCGGCGTCTACAAATGTTTTGCTTTTGTAGTAGACTGGCAATTGCACACCATTGTCCTTCAAAAGTATCGCGCTGGCCGCATGCTCGGATACCAAGAGGTACATGTAAAGGTCCTCCCCAGGTTCTGGTGCCGTTAGTGTTGGGGCTCGCCGAAGATATTCCTTTAGGTCGTAAAAAGCTTCGTCGCACTCCTTGTCCCACTGGAAACCCTTCCATTTCTTTAAAAGCTGGTAAAAGGGGTGACACCGATCAGCGAATTTGGATTTAAACTGGTTGAGGGCAGCCAACATTCCGGTTAATCTCTGAACCTCTTTTGGATTGCTCGAAGGTTTGAGTCGTCTCACGGCTTCTATTTGCTTGGGATTGACCTCGATACCCCTCTTCGTGACCAAATATCTTAGGAATTTTCCAGATCCAACGCCAAAGGTGCATTTGTCGGCATTGAGACGCAGATGGTATCGCCGTCGTATTTCAAACACTTCTTTCAGGTTGTCGATATGTTCTCCTTCCTGTTTGCTTTTTATCACCATGTCGTCAATGTACACCTCTACCGTTCGTCCAATCTTATCCCTGAACATCCTCGTCATCATCCGTTGATAAGTGGCCCCTGCGTTCTTCAATCCGAACGGCATCACCATGTGATGATAGTTGGCATCCAGGCTAGTCGGGAAAGAAAGTCTCCCTTATAGCCCTTGCTTCCTTCAACTTCACTACTTCCTGCCTCACAGCCTTGATATGCTCTCTCGCCGACCTTCTTGGCTTCTGCTTTCTAGGAGGGAATAAAGGATCCACGTTAAGTCAATGAACTATAAACTCAGGGTTAACTCCCGGTACTTCATACGGACTCCAAACGAACAAGTCCACATTCTGCACAAGAAAAAGCAACAGTTCTACCCTCTCCTTGTCCCTCAGGCCCGCCCCTATCTGAAAGTGTTCATCATCGTCTGGCAGAATCCTCACTTTCAGCACGTCCTCGGCACAAGTAACCTCTGCTTCCACTTGGGGTTGCTGTAATTGCTATAAAGAAGTCTTCTCGACGGGTTGCGCTTAATCGGCCACTTTGCTCGCGGTAGCTACTAAACATTGCCTGGCCGCCTACTGACTGCCTCTCGCCACCGCGATCCCGTCGTCCGTACGGAATTTGACCTTCACGCGTAGTGTGAAGGGTACAACCCCCATGTCGTGGATCTAGGGTCTTTCGAGGATCGCAGTGTAGGACGAGTAAGAAGCGACCACCATGAACGTCACGGTCACCTCCTTCCCCTCTAAGCTGACAGGGAGCGAGATTTGTCCCTCCTGGACAACCATATGGTCGTCGAACCCTATTAGCAGCGCGTCATATCTGGATAAATCCTCTTTCCTCAACCCGAGCCCCCTGTATAAGTCGGGGTACATCACGTCCGCCCCGCTCCCCTGATCTATCATTATCCTTTTCACTACAAACCTTCTTACATAGGCCGAGACCACCAAGGTGTCGCTATGCGGCTGGATGGTGTCTTTCATGTCGTCATCACCGAAAGCGATGGGTTGGCTGATGCACCTTTGCTTTTTTTCAAGAGGACATTCGGCCGGGCTTCCTTCTGCCGATGTCACTGCCAAGACTTCCCTTGTTAAGATCCCCCTCAGGACTACATGGATGACCTCTATTATCCCCAGAGGAGGTGGGAAGGGATTCCTACGGGTACGATCGTTCTGCCTGGCTTCCCAGTCACTCGTTGCTGCCACGAACTCCTTAAGGTGCCCAGCATTCACCAACTGCTCTAGGTGGTCTTTAAATACCCTGCATTACTCGGTTGTGTGACCTTTGTCCTTGTGGTACGTGCAGTATAGATTTTGGTTTCTTCTGGATGGATTGTCGGGCATCCTATTCGGCCATCTAAAGTAAGGTTCATTTTTTATTCGATCGACAATCCTGTGGACTAGTTCCTTGAAGGTTACATTCACTCCCCTTGTTAAGGGACCGGGCTCTTGAACTCTCAGATCCCTCCGGGGCCTGGGTTGAAAGCTACCGTTCTGAGGGTAATTTACAACCGAGGCCTTCCCCTTACTCTATAGCCGATCATCCTCTAGCCGCTTAAATTATTCGATATGTCTCATTAGTTGCCTCATGTCCTCGGGGGGCTTCCTCGTCAAAGACTCCCTTAACCCGAAGTCGTCAGGCAGTCCTATGCGAAAGGTACTTGCCTCAATCTTCTTGTTTCCTCTGCCGATCTCATTATATAGCTCCCAATACTGGCCAACGTAGCTGCGAAGAGTCTCTCCGGCCCCCATTTTTATTGACAATATGGTGTCCACTGGCTGAGGAACCCGGCTGCACGTCATGAACCGTACACCGAACTCTTGTATCAATTCTGAGAAGCTGTGGATTGATCCCTTTTTTAACCCGTTCAACCACCTTAGAGCTGTGGGACCGAGGCTCGAAGGGAAGACTTTACACACCAACGTGTCATGATGGGCGTGTAAAGATATCATCTAGATGTAGTGGCTCACGTGTTCCACCGGGTCTGTCTTTCCTGTATATGAATTGAATGGTGGGCGCGTGAATCTGCTCTGCATAACGGCGCTCTCGATGTCCCTCGAAAACGGAGATTTGGCGGCCTGGCGCAGTGCCCTACTCATGGCGTCTAGAGCTGCGTTTTGAGGTCGACCTTCGTTTGGGGAGGTCAAATCACGGTTCGCATATTCCTGTGAACGGTTGCAATACTAATGAGAACCGGACTATTGGGATCCTGCTGCACGGTGGGCCTCTACACTGACAGACCTTTCCCTGCGCCCTCCATGATCCCTTCTTCGATGTTTGACCCTGGCTTCTAATTCCAAATCTCTTACCAACCCCCGCAAACGCTCGAGCTCCCGGTCCTTCCGTCTGAGCTCTTGGTTCTCTCTTTTGTGGCGGCCACGCCCTGAGGCATCAGATACTACCTGGAATGACTTCCCAGTCTATTCCCCGACATTCTCCCAGGGTTCCTCGCAAAAAACCACCACTACGTAGGAGATTCCCATAGACGGTGCCAATTGTGCGCACCCAAATGCAGCAACTGGGCCTGTAAAGTGTTTAGGCTCACAATCTATTTGTATTGTGGGTTTTTGTGTTTCCTACAATGGGGTGACTCCGTGGTCGGCAGACCAAATGCCCCAATTCTCCTTCTTCTTCCTCCTTCTCCCCAATTTTTCCCAACCCCCTTCCATTGATCCCCCCTTTCCTATTTATAGTTACAGCTTGCGGGATTGCCATGATTATTTTTCAGCTCAGTGGATGAGAAGGTCCAATACCATTCCATCTAAGTGGATGTTTAATTATGAGTGCAAGGCAATGGTGATGGCATTGGAACTTGGTTCCATTGCCATGTCTGTTTCCCGGCCGGAGCATTTCCAAAGTAATGGGTGGGTGGTCCAGTACCGACAATCGTAGTTGGGGATTAGGCGGTGGAAAGGGGACGATAGTGGCCTTGGAACCTGCATAGTCTGTAGGCCTGACACCTGGCAGTACCCAGATATGCCGTGCATATAAACGTGGATCAGGTCCTGGAGACGTGTTCACCTAAAGTGATGAGTTTTACTATTGCCGAGCATATCACGGGTGTTTCGATTTTGCCTTATGGATGCTCGGTGTGCGTTAGGTTGGTTCGGGGTAAGCCGTTGGCTTGATCAGTGTTAAGACCCTAAGCGGACAATTATTCTTGTGGGCCTAAGGACGGATGAGCCTGGAAAGGTGATGCCCGTACAATAAGCTAAATCCAAATAGGTAAAACACTTTAAATCAAAATTAATCACAAACACAGCAGTAATTCAAAGGTAAAGAGTAAGGGAAGAGAGATGCAAACACAAAGATAACACGGTGATGTGTTATCAAAGAGGAAACCGATGTACTCGGTAAAAAACCTATTCGCCACCCTCCAAGCGATCAAATAATCTACTAGAGAATGAAGTTGGGATACATGAATAGCAATAGAACCTCCAAGCCTAATCTAGCCGATGCCCCTAAGCCCTCCAAACTTCTTACTCCAATAGGGTTACACCGAACCTTGTTTTCTCCAGTTTACCAAATCCCACAATAAGCCCATTGCATCAACCAAATGAATTGGTCTTCTCTGAACTGCTTCCCAAGCAACAAAATACCTCCTCACTGACATGGGTATGGTGAGATAAGGATTTGACAAATGAACCTCTCAAGAGTATATCAATGAAGAGGGTAGAGTAGAGGAATTTGAAGAATAAAATATCTAAGATTGTGGATGAGTCAATCTTGATTTTCTCTAGGATTTCTCTGTCAAAATTCTTTCTAGAAGCTCTCCATATTTCATGGGTATAGAGGTATTTATAGTAGGGTACGTGAAGAATATGAAAAGACATTTTTCATCCAAATAGGACATTTTGGTAACTCGGCCTCGAAACTAGAACTAGTCACAAGTCTGAGTCACGAGATAACTGCCAGGCTAGACTGTACTTTTTGTTCTATAGTGCTCCAGCTGTCATGGCCCTTCAGCTCCCTGCATGCTTCACACATGTGCCATTTTGGCGACATGCCAGTCGCAAGATCTAGTTGCGAGACTCCTTTGAGTGCACACATCTTGAGCTTTCTTCACACTCTCACACCCACAACCCTTACATAATTCCTAGCTAAATACAGGGTATCTAATTGCTAAATTACAAGCACATAATTGAATAAATTCAACCTTACAATCTTTCTTTTTGGCTATTCTGTGACAAAACCTTAAAGCCATGGTTTTAAAAACCGGTACGGTGAAAGAATTAGAAAATAAGCTAATTACCAGTTTTATGGTCGGACCTGGGTCCGACCGATAGTCGAACCGGTGACATCATAAATAATTTAATTATTATTTATTTAAATTATATAAATAATTAATAATTTTTTAATATACTAAAACTAACAAATCAATAGTAATAAATATGTTTCCTTTTAAAAAAATGCAAGTATATAAGTATATAACATTTTTTTAAAGAATTTAACATAATAACATTACAAAACAATCATTAGATGGTACAGAGACGGACTCCATTTTACTTAACGTCAACAATTTCAGACTAACAGCAACCGTTTTATCAACAAATAAATTCATCAACACAACATACACAAACAATAGTATAATACTTTATAAACAATATTTCACAAACAATATTGCTCTGTAAATTAAATCCACAACATACACAAAATCCACAACATACTTTGTAAAATACTCTGTACACCACATTTCACAAACAATAATGCTCTGTAAATCAAATCCACAACATCCACAAAAACCACAACATACTTTGTAAACTAATAATTGAAATATAGAAGTTACCACTTACTAGTGAAATCATGGAACGGAGAACTTGAGATGAAGTCGAGAACATGAATGGAGAATTTGAGATGAAGCAGAGAGAAATGAAAAAAAAAAAAAAAAAAGAACCGAGAAAAGAAAATGATCAAAATCAAAATCAAAATTAAAATCAAAATCAAAAGAAAAGAATGTTACCTGATGAAGCCGAGAAGCAGAGAGCAGAGCACTTCAAAGGGCGAGAATGAGAAGGAAAAAACAACAAAGAGGGCAGGGCACAATCACAACCATACCATGTAAATTGTTACCTTTGGCTCTAAGGTCCAAAAATGTCTCCTGCAAACAACAAAGAGAATTGAAGCACGGGGTTTCAATTGAAAGTTCTCCTATAAATTGAGCTTAAACCCAGCACCTCATGCACAAATTGAAGCATGGAAATGAGAAATTGAAGTGAAAAATGAAAAGAAAGGGAATACAATAATACCTTGATCGGGCGACGAGATGATCGTGGGTAGAGTGAGAAGACGTCGGTGCCGTTATGCTTAAGGGCGTGATCGTGGGTGTGGTGTGCTTGCGTGGAGGCAGAGAGAGTGAGTGGTGTGAGAGGGCAAGGCAGAAAGCCTGAGGCATGCAACGGTGAGACTTGAGAATTGAGAGGCATGAAAGAAGAGAGAACACTGATAAGAGCTGAGATGTGAGATCAGATGAGAGTGTGAGAGTGTTAGCTGTTAGGGTTAGTTTTTTTTAGGGTTAAACACTTAAACGGAGTAGTTTTAGGTGGGAAAGGACAAACCGGTCAGTAACCAGTTCGATGGCGCCGGTTTCTAGTTCTTAGGTTGAACCGGCCGGTTTTTACTATTTACCAATTTTTAGGCCATTTCCAGTTTTATGCCATAACCAAACCAGATTAAAGGCCGGTTCCCAGTTGAATCGGCCAGTTCGGTCTGATTTTTAAAACTATGCTTAAAATAGATTATAGACTTAAAATGTGAGTTGGGAACAGTTGCTAAAACTCACTCACACCTAACTCTAGATTCTATAAAGCTCTTGAACCATATGAACTAGTTTCTTGAAAACAATAACACAATAAATCATAGTAAGCAAAAACCTTGAAATGCATATGAAACAAGTACAATGCGATTAAGCAAAAAGTATACCAGTAAAGCATGGCTTGACCAAACAAGAACAATCACTATAAATAGTGATCAAAATGATCATTCACACAAGAAATGAACATCCGGACATGCAAGCTAATAAGCTCAATGCAAAATATCATTTGCATATCCAACACTCAATCGATGCAATACCACCAAGTTATGCATCAAGGATCAAGATCCAATAAAGGGCACAAGAGTGGAGTACTAGAGAAAATACATACATAATCTAAAAGTACTAAATAGCTACAAAGCAAAGGTACAAAATATAGCATAATTTAAAAAGCTAAAACATTCAAGCCTTCATAACACACCATAGTCAAGTATTATAAAACAAGTACTAAAGTCATAGAATACTTAAAAGCCAAACCAAAGTACTTAAATAAGTGCTATGAAAATCCATAATTGAAACTAAAACACACTTAAACCATAAAAGCTATAAAGACTTATAAAATTTCTCCCCCTCAAGGTAAGGCTCCCCTCAAGAGCTACTTCATACTACTCCCCCTTTTTGACCAGAATGGCCAAAGGGCTAAGGCTGGTCTGTGAAACTATCAAACTTGGTTATGAGCAAGTTGATTTGATCTTAAATGGCGGTCAGCCTGTAGGAGTGCTCAGTTTGGACTTCTCTTAAGCCATCAATCTGCTCAAGAATGATCTGAAAAGTATCTGGAGGGGCTGCAGAAAATGAAGCTCTGCTTCTTTTACCACAACTCCTAGAAGTTGATGGTTGTTCTTCTGCTTCAGTTTTGGTGTCCATAGGCTTTCCATGTGTGGGATCAACCTCTTCTTCATCGTTCGGAAGACGAACTTTGATCCTTTCGATAGTTAGAGCATTGATATCCAGAGGAGAAGGCATGACATTGATATCTTGGGGAGTTTCCACACCTTTTGCATAAAGGATCCTCATGATCAAACTAGGGAAGATGAGCTTTGCCCTTGAGGATGTCCTTGTTTCAACGACAATGATGCTGAATGCATGAGCACTGATGTCAATGTAGATGTTCCCTTGAAGCTCCAAGAGGAAGATGGCTCTAGCATTGTTGATGGTGGTCATCTTCTTCACCAAGTTTAGATTGAACATCATGATGTATGTGAGACATCGTAAATTTGGTGGGAAAACAGATGTGTTGAGGCATCTCCCTTCTCTAACTCCACTAATATGGGATTGAACCATTTCTATAGATAGCATGTTGTCCTTGAAGTGAATAAAGTCATGTTCCACTTCTCCAAATCCAAGAACCTTATCAACATCCTCCACTTCAATGGTGAATTCATGGCCTCTAACCCAAGATTTCAAGTGATCAAAGATTGATAGTCATGTCATCAATTAATTTTTTAAAATTCAAGTTTTTCTAATTTAAAATAATGCATAAAAGATGAGTTTATGGATCAAATAGTAAATAATATCCAATTGACATGAAAATTGGCATGATTATTAAGAACATATAGAACATGTAATTCAAAAGTAGGATTTTCAAAATATGAATTCTATAACAAGTTATTGGGTGGTGTAACATTGCTTAGAGTTACATCAGGAGTAACTTGAACCCAACCCATATATATATATATACACACACGTAGTTTTGAAAACAGACCGGACCGGTCGGTCTGACCGGTTCAACTGGAAACCGGGAGCCAGTTTGGTTTGGTAAAAACCCCCAAAACTGGGTAAAAACCGGTCAAAAACCAGGGTTGAACCAATTTTTTTTTTAAAAAGGTTCGATGCCCGGTTCGGTTTTTAAAACTATGTATATATACACACACACACACAAGACTGATGTCACAACTTACGAGCAAACAATGACCTCACTAAACCAGTTGTGCAAGCTTAGTAGTACGCTAAACCAGTTGCATTTTAGCCTTTTTTCCATGGCTCATTCAGTGGAGCACGATATTAATTGAAACTCCTTCAACAAAACAAACGGTTGGTGCAGTCTAAGTATTTAATATCAAACTAGTCTCGTCACACTTCGCGCGCGATGAATCTCTTTTTCTATTTCAAGTTTAGTGTTATAATTTTACATTCATTCAGTATTTAATATCAAACCAGTCTCGTCACACTTCGCGCGTGATGAATCTCTTTTTCTATTTCAAGTTTAGTGTTATAATTTTACATTTATTCATTTTTTTTTCAGCTCAACACGAAATTCATATTAACCATTAATTACTCTTGAAAATAAAAGAAGAGAAGACACCAAACCAAATCAATATATATATTTAAATATAAACATAAACATAATCACATTGATGGTAATGATTTCTCTTCTACATTTCACTTTAAAATCATCATTATAGAATAGAAATGTACACTTTCAAACAAAATTAAGTACTAAAAGGAAATATAATAAAAAAAATATTTAAAAAAAAAAAAAAAGATAACAACCTACCCAGACATATCCCAAACCCTCACATTCTCATCTTTACTTCTTGTATAGTCTATTGGACACCAATGGCAACACAATTCCACTCACAACCTATTTATGAAAATTAATTTTTAAAAAAGAAGGTAAAAAAAACTTATAATTGTTAACACAATAAATTATATATGACAACCACTATTGTAAATTTCACCAAAAAAAAAAAAAAACCAAAGACAAAATTTGGCTACGAAGAGAAATGAGGGTGGAAATTTTCCTATATACACACATATAGGAAATGATTAAAAATCAACTCATGTCCCGAAGGGATAATCTTGAAATATACCCATATAGTATGGACCTAGCTAGGCTGGAAAGCGTTGATCGGGCCAATAAGAAGACCAGGTAGCATCCTCAGGCCACTTCTTACCCATAGAGACTTTGTTCATTGAGGAAATGAATGGGTTGGATTAAGGCTGTTCTAGAAATACATCTCAAATGCCTTAGAAAAAAAGATTAATTTCTACTAACCATATAAAGGAGGCAATGCCTCTACAGTGTTTTTTTTGTTTAGTTAACTTTTGTCTTTTTGGGAAGCTAAAACGGTGCATTCAGCTGAATAAAACAAAGAGGGATCAGAAGGGCTAGCTTGTTGTCTATTTGCGCCACTGTACAGCAAAGACGCCTCTTGCGGACTCAAGGGTATGTTCATTTCGAGGTTTTCTGTAATGGGCTTTCTTTAATTTTTCAATTTTGAATCTGTGTAATGGGTTTTCAATTAAATTTTTTTTTTTTTTTTTTTTTTTTTTTTTTTCGATTTGGGGTTTGGAAATGTGGATTTGATTTTTTGAATTTGAATGGGGGGTTTTGCTGATTTTGAATTTTGGGGTTAGAGAGTTTGTTGGATGATATATATTTTTTAATCCAAGCTTGTATATTTAATAAAATTGCATACAAGAGAAATTGTATTTATTTTGTGAGCATTAAATTTTGAGCATAATATAAAGAATTTAAGATCTGTAAATTTGTGTGGTGCAAGCGTAGAAAGTAGGGTCTAGATCACTCTCTCCACAGCATCATGCAGCTAATTGTTGCCACAGGTCAATTTCTCACTTTCTCAATTATTCATTACATGAGTTTTTTTATACTTTTTCTTTAATCTTAGTTTCATGGGGTTTTCATGTTCTTCATGTGGCAGATAATCAATTTTGTAAGGATTTCATTTCTTTGAATAGGTTTGAATTTTTAATAGAGCGGGAATTTTACCTATCATTTTTTTTTTTTTTGGTGAAATCGGAAAGAATGGGATATTATTATTGGTTGTGATGAAAATATACGATATATTATAATACCTCCTCTCAATAAATTATAACTGAAAATTTAAAAGAGCAATGAAATCCAAGAAAGAATTTGCAATGCATGAGGACTAATCTTTAGGTTCAGAATCTTAGTTTCAATTTTTCTTTGTTGAAATTTGGAGTTCAAGTAAGGTTCATATACAGTCACCTTAAGCATTATATGACTTACATCACAATACTTGTATTCACTTCATTATTAACTTCATTAGAATAAATATTCAATATTGGAATAGGTGATTTCAAACTTGGAATTATATATCAACAATTTGTAAGCAAGCAGCTAATATTATAACAGAGCATTAGAGACATACTCAAGGTTGGGTTTTTGAGTTTCTTGGCCATTTGTTCATCAAAGATTAAGTTCCTGTCACTCGTAGAGTTTATCGGTGCTCATAATCTTAGACATTGTTCTTTGAAGAGAGTGGTGTGTAATTGTATGTTATTATTACCAAGAGATCAAGTATGTGTCATTGGAGTGTAATTGTATGATATTATTAGTCACTTATCAAAAAAAAAATTGTATGATATTATTAGTCTATTGTTGGAGACTAATGCATAAGGTTGTTATTTATATTGGCAATCCATTTACACTTTAGAAAGTATTAGAATTGGAAGTTACTAGGTGTTTCTTCTATGATTTAAATCAAACTGGTGGTGCCTAATAGGTTCTAAGCCTTGAACTTAGTTCACAGTGTATATCAAAGTGCTATTATTTATGAATTCGCCATACTTACCTTGGTCTTGATGTTTTGGCCCTTTTAAGATATGTTTATCTCACTTAGATTTAGCTTCTTTATAATGGGTTCATCTTTTTTGTTTTTTTCATTTCTTTTCTTTTTGGGGAGACTGGTGAGAACATGTGGATTATTAACTTCTTTCTATTTGGTATGTTTTAATTCCTTACATAGTCATGTTATTTATGTTATATACATACATATATATATATATATATATTTCATTCTGTCTTGAAAGTTGATTGTGCTAAGAATATTACAACCCTCACCTATAGAAGAATGAGAAGGTTATGATGATACAGAAGAGTTGAATTTTGGGATGGTTTGGTTGCGTATTGATAGGGACATTGGCCAAAGTTCAAGTTTTTGGTGGTTTGAGAGAAGGAATTGGGTTTTGTATTTCTGATTGTAGCTTGCTTTGTTGGTTGGTGACAGGTTTGAGACCTTTGTTGGATAGGGCTTGGTTGTGGTCCTTGCGGGCAATGAAGTTGGTTTTGGAAAATTTGTATTTTTTTTTTTGTTTAATGTTTTCATTTGTTTATTCATTAGTATTTTGGAATAAAAATTTTAAATTTAAATGTAGAAGTGTAAGTTTGATTAATAATTAATGGGTCAATCATATAATGTTGCACTCTTCAAACAAATCTGAGAGATGGAGAGTGGGGTGGGTTTGGTGTTTTTACTCAAATCACACTTCAGGTATTTTTTTTCTCTCTAAAAAATTTATCTCAAATCACTTCAGGTATTTTACTCAAATCACACTTCAGACAAATCCATTCTTTTTGGTTTGATTTCTTAAAATGTTAACAACTGAATTTTTGGATGAAGAAGATGTAGTGGTTGTTGTTTTTTGTTTTTGGTGTATTGTATTGGGGGCATGATTTCTAAATAAAGGTCTTTCTCCCTACGGTTGTATATATATAGAAAGAGTATTGTATCAACATAGGAAGATTTGACTACAAATGATGAGACCCATAAATGATTGTTTCTGGTTTTGTTTTTTTTTTTCTATTGTTGTTGTGAATTTCTAGGAGTTTTCAGAGGTTATGAAGTTAAATTGTTCAATTCTTTTTTTGAGAAAACGGTAAGTCAATTTTATTCAGGCCAATCAGATTGGAATACAACATCCAACTCACTATGTAGCTCTTCTACCCATACATCAAAATCTGCGAATGAAACCGTTCTCCTAGCTAGAGCATGTGCCAACTTATTACCATTCTGTCGAACAAGCTGAAATTTACAAAACTGCAGAGACATAATTTGACAGCGCGCATCTTCAATTATGTTCCCATACAGAGTGTTACATCTTTCTTTAGCTGTTAAGGCTTGAACCACCCTTAGGCAATCCCCTTCCACAACCACCTTAAAAATACATAGCTCTTTTGCAAACATAACAGCACGATATGCAGCTAATGCTTCAACAGCTTCAATAGAATTAGGCATCGGGATTTTCTGACTTAGAGCACTAATTATTTGGCCATGACAATCCCTAATCATCACACCTAAACCAGCAAAACCCGAGTTATCAAACATGGCCGCATCAAAATTCACTTTATAGAAAGTATCTTCAGGAGGAACCCACCATGCTACTATGCCCCCAGTTCTCGGTCTGACCTCCTGCTTGGTAGCGTCTAAGAATTCTACCACCAAGTCTTTTGCTCGCGCCCCAACCTCATGAAGTGGCCAAACAGCTTGGTTCTCTCTTAATCAGTTTCGCCTCTACCACAAACTCCATGCAATTGTAGAGAACAACGCCACATGATATACTGACCCCTTGCGTAATACCTCCTCCAATAAGTCAAAAAAGGTCCTAAAACCTTTACTGTAATAAGGAATAAAACATAACTCAGACTTCCAAACTGATTGAGCATGCTCACATAACCAAATGCTATGTATAAGTGATTCCTGAAAATCTCCACACAGCTCACATGTCTCTTCCACAGGCAAGTGCCGAGCCCTCAGATTCTGTTTAGTAGGCAATGAATCCCTTGCAGCACGCCAGACAAAGTGATGTATTTTATTCGGAGTCTTGATTTTCCAAATACTTTTCCAAACTTGGCGGGAATTCACCAAAGAGGATGGTCCTGGTTCATGACTACTCTCTTCCGCTAATAGCATATGATAGGCACTTCTAACACTATAGTTCCCATATGAGGTTAAAGGCCAGATCAGCAAGTCCTCCATCCAACCCTTACTAACCGGGATTCGTTTAATCAACTCTGCTTCCCAAGGCACAAAAGTCGTCTCCAACAGCCCTGGATCCCAAATCCTCGTACCTGGATAGAACAAATCCTTAACATAAGTCACAGTGGAGGAAAGTTTTGGTGAAATGACTTTACCATTAGCTTGGTCAGGCAGCCATCTTTGATCCCATATAGCAATGGAGCTCCCATCTCCAACTCTCCACATAGCACCTCTATGGATTACATCATGTGCTTGCAAGATACTCTGCCATGCAAAAGAACACTTTGGATGAACCGAAGCCTCAAGAATATTCCCATTTGGAAAATTCTTTGCACTAAAAACCTTTTATAACAACGTTTCCTTTTGATGGAGCAAACGCCATACCTGTTTAGCAAGCATAGCATTATTAAATTTCTGAATATCTCTAAAACCCATACCTCCCATTGTCTTTGAGGCACAAAGCGTACTCCACTTAATCCAATGGATCTTCTTAGAATCCCCTTGACCCCACCAAAACTTCCGGATCATGGCTTCAATATCTTTACACAACCCAACAGGAATTTTGAAAACACTCATGGAGTATATGGGAATGGATTGAACCACCGCCTTTATCATAACTTACCTTCCCACTTAAGACAATAATTTTTCCTTCCACCCTTGCATTCTTGCCCAAATTTTCTCCTTTAGATGAGTAAAACACTCTTTCTTCACTCTCCCAACAAAAGAAGCCCCTAATACTTCTCGTAATTTTGAATGGCTGGGACATTTAGAGATGATTTGATTGCCTCCTTCATCTACTCATCAGTATTTCTACTAAAGAACAAAGTAGTCTTGTTCTTATTAAGCATTTTCCCTGAAGCTGCTTCATAAAAGGATAAAAGCTCTTGAATCTTCTCACATTCCTCCAAAGTGGATCTGCAAAACAATAGGCAATCATCTGCAAAAAAGAGGTGGGTAATCTTAGGTCCATTGCAACATAAAGAATAACCTTGAATTTCCCCATTCAATGCCGCTCTCCTAAGAATGGCATTCAACCCTTCTGCACAAAAAAGAAACAGATATGGGGAAAGGGGGTCACCCTGTCTCAAGCCCCTAGAAGGTTTAATCAAACCCTTTGGCTCACCAATAACCAAAATGGAGTAAGACACTGTTGTGATACACTCCATAATCATAGCCACCCAAGTCTCCTGAAAACGCATCCGCAAAAGAATTTGATTAAGAAAATTCCATTCCACCCTATCATAAGCCTTGCTCATATCCAATTTGATAGCCATAAAACTTGTCTTCCCTAAGCAAGCAGTTTTCATTTGGTGAAGGAACTCAAATGCAATAAGAATATTATCAGTAATCAAACGGTCAGCAATAAAGGCGCTTTGAGTTTCTGAAACAATAGCATTTAGAAGAGGTTTCAACCGATTTGCAATCTCCTTACTAACAATTTTATAGATCACATTACACAAGCTATAGATCTGAAATCCGTTACCCTTTCAGGGCTTGAAACTTTAGGAACTAAAGTGATAAAAGTATGATTAATGGATTTCAACAAAGATCCAGAATTTAAACAAGACAAGACAGCTTGAGAAACATCCATACCAACCTCAGACCAATATGTTTGGTAAAACAACGGAGGCATTCCATCGGGTCTTGGGGCTTTTAAGGGAGCCATCTCTTTAATTGCAACCTCAACCTCCTCCACAGTATAGGTCCTAGCCAAGTCAGCTTACATGCCTTCATTCACCACACGTTGAACACCATCCAACACTCTATCCAAATCACATGGGTTTGAGGGTTTAAACAAATCTGCATAGTAGGTAGTTAACCAACCCGAAAAAATATCCTCATCTTCACACCATGTACCGTCTGCATCCCTAAGGCCTTTTATGAAATTTCTTCGCTTTCTCTGAGTAGCTGAACCGTGGAAGAACTTCGTGTTTCGATCTCCACATTGCAACCATTGAAGCCTAGATCTTTGCTGCCACATTCTTTCCTCTCTATCATATAAAATATTCAGCTCTTTCTTCAATCGATTCACCTCTTCATTACACCCAGTTCTGGCCGAGACCTCCTCTTCCATAATAACTCCTTTGTTTTTTTAATTTTCTGCAAAACACTTCCAAGTCGGTCTCTATTCCAAGCCTTCAACATCTTTTTACATCGCTTAATTTTCTTCGTTGCCACTACCATTGGTGAGCCTTCAGGATTGCAATCCCACGCATTTGTAACAACCCCATTGCACTCAGAGTCAGTCAACCACATTGCCTCGAATCGGAACGGCTTCCTCTTCCACCATTGATTTTCACGATTGGAATCTAAAGAAAGAAGAATTGGACGATGATCAGAAGTAAAACAATGCAAATGTTTAATTCTACCTGTAGGAAACCTTGCTAACCACTCATAGTTGGCCACCCCCCGGTCTAATCGTTCACCATTATTGTGGTGATGATTTGAAAGATGGCCTCCAATTTCATTCTTCATAGCCTTACTGTCCTCTGTTTTCACCTTGTCACTATGCTTGAAGGTTTGCGTTTTTTCCTGTGGACTTGAAGTGTCTCAAGCATGCATTTATGGTGACTGTTAATAAAGTCCTTTGATGTTTAATCATCACATTTTCCTTTTGCAGCATGATTGTCCACACTATTTTTGGAGTTCGTGCCCGGTCTGATATAGATTTTGGTGCTAATACTTCATACCTTATGTAGTCTAGGTAAACAATATATTCTTCTTCTTTTCATGAGGTGCTTTTCTTTTGGCTTTTTATTTTACTTAATAGAATGATGTAAATGTGTAAGTGGTTATCTCTATTTGAAACCATTTTGTAATCAAATTTCAAAATCAAAATTTTAATCTATCTTAATTGTCCAATCCCTTATGGCAAAGTGACTATGCATAATCACTTTAGCTTTTATATATCAGGACATGACGGTTATGTCCTATTGTGCGCACAATAGTTGAATAGTGGAGTAAGAGGTCTAGTCCAACCTTCCTTTTCCATTTTGTTTTTCTAATTTGAACAGAATATCAAACTCTTCTTTCTAATCACCTTGCATTGCGGATTTATCTGAATCTCTCCCATTTTGTAAAATTTTGCAAACTATTATTGGTTTGTTTTTGGGCTCAATTCTATATAATGTTTAATTTCGAAAATGGTCTTATCCAACATACAGAAATATATACTACAATATTTAATATCCTGTACTCTTCTCCCTAGAATTTGCTACAACTGGTGGGTAGGGAATCAAAACACTAGAATAGTCTAGAATAGCTTGGACATGTGGAGTATTAGTTTTGTTTAATAGAAAAGGGAAATATAAGAGTCGTTTGCCCATTATGGTCAATTGATAGAATCATTTTGGTTTCAAATTAATATTTCTCATTGGAGTTGTAACAATAAACATAATCAATTTGCTCATAAATATGTTTTTCTATTTGCTCCCCTTTTTTTTTTCACAATCACTAACCTTGTATGTATAATTTTGCAGTGTAAACCTATTGGAGCAGCACATTTTATACAAGTGAAAATAGTTGTCTTACATTCTGAGACAAGATAGCTAATTGATAATGCTCCATTGGAAAATCTCCACATGACAAAATTAGCAAAAATACGTTTTTCTTCATCTGAATCATTGACCTTATTTATAAAGCTCTATAGTCAATTCGTGGACACAACTAATGCTGATAGATGAGGCTTCGTTCAAGATGATGAATGTAACATGTCAGGAATGTCAAGCAGTGACACATGAAGGGAAACTAGGCAATTGGTTATATATATATATATATATATATATATATATTTTTGTAAATTGTTCTTTCCAATTTTTTGTTGTTTTAAAGTGAATGACAGGATATCAAGTTTATTTCTATATTGATTTGTATAAGCACACTTTTGTTAAATTTCGTTTTTCTGATGATTAATATCCTACGATAATATTGCAGCTGAAAGAAGTGTTAGTATTAATAAACTTCAATAAACTTCAATGTACAACTACATGTGGTCCTTCCACCAAAATGACGATAATTCATGGTGTTTTTGATGCTAAAAAAAACCTAGTCCCATATTTTATTTTGTTGCCATTTTCAACTACTTTAATGGAAGCCATGAAACGAGTGGAAACTACTCGCTCATGCATTGTGGACGAATCCAAGATATGTTACACATTTATGCGAAAGAGTAATAGATGCAGAAACGGAAAAGAAGACGTTACACAAATCAAAGCATCAGTTTGTAACGTATTAACCATTACAAATGTGAATGAATGCAAAGATTTGTTGCTCATTTAAAGACAAGAAGGCTATAATGCCAAAGAAGAATAGAACCAAAGGGTACACAATTCTAATCCCAAAAATACTCCCAAAGTTGAATTCCATTGTGATATTGCAATTGAATTCCATCTGACTTTATCATTAGAGGGTTTTTTTGGCACACACCACACTTGTGTATTTTTTCTTTTCTTTATTTCACATCTTATTGCAAGTTTGTCTCTAGACAAATCAATTGTCATCATCTATCCACGTAGATGAAGAACTCAACTTACGATTTTTGGCATCAACAATTGTCACTTCAATTTTTTTAATTATAACATACAAGTAGAGTGAACATTGATTCTTTTTTAATTTCTCTTATTTTTGTGATACCGTTTTTCTAGTATTGATGAAATTGCTCAGTTTGATTATTGATAAATGGAGTGTTATTTCACATATGAATGAACTCAATCAATGATTATATCCCAAATCTGTTCAGTAAAATAATCCTACCAATTGAGCTTCATTATTTGTGTTCTTGAATTGAATGTGATTGGAAAACAGATTTGAAATTGGAACTATTTCCTCTCACTGCTTCGGCTTATGCCTAGGCTAAGAGAAAAATGTAGAGTAAATGGCCTGCCACAAACTACATTTGAATAAGGTAAAAAAAGGGGGCCCGAGAGTGGCCCGCCTACCCTAGAAGGGGCATCTTTCAAGAAGAGTAATTGTGGGCCTAATATAACCCAAAATAGCACAGAAAAGGAGAAAAGCCCAAAACAGATTTGTTGCAGAGCAACTTGGGCAAAGCGAAAAAAATTAATAGAGCTTTAGACCCTTTCATTTTTTTATAACCAAATAGAGAAAAATGGGCTCATAAAGGCCCAAACCCTTTGACAATACCGGAATCTAACAATTATTTGATCAGTTATATATTGTTCTTTAGTGTATTGGAGTGTTGTTTTGTTCCCAAACGGGTCCACAAGGCTCATTTAGTGAAGAGAACCAGGCCGATCGAACTCCCACAAACTTAGACAGCCTTAGCCCTAGTATGAAGATAGCACAAAAAAGGCCCCTACACTTACGCTATATGTTTTTTTGCATTGCTTTGTTCATCCCTACGTGTTTCCTTTGTTATCCCAAAACAAAAAAGCCTATGTTGGTTTTTCTTTATCATCTGTTTGGAGAGGTAGTTTACTATTAAAAATATATAATAATAAAAACCTGCAATGGGGAGCCGTTTAATTTTTTTTTTTTAAATTATCAATAATTTAGTTGGTCTTGGTGTATATCCAAAAGAACCCAATTTTTGAATATACAACACAGACTTTAAACCTCTTTAACTCACACTCATTTTTCAAAGTGGGATTAACTCACTATTTTTTCTTTTGAGAATACTAAATATTTTTAACACACATTTTTCTTTAAAATCTTCTTTCCTCTTCCTGTGTGTATTGAAAATATTTAGTATTCTCCCAAAAAAAAAAAAATCGTTGGTCATGCTTGGCAAGGACCATTACATATTTCCATTAAGAGTTGTGGACTTATTTGGTACATTGTGCTTATCATGATTAGGTGGCAAATTAGTCTTTTTTTTTGTAAGATACTTTTTTCTCATGTGACGTTGCTTGGGAAAGACCAATTACACGGTATATAATGCCAAAAGGATAGTTATTGGTTTGGTGGGTCGTGCTTTTCATGGTTAGGTAATATATTAATTAAGCTTATTCTTATTGATTAACAGAGCTTTTACTTGTTCTCATATGACGTTGCATGAGGAAGACAAACATTAATTGTACATAATGCCAAGAGGATATATATAGTTTACTAGTTTGGTGGGTTGTGCTTCTCATTATATACGTAGGGAGACCACACGACTTTTTATTGTCTTCTTCTCTTGTTTGTCCCCACATTCACATAATTTATTCGGTGGCAAAGATTTTCCAAAAAGTTGTCCCTACATAATACTTTCAAGTGGTCCTTACTCCTTAAAGTCTTCTAGTGCAGGGTGTCTTGATGTTTTGTTTGCTCCTGATGTTGTAAATATTATCAGGGAGGAACAGCTCCTCGGTTGAGGGATTGCTTCCTTTTCTGTTTTGTTTGTCCTTCTGTTTGTGGTTTTAATAAAATTTTATCTCTATCAAAAAAGAAAGTAGAAATAAAAAGGTAGGGACCTGTCAGCTAAATTGGTTCATGAGAAATTGATACCTTTCAAGTTTTAATTTGTCATTCATGAGAAATCACACTCACCTAATCTAACTAGTTAATTAGATTAGATTGAGCGGCCGTGTTGAACTCTTTGTAGGAGATAACAGCGGAGCCCAACAATTGATGCTTATTTGATGCCATTAAGATTCAGAGGCTGCTCATCCCTTAAAAGGCTTCCAAATGAAAGAAGACTCTTATTGTCTTGTTTTAAACGATGTCACATATGGATTTGTGTGTGGGTCATTGGTTCCAAAGAAAATCATGTCTAATTTTAGGGACGACAACATTATTTTGGGTCGGGTCATAATCTAGATCAAACACAATTAGGCTCTACAAAGCCCAACATTGCTACACCTACACCACCTTATAGAAATGATGAAGTTGGGATGAGGCGAGATTTTTGCCTTGCAACTTAGGATGGGGCAAAGATGGATTTAGGTTTGTCCTGACCTGCATATATTTACAACAATTTCCATTTTTATTTCTAGTTCAAAAATACCCTTTGAATACCTATTAGTTTATATTATTAAGTACCAAAATGCTTCAATATCAAGACTCTTTTGGTTGTACATGATGCCAGCACAAGGCATAACCAAGGACAGCATGTATGTAACATGTACAAACTAATGTTGTACGGGTAATAATTGCTTCCATTGTTTAGAAAGGAAAACAAGAATATAAGAAATCAGACTCAAGGTAATGGGTGCAACATACTGAGTATTTCTTCTTTATAATCATTTGAATTGGCAATAAAGATTATGATGCTCCATTTGTATGTTGTAGAACAGCCATGGAATCATACGCGAACCTTGCTTATTTCAAAAGAGCAAATAACGTGTGCAACAAATTAAACCCATTATAGTATTGTTTATGCTTTGAGGAGCTTTCCGACCAAACATTGACCCAAAAAAGATAATTTTATTTATTTATATCTTAATTCTTAAGTGGGGAAGGAATATTCAAACTCTAAAACTCTCAATTGATATTCTAAAAGGCATGAATTGACTTAAAAATTATTGACAAATGAATTAAATTTAGAGTTGATCATATAAGACCGCTTTAGGGGAAGAGTTCTTAAACAACAATAACAAAATGTTACAAGTTACAAGTTTTTCATAGCAAATTTAGTGTCAATCTACCATAGATCAACATAAAATAAAATAAGATTATATTGGGATACACCACAATTCAAAACAAAGGTGTTTTAAAAATATAATGAGATTTTGTTGCTTTACAAGATTTCCCCTTGCACTACCGTCCTATGGAACATTTGAAGACATGTTTCACTCATTTGTTAGTTACTTAGTTAGGTGAGTGGCGAGGAACCAAAAATAAATATATAAAAATGGCAACGTGCAACTTGTTGGCTTGGAATTTGGAAACAGCCAGCCATGACAAATTTCCTCTACATAAGCTGTTTCTAATTATTTTAGAAAAGTGCTAAATCTACAATATTTTCACAACAAATCATAGGTGGTAAGTTATTATTAATTCTAATTTAAATTTACAACTTAAAATACTTTTTTACCCACCCATAATTTCTCATCCACTCTATGGATATTATTGTTACCAATACCACAAACAATAGCAAGAATCTGTCGTTTTACTTTAAAATAATAATAATAAAAATAAAAATCAGTCAGGGAGCAAACGTTGCCCTTGTAATTTGTACGGTTTTAAATTTAATTGTGAATAAAATTTTTACCTAAGCGTTCAAAATAAATAAATAAAGAGTAAGTAGCATTAAGATACTTTAAGGTCTGGGCTAATGCCAATTAGGTTCAAGATTTTTCACAATTTACCAATTTAGTCCGTAAAACCAGCTTAATCCCTCAAAATTGTTAGGCCAGTTAGTCATTCTTTTCAACTGTTTCAAGGGCTAAGTTAGTTTTAGGGACCAAATTAGTCAATTTTGAAAAATTTTGAATTTGATTGACATTAGCATAAAACTCTAGATATATGAAATAAATTTACCCAAAAATAAAATATAGTACTTTTTACTGAGAAAAGATTCAAATCCTAACCATCATTGGTGCTTTTGTTTTTGGCTTTACTTTTTGCATGACTTAATTATTATGAGGCCCACTATAGATTACTCATAGACTTTAGTAGCACAAATAATCTGTATTTTCTATAATGTATGTATGTATGTTTTTTTTTTTTTTTAGAAGATTCTAGTATGCATGTGGTTTCTCCTTTCATTAATGAATCACATCTTCCTATGTTTTTAAAAATTGAAACCATTAAAATATTGAAAAAAAATGTTTGGTATTCAATTTTTACCAGTTGAACTAATGGTTTTTACAGTTAAATCATTGGGTTTTATGGTTTTTATCAGATTAGTTGCAGGCCTGATTCCTATTTCCTCTTTTGCAATCTGCTTCTGATTTTGGTCATGCCAATCATTATAAAATCTATAATTGTTTGTTATTATAGGTGATGAATTTCAGTAATTAATTAAATTAGAATCTTTTTTGGGGACCACGATATGACTTCCTACAACCACTCTAAAAATAGGTCTATGGGGCGCGATGTTAAATGTCATAAAAGATTTGAATATGTCTTCCTCGTCACCAATAGTTTTACACACAAAAAAACAAAAAGAAAAACAAAAATTTAGGATAAAAACACTTTTTATCCTTTATATTTTGGGTAGTTTACAATTCCTTCTTAAACTTTAAAATCAAGCAAATTTCCTCTTAATATTTTGGAAAAAAGCAAATATATCATAATGTTATTCTCTCAATTAAACCTTAATAAAAGCTTATAATTCTTAATATATTTCATTGTGTTATGTCTAAAATACTTCCACTAAATTTTAACATCCCCAAAATTTTTCTTCACATATTTTGAGTTTTAGATGGTAGTAATATTTGGAAAGTTGGATTAATAGAATATATTAATCCCTCATTGTTCTATGTAAAAGCGTTCCTTAATTTTTTATTTATTTGAACTTAACATATAGCTTGTTGTACTTAATTGGTTCAAAAACATGATGAATGAGGCCTGTAAGTGGGGCTACAAGCAACAAGTTTATTATCAAAAGTTCTTTGAATGAGTTATCTAAACTGAGGCAGGAGCATATTGGTTTTTATTAATAGCAACTAGCCAGTAATTAATATATAATATGGATTTGTTTTCTCATTTTGCGTGTGTAGCCGGTGATACATAGAAACGAGAATCCTCCACCAACTACGCATCAAAATAATGTGATTATAATAAGTAACAAAGTTGACATATAGATGTGTCTTTTGTTAATAAAAAGTGGCAAACAAATTAAACTTGTGTTACATCTTACTTTTTTTTTTTTTTTGAGAGAGTTTCAACTTATGGTGTTCGCTCCTGATGATAACTCTTTATCATTTATGCAAAATAACCAACAGTTTTTGAACCAAATCCTTATTAAATTTAAAATATCATGGTAAAATCAACTTTAAATGTAAGTTGTGATTTTGTAAAATAGCAAGTTATATTTGTGGTAGATTTGATATTTAAAAAAAAAAATGGAAGGGGAGGGAATGAGTGTGGGTTTAATGCAGTAGCGAATACAATACTGCTGGAGTGTAGAGTTGATAATAATATATCTTACAAAATACCGCTGTCCCCACTTCTCATATTTTTTTAATTATTAAGCATTCCATGTGAACTCTCTAAAACAATAAATAAATAGAAAAGTGGTCCATGTAAACGTTCATTACATAAGACCATTGACTACATAGAATGATGTCACCTATTACCCTTGTGAGTTGTGACTTTGCATTGAAATTGTCAAAAAAAGGTTTATATATATATATATATATATATATATATAATGTAGCATATGATATAGAGAATTATTAATTCTCAATTTTCTATGTAAAGGTTTCCTTACATAAAGACCAATGACTATATACAATGTTGTGATCATGTTACCCTCGTGACTTTTTAAACAAAGCTCCAGCTTCATTCTCATCACTGTTTTTTCCTTGGTTATGGTGTATCTCAAAAGAGGTTTCGTTGCTATGATCCCATTTCTCATCGCCTTCATGTCTCCCATCATGTTGAGTTTTGGAAACATCATCCTTTCATGAGTCTTCAACAATTTCTTGCGTCCTCTTCCTTAGAATCTCCTATTTTTATCGATCTTTTCCTCCCTCTCTATCCTGAAATTTTGGAGGATTCTTCAACATCGGCTACCTCTCCAGACGACTCATCTCCGATTCTATCCTCGGTTGTCTTGGATCCTGTGGCAGCACTCTCTCTTAAGTCTCCTGTTGGTCCTGAACTTCGTCGTTCCACTCGGGTAAGCATTCCTCTCCTTTATCTCACTGACCATCACTGCTCTTTTACTCTTGCCACGCTCTATGAACCTCATACCTATCGTGAGGCTCATATTGACCCTCTTTGGTAGCAAGCTATGAAAGAGGGTCAGTATGAGCCTCACTGATGGATCTGTTTGTAGTAGGTTTGTAGAGGGTCAGTATTTGCCTCCTAGTTAGTTTGTAGTAGGTTGCAGGTGGGTTTACAAGATCAAAACCAAGGCTGATGGATCTGTTGAACGGTATGAGGCTCGCCTAGTTGCCAAAGGCTTTACTTAAGAGTATGACATTGACTATGAGGAAACATTTGCTCTTATTGCTCGCCTTACATCTGTCAAATGTCTCATTGCTATGGCTGTTGTTTGCCGTTGGCCTCTTTATCAAATGGATGTGAAGAATGCTTACCTTAATGGAGATCTCCAAGAAGAAGTGTACATGTAGCCACCCCCTGGCTATCCACACTCAGGCAGTTAGAGAAAGATTATGATGCTCCATTTGTATGTTGTAGAACACCCATGTGGCCATACGTAACCTTGCTTATTCCAAAAGAGCAATAGCTTTTTTTATGTGTGTGCAACAAATTTAACCTATTACAATATTGATGCTTTGAGAAACTTTCTCGTATCAATCTTACAAATCCGTTGTTGGTTGTTTTGGACCCACATAATATTCAACTACCACTAATAAAGGTAAATTGCTTAGTGCATTGTGAAATTGCTTGGTTCATTATGACACTCGCACAATGCTTAGATCTAGTGCGTCCATACACTAGAATTGTTGGGATATGGACACGTAACAAGTGTTTGACATGTATCTACATCTTAATGGATCTATTGCACAAGAGCTTTAAACCCAAGTTAGTTCCATGGAGTTGGTATCTTATGTGCTGGAAGTATGGAGCACACCTCTTACATGCGTGAGGCCCACAATCTTGTGAAAGGTGGACTCCATACATTGGGTGCATAGGATAATTTTCCAATTTGATGACGATCTACAAATTAAATTCGCATAGGATCTACTATTCATTTGAGAGTAGGAAGTACCACACACTAGACTCCAATAATACTGAATAAATTTATTAACACAAAAAAAAAAAAAAAAAAAACAATATTGAATGAATTTTCATGACACTCTATGTTTTCTATTTTCCTCTTTTTTTAGTGGTGGTCCATATGGAAATAAATTACAGATAAAAAAAAGAACAAGTATTGTAACAATCCAAGGAAAAGCATTAGCCACATTTGCGCTATGCCTCAAAAGGACTAATCACAATTGAGGTTTCTTGTAGTTGTTAATAAAGCCTAGATCTACCTAGTAAATACTCGTATGATAATTTTCTAGTTTGATGATGCTCTTCAAATTAAATTCATGTAGAATCTACTATTCATTTAAGAGCAAGAAGTACCACATACTAGACTCCAACAAAATTGAATAAATTTTCTTGACACTTTTTTTTTTTTTAAGAAACATATAAGACTTGTTGAGGGGAGGGAGTTGATAACAATTGCTGTCGAATTGGACCACATTTAATTTCCGTAGTACTAGGATTAATGTGGTGGTCCATGAGGAAATAGATAAGGAAGAAAAAAAGAATGGATATAATGTTAGGGAATCATTTAGGCTTGGTTTGGATAGAGAGGATTGCGTTCACATTTTGGTTTTGTGCGTTTCAGCCTTTTTTTCTTTTTTTTTTTTTCTTGCGCACAGGTTTCAACAAGAGGACAAAATTACTGTTCATCCACTGTGTGGTACCGTTCACATATTGTGCGGCACTATTCATGCACTTTTCACATACTGTTCATGCACTTTTCAGCCACTTTTTCATTAAAAATGGGTTTTACATTACTATTCACACATTTAAAAATTATTTTACTACAGTATTTTCAGTTTTCAGTTTCAGCTGTATCTAAACAGACCTTTAGTAGGTGGAAAGATAAGGTATTCAACTACTATTAATAAATGCAAATTGCTTGGTACATTATGACACTTGCACAAAGAGTGGGACCTTTCTTTTGATTATGGTTTTGCCTTAGAGATAGAGAGAGAGAGAGAGATAGTAATGTTGAACTATGGTTTAAATATAAGTAGAGTTTAGGCTTGAGGTGTTTACACAAATCTTGGAATTTTCATAATAGAGTTTCAGTTGACCGAGTGTCTAACGGGACTCTATTGAGAGTATATGTCTAAGCTTGCATGATCGAAGCTTGATCTCACTCAACCAAGTTCTTCATTTTTGCAAGGTAAACATAAGCTTTAACTTTCAACCCTTATCTATATATATAATAATAAGTGAAATTGAGAGAAAGTTAAACCTACATAGAAATTGAACATGGCTACAGAAGAAGCTACACTACTTAAAACCATGGGAGATAAGTACAGGTCTTTCTTGTATGATGAAGCAGACGATATTGAATGGAGACATGGTGGGCCTCCAACATATGATGACGTTAACAAGCTCTTCGAAGATGGCAGGACTAAGGTGGAAATTAATTAAATCAAGATTTTTTTTTTCTTCTTCTCTCTGGTTAATAGCTTATCTTGTTACTTGTATTGCAGGAATGGCCTAAAGGGTCACTAGAAGAAATTGTGCAAAACGCTGTGAAGTCCTGGGAGATGGAGCTCTCACACAAGACTCGCTTGAAGGACTTCAAGACAATCAACCCTGAGAAATTCAAGCTCTTTGTTAATGGTAATAAAGATAAATTTCAAGTCATATTTAAAGCCCCCACTTTCTTTTCTAATATTAATTACTTTCATCTAATTCATAAATAAATATAACCAAAAAGAAAAATGATTTGTAAATTAATTTCCATAGATCATGATCTACTATGTACATGTGATGTGACCTGAAAAAAAATCTAGAGACTCAACTTTTATCATAATTTTGATGTGACTGATTATGAGCAGAAAAAAAAAAGTAATAAATTCATGTAATAAATTCATATGAAAATAATAAATAATCTATCACAATCGGTTAGGATAGAGTTCTGGCATAAAAGTAGTTGTAGAGAAGAACCATTTGACCGTGATGTTCAAGGCTGTGAGAAAAAATTAAAAACAGCTAGCATGACTTATTAATTACGCCATATCTTTCATGATGAGCTAATAATAATAATAATAATAATAATAATAATAGATGGTGAATTTTGTTGACACAGGAAGAGAGGGGTTATCAGGAGAAGAAACTCTAAGACTTGGGAGCTACAATGCGTTGTTGAAGAATTCACTGCCAAAGGAGTTTCAGTACTACAAAGCAGAGGAAGAGAGCTTTGAATCATCTCATGATGTATTTCGATCGGCTTTGCCTCGTGGGTTTGCATGGGAAGTACTTAGCGTTTATACTGGACCTCCTGAAATTGTTTTCAAGTTTAGGCACTGGGGTTTCTTCGAGGGACCCTTCAAAGGACATGCTCCTAGTGGAGAGGTCGTTCAATTTTATGGATTGGCTACTCTCAAGGTATATATTTCATATACTGGCCCAAGAAATAAATAAGTCAGGCTTTCATCTAAGGATTTTTGATTGTTTCTCCAAAAAAAAAAATCTAAGATTTTTTATTCAACTGGTAATAATAAGAGTTCATACTTATAATTATAGATATTGATTAGTGTTATAAGCAATACATTTTCATAATAATTGATTCAAAACAAAATTTAAGTAGTAAGTTGTTATTGAGTTTTATTTGAACTCACTATTTATATCACTTTTTCATCTACCATTTAATTTATTATTGACAACTTAACATGTTAACTTTAATGTGAAATTCTTCTTAAAAAGAAAAAAAAAAAAAAAAACCTTTATTATGACTTATGAAATTGTCATATCCGTAGCGTTATTTAATTATATTATATTATACGATATTGCTTAATAGAATACATATTTTTGCAAGGTTTCCTAGTGCTATAGGGGAAAAATAATATTAAAGACAAGGAATTGGTGGTAATCTACTGGTGTAAAATTAGTATGCAGTTGAAAAGTTCAACCTGATTCTCAAAAAAAAAAAAAAAAAAAAAAAAAAAAAAAAAAAAAAAGTTCAACCTTATAATTGTATTGATCCCACTATTTAGTATTTACTCGCCCACCAAATTGTTGTGGATAAAGTTCCTCAGCGTCATTCAAAAAAAATATAATAAAAAAAATCTTATAAAAAAAAATAAAAACACTTATGATTGTTTCGTTAAACTATAGTATAAATCATCCATTTCTTGTACTTTTCAAAAACCCATCACCATCAATAATTATAAAATTTTCTTATAAAAAAATATAATTATAATGTGGTAGAAAATTGTGTCCCCTTTTTCATTACTCCTTATGGTTGAATTTAAAGGCTCAAAGGAATTTAAATATAGTCGCATACTTCAAAAGTCAAATTGATTGTATCTCTTTTTATTTTTTTTAACCCACCCAAATTTAGATTTAATTCTTGAAATTTAAAAAAATGGGAAGAAATTTGGGAGAAATCAAAATCAAACTCACAACAATTTTTCTTAAAAGGAACCTACAACAGATTTTAACAATCAAAAGTATAATTTAATTTTTAAATAATAATAATAATAATAATAATAAGTTTAGACTACATAGTTTTTCCGCGGCCGGTTAGCCACCATGTTTTGTTTTTATTTTTATTTTTTCTGCATGTGCTAATTGCTGGAGTAGTTTGTTAATTAGCTCAAAAATAAGTATCAATAACAATAAAAATTTTCTCTACCAATTTACCAGCAAATAAGTATTTTTTTTAATTCAAATAATTAGTAAGTTCTGGTTAGCTCAATTTATAAAATCTTTTATTTTTTAATAAAAAATTTGATATTTTGGGGTTTGCATACGCCAAATATCAATTTGTATCTTGAGCTAATAATAAAAAATAATTATTATGAAGCGAATGTCATAAGCTAAAATATTATTGATATAATATATTTAAAAAAATGTATTTTTTTGGGGAAAAGTATATACTCCTATAACTTCTGTTTTATAGAAAAAAATTTTGTAAACACTAAACACTATGCTAGACTTTTTTAATAAATTAGTTAAATAACAGAAGTAACTTCGTCGGCCTTGGAATTTGCAAGGCCTAAACTAATTAAAATCATTTGCTGGTTGATTACTAAATACATCCCTGTATAGGTTGATGAATCTCTAAGGGTAGAAGAGGTGGAGGTGTACTATGACCCAGCAGAGCTTTTTGGAGGCCTTCTTAAGGGACAGCCTGCAGCCACTGAAAGCTCCACTGCTACCCATAAATGCCCATTTTCCGAATAAAATTAAAATTATATCTACATTTTACCTAAGTAATGTAATGCTCTATCTTGTCATTTCTCCTCTTTCATGCTTTTGTTGTACTAAGCATGCTTTTTTTCATACCAATAGAAAACAACAGCAGCAAATTACAAAAGAGTTGGGTGCACCCAACTATGGTTTTCAGGATTGTCTTTTGTATGTACATTTCCAAATAAACTTGTATGTACATTTTACCTAAGTAATTCTCTATCTTGTCAATTCCTTGCCATCTTTCATGCCTTTGTTGTACTCTACAAGCTTATCTTCTGTAACCTTTTTTTTAGAGAGATTCATCACATGGCGCTCATTCCGAATAATAGCTCTTTTATGATCAAAACTCTTTTACTATTAGACCAAAACACCAGTCAATTTTTGATGTAGGCAGGAATTGAATCCCAAATTTCTTATTCAACCATCAGAGATTTTACCAGTTGAGCTAATTAGAACGCACTTATCTTCCGTAACCTTGTTATGCAACAATTTGCATTTTATTTTTAATACATTGAGAGTTGGGGGTGAGGGGAATGAAAATATCATAAGGTACTAGTCAAACTACAAGACTCTTGACAATCTAGATTTATTTATGACAAGAAATTATATCTCAATACTTCAACAATATGTCACATATGTTCTCTATTGTTTGAGGCCTACAATGATAAATTTAATGAGATATTGTTTATATCTAAATATAAATTAAATAATAACTATGGGGGGCGTTTGAAAAAAGATACCAAAAGGGCCTGCATTGAAGTATTTGGGCTTTGGTATTAGGCCCACAACAATTTATTTGTAGAGATGGGCGCAGCCAACTAACTTATGGGCTCCTAATCTAAGGGCTAAAGTTAACAAGAACAGATCCTAATGAAAAGAGGCGTTGCAATACAAAAATAAAAGAAGTGCAAGGTTTATAAATGTCTTCTCGGTCAGCCAAGGGAGCTAGTCACACTCTTGGGGTTTGAGAATACTTTCTCCTTAAATCTCTCGATCCCCCGTCTCTGGGGTGTCCTCCCCTTTTAATAGTGATTCCCCTTCTCATCATGGCCCTCCACATATAGGGTGGTTGATCTCCTTTTGATACATGTCTCATCCCCCCTTTGGAGACTGTGTTGCCAGAGCTATAGGTTGTCTCGGCATTATTCAAGTGTCATTCAGCCATTAATGCGGCTGACTTGGTTGGTGTAATGCATTTAATGCAGAGGTAATGGGAGCTTCCTTGACAAATTTCCTTCTCTCTTTTCCGTTGCTAGAACTAGTATATAATAATAGGTAAAGCAGGAAAAAAAAAAAAGTTAAATTAGAATTCCAAATTAGAGTTTTAATTTTGCGCCATGTGTCATAAATTATTTATTCTTAAAGAGTTTTATTTCTTAATTTTAGAATCAAATGTGGGACCACATCATAAATATTTATGCAAATGAGTTATTAAGTAAAAATACCAAAGAATCTAGAATAAATGAATCATAAAAAAAAAAAAAAAGGTGCTTCACAATAACTAAAAAAATGGACAATTTACATTTTATATCTAATAATATCCTTATAATTTTTTTAAAGAGTTAACAAAATACAAAAAAGACTATCAATAGTATTTAAATTATATATATATATATATATGAATTATATTATGTATCTTATTGTATATCTTTAAGTGTGTCCATGCATATGCATGAGGTTACAAGCTAGTTACCATAATATACGAAATATAATTTCACAATCCAAATTAAAAAAAAAAAAAAATTGTCACATAATTAGCCAATTCTAAAACTCCTAACTTTCATTCTTGCAAGGGCTCGATTTATTGCTAAAAAATTGTATAGGTTGGAAATATGGTTTTTTTTTTCTAAAGAAAAATATACACTCACCATGACCACTGTAATTGATACAATCTTAACACTGATAATAGTCTCAATCAAAACTGAAACAAACAAGGTTTTTTTTTTTTATAAAATAGAAAATTTACTTTAGTTTAATCTAAAGATATATGTGTGTGAAATTCCTTCTTAGAGAAATTTGAACCCCAATTCTTGCCCCACCGCCTCACAAAAACTTTGCACTTGTAGTTGTGCAGTGACCATGACACTAAGGGTGCATGGTGGACATGGTTTTAAAAAAACGAACCAAGGACAAAACCGGATTTGCCTCCAATTTCTTGTTTAACACAACTTTTGACTAGTTTTTGGGTTTTTCCAGGACCGCACAGTTGAACAAGAAGATACATCTCCACGATTTGGAACTAGATTTTTTCGTTGAAGGTTAATTCCATGAGAAGGGGGAAGAGAGGAGAAGAAGAATGGAGATTGATGTAGCAGTTTTGAATGCCTTAGAACCACCTCCACTCTTGGAAAAATTATCAATTAAGGGGGTCATGGGCACCACAGTGTATACTAATTGGACGACCAATTTGGAAAGTCTTGATATCAATTGGTGCTGTCAGCTAGTGTGTTTGCCACCTTTGGGGAAGTTGCCGTTGCTCAAATAATTAAATATAAAGGGTGCAATAAATGTGAAAAAAATGGGAGATGAATTTTTAGGATTGGAATCTGAAAACAAAAGCAAGAAAGATGACTGCCACATCATAAATATATTCCCAAACCTGAGAGTTCTCAAAATTGAGTTTTTGTACAGCTGTGAAGAATGGATTGGGATGGGTGGAAAGAGAGAAGAAGTGGAAGAAGAAAAAGATAGCGGTTTGGTTTCAGATCCAATAATAATAAAAATAATGTCACGGCTTGAAAGCCTGCTAATTGGAGGCTGCCACAAATTAAGGTGTCTGCCAGACTACTTGCGTACTACTCCATTACAGAAATGATTCATTTATGACTATTCAATTCTCAAGCAACTTTGTGAAAGAGAGATAGGAGATTACTGGCCCATTATTTCTCACATCCCAAGAATCTACATTAATGGTTTTGATTCAATCAATCAGTCAGAGGTAACTCTCCTTCTTTTCTTCCTTCATCTTCTTCTTTTATTATTTTGCAAATTAGACAGAAGTTTTAAGTTTATTTAACTCCAATTCTCATCCATTTAAAGTTGATATATTTTATCAGATTACCCAAATTCACAAACCCACTGCCACCAAATCATTCAATCTCGTATGCCCATTAATTATATCCAAATCTAACATACTTATTTTTCTTTCTGGGTATTCGTAATGTTCTTTATATCTATAATTCCCATAAGCTGAAATTTGTTTTGCTTAAATTTGATAATTTTATTTTATGGTTTTGGTCCTTGTTGGCCCAATCTTTTATTAGTAAGGGTTTTGATTAAAATTTATTTTTCTTGCAAGTTTTGTTGATTTCCGAATTTAGATTAATTTGACACAACTAACGTGCTTTTCTTTTGGGCATTAGTATGAGGAGGATGAGCTGAGAATGAGGCAGATGAACAAGTGGAAGTAGACATTGATGAGGGGGATTCGTGAAGCGGATGGATACATATTATGAGATTGGGTAGTAAGAGCAAGCAAGGTGAGATTCCCTTTTTACCAGCATGAACATTATGAACATTACATTTAAATCTGTGTCCATTTTGCTACGTTAAGAAAAATGTGCCTCTTATTCCTACTTACGGCTAATATTCCCATTTTGGATTGATTGATTCAATCCTATTGTGTGTGTAGAGAGGGAAAATTCCCGGCCTATCACAAGCAGACACGTCATGCCACCAATTCCACCAGATATAGCTAATTACAAAACATCATATATTGCTACTCGAAATTTGCCAAATTCTATTAAGGTAAGAACATGAAAAGCATGCAAGATGCTAATCACATGAAAAACATGCAAGATGCTAATCACATGTAGGTGCGTGTAAGCGATGATGCAAGTAAGCCGGCGCGTGTAAGCGATGACTTAAGCAATCCGGTACGTGTAAGCGATGACACAAGCAGACCAATCAAGCTGTGACATGTGTCACCAATCAAACTCCGCCACATGTCGCTCACCTACCACCAAACTCCTATAAATAGAAACCTTCCTATGGCATTTGGAGAAACCAAGACATCTAGGGAAGAGATCTTGAGTTCAGAAATTTAGAAGCTCTGCTGGAATCAAGCCCTGAAGCCTCCAGGAACTTCAAGAACTTCAACTTCAAATAGGAAGAACATTCGAAGCTTAACCATCCAAATCATCCTTCTAGATCTCAAAGGTCACTGGAATCAAGCTCAAAAGCCTCCAGAAACCTCATAAACCACAAATTAGTGAAGCTCTACAGATTCAAGCCTCCAAAGCCCCAAAGAACTTCCACCATAAACCTTCGAATACGAAGAACATTCGAAGCTAAATCATCCAGATCATTCTCCTAGATCTCAAAGGTCACTGGAATCAAGCTCAAAAGCCTTCAAAAACCCCCATAAACCACAAATCAGTGAAGCTCTACGGATTCAAGCCTCCAAAGCCCCGAACAACTTCCACCACAAACCTTCGAAGACAAAGAACACACGAAGAACGTGAAGAACAAAGAATTTCTAACAAACTCATAGCCAGAGATTCATTGTAATTCTGTTTCAAAGATCTTCGATCCATCCTTCAGCCAAATTGAAGGATATCTTGTGTTCGAATCAGAATCAAAATCACATCACCACAATTCTAATCATCACAAATCTTTCAAGGAGATCGAATCAGAAGATCACTCTTTTGTAATCACAGAGAATTGTACCACACATTCATCAATACAAATTCGCATTTGGGAAACTATTTTACTTGTTTGACTTATTTCCAACTGAGAAATTTAGTCGTCCACAGTGTTTTCAGATAAACAATTATAGTTATCAAAACTACTTTAGCTGTTTATTGATTGGTTTCATTGAATTTTTGTGTGTTTGTGCGTTGAGGGTCATGAATTTTAGCTACAAGAAGAGTTTTTGTGTGTTTGCAACATTATATTTACTCTTACGTTAGAGCCAAAAGGGTCAATACCTCCCCAGCCTCAAAGTGCAGGTTTGTGTGCTTTATTGTTTTCGTATCTACTCTTCTTATTGTAATATTTTACTGGTCCTCTAGATTCTATCGTTTAAAAACGTCGTTAAATGTAGTTCAAAGGAAGTTTCATTTATAGTCGTTGGTGTACATCTCAAAATAAAAAGACATGTTCCTATGCCGTATTGGTGTACATGCCTGAAGATGAATACAAAATTAATAAGGGATCTTCAATTTCTTGAAGCAATGATCATGGAAAAAGGATGGAATTACATTTTGTGACTTGTGATATTACAATTGCACTAGCAACAACATTTTGGGATTTGGACAGACCTAGACCCATGTATCATAATATATGCCACGAGTCACGACCCTTTGGCTCCACTTGAAGCCCAGGGGTTCAAATGAACCCCTGAATAGGCAATAAAAAATATTATATATATATATATATATTTTGATCCCTTAATATAAATATTAAAGCACTTTAACATATTTTTTTTAAAGCCCACCTGAAAAAAGCTTAAATATGATCCTTTTAATAATATTTAGGACTTTTTAAACACAAAATAAAATAAAATAAAATAAAATAAAAACCCAATAAGAAACCAATTTGATCTAAAATTTAGGAAAATAAAAAATAAAAAACCTAACAAAAAAGTAGGAATTTGTTAATTTTAAAATTTAGAAAAATTGTAGATCTGAAAAAATTTGAAATAAATCAATCAAATAAGAGATAAGTGGATGAATGATTGATTGACTATGTACATTAAAGAAATGTAGCTCGTAAGATTGATAATGAAGATATAACGCAATAATTTCAAAATAAGAAATTTCGTAGAAAGAAATTGTAAAACTTTATATATCGAGGTTTCTATTTTGTTCTGTTTTTTTTTTTTTTTTTTTTGAGAAATTTAGACCCCGGTTGATAGAATTAACAAGTTTTAAATTCAAGTTATTAATTAGATTTATTATAAATAAACTTGTTAAAACAAACAAACATCAATATCATGTCAAAACTAAGTGCAGCGGAAAAATAAATAAGATAAGATATGATGACTCAAGAAAACCAATGAAACCAACCAGTTTCACAGTAAAAAAGCTGGGGAGAAACCTTCCCGAAAAGCAATTCACTATAGTAAAGAGAAGTTTCAGATTTAGTACAAAGTCTTTGTCCCTAGACTCTAGAATCCCCGTAGATGAACTCACAGCAGAAACCTTTTATTGCTTCAAAACTTCTGAACTCTTCAATATATGAAAGCCACCCTTCAATCTGGACTTGAACAACATGTTCTTTGAAGTATTAAACACATCCTAAATCTACCCAAATACAAGTAAAATGCGTTTTGTTAAAGGATTAGCCAACTACATAAAATATGTCCTTAAGATTTTGTTTTTGTTTTTTGTTTTTTGTTTTTTGTTTTTTTTTTTTTTTTTGTGATGTGAATATATTCAAGTTATATTTTGTTTTGTTTTTTTTTTGTTTTTGGTTTTTGGTTTTTTTTTTTTAATTTTTTTGGAGAGAGTTTCAATTTATGGCATCTACTTTTGATGATAGATCTTTGTCATTAGACCCAAGATACCAATCGGTTTTGGTGTGGGCAAGAATTGAACCCAAAATCTCTTATTCAAACTATGACTTCCGCTCCTAATGATAACTCTTTACATTTTGTTTTAGATTTTATATAATATATGTTTTTTATTGACCCCTAGAAAATAATCCTAGAGCCCCCACTACAACCCAAACCATAAGATACATATTTTGAGCATTATAAAATTGATCTTTTCCTACTTTAAATAGTTATACATGAGTTTCTCAAGAAAAAAAAAATTATACATATCAAGAACTTTGTAGTTTAATTGATTGACACTTCTTGATGTTTCCAAACGTCAAGGTTTAAATCTCCTCTCCTTCATTGTAACAGCCAAATTATCCACAAAAAAAAAAAAAAAAAAAAAAAAAATCTAGGTTTAAATCCCTCACCCAAATATTTAATTATATAAAAAGTCATTACACAAGTTCATAACTAATTTAAAACTATAAATAATATATTCTCCCGGCATTGATGATTAAAATCCTTTTGATTCTCTTTGAAGAATTTATCTTGGCAATTACTTGTTATCAACTTCAAACAGACAATAATTCTCCTCAAAAAAAAAAAGACACAATTTTGTTTGGGTTGGGCTCATTTTATAATTACATCTTTTGCTCAGCTCTCACTCAAAATTGCCACATGAACGAACAAGCTACACAAATTTCATTTCTTGGAGAAAAAAAAAACATTTTAATCTAATTGCATGGTTACGCTCTATGTTTAGCCGCACTCATGAAATGGTTATAAGCGTAAGTATAGTTTCATTTTTAAGCTTGCACCAATAGTACTTTAATTTTTGGAGAAAAAAAATTACTTTAATTAGAAACATAAAATAATATGATCCCTTGCATAATTAATGAACACATTTTTTTAACAGTATAGGCAAACTTTCATCTCTTGATCACAGCATCCAACAAAGCTTGAGCTTAGCAAACATCAGAAGCAATGCTTATAGTTGCGTTCATGTGAACTGCCTGAAGATAGATAGAGCATTAATAAGTAGTCTTCAATTTCTACGAGCAATAACGATCTCGGAAATAAATGGAATTACATTTTGTGACTTGTGAGATTACAATTGCACTAGCACCATTTTGGGCATTGGACAAACCTGGACCCATGTATCCTAATTCGTAATATATTTCACGACCTAAATCCAAAAGATATATTTTTTGAGCTTTCAAAATTGATGTTTCCCTGGTTTAAATACTCACACTATAGTCTCTCTCTCTCAAAAAAAAGAAAAAAAAAACACACTAATCCATTAATTATTTATTATAATTAATCAAAAAAAAATCTTTCACACTCTTTTATACTTAATATTTCACACATATATCCACAACTAATACGAAAATGTTTATTATTAACACAAAATTAAGTGGATATATATATATATATATATATATATATATATATAAAAGAGACGTGAAAAAACCTATGTGAGAGAGGCCTATTTCAAACAGACAAACATGGACCAAAATTTGTTTGGGCTGAGCTCATTCTAAAGTCTAACCCCATTTTAGCCCACTTTAGAATTTTACATTGAAAAAATTGCGTCATTACCCATAGTATGGACCTAGGTTGGAAATGGTTGATCCATTAAAGCCTATAAGAAGAATAGGGAGAATCCTCGGCTTCCTCCTTAACATTGATCGTACCCATTGAGACTTTGTTCAATATTGAGGATGAATGGGTTGGAATTGGATAAAGGCAGTTCTAGACATATATCTCAAATGCCATAGAAAGACTTAGCTGATAGAGATTATGTGCCAGCCACATTGCTTAAAGTTATACTAAAAGTATATATGTTTGGTGGACTGTAATAGGCACGGTAATGAAAACAAAAAATCATAAAAAAATAACCAATCACTCTTTCAAATATAAAAAATACTATTTTTTAGGAAATATAATTATATGAGTAAAATATTTCTTAAAATATATCTTAATTTTGAAAAAAAAAATACTTTCATTCCATATTCTTCATGGTTTTATTATTATGTTGTCACCAAATAAATAAACGGTAATAAGTATAAGATTACAACATCTTTTATTCCTTGTAATACTTATTCTTATTTCTATGTAATTATCGTTACAGTCTACCAAACGTGCCCTAGGTGTAACTTGAATCCAACCCTATATATATATATATATATATATATATATATATATATATATATAGTAACAATACCACTAATTTTTTTTTTTTTTTACTTTTCAAAAATCTAGACTAATAACTGATAACTAAATTACAGTTAAAATAATATTATTTGATCTAATTAGATAAAATGATTTTCATATATAAAATAATAAAAAATAGATTCACTAAATGTATATTTTAAAAATTAAACATAATTTGTACTAAAAAAATGGACTATTTATACCATCAATAAATTACAAATAATAATTTGATATATTGTCATCTTATTTAAAAATTTATCAAACTCAAGTTCTTTATGATTTTTTTCCAGCAAAGCAGCATAATTCATATAGGTTTTTTCTATGTGTAGAATGAAGGCATTTTTTCTTCATTATACCATGAATTAATATACATATAAGGTTGGGTTCAAATTACATTACTCAATAAGTTGTTAAGCATCCACATTGATGGTGCCAAAAATTTAGTAATTTGATTCCACAAAAAGCTATTTTATCTATTTTACTACCTTACTTTACAAAACATCTAACATCAATGGTTTTATTTTAGTATTGAATACAATATAATAATATAAAAAATACAATAAAATAATATATTTACTACAATAAATAATAACCACCACCACAAACACAATAAAATAATATAACCTTTAATATATATATATATATATAATAGCAAAATGAATTTTTAGCACAACTAATGTTAATGCTTGATAAAAAATCCATTCAGAAACTTGTAAATATCAAATAGACAAAAAAAAGAAAAAAGGCCGGTGTACTTCTTAGAAACGTACATAGACGAAAGTCAGGAAACATAGTAGTGTAATTGCCTCTCATGGTCGTTAATTACTTCAAATAGTTTACTAGTTACTTGTTGGCCAACTTATGATCAATTATACTGTTTTCTAAATAACGTTTCAGTCTTAGTAATTTGATACTTTTTCTTTGCAATGTTTAACTTCCATAAGAAGAATTTTAACTTAAGGTCACAGCTCGTCTATACGTATGGGCACCGCATCAAGCTTTCAAAATGGTAAGCTGTCATGTATAGGGCTATAGGCTCTTTTATAAACTAACACTAAAGTATCCACCAGTTTTTGCACCAATTCCTTATTAAATTTAAAATGTCATGGTAAAATCATGTTAAAGTACGATTATAAACTTTTAATTTACGTTGTGATTATGTGAAATAGCAAGCTATGTTTGTGGTAGAGACGTAGAGTTGATTTTTATTTTTTATAAATTTGGAAGGGGAGGGGATGAGTGTGGGTCTAAGGCAGAGTAGCAAATACAATACCATTGTAGAGTATAGAGTTGATATATAATATATCTTATAGAATACCATTGTTCCCACTCTTCATGTAAACGTTCACTACATAAAATGTTGTGACTTGTTACCCTCATGACTTTGCCTTGAAAATGTCAAAATAGATTTTAAAAAATATATATATATAAAAAATGATATTGAGAATTATAAAAAAGAAGCCAATAGAATATGTTTATTCTCAATTTCGTATGTAAATGTTCCCTACATAAAGACCAATGACTATGTACAATGTTGCGATCATGTTACTCTTGTGACTTTGCCTTGAAATGGTAAATAAAAAGAATGATACGATAGCGGGAATTATTAAAGAGTAGCCAATAGAATATATTAATCCTCAATGTTCTATGTAAAAGCGTTCCTTAATTTTTTTATTTATTTGAACTTTACATATAGCTTGTTGCACTTAATTGGTTCAAAAAGATGATGAATGAGGCTTGTCAGTGGGGCTACAATTAACAAGTTTATAATCAAAAGTTCATTAAATGAGTTATTTAAATTGAGACAGGAGCATATTGGTTTTATTATTGGCAAATAGCCAGTAATTAATATATAATATGGATTTGTTTTCTCATAGAGAATGAGTAACATAGAGAATTAGTTAAAGAAAAAAAAAAAAGTGAAATAAGGGTTGAAGGTTAACAGAATAGTATATTGAAAGGTAATCTCTAGACGGGACTTCTTCCAAGAAGAGTAATTATGGGCCTGACATAGCCCATAATACCATGAGCAGGGCCGGCCCAAGGCCTAGGCAAGTTAGGCCTAGGCCTAAGGCCCCACCAAAAAACAAAATTTTGTTTAGAAAAAAAGGCCCCACTTTTCATATTTAAAGGCCCAAATTTTTATAAAATTATATATATTTTTTAAAGGTTGTACATTTTTTTTTATTAGTGATATTAAAGATACTACAAATTTTAATATTGGCTAACAAATTGCTATGTTATTAATCACAAAAAAGTGATAAACATTCATTAGTTAAATTGATGAAGTTTATCAATGAGAGACAATGTCACATTATATTTTAAACATTTTATAGTACTTTTAATTAGCGCATCTTTTTCATTTCTATTAAGACTCTCAAAATACGAGACCAATAAAACCTTAACTCAATTGAAACCCTAAAATATTTCAAAAAGATGTTGCAAATGTGTTAAATCATCAATTATAGATTAATCTCTCGGGATAGTTTGAGACTTTGATTTTTGTAAACTAATATCCTACAAAACCACACACCAAATAATATCTATCTCTCTTTCTTAAAATCAAAATATAAAATTAAAAATTAGATTACAACTTTATTTAACTATGCATCTTCTTATATCCAAAACAAAGTGTATTTTTCAATCACAATATATTTTTATTTCTTTTTATTAATATTTATAGTACAACTATAATATTCAATTCTCTATATGAATTTAACATTAGTCTAGTTGATATTATTTACTGCCAAATTATTTCTGTATTTAATGTATCAAATTAATCTTAATTTGATTGGTATTAAATAATTTTGTTTAATTAATATTTACATATTAAAGGCCCCCATAAATTTTTCGCCTAAGGCCCCAAATTATGTTGGGCCGCCCCTGACCATGAGAAAGGGGAAAAACCCAAAATGGATCTGCTGCAGAACAACCTGAGCAAATTTGATACAAAACAACTTGGGCAAGCTGAAACAAATAGAGCCTAAGACCCTTCCATTTTTATAACCCAATAGTGAAAAATGGGCCCGTAAAGACCCAAACCTTTTGTATAAAGGGATAAGAGCAAACTTGTCTATCCACATTAGAGAGAACACGCACGAAAGATGTTTGGTACAACGTGCTTTATCTTGATTAGGTGGCAAATTAATCTTTTTATTTGCAAGCTTCTTCTTCTCATGTGACGTTGCTTGGGAAAAGAGTAATTACATGGTATATAATGCGAAAAGGATATTATAGTTTTCTGGTTTGGTGGTGGGTTGTGCTTTTCATGGCTAGGAAACAAATTAATTAAGGTACTTGTTGATTAATTTACTTGTTCCACTACTTGTTGCATGGGAAAGACAAAACTAGATTGTATAAAAAAGGTACGTACGTAGTAGAATCCACTACTTATTGGTATATTTTTCTCTTTTAATTAACAATAGCCACATGCATATTTAATTGTTAGTAAACAAGTTGCTTGCCACCTAATCAAGAAAAGCACAACTTAGTAACTTACCTAACGGCGTGGACTACTTAAAGCACTCGCATAAGTTCAACTGGGGCAGGAGCATATTGGTTTTTATAATATGGAATTGTTTTCTCGTTTTGTGTGTGCAGCCCGTTATATACATTGAGAAACAAAAATCCTCCACCATCTACGCATCAACAGCTCCACCCGATGCAAAAGAAAAGCATTAATGGCTCGGTCATCAATGTAAACACGCATATGTATGTAGGGATTTGTCAATATAAAACTTTGTATCAAGGCTGAAAGACCAATGACTATATACAGTATTGTGATCACGTTACACTTGTGACTTTGCCTTGAAATAGTAAATAAAAAGAATGATATGATAACGGGAATTATTAAAGAGTAGCCAATAGAATAAAATTTTTACCAAAGCATTCAAAATAAATAAATAAAGAGTAAGTAGTATTAAGATACTCTAAGATCTAGGCTAATGCCAACTAGGTTTAAGATTTTTCAAAATTTACCAATTTAGTCCCTAAAGTGAACTTAATCCCTCAATATTGTTAGGCCAGTTAGTCATTATTTTCAAATGTTTCAAGGTCTAAGAGAGTTTTAGAGACCAAATCAGTCACTTTTGAAAAATTTTGAATCTGACCGACATTAGCATGAAACTCTAGATATATGAATGAAATTTACCCAAAAATAAAATACAGTACTATTTACTGAGAAAAAATTTTCCAAATCCTAACCATCATTGGTACTTTTGTTTTTCGTTCTACTTTTTGCATGACTTAATTATTATGAGGCCCTCTATAGATTACTCATAGACTTTAGTAGCACAACCAATCTGTATTTTCTATAATGTATGTATGTATGTATGTTTATTTTTTAGAAGATTCTAGTATGCATGTGGTTTCTCCTTTCATTAATGAACCACATCTTCCTATGGTTTTAAAAACTGAAACAATTAAAATATTGAAAAAAAATGTTTGATATTCAATTTTTACCACTTGAACTAATAGTTTTTACAGTTAAATCATTGGGTTTTATGGTTTTTATCAGATCAATTGCAGGTCTAGTTCCTATTTCCTCTTTTGTAGTCTGCTTCTGATTTTGGTCATGCCCATCATTATAAAATCTATAATTGTTTGTTATTATAGGTGATGAATTTCAATAATTAATTAAATTAGAATCTTTTTTGGGACCAATGTGGTTCCTACAACCACTTTAAAAATAAGTCTGTGGGGTGCGATGTCGAATGTCATAAAAGATTTGAGTGTGTCTTCCTCATCACCAATTGGTTTTGAGGTGAAATGACACAGCTTATAGTCTGACAAATGGTATCAAAGCCAAGGTCATGGGTTTGAGTTACGAGAGTGGTATTGTGAGGAAAGGATTGTTGAGAGGACCACAACTTAACTCCCTACGATTACTCTAAAAATAGGCATGCACGATGTTGAATAATATAAAAGATTTGCGTGTGTCTTCCTTATCACCAATTGGTTTTGAGGTGGAATGGCCTATCTCACGGTCCGACTATCTTAATAAAGAAGTTCTTGTTTACAAGATTTGTGATTTCTTGTCATTAGAGAATTTTTTTACTAAAAAAAAAAAAAAAATCAAACCCACAAAACTATAAACACCAAGATTGCTTTAGTTTAGTTCCCCTATATTTGATACTTTTTCTTTGCAGCGTTTAACTTCCATAAGAAGAATTTTAACTTAAGATCACAGCCCCTCTGTATGGGCAATGCATCAAGCTTTCAAAAAGGTAAGCTGTCATGTGTAGACTCTTTTATAAACTAACACTAAAACTAGAAGCATAAATATTCTATAAAAATGTACATATTTTAAGAGCAATGGCAAACTTTCATCTCTTATCCAACAAATTAGACTTGAGCCTCTCTCTGTGTGCATGCATGGCTGTGCTTTTCTTTGCATAGACAAAGCATTAAGCTTAATTTATCATTTACTTAGGCATTCAAAATATCCAACAGTTTTTGCACCAAATCCTTATTGAATTTAAAATGTCATGGTAAAATCATGTTAAAGTCCGATTATAAACTTTTAATTTAAGTTGTGATTATGTGAAATAGCAAGCTACATTTGTGGTAGAGTTGATTTTTATTTTTTATTTTATATAAATTTGGAAGGGGAGGGGATGAGTGTGGGTCTAAGGCAGAGTAGTGAATACAATACCATTGGAGTAGAGTGTAGAGTTGATCTATAATATATCTTACAGAATACCGTTGTTCCCACTCCTCATTTGACTACATAAAATGTTGTGACTTGTTACCCTCATGACTTTGCCTTGAAATGGTCAAAATAGATATTTTTTTAAAAAAAAATGATATAGAGAATTATCAAAAAGTAGCCAATAGAATATGTTTCTTCTCAATTTTCTATGTAAATGTTCCTTACATAAAGACCAATGACTATATACAATGTTGTGATCACGTTACCCTCGTGACTTTGCCTTGAAATGGTAAATAAAAACAATGATATGATAGCAAGAATTATTAAAGAGTAGCCAATAGAATATATTAATCCTTAATATTTTATGTAAAAACGTTCCTTAACCTTTTTTTTTTTTTATTTGAACTTAACATATTGCGTGTTGTACTTTTATTGGTTCAGAAACATGATGAATGAGATTTGTAAGTGGGGCTACAAGTAATAAGTTTATAATAAAAAGTTCATTAAATGAGTTATTTGAACTGAGGTAGGAGCATATTGGTTTTATTTATGGCAACTAGCCAGTAATTTTTTTTTTTTTTTTGAGAATAGCCCGTAATTAATATATAATATGGATTTGTTTTCTCATTTTGTGTGTGCAACCGGTGATATATTGAGACACAAGAATCCTCCACCATCTACGCATCAACAGCTCCACCCAATGCAAAATGGCTAGTAAACGGCTCGGTCGTCAATGTACGTAGGGAATGGATTTGTCAATATAAAACTTGTATCAAGGTAGAAAAACAACATAAAATAAATCGTGGATGTATGCATTTCAGCCGAACCACGTTAAAAATCTTGTCTTCTTCTGCTTCTTTGCATTCAAATTTTTACGTGCTTACAATGCAAATCAATCTTCATTGACCCCTTTGACCATCCCTTTCATGCTTTTTCAAAACAGTGCAGAGCTTGGCTCTGTGACTTTGCCTTGAAATGGCAAAGATAATTAGTATATGATATCGCAAATTATAAAAGAGTAGCTAATAGAATAAGTTTTTTTATTATTATAACATCATAACATCTTTCATTCTTTGTAATACTTATTCTTATTTCTATATGTAATTATCGTTACAGTCTACCACACGTGTCTTATGTGTAACTTGAATCCAACCACATATATATATATAGTGAACACTACCACTAATTTTATTTTATTTTTTAACTTTTTCCACAAATCTAGACTAGTAACTGATATCTAAATTAAAGCTAAAATAATATTATTTTATCTAATTAGATAAAATGATTTTCATATATAAAATAATAAAAATAGATTCACTAAATGTATATTTTAAAAATTAAACATAATTTGTACTATAAAAAATGAACTATTTATACTATCAATAAATTACAAATAATAATTTGATATATTGTCATCTTATTTAAAAATTTATCAAACTCAAGTTCTTTATGGTTTTTTTTCAGCAAAGCGGCATAATACATATAGGTTTTTTCTACTTGTAGAATGAAGGCATTTTTTCTTCATTATACCATGAATTAAATATAAATATAAGGTTGGGTTCAAATTACATTACTCAATAAGTTGTTAAGCATCCACATTGATGGTGCCAAAGATTTAGCAATTTCGCTCCACAAAATGCTACTTTATCTATTTTGCTACTTTACTTTACAAAACACCAAATATCAGTGGTTTTATTTTAGTATTAAATACAATATAATAATATAAACAACACAATAATCTTTTTGTATAAAGGGATAAGAGCAAACCTGTCTATCCACATTAGAGAGAACACGCACAAAAGATTTTTGGCACATTGTGCTTTATCTTGATTAGGTGGCAAATTAATCTTTTTATTTTGCAAGCTTCTTCTTCTCATGTGACGTTGCTTGGGAAAAGAGCAATTATAGGGTATATAATGCCAAAAGGATATATATAGTTTAATGGTTTGGTGGGCCGTGCTTTTCATGGTTAGGTAACAAATTAATTAAGCTTCTTATTGATTAATTTACTTGTTCCCACATCATACATGACGTTGCATGGGAAACACAAAGCTAGATTGTATTAAAAAAAGGTACATAGTGGAGTCCACTACTTATTGGTATATTTTTCTCTTTTAATTAACAATGGCCACTTGCATATTAAAAAAGTTGCTTGCCACCTAATCAAGAAAAGCACAACTGAAGTTCAGCACATGCTGTTTATTAAAAAAAAAAAAGCACAACTTACCTAACGGAGTGGACCACTTAAAGCACTCACATATATAAGTTCAATTGGGGCAGGAGAATATTGGTTTTTAGAATATAGATTTGCTTTCTCGTTTCGTGTGTGCAGCTGGTGATTTATTGAGAAACAAAAGAATCCTCCACCATCTACGCATCAACAGCTCTACTTAATGCAGAAGGAAAGCAATGGCTCGGTCATCAATGTAAATGCACAAATGTACGTAGGGAATGGACCCTACATAATTTTCCTTTGATCATGCTTAGTGGAATTATAATAACCCCACTCAATTGTGTAAATATGTTATTTTCAAACATGTTGTGTTATGTATAGGAAACCCTAACACCCCATTTTTTGATTGTCTTCCTCCTTTGTTTGTTCTCACATGATCATTTATTTTCAAACAAGTTGTTTGTTGTCCCTACACAATTTTCCTTCAATCATGCTTGGTGGAATTCGCATAGTTTTCCTTCAATCATGCTTAGTGGAATTATAATGACCCCTACATAATTTCCCTTCAATCATGCTTAGTGGAATTATATGGACCCTTATATAATTTTCCTTTAATCATGCTTAGTGGAATTATAACAACCCTACCCAATTGTGTAAATATTTTATTTTCAAACAAGTTGTGTTATGTATAGGAAACCCTAAGACCCCCATCCCCCATCTTTTTCAAAAAGAAAAAGAGTATGATATGGTTGATGAGGTGGCTTAATAGGGGCATAGCAACATTAAATGTTACGTTTAAGCTTTTAGATATATAGGAGCATAGCAACATTAAATGCTACGTCTCGGCTTTTAGATCGTTTATTTTCAATTATGCTTAGTGGAATATGACCCCTACATAATTTCCCTTCAATGATGCTTAGTGAAATTTACACAATTTTCCTTCAATCATGCTTAGTGGAATTATAATGACCCCTACATAATTTCCCTTCAATCATGCTTACTGGAATTATATGGACCCTTACATAATTTTCCTTTAATCATGCTTAGTGGAATTATAACAACCCCACCCAATTGTGTAAATATTTTATTTTCAAACAAGTTGTGTTATGTATAGGAAACCCTAAGACCCCCATCCCCCATCTTTTGATTACTTCCACCTTTGTTTGTTCTCGCATGATCATTTATTGTCAAACAAGTTGTTTGTTGTCCCTACGTTTTTTTTAAGAAGAAAGTTGAAATCAATTTGGGTAGTTGAATAGTAAAATATTTGTATCTAATGAATAATAATGTTTGTACATGATCTATATTTAATTATTTTATATAAAAATTAAAAAATTATAAAAAGAAAAATGATTTAAAAAGAAAAAGAAAAAGAGTATGATATAGCTGATAAGGTGACTTAATAGGAGCATAGCAACATTAAATACTACATCTAAGTTTTTAGATATATATAGATGGATTTTACTAATGTGTGCCCTTAGGGCATACAATAATTATTCATTTTTGGAAAAAAATTTCTGGGGAACTGAAAAAGTAATGACAGCTTTTTCAGTTTCCAAAAAACTTTTACCATAAGTAGAAAACTTAATGTGTGCCCTTAATGTGTGCCCTAAGGGCACACATTAACCGGACCCAATATAGATTTGTCGCTAACTTGTGTGATGCATGGAAATAATTATTGAATGAGTTTCAAGAAAAAATAAAGACATTATTTTTTAGTTTGAGTAGTAAGCAAAAATGCATAAAAAAAAAAACAATATTGAAAAAAATGGCACAAAATTTTATTAGCTAGGCAAAAGAAAACAATGCTATTTTATTTATTAGTAGTTTTTTGTGAGAAAGAATAAGGAACAGAATATTGTGTATATAGTTTAGTTTGTGTAATATATAGGTATATATAAAGTAGTTTGTAATATATATGTCAAAAGATGTCTTTCGAAATGTCATAACTCTTCAAATTTGATATACCAAAAGGTGTCTATTGAAAAGTCATAACCATTCATATTGGATATATCAAAAGGTACCTATTAACCGAAAATGTGTCTATTTAATGAAAATACGCCTATTGAATGAAAATGTGTTTATTGAATGAAAAGTTGCCTATTAATCAAAAATGAAAATTGAAAAGGCACAACTTTTCGATGTTTTAAACGTATACGTGGCATTAATTTATATAGTCACATGATACAATAAGAAGTGGTCAACAAAAAGTCAAATATTTCACTTTTATATTACATAAATGTATGTAAAAAAAAGGGGGACATTAGAGCATAATTAAGTGAATTATCGTGGCAGCTTTGCCTAGATTCAATGGTTCCAGCACTAGTATAAGACTAGTTAGGCAATAAGGTTATCCATTACTATAATTGAGCTCAAGGCGATAAGAATATTAATGGGTTCATTATTGGTCTGTCACCATCAGTGAGTTACAAATTATGATACAACAAGAAGTAACATCCTGTGTGGAAGACCTTTGGTGTAGTTGTGGACTTTTGTTACATACTTTTGCAATCTGGTCACATCACTGGTCTATTTTTTGTATTGTAGTTGTAGAGATAATCAGCCAGCAACAACAATAACAATTTGTCCGGCTCCTAAGAATCTTGAATGTGAGTTTTCTTGGTCACTCATTTTCACCCAGTGACAGCTATCAAGCATATTACATTTGCCTTTGGACTCTACTTTTCTAACTCGATTATTTAGAGCTCCTCTAGAATAAAGACATTAGTAGCACAGCCAACCTCTATTAATTTATAAAATGATTAAAATCTATATTTATTTGTCATCATTTATTGGTGATGAATTTGATTATAAAAAATATAGTAGGTGAAGAATTTTGGTAATAAATTTATGGGATGGTGCCCGTTAACACCACTTTTTTAAACCTTTTTTTTTTTTTTTTTTTTTTACAACTTTTTGATTTTTTTTTATAATTTTTTAGCAATTTTTTTTATCATTTTTGGCAATCGTTTTAATGACTTTGTGTCCTTTTTATTGACAGAATCCATTAAGGGAAATCTTAACAAGCACCATACGGTGCTTATTAACATTTCCCTAAATTTATTTAGAATCTTAATAAGATATACTTATTTTTAAGATTTGTGATTTTTGGGAAAAATTATTAGGTACTCCCGGAGTACCATAAATGCGTATTCCCTCCTCTCACATGAATAGTGGGTCCCACTATAAATTTAATCAGTGGGACCCACCATTCATGTGAGAGGAGGGAGTACGCATTTATGGTACTTCGGGAGTACACAATAATTTCCCAATTTCTGGTTTAGTTCCCCCAAATATATTTGTATATTTATTTGCTCATATTATAACGGTGTACAGTATATGTGAAGTAGTCTCTAAAGTATGTAAATTTAGATAGGACCTGTCAGCTTTGTTCTTGAGAAATTGACGTCCTTCAATTTTAATTTGTCATTCATGAGAAGCTACACTCATCGATCTAACTAGTTAATCATGATTTTAAATAACGTGGACACTTGTTTTTTAAATACCATTTTACACATGAACATGAAACTAAGCAATTGCCTTTATGTGTATTCATACGTGTAAATTATTCTTTCCAAATTTCTATTTGAATGTGAATGATAGGATATCATGTTCATTGCTATCCAAGCAGATGCTTGTGTTTGTGGCAAAATTGATTTGTATGAGGATGCTTTTGTTAAATTTCACTTTTCTCATCGTTTTTATCCTAGGATAGTATTGCAGCTAAAAGAAGTATTGGTATTAATAATCTTCAATAAGCGTTGGAATATTTTCATAAAATTATTATATATGTACTTTTAAATGGTCTTTTAAAGGAAAGAATATAATTGTTTACGTATAGTTATTAGCCACATTAACTTACCTTATTAGCTGTTGAAAAACGCATAATGCATGGCTTATGCCAATTAGTAATTGTCACCAATATTAGGCTATTAGCTACATAATTATTAGTTTACCGTTGATAACTTGATATATTACAATAAATCTCCGTAACCATTTACTATTGAATCTGATTAGTCAAAAGGAAAGTTAATTCTAGTATCTATTGAATTAAACATGATTTTAATATGGAAGGTTTTACTAGTCTATATTAGGCCAATATGAAAGTGTTGATCCATTAAAGCGTATAAGAAGAATAGGGAGAATCCTCGGCCCCCTCCTTAACATTGTTCAATATCAAGGATGAATGGGTTGCAATTGGATTAAGGCAGTTCTATGCATATATCTCAAATGCCTTAGAAGGACTCAGCCAACAGACATTATGTTCCAGCCTGATATTGCTTAAAGTTACACTAGGGTACTTTTGGTAGACTGTAATAGATACTGTAATATAATAATTATTCCTATAATTTAACTATTCAATAGTTTGGTTATGTTTTTATTACATGAAATAGTCATTTCTTATAAATAACTATTCTTTAAAATGATGAATAACTATTCATCTCTACAAGGGTTGTAATAACTATTCCTTAGTAGGTGTATTAATTTCTAAAATTATATATTTCCAAATAAAAAAACCTTTCCATATGTATATACCAATTATGAAAATAAAAAATCATAAAAAAAATAAATAATCACTCTTTCAAATTTAAAAATTAATATATTTTTAGGAAATATAATTATATGATTAAAATATTTCCTAAAATATATCTTAATTTTGAGAAAAAAAAATGTTTTCATTCTATTGTCTTCAGGGTTCTATTATTATGTTGTTACCAAACAAATGAATAGTAATAAGTATTACATTACAACATCTTCTATTCCTTGTGATGCCTATTCTTATTTCCATGTAATTATCGTTATAGTCTACCAAACGTGCCTTAGGTATAACTTGAACCCAACCTTATATATATGTAGTAAACACTACTACTAAATTTTTTTACTTCTTCACAAATCCAGACTAATAACTGATAACTAAATTATAGTTAAAATAATATTATTTGATCTAATTATATAAAATGATTTTCATATATAAACTAATAAAAAATAGATTCACTAAATGTATATTTTTAAAAATTATACATAATTTGTACTATAAAAAGTGGACTATTTATACTATCAATAAACTACAAATAATAATTTGATATATTGTCATCTTATTTAAAAATTTATCAAACTAAAGTTCTTTATGATTTTTTTCCAACAAAGCGGCATAATTCATATAGGTTTTTTCTACTTGTAGAATGAAGGCATTTTTTCTTCATTATTCCATGAATTAATATACATATAAGGTTGGGTTCAAGTTACATTACTCAAAAAAAATTTAAGCATCCACATTGGTGGTGCCAAAAATTTAGCAATTTGGCTCCACAAAAAATTATTTTATTTATTTTACCTTCTTACTTTATAACACCCAACATTAGTGGTTTTATTTTAATATTGAACACAATATATATAATAATATAAATAACACAATAAAATAATATATCTACTACAATAAATAAAAACCACCACCACCAACACAAGTAAATAATATAGCTCTTAATAAAATCTTGTTTTTTTTACAATCTTTGCTACAGTGCACTACCATCTTTGGTTGTGCACTGTAGCTCAACAGCCAAATTTTTTTGCTTTCCCTCCCCCATTACAGCATGATTTTTAGTATTAATAATGCTAAAAATAGCAATATAGATTTTTAGCACCACTAATGTTAATGCTAAGAGGTCAAAAATCCATTCGTAAACTTCTAAATATCAAATAGACAAAAAAAAAAAAAAATCCCGGCGTACATCTTAGAAACATACATAGAGGAAAGTCAGGAAACATAGTAGCGTAATTGCCTCTCATGGTGGTTAATTAATTCAAATAGTTTACTAGTTACTTCTTGGCCAACTTATGATCAATTATACCTTTTTTTAAATAACGTTTCAGTCTTGGTAATTTGATACTTTTTCTTCGCAGTGTTTAACTTCCATAAGAAGAATTTTAACTCAAGGTCACAGCCCGTCTGTATAGGCAACGCATCAAGCTTTCCAAAAGGTAAGCTGTCATGTATAGGTTCTTTTATAAACTAACGCTAAAACTAGTAGCAGAAATATTCTATAAAAAAATGTACATATTTTAAGAGCAATGGTAAACTTTCATCTCTTAATAGCATCCAACAAATTAGCCTTGAGCCTCTCTCTGTATGCATGCATGGCTGTGCTCTTCTTTGTATAGACAAAGCATTAAGCTTAATTTATTATCTACTTTGGCATTCAAAATATCCAACAGTTTTTGCACCAAATCCTTACTAAATTTAAAATGTCATGGTAAATTCATGTTAGAGTACGATTATAAACTTTTAATTTAAGTTGTGATTATGTGAAATAGCAAGCTATGCTTGTGGTAGAGTTGATTTTTATTTTTTATTTTATATAAATTTGGAAGGAGAGGGGATGAGTGTGGGTCTAAGGCAGAGTAGCAAATACAATACCATTGGAGTAGAGTATAGAGTTGATATATATAATATATCTTACAAAATACCGTTGTTCATTACATAAAACCATTGACTACATAAAATGTTGTGACTTGTTACCCTTATGACTTTGTCTTGAAATGTTCAAAATAGATTTAAATAAAAAAAAAATGATATAGAGAATTATCAAAAAGTAGCCAATAGAATATGTTTATTCTCAATTTTCTATGCAAATGTTCCTTACATAAAGACCAATGACTATATGCAATGTTGCGACCATGTTACCCTCGTGACTTTGCCTTGAAATGGTAAATAAAAAGAATGATATGATAGTGGGAATTATTAAAGAGTAGCCAATAGAATATATTAATCCTCAATGTTTACAAAACGTTCCCTTTTTTTTTTTTTTTTTTTTGAACTTTACATGTAGCTTTTTGTACTTAATTGGTTCAAAAACATGATGAATGAGGCTTGTAAGTGGGGCTACAAGTAACAAGTTTATAATCAAAAGTTCATTAAATGAGTTATTTAAACTGAGGCAGGAGCATTTTGGTTTTATTAATGGCAACTAGCCAGTAATTAATATATAATATGAATTTGTTTTCTCATAGAGAATAAATAACATAGAGAATTACTAAAAATAAAAAAAATAAAAAGTGAAATAAGGATTGAAGGTGATAGAATAGTATATTGAAAGTAACCTCTAAAAGGGACTTTTTCCAAGAAAAGTAATTATGGGCCTGACATAGCCCATAATACCATGAAAAAGGGAAAAAGCCCAAAATGGATTTGCTACAGAACAACCTGAGCAAATTTGATACATAACAACTTGGGCAAGTCGAAACAAATAGAGCCTAAGATCCTTCCATTTTTATAACCAATGGTGAAAAATGGGCCTGTAAAAGCCCAAACCTTTTGTATAAAGGGATAAAACTTAAGAGCAAACCTGTCTATCCACGTTAGAGAGAGCACAGACGAAAGATATTTGGTACATTGTGCTTTATCTTGATTGGGTGGCAAATTAATCTTTTTATTTGCAAGCTTCTTCTACTCAGGCGACGTTGCTACTTTCTTGGGAAAAGAGCAATTACATGGTATATAATGCCAGAAGGATATATATAGTTTACTGGTTTGGTGGGTTGTGCTTTTCATGGTTAGGTAACAAATTAATTAAGCTTCTTGTTGATTAATTTACTTGTTCCCATATGATGTTGCACGGGAAACACAAAGCTAGATTGTATAAAAAAAAAGGTACGTAGTGGAGTCCACTACTTGTTTGTGTATTTTTCTCTTTTAATTAACAATAGCCACTTGCATATTAAACAATTTGCTTTCCACCTAATCAAGGAAAGCACAACTGAAGTTCAGCACATGCTGTTTATAAAAAAAAAATAAAAATAAAAAATAAAAGCGCAACTTACCTAACGGAGTGGACCACTTAAAGCACTCACATAATTAGTTCAACTGGGGCAGGAGCATATTGGTTTTTAGAATATAGATTTGCTTTCTCGTTTTGTGTGTGCAGCCGGTGATATAACGAGAAACAAAAGAATCCTCCACCATTTACGCATCAACAGCTCTACTCAATGCAAAAGAAAAGCAATGGCTCAGTCATCAATGTAAAGCACATATGTACGTAGGGAATGGACCCTAAAAAATTTTCCTTTAATTGTGCTTAGTGGAATTATAAGAACCCCACTCAATTGTGTAAATATGTTAGTTTCAAACATGTTGTGTTATGTATAGGAAACCCTAAGACCCCATTTTTTTATTGTCTTCCTGCTTTGTTTGTTCCCACATGATCATTTATTTTCAAACAAGTTGTTTGTTGACTCTACACAATTTTCCTTCAATCATGCTTAGTGGAATTTACAAAATTTTTCTTCAATCATGCTTAGTGGAATTATATGGACCCTTACATAATTTTCCTTTAATCATGCTTAGTGGAATTATAACAACCCCACCCAATTGTGTAAATATTTTATTTTCAAACAAGCTGTGTTATGTATTGGAAACCCTAAGACCCCCATCCCCCATCTTTTTCAAAAAGAAAAAGAGTATGATATGGTTGATGAGGTGGCTTAATAGGAGCATAGCAACATTAAATGCTACGTCTCAATTTTTAGATCATTTATTTTCAATCATGCTTAGTGGAATTATAATGACCCCTACATAATTTCCCTTCAATCATGCTTAGTGGAATTTACACAATTTTCCTTCAATCATGCTTAGTGGAATTATAATGACCCCTACATAATTTCCCTTCAATCATGCTTAGTGGAATTATATGGACCCTTACATAATTTTCCTTTAATCATGCTTAGTGGAATTATAACAACCCCACCCAATTGTGTAAATATTTTATTTTCAAACAAGTTGTGTTATGTATAGGAAACCCTAAGACCTCCATCTTTTGATTGCTTCCTCCTTTGTTTTTTCTCACATCATCATTAATTGTCAAACAAGTTGTTTGTTGTCCCTACATTTTTTTTTTAGAAGAAAGTTGAAATCAATTTGGGTAGTTGAATAGTCAAATATTTGTATCTAATGAATAATAATGTTTGTACATGATCTGTATTTAATTATTTTATATAAAAAAATTAAAAAGAGAAAAATGATTTAAAAAGAAAAAGAGTATGATATGGTTGATGAGGTGGCTTAATAGGAGTATAGCAACATTTAATACTACGTTTCAGCTTTTAGATATATATATATATATATATATATAGATTTGTCGCTAACTTGTGCGATGCATGGAAATAACTATTGAATGAGTTTCAAGAAAAAAAAAAAAAAAGACATTATTTTTTTAGTTTGAGTAGCAAGCAAAATTGCATAAAATTAAATAATAATATAAACGATATTGAAAAAAGGGGCACAAAGTTTTATTAGTTAGGCAAAAGAAAACAATGTAATATATATGTCAAAAGGTGCCTTTTGAAATGTCATAATTCTTCAAATTTGATATACCAAAAAGTGTCTATTGAAGAGTTATAACCCTTCATTTTTGATATATGAAAGGGTACCTATTAACCGAAAATGTGTCTATTTAATGAAAATACACCTATTGAATGAAAATTGGCTTATTGAATGAAAAGTTGTCTATTAATCGAAAATGAAAATTGAAAAGGCACAACTTTTCGATGTTTTTAAATGTATATGTAGCATTAATTTATGTAGTCACATGACACAATAAGAAGTGGTTAACAAAAAGTCAAATATTTTGCTTTTATATTACATAATGTATGTTAAAGAAAAAAAAAGGGACATTAGAGCCTAATTAAGTGAAAACCATGGCAGCTCTGCCTAGATTCAATGGTTCCAGCACTAGTATAAGACTAGTTAGGCAATAAGGTTATCCATTACTATAACTGAGCTCAAGGTGATAAGAATATTAATGGGTTCATTATTGGTCCGTCACCATCAGTCGATACAACAACAAGTAACAATCTGTGGGGAAGAGTGGAAGACCTTTCGTGAAGTTGTGGACTTTCGTGAGATACTTTTGCAATCTGGTCACATCACCGATCTATTTTTTGTATTGCAGTTGTAGAGATAATCAGCCAGTAGCAACAATAACAATAACCAGAATCTTGAAAGTGAGTTTTCTTGGTCACTCATTTTCACCCAGTGATAGCTATCAAGCATAGTACATTTGCCTTTGGACTCTACTTTTCTAACTTGATTATTTAGAGCTCCTCTAGAATAAAGACATTAGCAGCACAACCAACCTCTATTAATTTATAAAATGATTAAAATCTATATTTGTTTGTCATCATTTATTGGTGATGAATTTGATTACAAAAAATATGGTAGGTGATAAATTTTGGTAATAAATTTATGGGATGCTACCCATTAACACCAGCTTTTTAGACTTTTTTTTTTTTTTTTTTACAACTTTTTTTTTTTTTTTTTTTTAACAATTTTTTTTTATCATTTTTGGCAATCTTTTTAATGAATTTTTGACATTTTTATTAACAAATCCCATTAAGGGAAATCTTAACAAGCACCACACTACTTATTAACATTTCCCAAATTTATTTAGAATCGTAATAAGATATACTTATTTTTAAGATTTGTGATTTCTAGTTTAGTTCCCCCAAATATATTTGTATATTTGTATATTACATTACTGCCTTTGCTCATATTATAACGGTGTACAGTATATGTGAAGTAGTCTCTAAGGTATGTAAATTTAGACAAGACCTCTCAGCTTTGTTCTTGAGAAATTGATGTCCTTCAATTTTAATTTGTCATTCATGAGAAGCTACCCTCATCTAACTAATTAATCATAATTTTCATCTTTTAAATACCATGAAACAACCTGAACACTTGTTTTTTAAATACCATTTTACACATGAACAAGAAACTAAGCAATTGCCTTTATGTGTATTCATACGTGTAAATTATTCTTTCCAAATTTCTATTTGAATGTGAATAATAGGATATCACGTTCATTGCTATCCAAGCAAATGCTTGTGTTTGTGGCAAAATTGATTTGTATGAGGATGCTTTTGTTAAATTTCACTTTTCTCATCGTTTTTATCCCAAGATAGTATTGCAGCTAAAAAAAGTGTTGATATTAATAATCTTCAATAAGCGTTGGAATATTTTCATAAAATTATTATATATATATATATTTTTAAATGATCTTTCAAAGGGAAGAATATATTCATTTACGTGCAGTTAATAGACACATTAACTTACCTTATTAGCTGTTGAAAAACGCATAATGCATAGTCTATGCCAAATAGTAATTGTCACCAATATTAGCTACATAATTATTAGTTTAACTTTGATAACTAGATATATTTAGGGGTGTCAATGTTTGACCCAACCCGCGAATACGACACGAAACCAACACGGGATTTTGCGGATTAGGGTTGGGCCTTAATGAGTTTGGGTCATAAATGAGTTGACCCGAAAGCGATACAATAAAAAACGTGTCATAAGCTGGTCAACCAGCGTAACCGGCAATAGACATGTTTGACACGCCAATTTATTTATGTCAACCCGAATTGACCCACTTAACACAACTCATTTAACTCGTATAACAAATAAATATTCATTTTATTTTAAATTTGTCAAATAACTTTTATATCCAACGTACATTTTAAATTTAAAAAGAAAAGTAAGTAATTACAAAAACTTACAAGAGATATAATTGGAAATTGAAAGTTTACAAACCCTAGATCTCTAAACCCTACAAATCTTAAATCTCTAAACCTTCTTATAAATGTTATATTTTTAGATGTGTTTTTTTATTTTTGTTGAATTATATTATTTTGAATGTGAGCTGAAGACTTAAAGTGTGTGCATTGCTTTTGGGATGTAAAATAATTATTTTTAGATGGATATTATATTTAATATTATGCAGGTTGAAATAGGTTGTGTTATATTTGTGTCAACCTAATACGACTCGTTTATTAAGCGTATCAAATGAGTTGAGTCAGGTCAACCTGTCTTATTAACAGGTCAGGTTAGGGTTAAAGGGTCATGACACGATTATTAAATGGGTTGGGTTAGGGTTGAGCCATTTAGTTGAATACTCCTATCTCGACACGACACGAACCCGACACGCTAATCCGAATTGACAATCCTAGATATATTACAATAAATCTCCACAACCATTTACTATTGAATCTGATTAGTCAAAAGGAAAGTTAATTCTAATATCTATTAAATTAAACATGATTTTAATATGGAAGGTTTTACTAGTCTATATTAGGCCAATATGTACGGCCAAAAAGGATAGGGATAGTAAGAGGAAATAGGGTCGGTTTTACATGCATCAACAAATATTTGAAGTATATTATCCTCTTCTTTTATCAGAAAAATATATATTCCCACTATATTATATTGGGTCCGGTTAAACCATTTATTTTTGGAAACGTTTTCTCGAAAATTGAAAAAAGTTGTCAATACTTTTTCAATTCCAAAAAAAAAATATTTTAAGAAATGATTAATTATTGTGTGCTCTTAGAGTACGCATTAGCAAAATCCTATTATATTTTTGGTAAAGAAAGAACTATAGAAAGTTTCTTATCCTACAAGTTGATATAGGACATAATTTTCAAATTAATTTCAGTAATTTGTTATATTTTGTATTTTTATGTAATTTTTGTTATTTTAGATTTAGGGCATTTATCTCCTTGTTTTTAGGAGCTTTGAATATGATTTTTAGGTCAAATTTATGGTTAGGTATTAATTAGGAGTTATTTTATAATATATTTTCTTATTTGTCAAGTTTTACGGAGCCCCTTAAGTAGGGCTATAAAATTCAAACTTTTTGTCTCTCTATTTTTTGGTGGATCCCAGACTCATTCTCCTTGTGGATTCAAGGACCCTTGTAGATTAAAGGAACTCTCGTGGATTCGAGGTTATTTTCAAAAGAAAACGTGTTTTGTTTCTTGACGCTTTCGTATCCCGCATCACAAGCGGTGTAGGCTTGTAATGATAATTGGCAAGTTTGCTAGACTATTGTATCTTGGGGGCAAGCACGCATAATTGCTAGTCTACTATACCAAAATTTTTGTTGATGGGATGTATCATCTCAAGAGAACAGCCTAGTCCATGCCTTAACTTCCCATCTTAAAACTCATGGACTTAACATGTACTAATTTGAATATAATGTTACGAGATATGTTGAAGTACCAGCAAGGTAATCTCCCAACTCTGTTCTCTAATTTTAAGGTGAACTCTAAATTCTGTGAAATTTTATTATTTAAATGATAATTTGGGGATTATATAATTTAATTTACTCATTAGTCATTGTTCGTAGGCAATAAGGATTGTCCGTTACTAAAAGCAAAACATCCCGCAGACCAACACTATAAGAACATTGGCCTATCACCATCAGTGAGTGGCTACAATATGATAACAGGTAACATCCCCAGCATGGACCCTACTCTCTAGCAGTTATAAATCAAACATCTATTTGTGCAGTTGATCAGTGATATATATAGGAAGACCCCCAGTTCTTTTAATTGTCTTCTTCCCTTGTTTCACATACACATGATTTATTCGATGGCAAAGATTTTCCAAAAAAGTTGTCCCTACATAATACCTATTAGATAGGGACTAGTCACCTTAATTGGTTCGTGAGAAATTGATGCCCTTCAAGTTTTAATTTGTCATTCATGAGAAATCACACTCATCTAATCTAACTAGTTAATCATATTGAGTGGCTGAGTTGAATTATTCCTTGGAAACTCTCACTTGATATACTAAAAAGAATAAATTGACTTAAAAATTATTAACAAATAAATTAAATTTAGAGTTGATCATATAAGACCACTTTAAGAGAAGAGTTCTTGAATGACCATAACAAAATGTTACGGCATTTTTATAGCAAGTGAAGTGTCAATCTACCATAGATCAACATAAAATAAAATAAGATTATATTGAGATACACCACAACTCAAAACAAAAAATGTTTTAAAAATATAATGAAATTTTGTTGTATTACTAGATTTCCTCATTGGTTAGTTAAGTAAGTGGCAAGGAACCAAAAATAAAATAAAAAATGGCATAGAGCTTTCAATTAATTAAAGCCAATGTATGCATTTCAATTAGTTCAATTGGTAAAGTCTCTAATAATTGAATAAGAAATCTGGAGTTCAATCCTCCCTTACACCAAAAACTGATTGGTGTCTTAGTTTGATGGAGTGAACGCTATAAGTTGAAACTCTCTAAAAAAATAATAATCTATATATATAATAATAGATGAAGCTGAAAGAAACTTAAATTAAAATTCCACATTAGAGTTCCAATTTTGTGTCATGTGTCCTAAATTATTTATTTTTAAAATTTTTATTTCTTAATTTTAGAATCAAATGTAACATTGCTTCATAAATATTCATTCAAGTGAGTTATTAAGTATAAAAATCAAAGAGTCTAGAATAAATAAATCGTAAAAATAAAATGTTTCACAATAATTTTTTTTTTAAATGACAATTTACATTTTATACCTAATAATATTTTTACAAATTTTTTTAAAAAGTTAACAAAATATGAAAATGACTATCAATAGTATTTAAATTATATGTATAGTAATTATATTACGACCCTACCTCACAATAACTTATACTTGTGAAGTGACTATGACGGTTGGTTGATGAATTTTGCCGTTATTTGATACCAAGAGGAACTTTCCGCCTAACGAAAAGTTTGGCTAAAATATAAATTTGGTCTCTAAATTTTACCAAAAAAATTGTTTTTTTGCTAAATTTTTATAAAAAAAAATCCTTAAATTATTAAAAATGTTTCACTTTTTGTTCTTAAATTTTTATAAAAAAAAAATTTATTCCTAAAATATTAAAATTTTTTATTTTTCCTAGTTTTACTTCTAAACTACTGATTTTTTTTTTTTTTTTACAAACTTTAGCAGGAAAAAGACTTTGGGTCCGTTTGGATAGAACTTATTACTAAAAACTGAAAATACTGTAACAAAATAATTTTTAAATGTATGAATAGTATTGCAGAACCCATTTTTAATAAAAAATTATTTAAAAAGCGCGTGAACAGTATGTACATAGTATACACACTGCACGCACTGTCCCCTACAGTAGAAACGAAAAAAAAAAAAAAAAAAAAGAGAAACGCAAAAGCAAAACGCAGCAAAGCAAAAAGCTGCATTTTCAGCATATTTCAAAGTTTGAAGAGACAAGACACTGCGCGCACTGTGCGTGCATTGTTCATGTACTTTTTTAGCAATTTTTTATTAAAAATGGACACACATTAAAAAATTATTTTGTTTTTTTTTCAATTCTAAAAATAAGCATCAAACAAACAAAGTTTATTTAGTCGGTACTTTTACTTTTGGACTGTAGTTTTTTTCACTCAATTACTTTGACCCTCTTTACAGACTTTAGTACTACCAGCAGTCTAGCATTACTTTTGTTTTGAGCCTCTCTGCAGACTTTAGTTGGTACTTTTGCTTTTTGGCTCTAATTTTTTCCCTTAATTACTTTGAACCTCTCTACTTACTTTAGTAGTACTAGCAGTCTAGCACTACTTTTAATAAAGGAATCCAAAGTTGTCCTAATAATGCAACTCATCAAATTTTTTTCTTTTCTTTTTAGATAAACACCAATTTTCAGCCAACTACTTTTAATAACGGAATTCAAAGTAAGATTTCCTAATAATGGAACTCATCAATTTATTTTTTCCGGGATAAAAAACAATTTTTGTTACTAGAAGAGCCCGAAAATAGCAGTTAAGAAATCAAAATTCTAACATGCTTAATGCTTAATACGAAACAAAAGCAAAAGTTATTGTAGTTGAATTGACACCTCAAATACTAAATTCTACTCAATAATTTTCTAAAATCTAAAAAGTAAGAAGTTCCACTTGATGGTCCTATAAATAAGATGGTTGTCCCTAAGTATATATTTATTATCCTCTACTGGTCTTTACTTTTTTGTTTTTTGTTTTTTTTTTTTGTTTTTTAAGAACTGTAACATGTCTTGATTTAAGTGTTGAATTTCTTATATTTTCTATCAAAAAATAAATAAATATATAAAGGAAAGAAACGAAAATAATTTCACTGAGGAAGCTACAAGGAGTATGGTGGAACTGAATTTTAGTGTCCATCTTGGCATAAATCCGAAGCTAGAAGGACTTGGATTTAAAATGTAATTTCACTTTTAGTTTTTATTTAAGTATATATTGAACCACATTATTGGGCATGCACCTATTACCATATTGCGACCTCATCGTTAACTATTTTATAAAAAAAGTCAAATAAATACAAAACATATTATAATTTGTAGAATATAAATTAGAACATAAAAGAATGTATTGGAAGTTTGGAACACAAAAGATAGTACAAAGCATTTGTATCCGTTAAGTGCCAGTAATTTAAAATATTCCAACATGTTACCACTTGACCACTTAGTAGCTTAGAAAAGATCTTGTGGGTTGCAGGCAGCTCAATTGGTAAAACCTTTAGCAATTACATGGATTTGTGACTAGTTAATTTAAAAATGATTGACAGATGAATTTAACTAAAGTTGATCATATAAGACGACTTTAAGAGTAGAGTTCTCAAACGACCATAACAAAATGTTATAGCATTTTTATAACAAGTGTCAATCTACACCACAGATCAACATAAAATAAAATAAAATTATATTGATATACACTACCGTTCTTGATGACTTGTTTCACTAGTTGGTTTTTTTTTTTTTTTTTTTTTTTTTATGAACACTCATTGGTTAATTAGGCTAGTGGGGAGGAACCAAAAATAAAATAAAATAAAATAAATGGCATAGAGCTTTCAATCAATCAAAGCCAGCGTGCAACTCGTTGGGTTTGGAATTTGGAAACAGCCAGGCATGACAAATTTCCTCTACATAAATATAATGATCTTCAATTATTTTAAGGCCCGCTCTATGGACATTATTATTACCAGTACCACAGACAATATCAATGACCTGTCACGCATTTTACTTTTTTTTTTTTTTTTTTTTAAAGTAGTGGCTGGCAGGTGCTTTCAATTAGTATTAGTTATGTGGACCAACTCTGCCCTTGTAATTTGTAGGGTTTTAAATTTTTTTGTGAATAAAATTTTTACCTTAGCGTTAAAAAATATAAAGGGTAAATTTCTTTTACAAATCTTGAGTTTTAGGCTAATCCTAACCAAGTTTAAGATTCTTCAAAACTTATTAATTTGGTCCTTAAAGCTAATTTATTCCCTTAAAATTGTTAGGCTAGTTAGTTATTTTTCTCAACTATTTTAGGAACTAAATTAACTTTAGGAATTAAATAAATCAGTTTTGGAGAGTTTTTAACCTGATTGAAATTAGCTCGAATATCTAGGTATGTAAATAAAATTTACCCAAAAATACCCAAAAATAAAATATGATACTTTTACCGAGAAAAGATTTTCCAAATCCTAACCATCATTGGTACCCTTTTTTTTTTTTTTTTTTTTTTTTTTTTTTCTACTTTTTGCATGACTCAATTATTATGAGGCCTTCTATTAGATTACGCTGCTAAGACCCAGATGGGCCTACAGCCATGATTCTACAACTTTTTATAATACCACTATAGAATATGCCATTATAGCCCAGATGGATCTATAGTAGTGTTTTTAGAATCTATAGTGACGTTTTTCAAATGCCATTATAGTCCTTTTTTTTTGTAATGACAAGCCCATTGTCATTTCTTTACCATTAATAAAAAATTACCTCCTAGGAGTTCAACTATTGGTCTAAACACCTATCTCTATAAATTAATTGTGTGATGGATCTTGATCCAAGCCTAATTATCTTTTGGGTCTCGGATTTACGCCCCATACACATAGTTTGTAGTAATTTTAAATCTCAAAAAGCAAGAAAAAATATATTTTTAAATGAAAAAGAAAAACATAAAATATAAATAGGGTAAACTACATACTTGAGCCTCTCTCTGTGTGCGCAGGGCTGTGTTTTTCTTTGTATAGACAAAGCATTAAGCTTAATTTATTATTTACTTAGGTATTCAAAATATCCAACCGTTTTTGCACCAAATCCTTGTTAAATTTAAAATGTCATGGTAAAATCAGGTTAAAGTACGATTATAGACTTTTAATTTAAGTTGTGATTATTTGAAATAGCAAGTTATGTTTGTGGTAGAGTTGATTTTTATTTTTTAAAAATTTGGAAGGGGAGGGAATGAGTGTGGGTCTAACGCAGAGTAGCGAATGAATACCGTTGGAGTAGAGTGTAGAGTTGATATAATATATATCTCACAGAATACTGTTGTTCCCACTTCTCATGTAAACGTTCATTACATAATATATAATTGTTTGTTATTATAGGTGATGAATTTTGGTAATTAATTTAATTAGAATCTTAATAAGAAGCTCTTATTTACAAGATTTGTGATTTCTTATCTTTAGATAATTTTTTTATTATAGCTCTTACTTCAATTCAGTTTCCTATATTTGATAGCTAAAATTATGAAAATGTACAATTCTTTTATGAAGGACATGGTCTGTATATTTTATATACCCTTCGCTCAAAATAAGTAATAACGGTATTTGTATATGTATCGTATATGTTAAAGAAATTTCAAAAGTACGTAAATTGCTTGGATTAGAGGAAAAATTACGTATAAGCAGATGACTTATAATATTATTTTATTGAGTTAGTTTGTAGTCTTAAGCTACAATTAATTTGTAGCTAAATTTTTTCTATTTGATATTTCATTTTGCTCATATTATAACAGTGTACAATATATGTCAAGTGGTTTCAAAAGTATGTAAATTGCTTGGGTAAGTGGCAAAACTGTGGATAATATTGCCCAATTGTTAATAATCTTCACCTAGAGAGCTTGCTTAATATCATATCAATGAGTTCACTTTGAGAAGAATTGTTTCAATATTTAAATTTTCATGTTTGTGGCTATTTTGTGTGGACCTGTAAAAAAATCATCATAGCTTGAATGGCTAGTGCAACTAAAATTGAAGTGTCGTTGCTCCTGCTTCCCTGTTCGATCATGTGTGGACCAACAACACTTTTTTTTTTTTAAGTAGTAATGGTTTTGTTCAGCAGAATATGGACGGGTTGGAAGTTGGGACCTATGAGTCAATGAATATGATGAGCCATCCTCATTCCACAATACACGCTGTAAAATATAAATTCTAATTAAAATTGATATGGATATTACCATCACATTGGACTACTTCATGGCCCACATATTCTTAAGATTTTGTTAACAGATATTTTAGTAAACTATTTTAGTAAATTTTTTAATTATCAAAAAAGAAAAAAAAATTAAGTGCAATACTTAATGACCAATATTTTCTTTTTATTCGAATAAATAAAGACCAATAATAACATTTAAGATGACGTACCATGTTACCGATACCATTTATCATATCCTTAGTAAAGGCAGAAATTATCTTAATAAATGAATATTAAATGTTTTCATTATTCATTGAGACTGTTAGTTCGCTATAAAAGCCGAATAGAAGCAGTGAAGAAGCACAAGCACACCTGCTATTGCGTAATCTATTTCTCACTTTACTCCTTATTTTTGTCATTCGCATTCTGTTTCTTTATTGTATTCTTAGCTTATAACTTTCAGTCTCCAATAACTATGGCTGATGCACTACTGTCACTAGCTACTGAGCTCTTGAAGCAGTTGGGTTCAATCGCTGTTCAGCAGGCTCAACAAGAGATAAACTTGATTGTTGGCGTTGATGAAGAAATCGAAAAGCTTTCTAAGAGTTTCGAAATCGTCCAGGCGATGCTCAATGATGCTGAGGAGAGACAGTGGACGGAAGCAGCTGTGAAGCTTTGGTTAGATCAGCTCAGAGACGTGTACTACATGATGGATGACGTGTTGGACGAGTGGAACACTGCAAGGATCAAAACAGGAATTCAAAAAGAAGAAGAAAGAGCTGTTACTAATAACAATCCTGCTGCCCTGAAGAAGAAGAAGGTACCATGCTCATTCTTCCCCTCTCTCTCATGCTGTTTTGGTCAAGTAGATAACCTTTCTCTGCGTCGTGAGATTGGTCACAAAGTAGAAAACCTGAAACAAACATTAGATAACATTCTAAAAGACAAAGTGACGTATGGGTTTGACTTGACTAGGCATTCACATGTAGAAGTTGAGCGACCAATAACCACGTCCTTTGTGGATGTGTCCGATATAATTGGTCGTGATAAAAATAGGGATGAGCTGTTGAGCAACCTGTTAGGCGAGGGTAGTCAGGGAAGTAATCCTCGTGTCATCTCCTTAGTGGGCATGGGCGGTATTGGAAAATCCACTCTTGCCCAACTAGCCTACAATCACTCTGATATACAAGCCCATTTTAAAGTAAAAATATGGGTTTGTGTCTCTGATCCATTTGATCAGTGCAAGGTTGCCAAAGCAATCATTCAGGAGGTTGACTCTAAACACGAATCCCTGAATAAAGTTACTGAATTACAAACTCTATTGCGTGAAATTCATGCTTTAATTAGGGAGAAGAAATTTTTTCTTGTCTTAGATGATGTGTGGACTGATGACTTCAAAGAGTGGGAGTCATTTAGAAATGTACTCAAATATGGAGCTCAAGGTAGTAGAATTCTAGTCACCACACGAAAAATTAGTGTTGTGGAGATGATGGAGAGTTCCCACACGATCAATTTGGGGGTATTGTTGCCTGATGAATGTTGGTTGATGTTTAGTAAAATAGCATTTTCTAACAAAGATCTACATCAACAAAGGGATCTAGAAGGGTTAGGCAAACAACTAGCAAATAAGTGCAAAGGCTTGCCACTAGCTGCAAAGACTCTCGGGAGTCATATGCGTGGCAAAATAAGTAAGGAAGAGTGGGAGAGGGTTTTGCACAATAATTTGTGGGAAGTAGAAGATATAGAAAAAGGTCTTTTGGGGCCATTGTTGTTGAGTTATAATGAATTGTCCTTGTCAGAGAAACAATGTTTCTTATATTGTGTTGTCTTCGAGAAAGATCATCAATTCAATAGACTAGAGTTAATCACCCATTGGATGGCACAAGGATATATCAATTCAAAAGGAAATATGGAGATGGAAGACATAGCGGAAGAGTACTTTCAAAAATTAGCCATGCGCTCTTTTTTTCAAGATTTTGCTAAAAATAGGAACGATGGTAGAATTAAACGTTGCAAAATGCATGATATTGTGCATGACTTTGCACAGTCATTGACAAAAGATGTATGCTTGACAATTAAAGGTGATGAAGAGGTTAACATAGACTTTAAAAGGGCTCGACAGTTGTCATTAACAGTTGAAGAAACATTTCCTCAGTCTGTCTATGAGGCAAAAAATCTACGCTTTTTAAATTTGGATTTTATTTCTTCTCCGATTGTCCAACCCAAGTTATTCGACCATTTGACATGTCTACGTACATTACATTTGGAAGGTAAGTCCATTTTGGAACTTCCAAATGAGGTGGAAAAATTGACACATTTGAGATTACTCAAGTTATCTTGTGGAGAGATAAAAGAATTGCCTGAAAGTATATGTAATTTATGTAATTTACAAAGTTTGGATGTTAGTGAGTGTTGGAAACTTAAGAAACTACCCCAGGGGATAGGTAAACTAATTAATTTAAGACACCTCCTATTTGATGAATATATTTATGATATTGAAATACAATCGTTTCCAAAGGGAATAGGGAGATTAACTTGTCTTAAAACATTAGGATACTTTCCTGTAGGTAAGGGCGAAGAAATATGTAAACTGGGAGAATTAGAACATTTGAACCGTATTCAAGGGTTACTTGTTATATCAAGGTTGAGAAATGTGGTAGATTTTGGTGCGATCGAGAATACATTGAAGAAGAAGAAACACCTCCGTGAATTGGAGCTATATTTTGACCCGGTAGAGAAAATGCTTGACCATTCTGAAGTGGAAGACGAGGAAGAGGAAGAGACAGAGGAAGAAAGAAGAAGAAAAATGGAGAAAGATGTAGCCATTCTAAATGCCTTGGAGCCACCTCCCCGCTTGGAATCTTTACAAATTGTTTTTTATAAGGGCACCACAATGTATCCTAATTGGATGATGTCCAAATTGACCTATTTGAAAAGACTTGTTCTCGGATCTTGCCTAAACCTAGAGCAGATGCCTCCTTTGGGGAAGCTGCCGTTGCTCGAAGAATTAGAAATAGCAGACAATGGAATGATTCAAAAGGTGGGAGATGAATTTTTGGGAATAGACATAGAAGAAGAAGAATTATCAGAATCATCCAAAAACAATAACAACAAAGACATCATCATATTCCCAAACCTTAAATCTCTCACATTTGGACAATTGAGGGAGTGGGAAGAATGGACTGGGATGGGAGGAACAATAGAAGAAGAAGAAGAAAAAGATAATAGTGCTAATGCTTTTGTTACTAATAATACTCCAAAAATTAAAATAATGCCACTTCTTCATTCCTTGGCCATTTTGGGGTGCGGCAATCTAAAGTCTCTGCCAGACTACCTGCGTAATACTCCATTACGAGCAGGGTTGCGAAAGAGGAAGGCCCAAGATTTCTCAAATCTATTCATCAAAATTGATTCAGAGGTAACTCTCCTTTTCTTGCAAAATTATGGTATCAAATATATAAATACATACATGGATTTGTGCAAATAGACAGACGCAATTAACTTAACTTCTATATTTATCCCGTCAAAAACAATTAATTATAATACCAACCACATCCCTTCATAAATTATTCCCATATCACAAACACACTACCGCCCCCAAATCATTCTACTATTTCTTTGGGTTGTGATCCCCTCCTTGTTGCTCTAATCTCTCAGTGGTATGGGTGGTTCTATTATATTTTATTTTTCTTGTTTAATATTATTATAATATGGGTCATTGTGGGTTTTGTTCATTTTGGGTTATTTAAACTAATCTGACGTCAGCCTCTATAATATGGGTCATTGTGGGTTTTATTTATTTTGGGTTTTTCACTGACTTTATTCTTTTCAAAGTGTTTCCTTGCATTAATTCTTCTTGATCAAATCTGCCAATTTTAAAGAGAATCAATCTTCTTGAATTAGCTTCACCAAATTCTTGTAGGTTAGAAAATTTTATGAAAGATTCATAGCAATGTACGTTTCCCTTGTTACCTGAGATGTGGAGTGTTGCTTGATTGTGGAGTCACCATTTTATCTTGAATTTATTGTGAAAAGACAAAGAAAATGGGCACATGATTATAGTAATTGTTGAAGTTACAAAACTTCTTCTTGAAATAATGCATACAAAAGACTAGCAGGACATGAGTATGTGGATATCTCAAGGGATTTAGGTATGGATGCTAGGATGTAAGTCTTGCTTTGGTGTTAACTGTGTGCTATGCCTAGAAATTGTGAACATCTCAGTTTTGAAATATAGTAAAGAAAGAACTTGGAGAGGATTATGTGTAGTGACTAATTCTAACTTTAAGGGCTGCCTATTATTTCCTTCATTTTGCTTTCTGACATGGTGCTAGAGACTTTAATGTAATTTCAACTGCTTGAGTTGCCCCTTTGCAGTTTAGCAAATGGTAAATGTAGCACTAGGACATGACAGTACATTCATTTAGGAACTGTCAGCCTCTATACAAGATGCAAACTTAAGAACCATTGATTTGGTTATAGGTAAATCATGTGGCACTTAACATTATTTTTTTTTTTCCAGTGAAACCTTTAAGGTCCCTAACACTTTTTATAGTTGTTAGCAAATTGAGTTATTTTTCACTTTCTTGATTTGATAAATAACAATTTTGGTGCATTGTGACAAACATGGTCAGAGCAAGGGCTACGCAATGATATAAAAGTTATTTTTAGGTGCTAAGATTTAAAAATTAAAAAGAAAAGAAAAGAAAAGATTTAATGGCAATTCTCTACACCCATTATCTTGAGCTAAAAATAATATAAATGGAAGGCATTGAGAGTAGTTTGTAGAAAAATAGTATTTGATTAAATATAATATGGTTTATTTAGCAAGTTGGTCTGGTGGAGTACCTATCAGGAAAGATGTTTAACTTGAGCAGGATTCTGAAGATGAAAACTCGGTCAAACGCAGTGAGGTATATCCATCAAGTTGGCCTTTTGGTGTGCCTATTAAGGAAATTGTGGGTTGCAACAGCATAGAGAAAAAAGATACAGGAACTGTTGTTTGTGTTGATTCTTTTTTCTTCCATATAAAAGTTCATTCAAGGGAAATTGTTTCAGAAAGACATTGTACATGAGGTCAAAGAAAAACATAATTATTGTAGGGTAATTGAATGTGGTTTAGGATCAGTTAATAGTGTATAAGTCTTTATGGAGTTTCTTTATTTTGGCTATTTAGAATAATGTGACATAAATCTTATGCTTTTCATTTAGGCATGCATGTGGATTGATGATGATCAAGATAATGAATCTGGGCAAGAAATCAATGACAAAGATTATTTGGTTAAGGGATACAAGATTGTGGACATTAGTGATGAAGAAGATGGGACTAAGCATAAGAACTATCAAAAAAGAAGATTGGACTAAGTATCAAGCAGATGAAGAAGTGGAATAGACAATGATAAGAAGGTTTTTTGCAGAGCTGAATGGAACAGGGTGATTGACATACACAGAAGAAGATAGAGACTTTAAAGATGAATGATGAGGTGAAATTCCTTGATTACTTGCATGATCATCATTTTCAATCTGTGTCTATTGCTACTTTGTCCCTATTATTTTTGGTTACCTTTAATATATATATATATATATATATATATATATATCTTGGATCAATTTTTTAAATCCAATTCTGTTTAGATTAATGATTATAGTTGTTAAAACTATATTAACATTTTATTGAGTTTTTGCGTGTTTGTGTGTCAAGGATCATGAAGTTTAGTTACAAGTAGAGCTTTATAAATGATGATAGTGAGGGATATGAAGCCTCTGCTATTGAAGTTTGGGGTGACTTTAACTCTCCCTTTTTAAGGATTTATTCGACTCTCCCCTTAGACCCAGAAGGATTAATCCCTCCCTGCTGCCTTCCTTGCCACTATTTGGGTTTGTGCTCTTTCCTTGAGATAGATACGATCATTATAAAATAGAGATGAAAATGATTTCGGGTCATAGTACGTGGTTTTTTTTGACACCCTATTTGATGCAGCAAATTAGGAGGTGTGGCTTACAGTTGCAGCGGTAGGAATGCTGAAGACAATTGACAATGACATTCCAGAACTCCTCGAGGCATAGACAAATCTAAGATCTGATGATCATGTATATCTCCTGATACAAAACCATGATTTGATTGTGACTCTTATATTGGATATCATGCTCTTCCTAGTATAGGTTATAAATTATCCTTTGGTTGCAACACTATTGTCCGGAGGCTCAAGAAATAATTCATGCAATGCATGTTCAATCGTAATGTATTGAGAATGGTACCTATGTTGTCATGTTAATGGGCACCACAGTGGTAAGCTTCATTCATTTAAATAGCTATTTTAACAGAACAAAGAGTTGACACTCGAAAAATTAATGGGTTGATCTGAACATGTACTTCTTGTTGAAAAGAAAGATTGTGATGGTTGAGTTGTAATCTTGTATTGATTGTGTATCTTAAGCAATTAATTATGAGTCAGAGAATTATATACTCTCAAAATCTGCAAAGGATACAGGGTAATGAGAAACGATCCATGGCCAACATATATTGTTAGAATTTTTTTATGGGCATAGTGATCCTAGAAGTTGCAGTAGAGTTCAGGTTTAACACTACAAAATAATTTTACCAGTAAATCTTAACAAACTGGTCTTATGCTATTTGTTTTTTTTTTCTTGTATACCTACATTTTGTTTATTATTGCAAGTTGAACTAAAAACTATATTCCTTATGGGTAAGCATATCTTGCTTAAGAGGGAGTGGTCATATGGCACATGTGAGACTGTCTAAAGTATATAGGATCACGTCCTATAGTAAATATTTTTTCTTTGCCATTAATAAGTTTTAAGATGTAGCCTATATAGTTGTCTTCACCTTGCGAACAGCTCCAATTTATTTCGTTGATAATTATTCATATGTGCATCTCAAGAGCTTATTCATTCAGAGTAGCAGGAGCTCATTATTTTCTCTTTTTGCCATGAGAAAATGCCATTATTTTTATTTCTATTCATGATACCAGCTTCTTTTTTTATTTCTAACCCTTTTCGTTTTATTATTGACATGCACAAATTTTTGTATCAGATATTCTTCCTCGATGTCTTACTCGAAGACACAGATATAGGAAAGGCATTAACAGAATATGTTTCCTATGCTGCAATAGAGAACGTGGTTCTTGGTGCATCACATCATGGATTTATGAGGTAATCTCCTTCTAATCTTTTAACATAATCAAGCTCCCAGAAGGGGAAAGAAAAAGAAAGAAACTGACAATAAGAGGTCAATAGATAATATCTTCAAATATTAGAGGGGTTTGTAAAATTTCCTTGGATTATTATGCCATTGTGATATGCACAAAATTCCTTGTTTCTCCAAGGTGTTGCACTTCCATAATTGAGTAAACAAGGAAATATGAAATAAAAATCACAATAATTAACCAATTGATGTTATGACTCATGAGTAAGTGAAGTTATAATTAGATTGTTGATATCTAGGAGCAGAACAATTGGAAGTCAGAAAACTACTAAAAAAGAAGACATCATTAATAGTTCAACTGTTCAAACTGAAGCACTAGTAATATAACCTTTTTTTTTTTTTTTTTTTCTTTTTTAAGTTGTAGATAGATGACAAAGTCATCAACAACACCTACCTAATTGTAACTCCTAACTGACAAAACTAATCTTAAGTCCCAAGATCAGAGATAGAGCTATGATTAGCAATGATTTCCAAAATCTGATTGTGGGAATCCAGGGTTCCTAAATTGCAAGAGAAAAGTGGTCAAGCTGCTAGAGAACTAAAAAACACTGTACCTTATGTTCATTCTTAATTCAAATTATTACAATGTAAATAGAATTGCATTATTGATTGATTGAAAGAAAAAAATATATATAAACCTTCTCTTATTCAATTATTAAGTAGATTAGCTTAATAAAAAATTAACTAATATCTACTCAGTTTGAAACTGTCAAATTATTAAGTTAATTGCAGCTATAGGATCCAGAAAAATTAATCAGTAGCACCATTTTTTCTTTTGCCAAAAAATCTTTCTGGATACGTAGGATGTTCACTATCAAACAACAACAAAAGGGCAAGTACATATTCAGAAAGAATATCCACTCTACTTAAACTTAAAAAAGTTATAGTAACCCATCTTCAATTGAACAATGTAGTTTTATTTGTTATGTAAGAATCACATACGGTGAAAAATACTTTCACCATGCTTTCTTTGTAGTTTTAACTGAAGTAGCAGACTCATCACTCTAATCAGCTAACTTAATCAATTGTGTGACCTACATTTTAATTAGAACGAATATATGAAGCTGAATATCGGAAAATTAATCCATAATTGGATGAGGCTATAGATGCATTGACTATTGTTAGTATACTTAGTTTCAATTCTTTTTCTTATGCGGATTCAAGTCATCAACCATTCCAAGCACTGTATCAAAAGGGGCACCAGATTTCTGCTCTATATATGTGATCTCAAAAGGGAAGCTCTCTTCAGTTCGAAATGCTTCTCGTCCAGCCCCCTATACTTCCCCACTACTTGAACATATTCAGAATATAAACAGCAAACATATTCATCCTCCTGCCTCACCCTCCAAACGTACCATGAACTTAAGAGGTCTGCTTCTCTCAATTATAAAGATTTCTCAACTTGTCTTCGTTTAAGTACTGATACAAACACGTACCATTTATGTGTAGCAGACAGGACGTCATTTAAGCCTCGTAGCTTGAGCAGTGAGCCAGTCAGGTTCGTCATAATAAATCTCCTCAATTGAGAATGATATGATGCAGTAAACTTGTTAACACCTTAGTTTTATGGATAATGATACTTGTCTACTATCTGTTGACAAAGTAAAAATGGATTTCACGGTTTCAAAGGGTAAATTTGGCTCGACAAAGAAATGAAATCTTAATATTTAAATCAATCAAAGAATTCTGTTGACTTGAAAAGAAGAAGGCTGAAGCCTATTTAGTAGTCCCTTGTTTTGAATACAGAAGCTAAAATTCAAATGTGATTTATTACATGACTGACTTCATCATGACTGAACACAGGCCACCGCTCACAAAAGGAGGAAGAGGTTTGAATGCAAAGGCCTATTCGGACTTTTCAGAATCAGATACTGAAATATCATTTATAAGCTCTGATAGGCCAAGCATTGAACGGCTGTCCCCTACAGTCTACGATTTTACTGATTCAGGCCGAACATCTCAGCTTTCAACCAGCTCAGTTCAAAGTTTTCAATCAATCCATTTAGATACCAAGTTCACTGACCTTAGTTTTCTGCATGATATCTCATCATTTTCACAGGAGAGTGGTAGAACGTCATGTTCCTGGTCATCCCAAAATTTGGTAAAGACGTTCTCTTCTTAAAAACAACATTTCTTTGTAGAAACCATCAGACAAGTCATACCTAAATGGTTCCTTTAGTCATACCTTTCTAGGAAAATTCCTAGTAGTTATGAAAAATGGAAGCAAGTACCAGAATTCTGACTTCACATGAGTCTTAAACCTCCATATGCCAATCCAAACTGATTTCACTGTAATTTATTCTTTAGACAGCTTGAACAAAATTATCACTTAAACCTTTCTGTTTTCTCAAGTATTTTTTCCCAGGATAAGCACATTTTTTTTGCTTGATGCCTATACAAGGTATCCATTAGATTGAGCACAAAGACATAATACAATGGCTACTTGTGAGATAGCAGAAGACGAACCATTTTCAGTGCACTCATTTCTTTTAAATTAAAACATTCAATTTTATTTCATATGATGCATTGCAATATCATTTGAAGTTCAACAAGGTTAAAAGAATTCAATAGCCTGCACCACATAATAGTACTTGCTCAATTTTTAAATATCAAAATTTCTCATTAAGATGGTACGATACATCCTTCATCCAGATAATTTCCACTTATGGGTATTTAACATGTGCAGGATGATGTGGAAGCGGAGATGAGGAGGCTGAAGCTGGGGCTGAAGCAAACAATGGACATGTACAGTACAGCATGCAAAGAAGCACTTACTGCAAAGCAAAAGGTATTTAAAAGACACATCTAACTTGTGTTTTCTCAAAATTAAAAGATAGTTTCTAAAGTGAAATTTACCATAGGCATCGGAGCTGCATCATTGGAAACTTACAGAAGAACACAAGTTTGAAGAGGCAAAACACTCCAAGGAAGTTGCACTGGCAATAGCAGAGAAAGAGAGAGCTAGGTCCAAGGTAGCCATGGAAACCGCCCAAGCGGCAAAGAGGATTGCAGAGTTGGAATCACAAAAAAGAGCAAATGCAGAAATCAGAGCCCTCAAAGAAGCAGCGCAAGCTAGGGAGGTTTTGGATAATCTAGCCCGAAGTGATCTCAAATACAGGAGATACACTATTGAGGAGATTGAGAAGGCAACAAATTTCTTTGCTGAATCTCAGAAGATTGGGGAAGGAGGTTATGGCCCTGTCTATAGGTGTTACCTTGATCATACACTAGTCGCAGTCAAGGTTTTACGTCCAGATGCTGCTCACGGGAGATCACAATTTCAGCAAGAGGTGCGTAACCAAGAATGTAGACTGCTTAACATACATGAATAAATCATATTTCATGCACTTGATTGTATTAGACGACTAGGCACGCAAAAAAAAAAAGAAATAATAAGATAGCTTACATTTAAAAATGAAAAAGCAAGTGGATCCCTACATGGTTTTCCAATTTCAAGTAGCCACCCTATGAGGAATACATAAGTTTTTGTTGTATGGTACTCCTTTCAATTTCAAGGAGCCTTGCACATAGGCTTGACTGGATGGTTACAAACAAAAGGTTATTATGCCAAGTCCTATAAGAGTCCTCTCAAGAGCTTGTAAAACAAATATTTGGTTAAACATTTCATTTCCTTAAGCACTTCCTCCCGAACATGACATGCACATTACCAATAAAGAATGAGTTGCTTCTTACATTTTCCTTGATAACTCTAATGCAGACAGACATACTTAGCTGTATAAGACATCCCAATATGGTACTACTTCTAGGAGCCTGTCCCGAGTTCGGCATCTTAGTGTATGAATACATGGCTAATGGAAGTTTAGATGACTGTATCTTCCAGAAAGGACACACTCCACCTTTCTCTTGGCAACTCAGGTTTTGAATTGCTGCAAAAATTGCCACTGGCCTACTCTTCCTACATGAGACCAAGCCAGAGCCACTGGTGCACCGGGACCTCAAGCCAGGAAACATTTTGCTAGACCACAACTATGTCAGTAAGATTAGTGATGTTGGATTGGCCAGGCTCGTACCTGCTGTAGCTGAAAATGCAACATAGTACCACATGACCTCAACAGCTGGAACTTTCTGCTATATTGATCCAGAATATCAACAAAAGGAATGCTTGGTTATAAATTATCCTTTGGTTGCGACACTACTGTCTGGAGGCTTAAGAAATAATTCATGCAATCCATGTTCAATCGTAATGTATTAAGAATGGTACCTGTGTTGTCAAGTTAATGGGCGCCACAGCGGTAAGCTTCATTCATCTAAATAGCTATTTTAACAGAACAAAGAGTTAACACGTGAAAATTTATTGGATTGATCTAAACATGTACTTCCTGTTGAAAAGAAAGTTCCTGATGGTTGAGTTGTAATCTTGTATTGATTGTGTCTTAAGCAATTAATTATGAGTCAGAGAATTTTATACTCTCAAAATCTGCCGAGGATAAAGGGTAATGAGAAACAATCCATAGCCAACATATATTGTTAGATATTTTTATGGGCACAGTGATCCTAGAAGTTGTAGTGGAGTTCAGGTTTAACATTACAAAATAATTTTACCAGTAAATCTTAACAAAATGGTCTTGTGCTATTTGTTTTTTTTTTTTTTCTCGTGTACCTACATTTTGTTTATTATTGCAAGCTGAACTCAAAACTATATTCCTTATGGGTAAGCATATCTTGCTTAAGAGGGAGTGGTCATATGGCACATATGAGACTGTCTAAAGCACATAGGATCACGTCCTATAGTAAATATGTTTTCTTTGCCATTAATAAGTTTTAAGATTTAGCCTATGTAGTTGTCTTCACCTTGCAAACAGCTCCAATTTATTTCTTTGATAATTATTCGTTTGTGCATCTCAAGAGTTTATTCATTCAGAGTAGCAGGAGCTCATAAAGGACTTCAGTGGTTTGTAAGGTAATGCAATTTGATTTAGCATTATTTTTTGTTTTCTATGTTATGGTCTTGTGGAGTAAAAATTTGAGATTTTTGAGATCCCTAATTTAAAGTGGACTGGGCTATGTGATATTAATAAGTTTCTACACAATGATAATATGTGGATTTGAAATTTGTGTGAAAGATTACTCTCTCTGTAGGAAATTTGGAGGACTACCCCCGAAGTCTTTTTGGCTGGACTTCCTAAAATCATTGACAATTGTCACATTAATTGGAACTCTGGTACTCTCTATGCTTCAAATGATTGTCAACTAGGTCACATCTAGCTCATCTCAAGATAATCTTAATCTGTTTGGCACTTATGATTCAGATCAAAGACAGGTCCTCTGAATTTTACAAATAGCATAAGCCTAGCAGATTAACACAAAAAACTTGCGATGGATGATGAAGAAAGATCAAGATCAATCTCAAAGAGAAAATCCCATCTAGGTGGTCACAGATTAACACTACTAGTCATGGTACTTGATATAATTTTCCCTTAACTTGTGTTTTGTTTATTCAATTGACAAATGAGTCCTTATGTTTGCTCCTTATTGTGCTTAAGAAGTAAATAAATTGTTGTTTTTCTATTCATTTTGTTAATGTAGACCAATTGGGAATAAGATTAGGTAAAAGATTCCAGTTGTTGATTGATGGTGTTTGGTTTGGATTTGTTTTGCTATTCCTAAGCATTCCTTCATTTATTGGCTAACGTTTATGGATAGAATTCTCCCTCATGACAGGGTTGCTAAATGGGGATACTATTTAAGTCAATGTTGGGCTGCGTAAGATGGGTATCTATCTCAAATATAATGGTTAGTTTATTAAAAAATAATTGTTCTCACAATGTCCTATAATCTGATGTGGAAACTTATAGTTAGCCATGATTTATGGAAAACACACATCATGTTGGAGAAACATGTTGGACTGCGTAAAATGCCCAAAAATCATTTTGGAGATATAATGTTTCCTGGAACATTGTGTTAAAAATTAATGTTGTATTTTAAACTTACTTCTTTTTTGGTCATTTTCTTGCATGCATGTTATCTATAGTGTGCATGTTAGACAAGTGTCAAGCTGTCATTTATGTCCAAAGAAAGATTCATGTATCTGGAGAAGTATCAGTATAGGGGGAAAATTTACAGTTCCTTCCTCTGTCCCTTGTCCTACAAATTGATGGGCAAATGATAAGCCTTTGTTTGCTTGTTTTGCAGATCCTAATTACATGATCTATGTTGTTCTGAGCAATGCATCTGAAACGTGTGCTCAACCCTCCTTGCACACAGGTCTATTCATGGTTTAGTGGCAGGGTATATGGATTCACAGTCGAGCCTATTAATGGGAGGCATGCTCACATTCCATTCCCTGTAAGTTTCTTCTTGGTTGGAAACTTTTTATCTTCCTTATTCATGTTTGGCTCTCTCTGTGAGCTATATGTATGTGTTTGTGGGTTTGCGCAAATGTCCAACCGACTTTCAAATATCTGGCCTCTTTTACACATAGCTTGTTGCACCTATTGATCTAGAAACATGATTAATGAATCTGTAAGTGACTACAAGTTTTTATTCAAAATTTCATTCAATGATAAATGAGTTTTTTCAACTGAGGCAGGAGCATATTGGTTTTATTATTGGCAACTAGCTGGCAATATAATTTGGACTTGTTTGTTCATTTTGTGCTTGCAGTGTTCAATTGAGAAACAAAGCAAGGTCATGATAAGTGACATGATGTGGGCAAAACTACAGTCTTCAACCAATCAGTTGAGTTTCTTAATGACTTGGACCATATAGATGTCCTTGATCGGGGATAGAAAGAAGGGATGTACCACAAATCTTATCAATATATAGGCAGACCCATTTGGAAGTAACAAGATCTAAGCATATATGAGTTCCTAAAGATGTCATGAGGACATAGTGAGGAAGAACCATCTGGAACACCATTTCAGAAGCAAAAATGGCTTAATAAAGTGATTAGCAGCACTGTCCAATCAGAGTAGCTGTTATTTTGATGTTTTCTGTGTTATTGTATCCCTTTGTTTTTTCCTGCATGTTGATACTAATTATGTCAAGTACATCCTCTGAAATCTTTGTGGTTTGTTCTAGCATTGCTGATTCATCAGATTTTTGTGTGAAATTGTAGATGGGGCTTACTTGAGCTTCTTGACACAATACTTCTGTAAAGAACCACTGTATCTTATTTTGAATATATAAGAAATCTGAGTTTGCTCGCGTATCTTTGAAAAAGGCCTTGAGCATCCATATCCACCTCGGGGAATTTTGTCATATTCTAGTTCTTCCTCTATAAAACTTTTCTTTTAATTATTGACTGTTTCCTGATATCAAATATGCCACTTCCATGAGAAAGCCCCATTCCTTTGCTCCGATGGCTACAAAAGCAAATTCTATCTGTTAAGACTCCGATAAATAATGAAACAAGTCAACCTCCTATCTTTAGAGCCATTCCCAACATGTATATTGTCACAAAGCAGATATTTACCCCCAAATTTTCTACCTGTCTTCAGGTTCCTTATCTAGGACTTGTATGACAACATCTTGCTTAGCTTCTCTAGACTTAGGGGATACTCTAAGTAGTCTACAACATTTCAAAAGAATCTACCGATAACTTGCTTAAGTTGTCACTCACAGCTTTAGGTGATACTCTAGTTTCAATGATCTTTTGTCATTTAACCCTTAAATTTTCAACAGATTGCTTACAAACAATGAGATTCTCTAGTTCATTATGTGGCACATTCTGAATCCATTGTTCCTTCTTTCCTTTCTGGGATTTATTCAAAACAAGGGGCTAAAAAAGTAGGAATGTTGTTTTAGCCTGGAGCTTTGTGGCTTGGTAAAATTGTCTCCACAACCTCCAAAATCGATGGAGTTTGCTGGCTGCTGCTTTGATTGTAAATTGAGGATGCTGGTCCATCTAGCTTTAGGCCTCCAAGGTGTCCCATTACCAAATTTTAGTTAATTTAGTCAAGTTTAGATTGGCTCAGTTTAGTTTTTTTTTTCAATTTTTTTTTCCTCATATACTCTAGGGTTGGACTCATCAGTGTGAACAAAGTGAAAGATGCAAAAATTTTGGTTTAGGATTATAACATGAATTTTGGTTTGTTTACACATGTTGTCAATATCACCTACTTCACATTAGCAATAATATCAAGAAGCTAGCAAATTGTAATCCATTTTGAACTGCTAGTCTTCCCTTACTAGGCATCGTCAAAACTTCTAGCTCATGGATCGCTGTCAGCGTCACACCCAGCAGTGGCACCCGCCTACCTCTACTTCTAAGTTCTAATGATACTTTAATTGTTCTGATTTGTCTAAAGCTACACTAGGTTTTTATGGTCTTTCGAGGGACAATCAATTCTTTGAAGTGGTCCAATTTCATGGATATCTGTCAGCATCACACCCAGCAGTAGCACCCTCCTACCTCTACTTCTAAGTTCTAATGATACTTTAATTGTTCTGATTTGTCTAAATAGGATGCTACACTGGATTTTTATGGTCTTTCGAGGGGCAATCAATTCTTTGAAGTGGTCCAATTTCAAGGAATTTTTTTAAAGAATGCTTTAGTCTTATTAGTCTAATACTTTCTAATTGTAATGTTTAATTTCCATAAGAAGAATTTTAAATTACGGTCAACGCCCATCTGTATGACAATGGATCAAGCTTTCAAATAAGGGAGCGATCACATTCATATATAATGTTTATCGAAGCATATATATGACAGATTTAAAAAGCCCACAGTCTCTCTTTTAAACTAACACTAAAACTAGAAGCATATAAATATTCTATTAAAAAACAAGAATTACTGCTTATATAATATTACTTGCATAAATGTACATTTTTTAAGAGCATCCAACAAACTGAACAAAGCTTGAGCCCAACACATGACAAGGTCCTTTGGCTTTCACTTCTTTTTTCTTTTTTTCTTTTCTTTGCCTTTTTTTTTTTTTTTAGTGTCTTTGCTTTTATTTCACACCACTTAATTTGGATGAGTTTGGTTCCGCTTTTAAAAACTGAACTTTTTTAAAAAGTGGGGTTTTTTTAAGTGTGGTATGAAAAAGTATATTTTGAAAAAAACTGAGTATTTGGTAAAAGCTGTTAAAAAGTGTTTTTTGAAAAAACTGAGTGTTTGACTAGCACTTATAAAAATGGTGGTTCGAGTGATAAATTACCAAAAAGGACAATGATTAATAAAGCATTGTGAAAGTATTGTGATAAAATACTTTCTAAAAATTATTCTAAAAAGTACTTTCAAAGTTTCTAAAAAAATGAATTTTTACTCACCAATATTAACTAATAATTACCTACCACTTAAGATTTATTGTAAAAGGATTGTGAAAATATTGTGATAGCATTTCTCAATTTTAATTTCTCATTCTTTATTTTATTTTTCCCTTATTTCTTTACTCTTTTTTTTTCATCCATATTTCCTTCTTTTTTATTTTATTTTATTTTTTCTCTTTTTTTCTCCTCCACACACGTACCCTTCTCTTTTCTTTTTATTCCTTCTTTCCCATTTTTCTCTACCACTTCCTCCAGAACATTCCAGTTACGCAGAGCTCTCTTTCTTTCTTTCTTTCTTTTTTTTTATTTTTTTATTTTTCTTCTTCCTTTCTCTCTTTTCTCTTACCACTTCATTTGCAAGTTTCTTTCCCTCTATCTCATTAAAATACACAAACTTAAAGGTCACACACACACTACACCATCTGATTCTCATCAAACGAAGATAGAGGAGGAAATTGCCAAGGGAGGAATGGGTCAGATCGGTGCTTGATCTCAGCCTTCACTGCAGCCTGTCTTCCTCAACACACCTCCGTCGTCTGCTAATCTGCTCCGCCTTCATCGCCACCTGTCTTCCCCTCCATTGCTGCTTGATCTCTTCCCCACTGCCAACTACATGCAGTAAAAATGGGTTAGATTGTTTTTTTTTTTAATTCTTTATTTATTGGGTTCCTTTGTAAAATTGTGTTATAAACAAAGGGATAAAATTGGGTTTATGTTCAATTTGGGGAATTTGCGCAACGGTAACATGAAACGCACCAACGCTTTTTTGCAATGGAGCTCAAGGCTGCTTTCGTGATTTGGGCTTTTCCTTCACAAATGAAAATGTAGCTTTTTAAGAAAAAACAACTTTTGCAATCTTACCAAACGCACATTTTATTTATTTGGTTTCAAAAAGCGCATTTCAGCTTCTAAAAGCTTAAACAAATGGGCACAACACTCTTATAGCCTCTTTTTCAAGCTAGCAAAATAAAAACTAGAAATGTAAATCTTCTTCCTTGTGTAAATGTTCCTCTCTTAATAGCTCCCAAAAAAGCTTGAAGTTTGTGATTTTATTTATTCAGTGGCAAAGACATCTACTAACAATTATATGCCAATATGCAATGGCAAGATGTCCTTACACTGAATCTTTGTGCTTGCCAAGAATCTTGTAACTGAATTGACACCTTCCCATGTACAAGATGCTCGGAGGTTTTTGAGCTACGTGGTTAATAGCATATTGTAATTGGGTCTAGATTTGTTTATATTTTTTCTTATAAAAAAAAAAAATCAAACATTGTAGTTAACTTTCTCATAATCTATATATCAAATAAAAGTCATATTAATTCTAGGGATTATGGGAAAGTTGAGCTACAAAACTATTGATTATTTTTTGTTGCATGTCCAACAAAAATGTGCAAGGTTCAAATCCCTTTCTTTTTTTGTTATAACTATCATATTATTATAAAAAAAAAATTATTATAGGAATCCATTATGGTTTTAAAAATACGATTGCAAAGGGAATCGAAAATAGTGAGTGGTTCTAAACTCTTAGGTTTTTTGGTTCGATTCAAATTGGATTGATTCTTTAATCTTTTCACACTACAATTTTTGTTTTAAAATCAATTCATTTAATATTTTTTACATTATAACTTTTTTTTTTAGAGACTTTTACATTATAACTAATATCTCTATAATGATATGTTAATAATTAAAGTTTAACGTTACCCTTTTTTAATACAAATTAGATTATATTCAATAATCCTATCAAAAATAAAATCAATAAAAATGTAGTTATCTATATCTATATAAGAACTAATAACAGAAAAATTTGACTTTTTGTTGACCACTCCTTGTGACTACGTAAATTACTGACATGTTCACTTTAAAATACTAAACAATTGTATCTTTTTGATGGTTTGGTTATTGAGTTTCATTAACTCCTAACCTTTTGGCATATGGAATATATTAGAACCAAAAAAAAAAAAAAAACTGCCACAGAAAGAGATATTACTGTTAGACACAGCGTTTTGGCTTTAGGGGTCACTATAAATTTTGATTGGTTCATTACTCCTTCCCACGAACCACTATATGTTTTGTTCTTATCTTACACAGCCACAGCCTCTCTCTCCGGGTTTCTCTACACATATTCAAAATCTGACACAAACACCGATCACTCCAATCTTATTCAAGTCCTCACACAACCCCCGTCTCTCTCAACTTTCAATGTCTCTGCAATCTAAGGTCAGATAAGTTACAATTTTGAAGTTACGGTTCCAAATTTCTTCAAAGTAAAGATTCTAATTTTTGTTTTTAAATTGTCTAAGATCAGGGTTTGCTATCAACTACGGATTTAAACGATGTTGGCTTCGTTGAACCTGGGGAAAACCCATTAGAAGATCAGATTCTACGTGGGCTTCGTCTCTTCGCGTTTTAAAGAATGGTTTGTGATTGATTTCAGGTTCAGGTACTATGTTTTTTCCCTTCTGATTGATTTCTCATAGTTCCAAAAATCCCCCCTACAAAATTCTCTAAGCTGAAACCAATGGCTGTCTAAGTGGGTATGTATGTATTTCTTATTTGAATTGTGATTGTGGGAATTATTGTTGACTGAGGAGATTGGCAGTAAAGATTGGGTTTTTACTTTTAGGGTCGTTTTTGAGAAAATTCAAATAAATTTTTTGGTGTGTTTTGTGTGATTCTTTGTTTTGTTTCATGTGTTAACTATTAATCCTTCGGTTCAGTCTCTGCAACTCTGCCCTTATGGTTATGAACACTCTGCTTCATTTAAAATAGAAAACAACAAATACATTAGGGACACATGAACCATATTGTGAGTTTCCTTTTTGTTTTTTTCTTACTTTTGTCTTTGTTTTTATTGCTCTTGGTATTTGAAATTTTCTGTATACTTCATTGTATGTATGTGTGTGTGTGAGATAATCTGCTCTTAATTTGTATGTATACATCCACAGTAAATACTTAGTAACTATTTATATCATTCGTGTTTTCCTTTACTGGGTTTGAGATATACTGGTGTGATGATTTGGAGTGTTGTGTGGAACTTTGTGGAGCTTAATTATATTTTTGGTACTGGGTTTTGAATGAATTTGGAATTGAAAGTAGAAGAATTATTTGTTGTTTAAAGTTGTACTACAAGTTGAAGATTTAGGTTGGTGACTGTGTTGTCTGCTCCCTCAAAGTGTTTGTAAAAATGCCCAAACCAAACTTTCCATCACTTAGGAAGTACAAGGTAAAAAATCTGATAGAAGACTTTCCATCATTACTGAAAATTATTTTGAATCTTAACTTCAATGTGAAGGGTTTCACTAAATTCTTTTAAATAGGCTTTTGCTTTGAGGAAAATATTTCCTATTAATATAGCAGTCCTATTGGTAAGTGCTCTGCTTGAGATTACTTTATGGGTATTTTTATATTTGCTTAGGAATTTTGATTCATGGGAACTGTTTTCATTAAGGTGGTGTTGTCTTTGTTTCAAAACGAGGAAAATGAAGTTTATAAGAAGCCTAAATCTGAGATAAAGAAAGGATATTTCTTTCCCCATTGTTAGGAAGTTTGAACAGCAAAGAAGGAAATCTACTAAATTAAAGTAATAGAATGAACCCTTTGTGCATAAATGTTTTTATTTTTTTTGGCAGTGTATGCCTAAGTCTTAGTTGGCTTGGTTCCTTATTTTTATTGCTTTGCTCTATTAGAAATTGTTGCAAAGTTATATCATCAATTTTGTCTGTTTAACATGTTTTCTTTAATTGTAAATGCCTCTGTATTTTTCCCTTTGTATCAGTTTCAATTAGCAAGAACAGTTAACCAAGCAAGCAACGGAGAAGAGTTAGTCAGGGAGCCAATTTGTAAGGTATTCTTAAAGAAAATTAAAACTTAAATAAATCAAAAATGGCCTTTTCAAAACCCCTTTGCTATCAGCCTTCAACATTCTTTGGTATCTAAAACATTCATTGGCTTTAATATACTAATCAACACATAATTTTGTCCAATAGATTCACTAGTTTTCTCGCTTTGTCTCTCTATAATTACCCATCTCTCTCTCTCTCTCTCTCTCTCTCTCTCTCTCTCTCTCTCTCTCTCTCAAATGTTTTTGTTAGGGTAATGTTTGAAAGAACGTTAAATGTCTTTGTGTGTGGTTGTCTTTAGAGTAAATAGATTATGACTGGGGGAATTTACTTTCGGACTTAAGTGGTTTATAAATATTGGGGTCTTGAAGCTTATTTTATCATAATTTACCACAAATCTAATTTTATTTAGAATATAAAAAAAAATCAATTGATATTGTATAACCTATTATCTATACCTTCAAAAGAAAGGTTTTTTAAAGGATTTTTTTTGCCCTGTTTAAAGCTTCTCAATGGATATCACTAGGCCTTGAGATGTGGGGTGTTGCTTGATTGCAGAGTCACCTTTTATCTTGAAGGAGCTGGTGGACTAACATTGTGAAAGACTGAAAGAAAATGGGGACATGGTTATAGCTATAGTTGAAAGTGTGGAAAAATTTTCAGAAATCATGCATACAAAAGAATAGCAGGATGTGAGTATGCAGATATCTCAGGGGATTAAGATATAGTTAGTGGTAGAGTCAGGAATTTGTCATCATAGGAACTCATTTGTCAATGGTATATTGAGTTTCTTAAAGGTTTTACCTTTTAGGCACTCGTTGTCAATGGTTTTTAAGCCAGTTTTATTGTAAATTGTTGTCTAAAGATGTCTGCAATGGTGGTAATGAACTTGGAGATTGTGTTTTCATTAACTTTAGAGGCACAATTTTTTTTTTTTTTTTTTACAACTGGTAGGTAAAAACCATAATGTCAGTAGTTGGCCCAAATAAGAATTCTCAACTTAATTATTGTGAAAATTATTATGCACATATCATTATTTTTGTGTTTTGTTTTTTTAATACACCCTTCACTTAAAAGAAAAGGAAAAAAAAAATTTAAAATTCTTTGAGATGTATGTGCCTTTTTTTTAACTGTATAAGAAAAATCAAATGACAAAAGAACTGTACAAGATATTCAGAGAAAGAACTTAAAAAACCTCTCTACTTGGAAGCAAGGAAAAAAGAGGCCCAAGAGGATAGAAGAAGGGGATAAAAAACCTCTCTACTTAGAGCTTACCTCCCTTGGGTCAATCCATCCAAAATCAGATGCTAAGCTCAATCTGTTTGCCCCTTCTACATATCTATCTGGAATCATATGTTCAATTTAATGTTGTTTCTGAACTCAAAGAGCCTCAAAAACCTGCTAATTTTAGCACCAACGTTTGATACTTAATTTTGATATCATATGTTTCTTTCAGATTTTTATATCATATGTTTCTTTCAGACAAATTTAAGCTATAGATTTTAAGCTTTAGGCCTTTTTTTTTTTTTATCACTATGAGTATCAAATTTAGGATGTTGGTTTGTGGACGAGTGCATTAAAATGTAATAGATATGTTTCATAGACTTCAAGTTATGAAGTTGTTTTACTAATAAATAAAATGACTATGGTTACTGTGGAAAGTTAGTTTTTAACTCCAAGTCAGAGGTTTGCTAAACTGAGTGGTCTGTTGTTTGTTTGTATTTCTATGAGTTTGCTGTTTTTTGTCCTGTAAGGTTGTGACTTTGCTTTTCACTGTGTTCTTTCTATAATTTTGTGTTTGTAATAGGAAAATATTTGCTTATTAAACACTAGGAGAGTTTACTTTTGAGTGTGTGGTGGAGATTGTGAGACAGACTGAAATGGAGATGACGAAAAACTTTGGCTATGTTTTTATAATGTCCATCACCAACATCAGCTCCAGCACCAGCTTGTTTGTTTTCTTCTTTGGCCAACCCAACTTAAACCCCAAATATCACTTAGTAAGTTTGGCTTCAACTTTTTCTTTGTTTCATATTGAATTTTTGGCTTCAACTTAGATTCACATATGTAGCTATGCTAGCAATGGGACTCCGTTCAACATCGCAAATGTATTATGTCATGGATGTCAAGAAGAAATAAGGTCAAGCAATGACACATGAATAGGAAACTACGCAATGGGCATTATGCATATCTTAAGGAGTGGACTATCGGTTTTTGAAAATTTAAGGAGTGGACTATCAACCTAACGTGGTGTTAGGCTCAGTAGAGTTGTGGTACAAAAGAAAAGGTGGTTGCAAGGAAGTTTTGTGTGCAGAGAGCTCATTGTAGGAGAAGGTAGGCAGTCAATGGATAATTTTGATAAGAGGAATTGGACATATTCTTTGACAGGTACAATACTTTGTTTTAGCTTACTATTGGTAAAGCCGTAAAGGTGTGATATAACACATAACATGCTTATTAGCATGTTTGATGTTCTTAATTGTGTCTTCAATGTCATTGTTGCTGGTGATACTTAACTACACGCCTATTACCATTTTCTTTCATGACTGTTTCATTGGTGGATATCATTTTCGTTTTACTGAATTTATACATTTTGTTTAGTAAAAGTTTGGGGTTTAATTATACCCAAAATGAGTGAATGAAATTCTGTTTTCTTTCTTTGAATTTGTTTTTGATACCATCAGATTTGTTGGAAATTTGTAGTGGCAAAGCTATTCATATAGTTTTTGAATTTTACTCTGCAATTACTTGTACTGTTTAATGCCTATGATTGTGTTAGGTACTTTAATTTCTTATTCTTATGTGAGTGCCTTTTTTTTTTGCACAGATAAATCTCCAAGGCTGGAGCTTAAATGCTGTAAAACATTGAAAGAGATTATCAAGTAGCTTATGCTGGGTTATTGATGGAAGATGTGATTTGCAAATTGTTCCACTATCTATATATATGAATGTTGAGAAAAGAAGACATTTGAGGTCTTCTACTTAGGCAATTGTATGATCGCAAGTTGTTTTGAGAGCCATAATTTAAGAAAAAAGTCTTATAAGTAGATTGTTTCATTTCATGTTTGTCATTCAACATTCATATATGAATAGCGGACAATTATATTGTTTTCAAGTTTGTTTTTTGCTAAGATATTGTTTTCAAGTTTGTAATTGCAAATATTATCGTCAACCCAATTAGGATACAATAAGCATGCTTGAGTTTTCATCATTATATATAGAGATCGACGTTGCCCAAAGGTGAAAAAAAAATTCTTAAGTAAAGACTGATCTAGTTTTAAGCAGAATTTTATGATTGCACAACAATTTACTCATAAAGCTCAAATTCCAATTTGCTGTATTAAATTGTTTTGTAAATTGATTATAATTGTTGGATTTGAGAAAAATTGAAGATTGAATGGCTAAACATTTTGACAACACAAATTAGAGAGCACATCATTGTATTTAGTTCATCTTAAAACAACTAAATTTTGCACCTATTAAACAAAAGTCCTTTGTAAGGTTAATTTTAAGCAAAAGAAAATGAGAACTCCGAAGTCATCTCCAAGACTATTTGCAAATTGTCTAGATGGGATGAACTACTCACCTTCCAAAATTATCAACCTCTCATCTAATTTATTTTACGACCTTCATCCACAATTGTCTTATTCAAAAATGCACGTATAAAAATGAACTTTACCATTACATTTAAAAATATCCATCATTTTCAAATAGAATCTACACTTTTGTTTAGCCACATTAGTTACAAAAGGTATCAATTGTCCAAATGGTTAGATATCCCATCTAAAGAACTGTCCAAGTCAAATATGTTAGAGCATCCACAGCCGGGTGTGGAAATGCCAAATGCAAGAGCAATTTAGCAATGAAGGCACAAAAACACTCCACAGCTGGACTTGTAAAACCTGGGTATTGTAAAAAAATTTGAGATTCTGCTACAGTGCAATCTTACCTTTAAAATTGCACTGTAACAGGATTGTAAAAAAATATATATATATTTTATTCTACTTTACTTTATTTTCTCTCTCCTCTCCCTCATTTTTCCTGATGTCTTCTCTCTCTTCTCTCCGGACCCAACACCATCGTCACGAAGATCAGCGTGGGTCACGGCGAGGTTGGCGCGGGTCACGGCGAGGTCGGCGCGGGTCACGGTGGGTTTTTGTTTCTGATATGGGTTTTTATTCCGGTAGCATGGTGGGCATGGTGGAGGCGCGGTGGTGGTGACTGGGCAGTGGAGGCGCGGTGATGGAGGATGACGGAATGTGAAGGGGAAAATTGGAAAAAAATAAAAAATAAAAAATATATTTTATTACAGAAATATATTATTTTAATGAGTAAAATAGAAAAATAGAAGTTAGGTTGTGGGAGGTATTGTAAAATAGTATGGTATTAATAATAAAGTAACTTTTTAAAATGATAAAATCGGATAGAATTGAGATTACGGTCGTGGACGGTCTTACCCAAAAATATTGTCCACTAGTTGTGCATATATCTAAGCAGTTTGCAATTCCAAAAAACTGTCCAAAAAGTTCTCATCATTCTTCAGAATCTTGTGGTAGGGCCTTGGAAAAGAAATTTATATGTTAAAGGGCTTTTTGTTTTTTCTTCTTCCTAATGTAAAAAGTTTATAAAGTAACATATTGTACCTGTTAGAAAGAGGCTAACTATTGGAATCAATTCCTTTAGCAAACCGAATAGAACAGAAGCATCACATCCCTGCACCATTGCCAAATTCAAAGAGAGACAGATCAGTTTCAATATCCAGATGAGTTTCTTAAACTCTTTGTTTCACAAAAACTGGGATATATATCAAAAATAAACTTCTTGTTTAGGCTATCACATATACAACAAGTTTCAGGATCTAGTATTCCTATCTATCTCCTTTCCACGCTAAAATGAGCCTTTGCATTATTTTGTGTGATGGTAAGTGAAAAAACTCATCTATAGTTGCAAAGAAATAAAAAGAAACTGAAAAATCGATCTCCTTTCGACACTCAAATGTGCCTCCCATCTTCTAAACTTCTAACAGAACAGAAAAAAAGAAAAAGAAAAAGTGTCTCCCATCCGTAGTTGCAAAGAAATAAAAAAGAAAATAAAAAATTTGTCTCCTTTCCACACTCAGATATGCCTCCCAGCAGTAGTTTGCAAGTAAATAAAAAGAAAATGGAAAAGAAAATGGAAAAGAAAATGAAAAATAAGATGTGAAAAGGTATTGAAAAGAAGCAAATAAAAACGAAAAATTACCCCTTTGCGTCGTTGGGTGTCGGAATCGGAGACTGAGAAGGTGGTGCGGGTTCTGACGATGACGCTAGATATAGAATAAAGACGATTTTCCAGGTTTTCAGAGGATACAAATTCCGATCTCGCTGGACCAGCGATGCACAGCAATGGCTATATTTAGCAGTGAGGTTCGGGGTGAGAGAGAGAGAGAAAGGAGAGGGAGCATTTGAGACAGAGAGAAACATATGGGTTTTGCAATTTCAAGTTTGGTAAAGTGTGAAAGAAAGTGGCGCCGGTTTGAAATCTTTTAGGATAAAATTGTCTTTCGCTTTGATCCAGTGCAACAGGCTGATGTGGTTCTCTTACCTAGAGGTGGTCGGAACCGCAGTTAGTGACGGTGCTTTGTGGTGGTCGGAACTGGAGGTAATGGCTGTAGTTTGTGGTGGTCATAACTGGAGGTTGGGGAGAGCGGTGCGGCGAGGAAGTGGAAGCTGTAGTTGCATAGAATGGAGTTTGGGAGAGAGAGAGAGCTGAGAGAGGAAGAGAAGAACTAAAGAAGAGTACAGTTGATTTGGTAATTAGATTCCAAAAAGCGGAAGAAGGAGAAAGAGAGGAAACATAGGGCGGGCTTTTGAAAAAATTTCAGGGTCAAGATGGTCTTTTTGTTTGGATTAGTGGAGTAGTCTGATATGGCTCTCTTGCAACAGCTGTCACTCATTTATTGGGTAGGAAATACCAAACAAGCTGCTGAGTTGGTATTTCCAAAACATAGAGTCTGTTTGGATAGAGCTTATTTTTGCTGAACTGAAAATTGAAACTGAAATCACTGTAGCAAAATAATTTTTTAATATGTGAATAGTATTGCGGGGCCCATTTTTTATAAAAAAATTGCTAAAAAAAGTATATGAACAGTGCCGAACAGTGCGTGAACAGTGCCGAACAGTGATTTTTGTCTCCCGCACAGTACTGCTACAGTGAAAAAACGTGCATGAACAGTGCCGGTTACTGTTCATGCACGTTGAAAAAAAAAAAAAGAGAAAAAATCACTTTTTTTTCAATTTCTGCGTTTTCGTTTCCGTTTTCGTTTCTGCGTTTTCTCTCTTTTTTTTTTTTTTTTCAACGTGCATGAACAGTAACCGGCACTGTTCATGCACGTTTTTTCACTGAGCGGTACTGTGCGGGAGACAAAAATCACTGTTTGGCACTGTTCACGCACTGTTTGGCACTGTTCACGCACTGTTTAAGTACTTTTTTTAGCAATTTTTTTATAAAAAATGGGTCCTACACTACTATTCACACATTAAAAAATTATTTTGCTACAGTGATTTCAGTTTCAATTTTCAGTTCAGCAAAAATAAGCTCTATCCAAACGGACCTATAGTATAGTTTCTCGTGGTGAATTCCCCAGACATTAGTGTCTCTTTTGTACTTTTATACATTAATATAATTCTATAGCTTCTGTCAGAAAAATAAAAAAAAATGGTTACAGCACTAGTAATATGAGTAATTAGGCAATAAGGGTTATCTAGTAATAAAAGCAAAATATTCAGCACTATCTGTTTGGATTTGGAGAATTGCATTTGTGTTTATTGAGTTTCAAGTTTCTTTTTTTTTAGTCACAATTGTTGACTTTTTTTCTATAAACAATATATTGTGTACTATTTATGAGACTCATAAACTTTACTTTTAATATCTTTTTTATTAAAAATAAATTTTATAAAATTATTTATATATTTAAAAATTATTTAATTATAATATTTTTAATTTTTAATTTTCAACTATATTCAAATGATTTATACGTAAGATCTAAGCGATACGAATATTGTTCCATCACCATCAATGAGTGGTTGCAAAACAACAACAGGTAATATCCTGTTTCCTTGGAGAAGACCTTTTGTCACATACTTTTGCAGTCTGGTCACATCATAGATCTATTTTTAAATTATTTCACATTTGTCCAAAGGTGTAGGAGCTACATTTTTTTGTATTGGAGAGATAATCAGTCAGCAGCAATAATATCAAATTCATCCGGATCCTGAGAATCTTGGAAGTGAGTTTTCTTGGTCACTATTACACTCATTTTCATCCACTGATAGCTATGAAGCATGGTAGTTTTGCCCTTTTTTTTTTTTTTTTTTTCTTTTCGGATAGTCAGTACTTTTGCCTTTTTGACTCTACTTTTCTCACTCAATTATTTAGAGCTAAGAGCTCCTCTATAGACAAGTAGCACGGCCAATTTGTATTTTCTAATAATAAGTAGTTTCAACCTCTATTGTTTTTGGTCGTGCCAATCCATTATAAAATCTATAGTTGTTTGTTATCATATATTGGTGATAAATTTATTTAGAATTTTAATAAGATGTACTTATTTTGTGCCTATGAAAATACCCCTATTGAATGAAAACATACTATTGAATGAAAATGTATTTATTAAATGAAAATTTGTTTATTGACTGAAAATAAAAAATGTAAAGACGCAACTTTTTAATATTTTTAAATGTATATACAGTATTAATTTATGTAATTACATGACATAATGAAAAGTAGCCAATAAAAAATTAGATGTTTCACTTTTATATTACCGCTCTGTTTGTTTCAGCATTATCATGTTCTAAAAAGTATTTTCTGAAAAACTATTTCATTTTCCAGTGTTTGGTAATGACCTTAAAAATAAGCTTGAGATTGTTTTTTGCTGTTTGGTATTTGGTATGCACAAAGTTTTTATAACATTTCTTATATAATATAAAACATATATATCATGTGTATTGTGTAAACCCAATTAATGTAATCAATATAAATAAAAAGTTGATTCTCAACAAAATTTTATATATATATATATATATATATATAGACATGCACAAAAAAAGAGAGAGATGTTACCTCGGTGATCATAGAGCAAAGCCAACTTCACCATCTGCAACCTATTCTGTTCAATGGCTAAGCCACTCAAAAATACCTCATCATCTTGTCCTATTACCAAAGGTGGTTATTGGCGTTCATCCATTTCGAGGTGCAATTGTTTATTTTGCACCCAAAATTTTCCCACCCAATGATGATAAAGGTTACCCATTCAAAGCCAGCTATGATTACTATGGAAGCGAGGATGTTACAGCCATTGTTGAACAAGCTTTGCTCTATGACCAACATAGTGTGAAATTAATTTTGTTTCCTATGCACAAAAGAATAGAATTATTTATAGGAGTGATGAAGTGCATGAGAGAGAAATTATTTTCCAAAATTTTTTTCTGGAAAACAACCTATAGAAAATAAGTTTTATTTTTGTTAAGGTTTTCCTTTGACTAAAGATAGTTTTCCATTGGCAAATTTTTTTTATACTGTCAAACGTCGAAAAATATGGAAAACTATCTTTACAGAAGGTTTTCCATCGAAACAAACAGAGCATACATAAATATATGTTAAAAAGGACATTAGATCGTGGCAGCTCTGCCTAGATTCAATGGTGCACTAGTATATGATTATAGGGCAAATGTTAACAAGCACTCAGCTTGTTAATACTGTACTGAACTTTTTTTTTTTTTTTTTTTTGAGAAGTACTATACTATAACTAAGCTTGAGGCGATAAGAATACTATTGGGTTCATTATTGGTCCTTCATCGTCAATGAGTTACAAATTACGATAGAACAACAGGTAACATCTTGTGGGAAAGACCTTTTGTCAAGCTGTGGGCTTTTGTTACATACTTTTGCAATCTGGTCACATCACCGGCCTATTTTTGTATTGCAGTTGCAGAAATAATCAGCCAACCACAATAATAACAAGGCGAAAATCCCCTTTTAGTCCCTACATTTTCACCCGATTCTCACTTTGGTCCCTAACTTTTTTTTTCACCACTTTTAGTCCCTACCTTGAAAAACGCCTCTCATTTTGGTCCCTACCGTTACATCATAGACAGAATTTGCTGAGTTGGCAAACGGAAAGAATTGAAAATATTAAAATAATAATTACTGTGGCCACGTGGCTTTCCACGTCAGCCACTAAATTTAAAAAAAAATTAATTTATTAATTTTAACTTAATAAAAAAATTAAAAGCAAAAATAAAAACTAAAAAATTAAAAATTAAATTCAACAAGAACAACAAGAACACTAAGAACAACAAACCCAGAAATTTGAATCTAAAACAACCACAACCACACCCAAAAATTTAAATTTTAAGAAAAACCTTAAATCTAATTAAAATCCAATTCACCTGCAACAAGTACTCTAAAAAACATAAATCCAGATTTAAAATTAAGAACATCTGCCCAGATTTTCTAGAATTTTCTTGCCATTTCTTTCCAGCAAGAACAAAAACACAACAACTGATTTCTAGCAAGAACAAAAACAAAAACACAAACCCAGCAACTGATTTTCCAAACACAAAAACAACAAATACAAACCCAAACATCAGTAAGAACACAAGCCACTGCCTTTCTCTATTCACAGCCACCAATAACCTGCAATTAAACCCATCTCCAGTAGACCCAAAAGATTCAGGATACCCACAAGAAAAATAAACCAAAAAACATATCAATCATCAAATCTCAAAAATTCCAAAACCAAACCAGAAAATTCAACCCAGCAACAACCCATTTTGTTTACCTCTAAATCAAAACGAAGAGCTGTTTGTGAAGGACTCGGCAGAGAGGAAATCCAAGAGAGCAGAATCGAAGATCGGCAACGGCATGGTCGACGTGGTGGAGCCTCCTTGCTCCATCGTGAACACGTTGGCCACCACCACCACTATCTCTCTCTCTAATTTCTCATATCAAAACGAAGATTTGTGTGCTGTGTGTTTGTTCATGGGTATGGGTTGGATATTCATGTGCTTTTAGAAATGGGTTCTCAGTTTAATCATGGGTTTGTGACTATGTATGAATCTGGGTTTAAAAAAAAAAATTTTGGCTAAACCCCATGGCTAAGACCACCATGGCCGAGACCCTCATGGCCGAGACCCATGGCCGAAACCCCCATGGCTGAGGACCCCATGGCCGAGACCCCCATGGAGACCCTCATGGCCGAGACCCATGGCCACACCCATCAGTTGTTGCTATTTGAACATAAACACAAGATCAAAAATTCAAAACTTGAAAAGAAACAAGAAAAACAAGCACTGAAAGAGAGAAAGAGAGACTCACGGATCTGGAGAGAAAGAGAGACTCACTGATCTGAAAAGAAAGAAGAAAAACACAAACGATCTGGAAAGAACAAAGGAAAAGAAGAATAACTTTTTGGTTTTTGTTTTTGTTTGTGCTCTTCTGATATGGGTTTGAGTTTGGTTGCTGGGTTTGGTATGTGTTCTACATGAAGAGCAAATTGAAAGAACATAAATATTAAGGAAAGAAAATTTTAAATTAATTAGATTTAAGGTTTTTCTTAAAATTTAAATTTTTGGGTGTGGTTGTGGTTGTTTTAGATTCAAATTTCTGGGTTTGTTCTTGTTGTTCTTGTTGAATTTAATTTTTAATTTTTTAGTTTTTATTTTTGCTTTTAATTTTTTTATTAAGTTAAAATTAATAAATTTTTTTTTTTTTTTTAAATTTAGAGGCTGACGTGGAAAGCCACGTGGCCACAGTAACTATTATTTTAATATTTTCAATTCTTTCCGTTTGCCAACTCAGCAAATTCTGTCTATGATGTAACGGTAGGGACCAAAATGAGAGGCGTTTTTCAAGGTAGGGACTAAAAGTGGTGAAAAAAAAAGTTAGGGACCAAAGTGGGAATCGGGTGAAAATGTAGGGACTAAAAGGGGGTTTTCGCCTAATAACAATTCATCCGGGTCTAAGAAGAATCTTGAAAGTGAGTTTTCTTGGTCACTCATTTTCACCCGGTGACAGCTATATCAAGCATAGCACATTTGCCTTTTGACTCTACTTTTCTAAGTCGATTATTTAGAGCTCCTCTAAAATAAAGACATTAGTAGCACAGCCAACCTCTATTAAATTATAAAATTATTAAAATCTATATTTGTTTGTTATCATATATTGGTGATGAATTTGATTATAAAAAATATAGTAGGTGATGAATTTTGGTAATAAATTTATGGGATGGTGCCGTTAACACCAGTTTTTTAGACATTTTCTTTACTTTTTAAAACTTTTTTTTTTAATAATTTTTTAGCAATTTTTTAAAATAATTTTTAGCAATCTTTTTAATGGCTTTTTGTCATTTTATTAACAACACCTGTTAAGAGAAATCTTAACAAGCAATACATGATTTTTATTAACATTTTCCTAAATTTATTTAGAGTCTTAATAAAATGTACTTATATTTAAGATTTGTGATTTCTAGTTTAGTTCCCCCAATTATATTTGTATATTACATTACTGCCTTTGCTCATATTATAACGATGTACAGTATATGTGAAGTAGTCTCTAAAGTATGTAAATTGCTTGAGTTAGTACAGCTTTGTTTTTGAGAAATTGATGTCCTTCAATTTTAATTTGTCATTCATGAGAAGCAAGACTCATCTAACTAGTTAATCATGATTTTCATCTTTTAGATACCACGAAACGACCTAAACGTTTGTTTTTTAAATACCATTTTACACATGGACAAGAAACTAAGCAATTGCCTTTATTTGTATTCGTTTGTGTAAATTATTCTTTCCAAATTTCTATTTGAATGTGAATGACAGTATATCACATTCATTGCTATCCAAGGAGATACTTGTTCTTGTAGAAAAATTGATTTGTTTAAGCAGGATGTTTTTAAACTTTACTTTTTTTATCATTAATATCCTAAGATAATAGCGCAGTTGAAAGAAGTGTCGGTATTAATAATCTTAGATTAAGTGTTGAAATATATTCATAAAATTATTAAGGGGTGTGTTAATGGGAACAATAAGTTGCCCATTAACCACACATTTTTGGATAGAAAAATTTTGGTGACACATATATTTGCACAACTTTTTTCACAATTCACTCATGTAACGAGTTATAATTGATAGAGGGATGATGATAAGTCCATATGCTATACTCCTTTACCAACTATAACTCGTCACATAGACGAATTATGTATAAAATTGTGTCATTATGTGTGTTATTAGAATTACTCTTTTAGATAACTTTTTTAATTTTGACAATTTTTCAGTTGTGCAATTTTTTTTTGGATGACTTTTTTCCTTTTTAAGTAAAACATAAAAAAAAATAAAAAAGAGGAAACGTTTACAGTTAATAGCCACATTAAAAGTAGGTGGCTGGAAATTGGTGTTTATCTTAAAAAAAAAGAAAAATATTTGATGAGTTGCACTGTTAAGATAGCTTTGGAATCTTTTATTAAAAGTAGTGCTAGACTGCCAGTACGACTAAAGTCTGTAGAGAGGCTCAAAGTACTGTAGTGAAAAAACTAGAGTAAAAAAGCAAAAGTACCTACTAAAGTCTGTAAAGAGGCTCAAAAGTAGTGCTAGATTGTTAGCGGTATTAAAGTCTGCACAGAGGGTCAAAGTAATTGAGTGAAAGAATCTACAGTAAAAAAGCAATAGTACCGACGAAGGGAATCCAAAAGATGTCCAAAGTGCTTTCAGTTTTTACTGTGCACACATTTAATAACGGAACCCAAAGATGTCCTAATAATGGAACTCATCCATTTTTATTTTTTGGATAAACAACAATTTTTATTAACAGAAGAGTCCGAAAATAGCACTTTAGACAAAAGTAAATTGTTTAGAGCATTTACGACAGTAGAACTAAAAATTTAGCTTTTTAATTCTACAAAAATTTATTTTATCTATTTTACTTACTATTTTTATAAAACATGCTGTAGCAGTGAATCTATTTTAGTTTTTAACACAATAAAATAATATAAACATCACAATAAATTAATATATCTACTACAATAAAATAATATATTCACTATAATAAAATAATATATCCATTACAATAAAAAATAATCACAACAACCTGCAACCGTAACCGCTACCACGGCCACTGCCGCTGCCGCCGACTCTTCTATCGCCACCGCAATCGCTACCACCGCCCACCACTGCTGCCACCGCCACCATCGCCGCCACCGATTCTTCCACCGCCGCCGCCACTGCCGCCACCAACAAATTCCTACAAACAGAAAAATTCTAATGCATTCTAATACAAATACATTCTGTCGATTGATGGATAGATTGAATCAAAAGCCAAAAAAAAAAAAAATTGTAAAATTCCCTGCACACAAAAAATTCCCAAATTCCTACAAACAGAAAATTCTCAATACATTTCAATACAAATACAATCTGAAAAATCTCAATTCATTCCAATACAAGTACAATCTGTCCATTCATGGAAGGACCGAATAAAAAGCCAAAAAAAAAAAAAAAAAGCAAAGCTCTGCACACAGAAAAGTTCCAAACTGCAAGTTCCATCACACCATCACCATAGCCGTGGGTCTCGTTTTTACTACAAGTACAATCTGCCCTTCTCATTTTTACTAAACCATATCACCATTAAAAACTAGAAAATCAGAAATGGGATTAACCTGATCGGCGGTGATAGAGTGGGTCTCGGCGGCGGTGATACAGTGGGTCTCAACTGGTGGGTCTCGGCGGTGAGCTTGAGAGAGTGACGGGCCGGAGTAGATCGACGGTGAGCTTGAGAGAGTGAGAGCTTCGGACGGCATAGATCGACGGTGAGATTGAGAGAGTGAGAGCTTCGGACGGTGAGATTGAGAGAGTGAGAGCTTCGGACGGTGAGATTGAGAGCTTCGACGGTGAGATTGAGAGCTTCGACGTAGATGAGATTGAGAGCTTCGACGGTGAGATTGAGAGCTTGAGAATGTGAGATCGACGGTGAGATTGAGAGCTTCGGCGGTGAGATTGAAAGCTTCGGCGTAGATGAGATTGAGAGATTGAGAGAGTGACTGAGAGATAGAGAGAGCTTCAAGACTTGATTAAAAAAGAATGGAAGAAAAGAGTAAGTTTTGTTATTTTAATCCGGACTTGATTAAAATAATAATATTTTTTTTTAGCTTTGTGCTACAATGCTCATGTATCTATACATGAGTACTGTAGCAATTAAGTTAAAATATTTAACTATGCCTCCACTGTTGCAAGGGTTTTTTTGTGTTTTGGTGGAGCTAAAATAGCTATATAGCTATTTAGCTCCACTGCTGCAAGTGCTCTTATACTTAAAATGGCAACTCTTATAAGAGGAAAAAAGTTTAGATATGATATTAGCAATATAATGTAATTATCTTTCATAAAATACATCATAAAAAATAAAAAGAGGTAGAGTCAATAACAAAATAACCTGAATATTTTTTTGGTAAAAACAATATTGTGGTCCCTACATTTTGGAGTTATAATTAATTTGGTCTCTATATTTTTATATCAGTCAATTTAATCTCTGTTATTTTTCATTTAGAATCAATTTGACTCCTATTATTAACTAACTAATAGAAAATGCCTACGTGGCTAACGATGTGACAAAAAAATTATAAAAAATCAAATATTTAACATTTAAATGCCCACATAAGCATTTCAATAATAACAGAAAAAGCCATGTCAAAACAAAAGCTAATTTGGAAAAATTAATTTTAAAAAGAAAACAAATTTTTTTTTTTAATCCTCAACTTCTTTAATTTTTTTGTGTATTCTTGCACTTTCTTAGGGACCAAATTGATTATAAGTTAAAAATAACAATGATTAAATTGACTGCTATTAAAATGTAAGCACTAGCCAATCAAAAACAAAAATGTAAGGACTAAATTAATCTCAAAATAGGGGCTAAATTGATCTTAAAATGTAAGGATTGAAACGATGTTTTCGTTTTCATTTTTTTTTGTTTTTGTTTTACTGTCTCTCTCAACGATAATTATCTCATGGAGATAGAGGGGACCCACTATATTGTTGAGCTGTAGCCTTTGTCTTACAAATTGACAAAAGGGTAAATTTCTTTTACAAATCTTGAGGTTTAGAGTTTAAACTAATGCCAATTAAGTTTAAGAAACTTATTAATTTAGTTCTTAAAGCTAATTTATTCCCTTAAAAGACTTCAAAGACAGATAATAGTTCCTTAAAAAATAAAAAATAAAAAGGACACATACAAACTTTGATATCTTTATCATATCAACCACGTTAGGAAAAGGATGTAAGAAGTTATTGCGGATGCCCATAATATTTTTTATATTCATCCTCTACGTATTGAAACTTCATCACATCGCTCCGAAGTGACCTAAACTGCTCTCTACGTTGCTTATCTTGAAAGAGTGTTATGCAAAATAAAGCAAGTTCCAAAAAGTTTTTCAGTCCATTAACCTTATCAAGAGAGAGCATTGAAGCTCTTATCTCTTCTTGTTCAATTTTGTACAAGTTTAAGGATGAACTACCTTCCTCAATCCTTCTCTTTTTCTTTTTCAAGTCTTTGGAATCTTGCACATTGAAGATGGCATGAACTTTACCGGCGAGAAACAACTTTTTTTATTTAAATATAACAGCATCCCGTACTAAGAGCACTCATAGTATTAGTGCTGCGTTAGTATATTAGTATTTTTTAGCCCTTCAAACACCAAAAAGTATGCTTCAGCAATAAAGCTAAATTTATTTTTTTTAGCTCCATTACTACAGTGCACATCTATTAGGACAGCTAAATCTATTTTTTTTAGTTCATGAGAGTTAAACAAAAAAATTATTATTTTATTGTGGTTGGTGTTGTGAATGTTTTTTGGGTAGTGAGATATATTATTTTATTATAGGAGATATAATATTTTATTGTGATATTTATATTATTTTATTGTGTTAAAAGCTAAAATAGATCTACTGTTGCAGCATGTATATAAGTAAAATAGATAAATTAACTTTTGGTAGAGTTAAAAAGCTAAATTTTTAGCTCCATTACTGCGGATGCTCTAACTGCATAAAAATATCCCAAATCATTACTTTGAATACAAGCCAAATAAAAATTTTAAAACTAGCCATTTTAACTAAAAAAATTAAATAGTAGTAAAACATTAAATATTAACTTACCAACACCACTTTAACAAAATTGAACCCAAAAAAAATAAAAACCATAAAAAGGTCAGGTGTATCAATATGATATTTTTCCCACCTATCCAACAGCTAAACAACACTTGAAAAAATGTGGCGGAATAGTTCTATTTATGAATGGTAAATTTTACAGTAACACCAAGTTTATGGTTTCACTAGTTGGTTACCGACACTCACACACATCCCTTTAAGTCCAAGAAAGTCCAACCCGCAAGTCTTTTCACTAGTTTGCTGCCGCATGCACATCTTCCTTCTCATCCAAAGTGGGCAAACTATCCAAAGCATATCTCTCATCTAACCCAATCTACTTAGGTGAAAAAGATCGCTTTATTGCTTGTTTCGATCCGCATCAAAGCTGCGTTTCACATTTGCGTTTTTTTTTTTTTTTTTTTTTTTTTTCACGCGAAACAGCTTTTAAGAGACAGTATACTGTTTATGCAGACAATATACTGTTTATTACTGTTTGTGCACTGTAATCAGAAAAAAATATTAAAAATAGATCTCACAGCACTATTCACATATTTAAAAATTATTTTGTTACGGTGTTTTCAGTTTTTAATTTTCAGCAATAAGTTCTATCTAAACATTTTAACTTATTTTGTGAGCATTTGGGAAGCGTTGTGTTTGTGTATTTGTGCATTTTGCTTAAAAAATGTGGGTCTCACGGCATTGTTCATGAACCTACAAAAGTCATCCAAATACAAATTTCAATATAAATTTGGATCCTACAACACTATTTACACATTTTAAAAATTATTTTGCAACAGTATTTTCAGTTTGACTTAAAAATTATTGACAAATAAATTAAATTTAGAGTTGATCATATAGGACTACTTTAAGAGAAGAGTTCTTAAATGACCATAACAAAATGTTACGGCATTTTTATAGCAAGTGAAGTGTCAATCTACCATAGATCAACATAAAATAAAATAAGATTATATTGAGATACACCACAACTCAAAACAAAAAATGTTTTAAAAATATAATGAGATTTTGTTGTATTACTAGATTTCCTCATTGGTTAGTTAAGTAAGTGGCAAGGAACTAAAAAAAAAAAAATTGCATAGAGCTTTCAATTAATTAAAGCCAATGTATGCATTTCAATTAGCTCAATCGATAAAATCTCTAATAATTGAATAAGAAATCTGGAGTTCAATTCCCCCTTACACCAAAAACTTATTGGTGTCTTAGCTTGATGATAAAGAGTTATCATCAGGAGTCAACGCTATAAGTTGAAACTCTCTAAAAGAATAATAATCTATATATATAATAATAGGTGAAACTGAAAGAAACTTAAATTAAAACTCCACATTAGAGTTCCAATTTTGTATCATGTGTCCTAAATTATTTATTCTTAAAGATTTTATTTCTAAATTTTAGAATCAAATGTAAAATTACATCATAAATATTCATTCAAGTGAGTTATTAAGTACAAAAATCAAAGAGTCTAGAATAAATAAATCGTAAAAAAAATGTTTCACAATAATTTTCTTTTAAAATGACAATTTACATTTTATACCTAATAATATTTTTACAAATTTTTTTAAAGAGTTAACAAAATATGAAAATAACTATCAATAGTATTTAAATTATATATATAGTAATTGTATTATGACCCTACCTCACAATAACTTATACTTGTGAAGTGACTATTACGGTTGGTTGATGAACTTTGCCGTTATTTGATACCAAGAGGAACTTTCCGCCTAAAGAAAAGTTTGGCTAAAATATAAATTTGGTCCCTAAATTTTACCAAAAAAATTGTTTCTTTGCTAAATTTTTATAAAAAAAAAATATCCTTCAATTATTAAAAATGTTTCACTTTTTGTTCTTAAATTTTTATAAAAAAAAATTATTCCTAAAATATTAAAAATTTTTATTTTTCCTAGTTTTACTTCTAAACTATTGATTTTTTTTTTTTCCAAATTTTAGTAGGAAACAGACTTTGGGTCCGTTTTGATAGAACTTATTAGTGAAAACTGAAAATACTGTAACAAAATAATTTTTAAATATGTGAATAGTACTATAAAATCTATTTTTAATAAAAAATTATTAAAAAAAGTGTATAAATAGTATATGTATAGTTTGTACACTGCACGCACTGTTCTCTACAGTAAAAACGAAAAAAAAAAAAAAAAAAAAAAAGAGAAAGCAAAACGCAGCCTATAACCATCTGGATACGGGCAATTTATAAAGGTTAGAGAGAAAAAAAAAAAAAAAAAAAAACTTTTTAATAAAGTTTAGAGACTTTAGTCGGTATTTTTGCTTTTTGACTGTAGTTTTTTTACTCAATTACTTTGACCCTATCTACAGACTTTAGTACTCCTAGCTATCTGGCACTACTTTTATTTTGAGCCTCTCTACAGACTTTAGTCGGCACTTTTGCTTTTTGGCTCTAATTTTTTCACTTAATTACTTTGAGCCTCTCTACTGACTTTAGTAGTACTAGCAGTCTTGCACTACTTTTAATAAAGGAATCCAAAGCTGTCCTAATAATGCAACTCATCAAATTTTTTTCTTTTCTTTTTAGATAAACACCAATGTTCAGCCAACTACTTTTAATAACGAAATTCAAAGATGTCCTAATAATGGAAATCATCAATTTTTTTTTTTCGGGATAAAAAACAAATTTTGTTACCAGAAGAGTCCGAAAATAGCAGTTAAGAAATCAAAATTCTAACATGCTCAATGCTTAATACGAAACAAAAGCGAAAGTTATTGTAGTTGAATTGACACCTCAAATACTAAATTCTACTCAATGGTTTTCTAAAATCTAAAAAGTAAGAAGTTTCACTTGACGGGTTGTATAAATAAGATGGTTGTCCCTGAGTATATATTTATTATCCTCTACTGATCTTTACTTTCTTTTTATTTTTGTTTTTTAAGAACTGTAACATGTCTTGATTTAAGTATTGAATTTCTTATATTTTCTATCAAAAATAAATAAATAAATAAATAAATAAAGGAAAGAAACGAAAATAATTTCACTGAGGATGCTACAAGGAGTATGGTGGAACTGAATTTTAGTGTCCATCTTGGCATAAATCCGAAGCTAGAAGGACTTGGATTTAAAATGTAATTTCACTTTTAGTTTTATATAAGTATATATTGAACCACATTATTGGGGCATGCACCTATTACCATATTGCAACCTCATCGTTAACTATTTTATAAAAAAATTCAAATAAATACAAAACATATTATAATTTGTAGAATATAAATTAGAACATAAAAAAATGTATTGGAAGTTTGGAACACAAAAGATAGTACAAAGTATTTGTATTCGTTAAGTGCCAGTAATTTAAAATATTCCAACATGTTACCACTTGACCACTTAGTAGCTTAGAAAAGATTTTGTGGGTTGCAGGCAGCTCAATTGATAAAACCTCTAGCAATTACATGGATTTGCGACCAGTTAATTTAAAAATGATTGACAAATGAATTTAACTAGAGTTGATCATATAAGACGACTTTAAGAGTAGAGTTCTTAAACGACCGTAACAAAATGTTATAGCATTTTTATAACAAGTGTCAATCTACACCACATATCAACATAAAATAAAATAAAATTTTATTGATATAAACTACAACTGAAATAAAAAATATTTTAAAATTATAATGAGATTTGGTTGTATTACTAGATTCTTCTTGACCTACCGTTCTTGATGACTTGTTTCACTCGTTGGTTTTTTATTTTATTTATTTATTTTTATGAACACTCATTGGTTAATTAGGCGAGTGGGGAGGAACCAACAATAAAATAAAATAAAAAAATGGCATAAAGCTTTCAATCAATCAAAGCCGGCGTGCAACTCGTTGGGTTTGGAATTTGGAAACAGCCAGGCATGACAAATTTCCTCTACATAAATATAATGACCTTCAATTATTTTAAGGACATTATTATGACCAGTACCATAGACAATATCAAGGACCTGTCACGCATGTTACTTTTTTTTTTTTTTTTTTTTTAAAGTAGTGGCTGGCAGGTGCTTTCAATTAGTATTAGTTATGTGGACCAACTCTGCCCTTGTAATTTGTAGGGTTTTAAATTTTTTTGTGAATAAAATTTTTACCTTAGCGTTAAAAAATATAAAGGGTAAATTTCTTTTACAAATCTTGAGTTTTAGGCTAATCCTAACCAAGTTTAAGATTCTTCAAAACTTATTAATTTGGTCCTTTAAGCTAATTTATTCCCTTAAAATTGTTAGGCTAGTTAGTTATTTTTCTCAACTATTTTAAGAACTAAATTAACTTTAGGAATTAAATTAATAAGTTTTGAAGAGTTTTTAACCTTATTGAAATTAGCTCAAATATCTAGGTATGAAAATAAAATTTACCCAAAAATACCCAATAATAAAATATGATACTTTTACCCGAGAAAAGATTTTCCAAATCCTAACCATCATTAGTACCTTCTTTTTTTTTTTCTACTTTTTTTCATGACTCAATTATTATGAGGCCTTCCATTAGATTACGTTGCTATAGACCTAGATGGACCTATAGCCATGATTCTACAACAACTTTTTATAATACCGCTATAGAATACGCCATTATAGCCCAGATGGATTTATAGTAGTGTCTTTAGAATCTATAGTGACATTTTTCAAATGCCATTATAGTCCCTGTTTTTTTTGAAATGACAAGCCCATTGTCATTTGTTTACCATTAATAAAAAATTACCTCCTAGGAGTTCAACTATTGGTCTAAACACTTATCTCTATAAATTAATTGTGTGATGCATCTTGATCCAAGCCTAATTATCTTTTGGGTCTCGGATTTTTCGCCCCATACACATAGTTTGTAGTAATTTTAAATCTCAAAAAGCAAGAAAAAATATATTTTTAAATGAAAAAGAAAAACATAATATATAAATAGGGTAAACTACATACTCGAGCCTCTCTTTGTGTGCGCATGGCTGTGTTTTTCTTTGTATAGACAAATCATTAAGCTTAATTTATTATTTACTTAGGTATTCAAAATATCCAACCGTTTTTGCACCAAATCCTTGTTAAATTTAAAATGTCATGGTAAAATCATGTTAAAGTACGATTATAAACTTTTAAATTAAGTTGTGATAATTTGAAATAGCAAGTTATATTTGTGGTAGAGTTGATTTTTATTTTTAAAAAATTTGGAAGGGGAGGGAATGAGTGTGGGTCTAACGCAGAGTAGCGAATACAATACCGTTGGAGTAGAGTGTAGAGTTGATATATAATATATCTCACAGGATACTGTTGTTCCCACTTCTCATGTAAACGTTCATTACATAATATATATAATTGTTTGTTATTATAGGTGATGAATTTTGGTAATTAATTTAATTAGAATCTTAATAAGAAGCTCTTATTTACAAGATTTGTGATTTCTTGTCTATAGATAATTTTTTTATTATAGCTCTTACTTCAGTTCAGTTTCCCTATATTTGATAGCTAAAATTATGAAAATGTACAATTCTTTTATGAAGGACATAGTCTGTATATTTTATATACCCTTTGCTCATAATAAGTAATAACGGTGTATCGTATATGTTAAAGAAATTTCAAAAGTACGTAAATTGCTTGGATTAGAGGAAAAATTACGTATAAGCAGATGACTTATAATATTATTTTATTGAGTTAGTTTGTAGTCTTAAGCTACAATTAATTTGTAGCTAAATTTTTTCTATTTGATATTTCATTTTGCTCATATTATAACAGTGTACAATATATGTCAAGTGGTTTCAAAAGTATGTAAATTGCTTGGGTAAGTGGCAAAACTGTGGATAATATTGCCCAATTGTTAATAATCTTCACCTAGAGAGCTTGCTTAATATCATATCAATGAGTTCACTTTGAGAAGAATTGTTTCAATATTTAAATTTTCATGTTTGTGGCTATTTTGTGTGGACCTGTAAAAAAATCATCATAGCTTGAATGGCTAGTGCAACTAAAATTGAAGTGTCGTTGCTCCTGCTTCCCTGTTCGATCATGTGTGGACCAACAACACTTTTTTTTTTTTAGTAGTAATGGTTTTGTTCAGCAGAATATGGACGGGTTGGAAGTTGGGACCTATGAGTCAATGAATATGATGAGCCATCCTCATTCCACAATACACGCTGTAAAATATAAATTCTAATTAAAATTGATATGGATATTACCATCACATTGGACTACTTCATGGCCCACATATTCTTAAGATTTTGTTAACAGATATTTTAGTAAACTATTTTAGTAAATTTTTTAATTATCAAAAAAGAAAAAAAAATTAAGTGCAATACTTAATGACCAATATTTTCTTTTTATTCGAATAAATAAAGACCAATAATAACATTTAAGATGACGTACCATGTTACCGATACCATTTATCATATCCTTAGTAAAGGCAGAAATTATCTTAATAAATGAATATTAAATGTTTTCATTATTCATTGAGACTGTTAGTTCGCTATAAAAGCCGAATAGAAGCAGTGAAGAAGCACAAGCACACCTGCTATTGCGTAATCTATTTCTCACTTTACTCCTTATTTTTGTCATTCGCATTCTGTTTCTTTATTGTATTCTTAGCTTATAACTTTCAGTCTCCAATAACTATGGCTGATGCACTACTGTCACTAGCTACTGAGCTCTTGAAGCAGTTGGGTTCAATCGCTGTTCAGCAGGCTCAACAAGAGATAAACTTGATTGTTGGCGTTGATGAAGAAATCGAAAAGCTTTCTAAGAGTTTCGAAATCGTCCAGGCGATGCTCAATGATGCTGAGGAGAGACAGTGGACGGAAGCAGCTGTGAAGCTTTGGTTAGATCAGCTCAGAGACGTGTACTACATGATGGATGACGTGTTGGACGAGTGGAACACTGCAAGGATCAAAACAGGAATTCAAAAAGAAGAAGAAAGAGCTGTTACTAATAACAATCCTGCTGCCCTGAAGAAGAAGAAGGTACCATGCTCATTCTTCCCCTCTCTCTCATGCTGTTTTGGTCAAGTAGATAACCTTTCTCTGCGTCGTGAGATTGGTCACAAAGTAGAAAACCTGAAACAAACATTAGATAACATTCTAAAAGACAAAGTGACGTATGGGTTTGACTTGACTAGGCATTCACATGTAGAAGTTGAGCGACCAATAACCACGTCCTTTGTGGATGTGTCCGATATAATTGGTCGTGATAAAAATAGGGATGAGCTGTTGAGCAACCTGTTAGGCGAGGGTAGTCAGGGAAGTAATCCTCGTGTCATCTCCTTAGTGGGCATGGGCGGTATTGGAAAATCCACTCTTGCCCAACTAGCCTACAATCACTCTGATATACAAGCCCATTTTAAAGTAAAAATATGGGTTTGTGTCTCTGATCCATTTGATCAGTGCAAGGTTGCCAAAGCAATCATTCAGGAGGTTGACTCTAAACACGAATCCCTGAATAAAGTTACTGAATTACAAACTCTATTGCGTGAAATTCATGCTTTAATTAGGGAGAAGAAATTTTTTCTTGTCTTAGATGATGTGTGGACTGATGACTTCAAAGAGTGGGAGTCATTTAGAAATGTACTCAAATATGGAGCTCAAGGTAGTAGAATTCTAGTCACCACACGAAAAATTAGTGTTGTGGAGATGATGGAGAGTTCCCACAGGATCAATTTGGGGGTATTGTTGCCTGATGAATGTTGGTTGATGTTTAGTAAAATAGCATTTTCTAACAAAGATCTACATCAACAAAGGGATCTAGAAGGGTTAGGCAAACAACTAGCAAATAAGTGCAAAGGCTTGCCACTAGCTGCAAAGACTCTCGGGAGTCATATGCGTGGCAAAATAAGTAAGGAAGAGTGGGAGAGGGTTTTGCACAATAATTTGTGGGAAGTAGAAGATATAGAAAAAGGTCTTTTGGGGCCATTGTTGTTGAGTTATAATGAATTGTCCTTGTCAGAGAAACAATGTTTCTTATATTGTGTTGTCTTCGAGAAAGATCATCAATTCGATAGACTAGAGTTAATCACCCATTGGATGGCACAAGGATATATCAATTCAAAAGGAAATATGGAGATGGAAGACATAGCGGAAGAGTACTTTCAAAAATTAGCCATGCGCTCTTTTTTTCAAGATTTTGCTAAAAATAGGAACGATGGTAGAATTAAACGTTGCAAAATGCATGATATTGTGCATGACTTTGCACAGTCATTGACAAAAGATGTATGCTTGACAATTAAAGGTGATGAAGAGGTTAACATAGACTTTAAAAGGGCTCGACAGTTGTCATTAACAGTTGAAGAAACATTTCCTCAGTCTGTCTATGAGGCAAAAAATCTACGCTTTTTAAATTTAGATTTTATTTCTTCTCCGATTGTCCAATCCAAGTTATTCGACCATTTGACATGTCTACGTACATTACATTTGGAAGGTAAGTCCATTTTGGAACTTCCAAATGAGGTGGAAAAATTGACACATTTGAGATTACTCAAGTTATCTTGTGGAGAGATAAAAGAATTGCCTGAAAGTATATGTAATTTATGTAATTTACAAAGTTTGGATGTTAGTGAGTGTTGGAAACTTAAGAAACTACCCCAGGGGATAGGTAAACTAATTAATTTAAGACACCTCCTATTTGATGAATATATTTATGATATTGAAATACAATCGTTTCCAAAGGGAATAGGGAGATTAACTTGTCTTAAAACATTAGGATACTTTCCTGTAGGTAAGGGCGAAGAAATATGTAAACTGGGAGAATTAGAACATTTGAACCGTATTCAAGGGTTACTTGTTATATCAAGGTTGAGAAATGTGGTAGATTTTGGTGCGATCGAGAATACATTGAAGAAGAAGAAACACCTCCGTGAATTGGAGCTATATTTTGACCCGGTAGAGAAAATGCTTGACCATTCTGAAGTGGAAGACGAGGAAGAGGAAGAGACAGAGGAAGAAAGAAGAAGAAAAATGGAGAAAGATGTAGCCATTCTAAATGCCTTGGAGCCACCTCCCCGCTTGGAATCTTTACAAATTGTTTTTTATAAGGGCACCACAATGTATCCTAATTGGATGATGTCCAAATTGACCTATTTGAAAAGACTTGTTCTCGGATCTTGCCTAAACCTAGAGCAGATGCCTCCTTTGGGGAAGCTGCCGTTGCTCGAAGAATTAGAAATAGCAGACAATGGAATGATTCAAAAGGTGGGAGATGAATTTTTGGGAATAGACATAGAAGAAGAAGAATTATCAGAATCATCCAAAAACAATAACAACAAAGACATCATCATATTCCCAAACCTTAAATCTCTCACATTTGGACAATTGAGGGAGTGGGAAGAATGGACTGGGATGGGAGGAACAATAGAAGAAGAAGAAGAAAAAGATAATAGTGCTAATGCTTTTGTTACTAATAATACTCCAAAAATTAAAATAATGCCACTTCTTCATTCCTTGGCCATTTTGGGGTGCGGCAATCTAAAGTCTCTGCCAGACTACCTGCGTAATACTCCATTACGAGCAGGGTTGCGAAAGAGGAAGGCCCAAGATTTCTCAAATCTATTCATCAAAATTGATTCAGAGGTAACTCTCCTTTTCTTGCAAAATTATGGTATCAAATATATAAATACATACATGGATTTGTGCAAATAGACAGACGCAATTAACTTAACTTCTATATTTATCCCGTCAAAAACAATTAATTATAATACCAACCACATCCCTTGATAAATTATTCCCATATCACAAACACACTACCGCCCCCAAATCATTCTACTATTTCTTTGGGTTGTGATCCCCTCCTTGTTGCTCTAATCTCTCAGTGGTATGGGTGGTTCTATTATATTTTATTTTTCTTGTTTAATATTATTATAATATGGGTCATTGTGGGTTTTGTTCATTTTGGGTTATTTAAACTAATCTGACGTCAGCCTCTATAATATGGGTCATTGTGGGTTTTATTTATTTTGGGTTTTTCACTGACTTTATTCTTTTCAAAGTGTTTCCTTGCATTAATTCTTCTTGATCAAATCTGCCAATTTTAAAGAGAATCAATCTTCTTGAATTAGCTTCACCAAATTCTTGTAGGTTAGAAAATTTTATGAAAGATTCATAGCAATGTACGTTTCCCTTGTTACCTGAGATGTGGAGTGTTGCTTGATTGTGGAGTCACCATTTTATCTTGAATTTATTGTGAAAAGACAAAGAAAATGGGCACATGATTATAGTAATTGTTGAAGTTACAAAACTTCTTCTTGAAATAATGCATACAAAAGACTAGCAGGACATGAGTATGTGGATATCTCAAGGGATTTAGGTATGGATGCTAGGATGTAAGTCTTGCTTTGGTGTTAACTGTGTGCTATGCCTAGAAATTGTGAACATCTCAGTTTTGAAATATAGTAAAGAAAGAACTTGGAGAGGATTATGTGTAGTGACTAATTCTAACTTTAAGGGCTGCCTATTATTTCCTTCATTTTGCTTTCTGACATGGTGCTAGAGACTTTAATGTAATTTCAACTGCTTGAGTTGCCCCTTTGCAGTTTAGCAAATGGTAAATGTAGCACTAGGACATGACAGTACATTCATTTAGGAACTGTCAGCCTCTATACAAGATGCAAACTTAAGAACCATTGATTTGGTTATAGGTAAATCATGTGGCACTTAACATTATTTTTTTTTTCCAGTGAAACCTTTAAGGTCCCTAACACTTTTTATAGTTGTTAGCAAATTGAGTTATTTTTCACTTTCTTGATTTGATAAATAACAATTTTGGTGCATTGTGACAAACATGGTCAGAGCAAGGGCTACGCAATGATATAAAAGTTATTTTTAGGTGCTAAGATTTAAAAATTAAAAAGAAAAGAAAAGAAAAGATTTAATGGCAATTCTCTACACCCATTATCTTGAGCTAAAAATAATATAAATGGAAGGCATTGAGAGTAGTTTGTAGAAAAATAGTATTTGATTAAATATAATATGGTTTATTTAGCAAGTTGGTCTGGTGGAGTACCTATCAGGAAAGATGTTTAACTTGAGCAGGATTCTGAAGATGAAAACTCGGTCAAACGCAGTGAGGTATATCCATCAAGTTGGCCTTTTGGTGTGCCTATTAAGGAAATTGTGGGTTGCAACAGCATAGAGAAAAAAGATACAGGAACTGTTGTTTGTGTTGATTCTTTTTTCTTCCATATAAAAGTTCATTCAAGGGAAATTGTTTCAGAAAGACATTGTACATGAGGTCAAAGAAAAACATAATTATTGTAGGGTAATTGAATGTGGTTTAGGATCAGTTAATAGTGTATAAGTCTTTATGGAGTTTCTTTATTTTGGCTATTTAGAATAATGTGACATAAATCTTATGCTTTTCATTTAGGCATGCATGTGGATTGATGATGATCAAGATAATGAATCTGGGCAAGAAATCAATGACAAAGATTATTTGGTTAAGGGATACAAGATTGTGGACATTAGTGATGAAGAAGATGGGACTAAGCATAAGAACTATCAAAAAAGAAGATTGGACTAAGTATCAAGCAGATGAAGAAGTGGAATAGACAATGATAAGAAGGTTTTTTGCAGAGCTGAATGGAACAGGGTGATTGACATACACAGAAGAAGATAGAGACTTTAAAGATGAATGATGAGGTGAAATTCCTTGATTACTTGCATGATCATCATTTTCAATCTGTGTCTATTGCTACTTTGTCCCTATTATTTTTGGTTACCTTTAATATATATATATATATATATATATATATCTTGGATCAATTTTTTAAATCCAATTCTGTTTAGATTAATGATTATAGTTGTTAAAACTATATTAACATTTTATTGAGTTTTTGCGTGTTTGTGTGTCAAGGATCATGAAGTTTAGTTACAAGTAGAGCTTTATAAATGATGATAGTGAGGGATATGAAGCCTCTGCTATTGAAGTTTGGGGTGACTTTAACTCTCCCTTTTTAAGGATTTATTCGACTCTCCCCTTAGACCCAGAAGGATTAATCCCTCCCTGCTGCCTTCCTTGCCACTATTTGGGTTTGTGCTCTTTCCTTGAGATAGATACGATCATTATAAAATAGAGATGAAAATGATTTCGGGTCATAGTACGTGGTTTTTTTTGACACCCTATTTGATGCAGCAAATTAGGAGGTGTGGCTTACAGTTGCAGCGGTAGGAATGCTGAAGACAATTGACAATGACATTCCAGAACTCCTCGAGGCATAGACAAATCTAAGATCTGATGATCATGTATATCTCCTGATACAAAACCATGATTTGATTGTGACTCTTATATTGGATATCATGCTCTTCCTAGTATAGGTTATAAATTATCCTTTGGTTGCAACACTATTGTCCGGAGGCTCAAGAAATAATTCATGCAATGCATGTTCAATCGTAATGTATTGAGAATGGTACCTATGTTGTCATGTTAATGGGCACCACAGTGGTAAGCTTCATTCATTTAAATAGCTATTTTAACAGAACAAAGAGTTGACACTCGAAAAATTAATGGGTTGATCTGAACATGTACTTCTTGTTGAAAAGAAAGATTGTGATGGTTGAGTTGTAATCTTGTATTGATTGTGTATCTTAAGCAATTAATTATGAGTCAGAGAATTATATACTCTCAAAATCTGCAAAGGATACAGGGTAATGAGAAACGATCCATGGCCAACATATATTGTTAGAATTTTTTTATGGGCATAGTGATCCTAGAAGTTGCAGTAGAGTTCAGGTTTAACACTACAAAATAATTTTACCAGTAAATCTTAACAAACTGGTCTTATGCTATTTGTTTTTTTTTTCTTGTATACCTACATTTTGTTTATTATTGCAAGTTGAACTAAAAACTATATTCCTTATGGGTAAGCATATCTTGCTTAAGAGGGAGTGGTCATATGGCACATGTGAGACTGTCTAAAGTATATAGGATCACGTCCTATAGTAAATATTTTTTCTTTGCCATTAATAAGTTTTAAGATGTAGCCTATATAGTTGTCTTCACCTTGCGAACAGCTCCAATTTATTTCGTTGATAATTATTCATATGTGCATCTCAAGAGCTTATTCATTCAGAGTAGCAGGAGCTCATTATTTTCTCTTTTTGCCATGAGAAAATGCCATTATTTTTATTTCTATTCATGATACCAGCTTCTTTTTTTTATTTCTAACCCTTTTCGTTTTATTATTGACATGCACAAATTTTTGTATCAGATATTCTTCCTCGATGTCTTACTCGAAGACACAGATATAGGAAAGGCATTAACAGAATATGTTTCCTATGCTGCAATAGAGAACGTGGTTCTTGGTGCATCACATCATGGATTTATGAGGTAATCTCCTTCTAATCTTTTAACATAATCAAGCTCCCAGAAGGGGAAAGAAAAAAGAAAGAAACTGACAATAAGAGGTCAATAGATAATATCTTCAAATATTAGAGGGGTTTGTAAAATTTCCTTGGATTATTATGCCATTGTGATATGCACAAAATTCCTTGTTTCTCCAAGGTGTTGCACTTCCATAATTGAGTAAACAAGGAAATATGAAATAAAAATCACAATAATTAACCAATTGATGTTATGACTCATGAGTAAGTGAAGTTATAATTAGATTGTTGATATCTAGGAGCAGAACAATTGGAAGTCAGAAAACTACTAAAAAAGAAGACATCATTAATAGTTCAACTGTTCAAACTGAAGCACTAGTAATATAACCTTTTTTTTTTTTTTTTTTTTTTTTAAGTTGTAGATAGATGACAAAGTCATCAACAACACCTACCTAATTGTAACTCCTAACTGACAAAACTAATCTTAAGTCCCAAGATCAGAGATAGAGCTATGATTAGCAATGATTTCCAAAATCTGATTGTGGGAATCCAGGGTTCCTAAATTGCAAGAGAAAAGTGGTCAAGCTGCTAGAGAACTAAAAAACACTGTACCTTATGTTCATTCTTAATTCAAATTATTACAATGTAAATAGAATTGCATTATTGATTGATTGAAAGAAAAAAATATATATAAACCTTCTCTTATTCAATTATTAAGTAGATTAGCTTAATAAAAAATTAACTAATATCTACTCAGTTTGAAACTGTCAAATTATTAAGTTAATTGCAGCTATAGGATCCAGAAAAATTAATCAGTAGCACCATTTTTTCTTTTGCCAAAAAATCTTTCTGGATACGTAGGATGTTCACTATCAAACAACAACAAAAGGGCAAGTACATATTCAGAAAGAATATCCACTCTACTTAAACTTAAAAAAGTTATAGTAACCCATCTTCAATTGAACAATGTAGTTTTATTTGTTATGTAAGAATCACATACGGTGAAAAATACTTTCACCATGCTTTCTTTGTAGTTTTAACTGAAGTAGCAGACTCATCACTCTAATCAGCTAACTTAATCAATTGTGTGACCTACATTTTAATTAGAACGAATATATGAAGCTGAATATCGGAAAATTAATCCATAATTGGATGAGGCTATAGATGCATTGACTATTGTTAGTATACTTAGTTTCAATTCTTTTTCTTATGCGGATTCAAGTCATCAACCATTCCAAGCACTGTATCAAAAGGGGCACCAGATTTCTGCTCTATATATGTGATCTCAAAAGGGAAGCTCTCTTCAGTTCGAAATGCTTCTCGTCCAGCCCCCTATACTTCCCCACTACTTGAACATATTCAGAATATAAACAGCAAACATATTCATCCTCCTGCCTCACCCTCCAAACGTACCATGAACTTAAGAGGTCTGCTTCTCTCAATTATAAAGATTTCTCAACTTGTCTTCGTTTAAGTACTGATACAAACACGTACCATTTATGTGTAGCAGACAGGACGTCATTTAAGCCTCGTAGCTTGAGCAGTGAGCCAGTCAGGTTCGTCATAATAAATCTCCTCAATTGAGAATGATATGATGCAGTAAACTTGTTAACACCTTAGTTTTATGGATAATGATACTTGTCTACTATCTGTTGACAAAGTAAAAATGGATTTCACGGTTTCAAAGGGTAAATTTGGCTCGACAAAGAAATGAAATCTTAATATTTAAATCAATCAAAGAATTCTGTTGACTTGAAAAGAAGAAGGCTGAAGCCTATTTAGTAGTCCCTTGTTTTGAATACAGAAGCTAAAATTCAAATGTGATTTATTACATGACTGACTTCATCATGACTGAACACAGGCCACCGCTCACAAAAGGAGGAAGAGGTTTGAATGCAAAGGCCTATTCGGACTTTTCAGAATCAGATACTGAAATATCATTTATAAGCTCTGATAGGCCAAGCATTGAACGGCTGTCCCCTACAGTCTACGATTTTACTGATTCAGGCCGAACATCTCAGCTTTCAACCAGCTCAGTTCAAAGTTTTCAATCAATCCATTTAGATACCAAGTTCACTGACCTTAGTTTTCTGCATGATATCTCATCATTTTCACAGGAGAGTGGTAGAACGTCATGTTCCTGGTCATCCCAAAATTTGGTAAAGACGTTCTCTTCTTAAAAACAACATTTCTTTGTAGAAACCATCAGACAAGTCATACCTAAATGGTTCCTTTAGTCATACCTTTCTAGGAAAATTCCTAGTAGTTATGAAAAATGGAAGCAAGTACCAGAATTCTGACTTCACATGAGTCTTAAACCTCCATATGCCAATCCAAACTGATTTCACTGTAATTTATTCTTTAGACAGCTTGAACAAAATTATCACTTAAACCTTTCTGTTTTCTCAAGTATTTTTTCCCAGGATAAGCACATTTTTTTTGCTTGATGCCTATACAAGGTATCCATTAGATTGAGCACAAAGACATAATACAATGGCTACTTGTGAGATAGCAGAAGACGAACCATTTTCAGTGCACTCATTTCTTTTAAATTAAAACATTCAATTTTATTTCATATGATGCATTGCAATATCATTTGAAGTTCAACAAGGTTAAAAGAATTCAATAGCCTGCACCACATAATAGTACTTGCTCAATTTTTAAATATCAAAATTTCTCATTAAGATGGTACGATACATCCTTCATCCAGATAATTTCCACTTATGGGTATTTAACATGTGCAGGATGATGTGGAAGCGGAGATGAGGAGGCTGAAGCTGGGGCTGAAGCAAACAATGGACATGTACAGTACAGCATGCAAAGAAGCACTTACTGCAAAGCAAAAGGTATTTAAAAGACACATCTAACTTGTGTTTTCTCAAAATTAAAAGATAGTTTCTAAAGTGAAATTTACCATAGGCATCGGAGCTGCATCATTGGAAACTTACAGAAGAACACAAGTTTGAAGAGGCAAAACACTCCAAGGAAGTTGCACTGGCAATAGCAGAGAAAGAGAGAGCTAGGTCCAAGGTAGCCATGGAAACCGCCCAAGCGGCAAAGAGGATTGCAGAGTTGGAATCACAAAAAAGAGCAAATGCAGAAATCAGAGCCCTCAAAGAAGCAGCGCAAGCTAGGGAGGTTTTGGATAATCTAGCCCGAAGTGATCTCAAATACAGGAGATACACTATTGAGGAGATTGAGAAGGCAACAAATTTCTTTGCTGAATCTCAGAAGATTGGGGAAGGAGGTTATGGCCCTGTCTATAGGTGTTACCTTGATCATACACCAGTCGCAGTCAAGGTTTTACGTCCAGATGCTGCTCACGGGAGATCACAATTTCAGCAAGAGGTGCGTAACCAAGAATGTAGACTGCTTAACATACATGAATAAATCATATTTCATGCACTTGATTGTATTAGACAACTAGGCACGCAAAAAAAAAAGAAATAATAAGATAGCTTACATTTAAAAATGAAAAAGCAAGTGGATCCCTACATGGTTTTCCAATTTCAAGTAGCCACCCTATGAGGAATACATAAGTTTTTGTTGTATGGTACTCCTTTCAATTTCAAGGAGCCTTGCACATAGGCTTGACTGGATGGTTACAAACAAAAGGTTATTATGCCAAGTCCTATAAGAGTCCTCTCAAGAGCTTGTAAAACAAATATTTGGTTAAACATTTCATTTCCTTAAGCACTTCCTCCCGAACATGACATGCACATTACCAATAAAGAATGAGTTGCTTCTTACATTTTCCTTGATAACTCTAATGCAGACAGACATACTTAGCTGTATAAGACATCCCAATATGGTACTACTTCTAGGAGCCTGTCCCGAGTTCGGCATCTTAGTGTATGAATACATGGCTAATGGAAGTTTAGATGACTGTATCTTCCAGAAAGGACACACTCCACCTTTCTCTTGGCAACTCAGGTTTTGAATTGCTGCAAAAATTGCCACTGGCCTACTCTTCCTACATGAGACCAAGCCAGAGCCACTGGTGCACCGGGACCTCAAGCCAGGAAACATTTTGCTAGACCACAACTATGTCAGTAAGATTAGTGATGTTGGATTGGCCAGGCTCGTACCTGCTGTAGCTGAAAATGCAACATAGTACCACATGACCTCAACAGCTGGAACTTTCTGCTATATTGATCCAGAATATCAACAAAAGGAATGCTTGGTTATAAATTATCCTTTGGTTGCGACACTACTGTCTGGAGGCTTAAGAAATAATTCATGCAATCCATGTTCAATCGTAATGTATTAAGAATGGTACCTGTGTTGTCAAGTTAATGGGCGCCACAGCGGTAAGCTTCATTCATCTAAATAGCTATTTTAACAGAACAAAGAGTTAACACGTGAAAATTTATTGGATTGATCTAAACATGTACTTCCTGTTGAAAAGAAAGTTCCTGATGGTTGAGTTGTAATCTTGTATTGATTGTGTCTTAAGCAATTAATTATGAGTCAGAGAATTTTATACTCTCAAAATCTGCCGAGGATAAAGGGTAATGAGAAACAATCCATAGCCAACATATATTGTTAGATATTTTTATGGGCACAGTGATCCTAGAAGTTGTAGTGGAGTTCAGGTTTAACATTACAAAATAATTTTACCAGTAAATCTTAACAAAATGGTCTTGTGCTATTTGTTTTTTTTTTTTTTTCTCGTGTACCTACATTTTGTTTATTATTGCAAGCTGAACTCAAAACTATATTCCTTATGGGTAAGCATATCTTGCTTAAGAGGGAGTGGTCATATGGCACATATGAGACTGTCTAAAGCACATAGGATCACGTCCTATAGTAAATATGTTTTCTTTGCCATTAATAAGTTTTAAGATTTAGCCTATGTAGTTGTCTTCACCTTGCAAACAGCTCCAATTTATTTCTTTGATAATTATTCGTTTGTGCATCTCAAGAGTTTATTCATTCAGAGTAGCAGGAGCTCATAAAGGACTTCAGTGGTTTGTAAGGTAATGCAATTTGATTTAGCATTATTTTTTGTTTTCTATGTTATGGTCTTGTGGAGTAAAAATTTGAGATTTTTGAGATCCCTAATTTAAAGTGGACTGGGCTATGTGATATTAATAAGTTTCTACACAATGATAATATGTGGATTTGAAATTTGTGTGAAAGATTACTCTTCTCTGTAGGAAATTTGGAGGACTACCCCCAAAGCTGTTTTGGCTGGACTTCCTAAAATCATTGACAATTGTCACATTAATTGGAACTCTGGTACTCTCTATGCTTCAAATGATTGTCAACTAGGTCACATCTAGCTCATCTCAAGATAATCTTAATCTGTTTGGCACTTATGATTCAGATCAAAGACAGGTCCTCTGAATTTTACAAATAGCATAAGCCTAGCAGATTAACACAAAAAACTTGCGATGGATGATGAAGAAAGATCAAGATCAATCTCAAAGAGAAAATCCCATCTAGGTGGTCACAGATTAACACTACTAGTCATGGTACTTGATATAATTTTCCCTTAACTTGTGTTTTGTTTATTCAATTGACAAATGAGTCCTTATGTTTGCTCCTTATTGTGCTTAAGAAGTAAATAAATTGTTGTTTTTCTATTCATTTTGTTAATGTAGACCAATTGGGAATAAGATTAGGTAAAAGATTCCAGTTGTTGATTGATGGTGTTTGGTTTGGATTTGTTTTGCTATTCCTAAGCATTCCTTCATTTATTGGCTAACGTTTATGGATAGAATTCTCCCTCATGACAGGGTTGCTAAATGGGGATACTATTTAAGTCAATGTTGGGCTGCGTAAGATGGGTATCTATCTCAAATATAATGGTTAGTTTATTAAAAAATAATTGTTCTCACAATGTCCTATAATCTGATGTGGAAACTTATAGTTAGCCATGATTTATGGAAAACACACATCATGTTGGAGAAACATGTTGGACTGCGTAAAATGCCCAAAAATCATTTTGGAGATATAATGTTTCCTGGAACATTGTGTTAAAAATTAATGTTGTATTTTAAACTTACTTCTTTTTTGGTCATTTTCTTGCATGCATGTTATCTATAGTGTGCATGTTAGACAAGTGTCAAGCTGTCATTTATGTCCAAAGAAAGATTCATGTATCTGGAGAAGTATCAGTATAGGGGGAAAATTTACAGTTCCTTCCTCTGTCCCTTGTCCTACAAATTGATGGGCAAATGATAAGCCTTTGTTTGCTTGTTTTGCAGATCCTAATTACATGATCTATGTTGTTCTGAGCAATGCATCTGAAACGTGTGCTCAACCCTCCTTGCACACAGGTCTATTCATGGTTTAGTGGCAGGGTATATGGATTCACAGTCGAGCCTATTAATGGGAGGCATGCTCACATTCCATTCCCTGTAAGTTTCTTCTTGGTTGGAAACTTTTTATCTTCCTTATTCATGTTTGGCTCTCTCTGTGAGCTATATGTATGTGTTTGTGGGTTTGCGCAAATGTCCAACCGACTTTCAAATATCTGGCCTCTTTTACACATAGCTTGTTGCACCTATTGATCTAGAAACATGATTAATGAATCTGTAAGTGACTACAAGTTTTTATTCAAAATTTCATTCAATGATAAATGAGTTTTTTCAACTGAGGCAGGAGCATATTGGTTTTATTATTGGCAACTAGCTGGCAATATAATTTGGACTTGTTTGTTCATTTTGTGCTTGCAGTGTTCAATTGAGAAACAAAGCAAGGTCATGATAAGTGACATGATGTGGGCAAAACTACAGTCTTCAACCAATCAGTTGAGTTTCTTAATGACTTGGACCATATAGATGTCCTTGATCGGGGATAGAAAGAAGGGATGTACCACAAATCTTATCAATATATAGGCAGACCCATTTGGAAGTAACAAGATCTAAGCATATATGAGTTCCTAAAGATGTCATGAGGACATAGTGAGGAAGAACCATCTGGAACACCATTTCAGAAGCAAAAATGGCTTAATAAAGTGATTAGCAGCACTGTCCAATCAGAGTAGCTGTTAATTTGATGTTTTCTGTGTTATTGTATCCCTTTGTTTTTTCCTGCATGTTGATACTAATTATGTCAAGTACATCCTCTGAAATCTTTGTGGTTTGTTCTAGCATTGCTGATTCATCAGATTTTTGTGTGAAATTGTAGATGGGGCTTACTTGAGCTTCTTGACACAATACTTCTGTAAAGAACCACTGTATCTTATTTTGAATATATAAGAAATCTGAGTTTGCTCGCGTATCTTTGAAAAAGGCCTTGAGCATCCATATCCACCTCGGGGAATTTTGTCATATTCTAGTTCTTCCTCTATAAAACTTTTCTTTTAATTATTGACTGTTTCCTGATATCAAATATGCCACTTCCATGAGAAAGCCCCATTCCTTTGCTCCGATGGCTACAAAAGCAAATTCTATCTGTTAAGACTCCGATAAATAATGAAACAAGTCAACCTCCTATCTTTAGAGCCATTCCCAACATGTATATTGTCACAAAGCAGATATTTACCCCCAAATTTTCTACCTGTCTTCAGGTTCCTTATCTAGGACTTGTATGACAACATCTTGCTTAGCTTCTCTAGACTTAGGGGATACTCTAAGTAGTCTACAACATTTCAAAAGAATCTACCGATAACTTGCTTAAGTTGTCACTCACAGCTTTAGGTGATACTCTAGTTTCAATGATCTTTTGTCATTTAACCCTTAAATTTTCAACAGATTGCTTACAAACAATGAGATTCTCTAGTTCATTATGTGGCACATTCTGAATCCATTGTTCCTTCTTTCCTTTCTGGGATTTATTCAAAACAAGGGGCTAAAAAAGTAGGAATGTTGTTTTAGCCTGGAGCTTTGTGGCTTGGTAAAATTGTCTCCACAACCTCCAAAATCGATGGAGTTTGCTGGCTGCTGCTTTGATTGTAAATTGAGGATGCTGGTCCATCTAGCTTTAGGCCTCCAAGGTGTCCCATTACCAAATTTTAGTTAATTTAGTCAAGTTTAGATTGGCTCAGTTTAGTTTTTTTTTTCAATTTTTTTTTCCTCATATACTCTAGGGTTGGACTCATCAGTGTGAACAAAGTGAAAGATGCAAAAATTTTGGTTTAGGATTATAACATGAATTTTGGTTTGTTTACACATGTTGTCAATATCACCTACTTCACATTAGCAATAATATCAAGAAGCTAGCAAATTGTAATCCATTTTGAACTGCTAGTCTTCCCTTACTAGGCATCGTCAAAACTTCTAGCTCATGGATCGCTGTCAGCGTCACACCCAGCAGTGGCACCCGCCTACCTCTACTTCTAAGTTCTAATGATACTTTAATTGTTCTGATTTGTCTAAAGCTACACTAGGTTTTTATGGTCTTTCGAGGGACAATCAATTCTTTGAAGTGGTCCAATTTCATGGATATCTGTCAGCATCACACCCAGCAGTAGCACCCTCCTACCTCTACTTCTAAGTTCTAATGATACTTTAATTGTTCTGATTTGTCTAAATAGGATGCTACACTGGATTTTTATGGTCTTTCGAGGGGCAATCAATTCTTTGAAGTGGTCCAATTTCAAGGAATTTTTTTAAAGAATGCTTTAGTCTTATTAGTCTAATACTTTCTAATTGTAATGTTTAATTTCCATAAGAAGAATTTTAAATTACGGTCAACGCCCATCTGTATGACAATGGATCAAGCTTTCAAATAAGGGAGCGATCACATTCATATATAATGTTTATCGAAGCATATATATGACAGATTTAAAAAGCCCACAGTCTCTCTTTTAAACTAACACTAAAACTAGAAGCATATAAATATTCTATTAAAAAACAAGAATTACTGCTTATATAATATTACTTGCATAAATGTACATTTTTTAAGAGCATCCAACAAACTGAACAAAGCTTGAGCCCAACACATGACAAGGTCCTTTGGCTTTCACTTCTTTTTTCTTTTTTTCTTTTCTTTGCCTTTTTTTTTTTTTTTAGTGTCTTTGCTTTTATTTCACACCACTTAATTTGGATGAGTTTGGTTCCGCTTTTAAAAACTGAACTTTTTTAAAAAGTGGGGTTTTTTTAAGTGTGGTATGAAAAAGTATATTTTGAAAAAAACTGAGTATTTGGTAAAAGCTGTTAAAAAGTGTTTTTTGAAAAAACTGAGTGTTTGACTAGCACTTATAAAAATGGTGGTTCGAGTGATAAATTACCAAAAAGGACAATGATTAATAAAGCATTGTGAAAGTATTGTGATAAAATACTTTCTAAAAATTATTCTAAAAAGTACTTTCAAAGTTTCTAAAAAAATGAATTTTTACTCACCAATATTAACTAATAATTACCTACCACTTAAGATTTATTGTAAAAGGATTGTGAAAATATTGTGATAGCATTTCTCAATTTTAATTTCTCATTCTTTATTTTATTTTTCCCTTATTTCTTTACTCTTTTTTTTTCATCCATATTTCCTTCTTTTTTATTTTATTTTATTTTTTCTCTTTTTTTCTCCTCCACACACGTACCCTTCTCTTTTCTTTTTATTCCTTCTTTCCCATTTTTCTCTACCACTTCCTCCAGAACATTCCAGTTACGCAGAGCTCTCTTTCTTTCTTTCTTTTTTTTTTTTTTATTTTTTTATTTTTCTTCTTCCTTTCTCTCTTTTCTCTTACCACTTCATTTGCAAGTTTCTTTCCCTCTATCTCATTAAAATACACAAACTTAAAGGTCACACACACACTACACCATCTGATTCTCATCAAACGAAGATAGAGGAGGAAATTGCCAAGGGAGGAATGGGTCAGATCGGTGCTTGATCTCGGCCTTCACTGCAGCCTGTCTTCCTCAACACACCTCCGTCGTCTGCTAATCTGCTCCGCCTTCATCGCCGCCTGTCTTCCCCTCCATTGCTGCTTAATCTCTTCCCCACTGCCAACTACATGCAATAAAAATGGGTTAGATTGTTTTTTTTTTTTAATTCTTTATTTATTGGGTTCCTTTGTAAAATTGTGTTATAAACAAAGGGATAAAATTGGGTTTATGTTCAATTTGGGGAATTTGCGCAACGGTAACATGAAACGCACCAACGCTTTTTTGCAATGGAGCTCAAGGCTGCTTTCGTGATTTGGGCTTTTCCTTCACAAATGAAAATGTAGCTTTTTAAGAAAAAACAACTTTTGCAATCTTACCAAACGCACATTTTATTTATTTGGTTTCAAAAAGCGCATTTCAGCTTCTAAAAGCTTAAACAAATGGGCACAACACTCTTATAGCCTCTTTTTCAAGCTAGCAAAATAAAAACTAGAAATGTAAATCTTCTTCCTTGTGTAAATGTTCCTCTCTTAATAGCTCCCAAAAAAGCTTGAAGTTTGTGATTTTATTTATTCAGTGGCAAAGACATCTACTAACAATTATATGCCAATATGCAATGGCAAGATGTCCTTACACTGAATCTTTGTGCTTGCCAAGAATCTTGTAACTGAATTGACACCTTCCCATGTACAAGATGCTCGGAGGTTTTTGAGCTACGTGGTTAATAGCATATTGTAATTGGGTCTAGATTTGTTTATATTTTTTCTTATAAAAAAAAAAAATCAAACATTGTAGTTAACTTTCTCATAATCTATATATCAAATAAAAGTCATATTAATTCTAGGGATTATGGGAAAGTTGAGCTACAAAACTATTGATTATTTTTTGTTGCATGTCCAACAAAAATGTGCAAGGTTCAAATCCCTTTCTTTTTTTGTTATAACTATCATATTATTATAAAAAAAAAATTATTATAGGAATCCATTATGGTTTTAAAAATACGATTGCAAAGGGAATCGAAAATAGTGAGTGGTTCTAAACTCTTAGGTTTTTTGGTTCGATTCAAATTGGATTGATTCTTTAATCTTTTCACACTACAATTTTTGTTTTAAAATCAATTCATTTAATATTTTTTACATTATAACTTTTTTTTTTAGAGACTTTTACATTATAACTAATATCTCTATAATGATATGTTAATAATTAAAGTTTAACGTTACCCTTTTTTAATACAAATTAGATTATATTCAATAATCCTATCAAAAATAAAATCAATAAAAATGTAGTTATCTATATCTATATAAGAACTAATAACAGAAAAATTTGACTTTTTGTTGACCACTCCTTGTGACTACGTAAATTACTGACATGTTCACTTTAAAATACTAAACAATTGTATCTTTTTGATGGTTTGGTTATTGAGTTTCATTAACTCCTAACCTTTTGGCATATGGAATATATTAGAACCAAAAAAAAAAAAAAAACTGCCACAGAAAGAGATATTACTGTTAGACACAGCGTTTTGGCTTAGGGGTCACTATAATTTTGATTGGTTCATTACTCCTTACCACGAACCACTATATATTTTGTTCTTATCTTACAGAGCCACAGCCTCTCTCTCCTGGTTTCTCTACACATATTCAAAATCTGACACAAACACCGATCACTCCAATCCTATTCAAGTCCTCACACAACCCCCGTCTCTCTCAACTTTCAATGTCTCTGCAATTTAAGGTCAGATAAGTAACAATTTTGAAGTTAGAGTTCCAAATTTCTTCAAAGTAAAGATTCTAATTTTTGTTTTTAAATTGTTTAAGATCAGGGTTTGCTATCAACTACCGATTTCAACGATGTTGGCTTCGTTGAACCTGGGGAAAACCCTATAGAAGATCAGATTCTACGTGGGCTTCGTCGTTTCGCGTTTTAAAGAATGGGTTTGTGATTGATTTCATGTTCAGGTACTATGTTTTTGCCCTTCTGATTGATTTCTCATGGTTCCAAAAATCCGCCCTACAAAATTCTCTAAGCAGAAACCAATGGCTGTCTAAGTGGGTATGTATGTATTTCTTATTTGAATTGTGATTGTGGGAATTATTGTTGATTGAAGAGATTAGCAGTAAAGATTGGGTTTTATGGTCGTTTTTGAGAAAATCAAAATAAATTTTTTGGTGTGTTTTGTTTCATACTTTCATGTGTTAACTATTAGTGCTTTGGTTCAGTCTCTGCAACTCTGCCGCCCTTATGGTTATGAACACTCTGCTTCATTTAAAATAGGAAACAACAAATACATTAGGGACACATGAACCATATTGTGAGTTTCCTTTTTGTGTTTTTCTTACTTTGTCTTTGTTTTTACTGCTCTTGGTATTTGAAATTTTCTGTATACTTCATTGTATGTGTGTGTGTCTGTGAGATAATTTGGAGTGGTTAGATGGTAAATACTTAGTAACTATTTATATCATTCGTGTTTTCCTTTACTGGGTTTGAGATATACTGGTGTGATGATTTGGAGTGTTGTATGGAACTTTGTGGAGCTTAATTATTTTTTTTTGGTACTGGGTTTTGAATGAAATCGGAATTGAAAGTTGAAGAATTATTCTTTGTTTAAAGTTGTACTACAAGTTGAAGATTTAGGTTGGTGACTGTGTTGTCTTCTCCCTCAAAGTGTTTGTAAAAATGCCCAAACCAAACTTTCCATCACTTAGGAAGTACAAGGTAAAAAATCTGATAGAAGACTTTCCATCCTTACTGAAAATTATTTTGAATCTTAACTTCAATGTGAAGGGTTTCACTAAATTTTTTCAAATAGGCCTTTGCTCTGAGGAAAATATTTCCTATTAATATAGCATTCCTATTGGTAAGTGATCTTCTTGAAATTACTTTATGGGTATTTTTAGATTTGCTTAGGAATTTTGATTCATGGGAACTGTTTTCATTAAGGTGGTGTTGTCTTTGTTTCAAAACGAGGAAAATGAAGTTTATAAGAAGCCTAAATCTGAGATAAAGAAAGGATTTTTCTTTCCCCATTGTTAGGAAGTTTGAACAGCAAAGAAGGAAATCTACTAAATTAAAGTAATAGAATGAACCCTTTGTGCATAAATGTTTTTATTTTTTTTGGCAGTGTATGCCTAAGTCTTAGTTGGCTTGGTTCCTTATTTTTATTGCTTTGCTCTATTAGAAAATGTTGCAAAGATTATATCATCAATTTTGGCTGTTTAACATGTTTTCTTTAATTGTAAATGCCTCTGTATTTTTCCCTTCGTATCAGTTTCTCTCAGCAAGAACAGTTACTCAACCAAGCAATGGAGAAGAGTTAGTCAGGGAGCCAATTTGTAAGGTATTCTTGAAGAAAATTAAAACTTAAATAAATCAAAAATGGCCTTTTCAAAACCCCTTTGCTATCAGCCTTCAACATTCTTTGGCATCTAAAACATTCATTGGCTTTAATATACTAATCAACACATAATTTTGTCCAATAGATTCACCAGTTTTCTTGCTTTGTCTCTCTATAATTACCCATCTCTCTCTCAAATGTTTTTGTTAGGGTAATGTTTGAAAGAACGTTAAATGTCTTTGTGTGTGGTTGTCTTTAGAGTAAATAGATTATGACTGGGGGAATTTACTTTCGGACTTAAGTGGTTTATAAATATTGGGGTCTTGAAGCTTATTTTATCGTAATTTACCACAAATCTAATTTTATTTAGAATATAAAAAAAAATCAATTGATATTGTATAACCTATTATCTATACCTTTAAAAGAAAGGTTTTTTAAAGGATTTTTTTTGCCCTGTTTAAAGCTTCTCAATGGATATCACTAGGCCTTGAGATGTGGGGTGTTGCTTGATTGCAGAGTCACATTTTATCTTGAAGGAGCTGGTGGACTAACATTGTGAAAGACTGAAAGAAAATGGGGACATGGTTATAGCTATAGTTGAAAGTGCGGAAAAAATTTTAGAAATCATGCATACAAAAGAATAGCAGGATGTGAGTATGTAGATATCTCAAGGGATTAAGATATAGTTAGTGGTAGAGTCAGGAATTTGTCATCATAGGAACTCATTTGTCAATGGTTTATTGAGTTCTTAAAGGTTTTACCTTTTAGGCACTCATTGTCAATGGTTTTTAAGCCAGTTTTATTGTAAATTGTTGTCTAAAGATGTCTGCGATGGCGGTAATGAACTTGGAGATTGTGTTTTCAATAACTTTAGAGGCACAAATTTTTTTTTACAATTGGTAGGTAAAAAACATAATGTCAGTAGTTGGCCCAAATAAGAATTCTCAACTTATTTATTGTGAAAATTATTATGCACATAGCATTACTTTGTGTTTTTTTTAATACACCCTTCACTTAAAAGAAAAGGAAAAAAAAAATTTTTTTCTTCAAGATGTATGTGCCTTTTTTTTACTATATAAAAAAAATCAAATGACAAAAGAACTGTACAAGATATTCAGAGACAGAACTTAAAAAACCTCTTTACTTGGAAGCAAGGAAAAAGGAGGCCCAAGAGGGATAGAAGAAGGGGATAAAAAACCTCTACTTAGAGTTTACCTCCCTTGGGTCAAGCCATCCAAAATCAGATGTTAAGCTCAATCTGTTTGCCCCTTCTACATATCTATCTGGAATCGTATGTTCAATTTAATGTTGTTTCTGAACTCAAAGAGTCTCAAAAACCTGCTAATTTTAGCACCAACGTATGATACTTAATTTTGATATCATATGTTTCTTTCAGACAAATTTAAGCTATAGATTTTAAGCTTTAGGCCTTTTTTTTATTACTATGAGTATCAAATTTAGGATGTTGGTTTGTGGACAAGTGTACTAAAATGTAAAAGATATGTTTCATAGACTTCAAGATATGAAGTTGTTTTGCTAATAAATAAAATGACTATGGTTACTGTGGAAAGTTAGTTTTTAACTACAAATCAGAGGTTTGCTAAACTGAGCGATCTGTTGTTTGTTTGTATTTCTCTGAGTTTGCTGTTTTTTGTCCTGTAAGGTTGTGACTTTGCTTTTCACTGTGTTCTTTCTATAATTTTGTGTTTGTAATAGGAAAATATTTGCTAATCAAACACTAGGAGAGTTTCCTTTGAGTGTGTGGTGGAGATTGTGAGACAGACTGAAATAGAGATGACGAAAAACTTTGGCTGTGTTTTTTTAATGTCCATCACCAACATCGGCTCCAGCACCAGCTTGTTTATTTTCTTCTTTGGCCAACCCAACTTAAACCCCCAATATCACTTTGTAAGTTTGGCTTCAACTTTTTCTTTGTTTCATATTGAATTTTTGGCTTCAACTTAGATTCATATATGTAGCTATGCTAGCAATGAGACTCCGTTCAACATCATGAATGTATTATTTCACAGATGTCAAGAAGAAATAAGGTCAAGCAGTGACACATGAATAGGAAACTACGCAATGGGCATTATGCATATCTTAAGGAGTGGACTATCGGTTTTTGAAAATTTAAGGAGTGGACTATCAACCTAACGTGGTGTTAGGCTCAGTAGAGTTGTGGTACAAAAGAAAAGGTGGTTGCAAGGAAGTTTTGTGTGCAGAGAGCTCATTGTAGGAGAAGGTAGGCAGTCAATGGATAATTTTGATAAGAGGAATTGGACATATTCTTTGACAGGTACAATACTTTGTTTTAGCTTACTATTGGTAAAGCCGTAAAGGTGTGATATAACACATAACATGCTTATTAGCATGTTTGATGTTCTTAATTGTGTCTTCAATGTCATTGTTGCTGGTGATACTTAACTACACGCCTATTACCATTTTCTTTCATGACTGTTTCATTGGTGGATATCATTTTCGTTTTACTGAATTTATACATTTTGTTTAGTAAAAGTTTGGGGTTTAATTATACCCAAAATGAGTGAATGAAATTCTGTTTTCTTTCTTTGAATTTGTTTTTGATACCATCAGATTTGTTGGAAATTTGTAGTGGCAAAGCTATTCATATAGTTTTTGAATTTTACTCTGCAATTACTTGTACTGTTTAATGCCTATGATTGTGTTAGGTACTTTAATTTCTTATTCTTATGTGAGTGCCTTTTTTTTTTGCACAGATAAATCTCCAAGGCTGGAGCTTAAATGCTGTAAAACATTGAAAGAGATTATCAAGTAGCTTATGCTGGGTTATTGATGGAAGATGTGATTTGCAAATTGTTCCACTATCTATATATATGAATGTTGAGAAAAGAAGACATTTGAGGTCTTCTACTTAGGCAATTGTATGATCGCAAGTTGTTTTGAGAGCCATAATTTAAGAAAAAAGTCTTATAAGTAGATTGTTTCATTTCATGTTTGTCATTCAACATTCATATATGAATAGCGGACAATTATATTGTTTTCAAGTTTGTTTTTTGCTAAGATATTGTTTTCAAGTTTGTAATTGCAAATATTATCGTCAACCCAATTAGGATACAATAAGCATGCTTGAGTTTTCATCATTATATATAGAGATCGACGTTGCCCAAAGGTGAAAAAAAAATTCTTAAGTAAAGACTGATCTAGTTTTAAGCAGAATTTTATGATTGCACAACAATTTACTCATAAAGCTCAAATTCCAATTTGCTGTATTAAATTGTTTTGTAAATTGATTATAATTGTTGGATTTGAGAAAAATTGAAGATTGAATGGCTAAACATTTTGACAACACAAATTAGAGAGCACATCATTGTATTTAGTTCATCTTAAAACAACTAAATTTTGCACCTATTAAACAAAAGTCCTTTGTAAGGTTAATTTTAAGCAAAAGAAAATGAGAACTCCGAAGTCATCTCCAAGACTATTTGCAAATTGTCTAGATGGGATGAACTACTCACCTTCCAAAATTATCAACCTCTCATCTAATTTATTTTACGACCTTCATCCACAATTGTCTTATTCAAAAATGCACGTATAAAAATGAACTTTACCATTACATTTAAAAATATCCATCATTTTCAAATAGAATCTACACTTTTGTTTAGCCACATTAGTTACAAAAGGTATCAATTGTCCAAATGGTTAGATATCCCATCTAAAGAACTGTCCAAGTCAAATATGTTAGAGCATCCACAGCCGGGTGTGGAAATGCCAAATGCAAGAGCAATTTAGCAATGAAGGCACAAAAACACTCCACAGCTGGACTTGTAAAACCTGGGTATTGTAAAAAAATTTGAGATTCTGCTACAGTGCAATCTTACCTTTAAAATTGCACTGTAACAGGATTGTAAAAAAATATATATATATTTTATTCTACTTTACTTTATTTTCTCTCTCCTCTCCCTCATTTTTCCTGATGTCTTCTCTCTCTTCTCTCCGGACCCAACACCATCGTCACGAAGATCAGCGTGGGTCACGGCGAGGTTGGCGCGGGTCACGGCGAGGTCGGCGCGGGTCACGGTGGGTTTTTGTTTCTGATATGGGTTTTTATTCCGGTAGCATGGTGGGCATGGTGGAGGCGCGGTGGTGGTGACTGGGCAGTGGAGGCGCGGTGATGGAGGATGACGGAATGTGAAGGGGAAAATTGGAAAAAAATAAAAAATAAAAAATATATTTTATTACAGAAATATATTATTTTAATGAGTAAAATAGAAAAATAGAAGTTAGGTTGTGGGAGGTATTGTAAAATAGTATGGTATTAATAATAAAGTAACTTTTTAAAATGATAAAATCGGATAGAATTGAGATTACGGTCGTGGACGGTCTTACCCAAAAATATTGTCCACTAGTGGTGCATATATCTGTGCAGTTTGCTATTCCAAAAAACTGTCCAAATCCGTTCTCCATTCTTCAGAATCTTGTGGTAGGGCCCTGGAAAAAAAAAATTATATGTTAAAGGGCTTTTTTTTTTTTTTTTTTTCCTTTCCTAATGTAAAAAGTTTATAAAGTAACATATTGTACCTGTTAGAAAGAGGCTAACTATTGGAATCAATTCCTTTAGCAAACCGAATAGAACAGAAGCATCACATCCCTGCACCATTGCCAAATTCAAAGAGAGACAGATCAGTTTCAATATCCAGATGAGTTTCTTAAACTCTTTGTTTCACAAAAACTGGGATATATATCAAAAATAAACTTCTTGTTTAGGCTATCACATATACAACAAGTTTCAGGATCTAGTATTCCTATCTATCTCCTTTCCACGCTAAAATGAGCCTTTGCATTATTTTGTGTGATGGTAAGTGAAAAAACTCATCTATAGTTGCAAAGAAATAAAAAGAAACTGAAAAATCGATCTCCTTTCGACACTCAAATGTGCCTCCCATCTTCTAAACTTCTAACAGAACAGAAAAAAAGAAAAAGAAAAAGTGTCTCCCATCCGTAGTTGCAAAGAAATAAAAAAGAAAATAAAAAATTTGTCTCCTTTCCACACTCAGATATGCCTCCCAGCAGTAGTTTGCAAGTAAATAAAAAGAAAATGGAAAAGAAAATGGAAAAGAAAATGAAAAATAAGATGTGAAAAGGTATTGAAAAGAAGCAAATAAAAACGAAAAATTACCCCTTTGCGTCGTTGGGTGTCGGAATCGGAGACTGAGAAGGTGGTGCGGGTTCTGACGATGACGCTAGATATAGAATAAAGACGATTTTCCAGGTTTTCAGAGGATACAAATTCCGATCTCGCTGGACCAGCGATGCACAGCAATGGCTATATTTAGCAGTGAGGTTCGGGGTGAGAGAGAGAGAGAAAGGAGAGGGAGCATTTGAGACAGAGAGAAACATATGGGTTTTGCAATTTCAAGTTTGGTAAAGTGTGAAAGAAAGTGGCGCCGGTTTGAAATCTTTTAGGATAAAATTGTCTTTCGCTTTGATCCAGTGCAACAGGCTGATGTGGTTCTCTTACCTAGAGGTGGTCGGAACCGCAGTTAGTGACGGTGCTTTGTGGTGGTCGGAACTGGAGGTAATGGCTGTAGTTTGTGGTGGTCATAACTGGAGGTTGGGGAGAGCGGTGCGGCGAGGAAGTGGAAGCTGTAGTTGCAGATAGAATGGAGTTTGGGAGAGAGAGAGAGAGCTGAGAGAGGAAGAGAAGAACTAAAGAAGAGTACAGTTGATTTGGTAATTAGATTCCAAAAAGCGGAAGAAGGAGAAAGAGAGGAAACATAGGGCGGGCTTTTGAAAAAATTTCAGGGTCAAGATGGTCTTTTTGTTTGGATTAGTGGAGTAGTCTGATATGGCTCTCTTGCAACAGCTGTCACTCATTTATTGGGTAGGAAATACCAAACAAGCTGCTGAGTTGGTATTTCCAAAACATAGAGTCTGTTTGGATAGAGCTTATTTTTGCTGAACTGAAAATTGAAACTGAAATCACTGTAGCAAAATAATTTTTTAATATGTGAATAGTATTGCGGGGCCCATTTTTTATAAAAAATTGCTAAAAAAAGTATATGAACAGTGCCGAACAGTGCGTGAACAGTGCCGAACAGTGATTTTTGTCTCCCGCACAGTACTGCTACAGTGAAAAAACGTGCATGAACAGTGCCGGTTACTGTTCATGCACGTTGAAAAAAAAAAAAGAGAAAAAATCACTTTTTTTTCAATTTCTGCGTTTTCGTTTCCGTTTTCGTTTCTGCGTTTTCTCTCTTTTTTTTTTTTTTTCAACGTGCATGAACAGTAACCGGCACTGTTCATGCACGTTTTTTCACTGAGCGGTACTGTGCGGGAGACAAAAATCACTGTTTGGCACTGTTCACGCACTGTTTGGCACTGTTCACGCACTGTTTAAGTACTTTTTTTAGCAATTTTTTTATAAAAAATGGGTCCTACACTACTATTCACACATTAAAAAATTATTTTGCTACAGTGATTTCAGTTTCAATTTTCAGTTCAGCAAAAATAAGCTCTATCCAAACGGACCTATAGTATAGTTTCTCGTGGTGAATTCCCCAGACATTAGTGTCTCTTTTGTACTTTTATACATTAATATAATTCTATAGCTTCTGTCAGAAAAATAAAAAAAAATGGTTACAGCACTAGTAATATGAGTAATTAGGCAATAAGGGTTATCTAGTAATAAAAGCAAAATATTCAGCACTATCTGTTTGGATTTGGAGAATTGCATTTGTGTTTATTGAGTTTCAAGTTTCTTTTTTTTTAGTCACAATTGTTGACTTTTTTTCTATAAACAATATATTGTGTACTATTTATGAGACTCATAAACTTTACTTTTAATATCTTTTTTATTAAAAATAAATTTTATAAAATTATTTATATATTTAAAAATTATTTAATTATAATATTTTTAATTTTTAATTTTCAACTATATTCAAATGATTTATACGTAAGATCTAAGCGATACGAATATTGTTCCATCACCATCAATGAGTGGTTGCAAAACAACAACAGGTAATATCCTGTTTCCGTGGAGAAGACCTTTTGTCACATACTTTTGCAGTCTGGTCACATCACAGATCTATTTTTAAATTATTTCACATTTGTCCAAAGGTGTAGGAGCTACATTTTTTTGTATTGGAGAGATAATCAGTCAGCAGCAATAATATCAAATTCATCCGGATCCTGAGAATCTTGGAAGTGAGTTTTCTTGGTCACTGTTACACTCATTTTCATCCATTGATAGCTATCAAGCATAGTACTTTTGCTTTTTTTCTTTTTTTGATAATCAGTACTTTTACCTTTTGACTCTACTTTTCTCCCTCAATTATTTAGACCTAAGAGTTCCTCTATAGACAAGTAGCACGGCCAATTTGTATTTTCTAATAATAAGTAGTTTCAACCTCTATTGTTTTTGGTCGTGCCAATCCATTATAAAATCTATAGTTGTTTGTTATCATATATTGGTGATAAATTTATTTAGAATTTTAATAAGATGTACTTATTTTGTGCCTATGAAAATACCCCTATTGAATGAAAACATACTATTGAATGAAAATGTATTTATTAAATGAAAATTTGTTTATTGACTGAAAATAAAAAATGTAAAGACGCAACTTTTTAATATTTTTAAATGTATATACAGTATTAATTTATGTAATTACATGACATAATGAAAAGTAGCCAATAAAAAATTAGATGTTTCACTTTTATATTACCGCTCTGTTTGTTTCAGCATTATCATTTTCTAAAAAGTATTTTCTGAAAAACTATTTCATTTTCCAGTGTTTGGTAATGACCTTAAAAATAAGCTTGAGATTGTTTTTTGCTGTTTGGTATTTGGTATGCACAAAGTTTTTATAACATTTCTTATATAATATAAAACATATATATCATGTGTATTGTGTAAACCCAATTAATGTAATCAATATAAATAAAAAGTTGATTCTCAACAAAATTTTATATATATATATATATATATATATAGACATGCACAAAAAAAGAGAGAGATGTTACCTCGGTGATCATAGAGCAAAGCCAACTTCACCATCTGCAACCTATTCTGTTCAATGGCTAAGCCACTCAAAAATACCTCATCATCTTGTCCTATTACCAAAGGTGGTTATTGGCGTTCATCCATTTCGAGGTGCAATTGTTTATTTTGCACCCAAAATTTTCCCACCCAATGATGATAAAGGTTACCCATTCAAAGCCAGCTATGATTACTATGGAAGCGAGGATGTTACAGCCATTGTTGAACAAGCTTTGCTCTATGACCAACCTAGTGTGAAATTAATTTTGTTTCCTATGCACAAAAGAATAGAATTATTTATAGGAGTGATGAAGTGCATGAGAGAGAAATTATTTTCCAAAATTTTTTTCTGGAAAACAACCTATAGAAAATAAGTTTTATTTTTGTTAAGGTTTTCCTTTGACTAAAGATAGTTTTCCATTGGCAAATTTTTTTTATACTGTCAAACGTCGAAAAATATGGAAAACTATCTTTACAGAAGGTTTTCCATCGAAACAAACAGAGCATACATAAATATATGTTAAAAAGGACATTAGATCGTGGCAGCTCTGCCTAGATTCAATGGTGCACTAGTATATGATTATAGGGCAAATGTTAACAAGCACTCAGCTTGTTAATACTGTACTGAACTTTTTTTTTTTTTTTTTTTTTGAGAAGTACTATACTATAACTAAGCTTGAGGCGATAAGAATACTATTGGGTTCATTATTGGTCCTTCATCGTCAATGAGTTACAAATTACGATAGAACAACAGGTAACATCTTGTGGGAAAGACCTTTTGTCAAGCTGTGGGCTTTTGTTACATACTTTTGCAATCTGGTCACATCACCGGCCTATTTTTGTATTGCAGTTGCAGAAATAATCAGCCAACCACAATAATAACAAGGCGAAAATCCCCTTTTAGTCCCTACATTTTCACCCGATTCTCACTTTGGTCCCTAACTTTTTTTTTCACCACTTTTAGTCCCTACCTTGAAAAACGCCTCTCATTTTGGTCCCTACCGTTACATCATAGACAGAATTTGCTGAGTTGGCAAACGGAAAGAATTGAAAATATTAAAATAATAATTACTGTGGCCACGTGGCTTTCCACGTCAGCCACTAAATTTAAAAAAAAATTAATTTATTAATTTTAACTTAATAAAAAAATTAAAAGCAAAAATAAAAACTAAAAAATTAAAAATTAAATTCAACAAGAACAACAAGAACACTAAGAACAACAAACCCAGAAATTTGAATCTAAAACAACCACAACCACACCCAAAAATTTAAATTTTAAGAAAAACCTTAAATCTAATTAAAATCCAATTCACCTGCAACAAGTACTCTAAAAAACATAAATCCAGATTTAAAATTAAGAACATCTGCCCAGATTTTCTAGAATTTTCTTGCCATTTCTTTCCAGCAAGAACAAAAACACAACAACTGATTTCTAGCAAGAACAAAAACAAAAACACAAACCCAGCAACTGATTTTCCAAACACAAAAACAACAAATACAAACCCAAACATCAGTAAGAACACAAGCCACTGCCTTTCTCTATTCACAGCCACCAATAACCTGCAATTAAACCCATCTCCAGTAGACCCAAAAGATTCAGGATACCCACAAGAAAAATAAACCAAAAAACATATCAATCATCAAATCTCAAAAATTCCAAAACCAAACCAGAAAATTCAACCCAGCAACAACCCATTTTGTTTACCTCTAAATCAAAACGAAGAGCTGTTTGTGAAGGACTCGGCAGAGAGGAAATCCAAGAGAGCAGAATCGAAGATCGGCAACGGCATGGTCGACGTGGTGGAGCCTCCTTGCTCCATCGTGAACACGTTGGCCACCACCACCACTATCTCTCTCTCTAATTTCTCATATCAAAACGAAGATTTGTGTGCTGTGTGTTTGTTCATGGGTATGGGTTGGATATTCATGTGCTTTTAGAAATGGGTTCTCAGTTTAATCATGGGTTTGTGACTATGTATGAATCTGGGTTTAAAAAAAAAAATTTTGGCTAAACCCCATGGCTAAGACCACCATGGCCGAGACCCTCATGGCCGAGACCCATGGCCGAAACCCCCATGGCTGAGGACCCCATGGCCGAGACCCCCATGGAGACCCTCATGGCCGAGACCCATGGCCACACCCATCAGTTGTTGCTATTTGAACATAAACACAAGATCAAAAATTCAAAACTTGAAAAGAAACAAGAAAAACAAGCACTGAAAGAGAGAAAGAGAGACTCACGGATCTGGAGAGAAAGAGAGACTCACTGATCTGAAAAGAAAGAAGAAAAACACAAACGATCTGGAAAGAACAAAGGAAAAGAAGAATAACTTTTTGGTTTTTGTTTTTGTTTGTGCTCTTCTGATATGGGTTTGAGTTTGGTTGCTGGGTTTGGTATGTGTTCTACATGAAGAGCAAATTGAAAGAACATAAATATTAAGGAAAGAAAATTTTAAATTAATTAGATTTAAGGTTTTTCTTAAAATTTAAATTTTTGGGTGTGGTTGTGGTTGTTTTAGATTCAAATTTCTGGGTTTGTTCTTGTTGTTCTTGTTGAATTTAATTTTTAATTTTTTAGTTTTTATTTTTGCTTTTAATTTTTTTATTAAGTTAAAATTAATAAATTAATTTTTTTTTTTTAAATTTAGTGGCTGACGTGGAAAGCCACGTGGCCACAGTAACTATTATTTTAATATTTTCAATTCTTTCCGTTTGCCAACTCAGCAAATTCTGTCTATGATGTAACGGTAGGGACCAAAATGAGAGGCGTTTTTCAAGGTAGGGACTAAAAGTGGTGAAAAAAAAAGTTAGGGACCAAAGTGGGAATCGGGTGAAAATGTAGGGACTAAAAGGGGGTTTTCGCCTAATAACAATTCATCCGGGTCTAAGAAGAATCTTGAAAGTGAGTTTTCTTGGTCACTCATTTTCACCCGGTGACAGCTATATCAAGCATAGCACATTTGCCTTTTGACTCTACTTTTCTAAGTCGATTATTTAGAGCTCCTCTAAAATAAAGACATTAGTAGCACAGCCAACCTCTATTAAATTATAAAATTATTAAAATCTATATTTGTTTGTTATCATATATTGGTGATGAATTTGATTATAAAAAATATAGTAGGTGATGAATTTTGGTAATAAATTTATGGGATGGTGCCGTTAACACCAGTTTTTTAGACATTTTCTTTACTTTTTAAAACTTTTTTTTTTAATAATTTTTTAGCAATTTTTTAAAATAATTTTTAGCAATCTTTTTAATGGCTTTTTGTCATTTTATTAACAACACCTGTTAAGAGAAATCTTAACAAGCAATACATGATTTTTATTAACATTTTCCTAAATTTATTTAGAGTCTTAATAAAATGTACTTATATTTAAGATTTGTGATTTCTAGTTTAGTTCCCCCAATTATATTTGTATATTACATTACTGCCTTTGCTCATATTATAACGATGTACAGTATATGTGAAGTAGTCTCTAAAGTATGTAAATTGCTTGAGTTAGTACAGCTTTGTTTTTGAGAAATTGATGTCCTTCAATTTTAATTTGTCATTCATGAGAAGCAAGACTCATCTAACTAGTTAATCATGATTTTCATCTTTTAGATACCACGAAACGACCTAAACGTTTGTTTTTTAAATACCATTTTACACATGGACAAGAAACTAAGCAATTGCCTTTATTTGTATTCGTTTGTGTAAATTATTCTTTCCAAATTTCTATTTGAATGTGAATGACAGTATATCACATTCATTGCTATCCAAGGAGATACTTGTTCTTGTAGAAAAATTGATTTGTTTAAGCAGGATGTTTTTAAACTTTACTTTTTTTATCATTAATATCCTAAGATAATAGCGCAGTTGAAAGAAGTGTCGGTATTAATAATCTTAGATTAAGTGTTGAAATATATTCATAAAATTATTAAGGGGTGTGTTAATGGGAACAATAAGTTGCCCATTAACCACACATTTTTGGATAGAAAAATTTTGGTGACACATATATTTGCACAACTTTTTTCACAATTCACTCATGTAACGAGTTATAATTGATGGAGGGATGATGATAAGTCCATATGCTATACTCCTTTACCAACTATAACTCGTCACATAGACGAATTATGTATAAAATTGTGTCATTATGTGTGTTATTAGAATTACTCTTTTAGATAACTTTTTTAATTTTGACAATTTTTCAGTTGTGCAATTTTTTTTTGGATGACTTTTTTCCTTTTTAAGTAAAACATAAAAAAAATAAAAAAGAGGAAACGTTTACAGTTAATAGCCACATTAAAAGTAGGTGGCTGGAAATTGGTGTTTATCTTAAAAAAAAAGAAAAATATTTGATGAGTTGCACTATTAAGATAGCTTTGGAATCTTTTATTAAAAGTAGTGCTAGACTGCCAGTACGACTAAAGTCTGTAGAGAGGCTCAAAGTACTGTAGTGAAAAAACTAGAGTAAAAAAGCAAAAGTACCTACTAAAGTCTGTAAAGAGGCTCAAAAGTAGTGCTAGATTGTTAGCGGTATTAAAGTCTGCACAGAGGGTCAAAGTAATTGAGTGAAAGAATCTACAGTAAAAAAGCAATAGTACCGACGAAGGGAATCCAAAAGATGTCCAAAGTGCTTTCAGTTTTTACTGTGCACACATTTAATAACGGAACCCAAAGATGTCCTAATAATGGAACTCATCCATTTTTATTTTTTGGATAAACAACAATTTTTATTAACAGAAGAGTCCGAAAATAGCACTTTAGACAAAAGTAAATTGTTTAGAGCATTTACGACAGTAGAACTAAAAATTTAGCTTTTTAATTCTACAAAAATTTATTTTATCTATTTTACTTACTATTTTTATAAAACATGCTGTAACAGTGGATCTATTTTAGTTTTTAACACAATAAAATAATATAAACATCACAATAAATTAATATATCTACTACAATAAAATAATATATTCACTATAATAAAATAATATATCCATTACAATAAAAAATAATCACAACAACCTGCAACCGTAACCGCTACCACGGCCACTGCCGCTGCCGCCGACTCTTCTATCGCCACCGCAATCGCTACCACCGCCCACCACTGCTGCCACCGCCACCATCGCCGCCACCGATTCTTCCACCGCCGCCGCCACTGCCGCCACCAACAAATTCCTGCAAACAGAAAAATTCTAATGCATTCTAATACAAATACATTCTGTCGATTGATGGATAGATTGAATCAAAAGCCAAAAAAAAAAAAATTGTAAAATTCCCTGCACACAAAAAATTGCCAAATTCCTACAAACAGAAAATTCTCAATACATTTCAATACAAATACAATCTGAAAAATCTCAATTCATTCCAATACAAGTACAATTTGTCCATTCATGGAAGGACCGAATAAAAAAGCCAAAAAAAAAAAAAAAAAAGCAAAGCCCTGCACATAGAAAAGTTCCAAACTGCAAGTTCCATCACACCATCACCATAGCCGTGGGTCTCGTTTTTACTACAAGTACAATCTGCCCTTCTCATTTTTACTAAACCATATCACCATTAAAAACTAGAAAATCAGAAATGGGATTAACCTGATCGGCGGTGATAGAGTGGGTCTCGGCGGCGGTGATACAGTGGGTCTCAACTGGTGGGTCTCGGCGGTGAGCTTGAGAGAGTGACGGGCCGGAGTAGATCGACGGTGAGCTTGAGAGAGTGAGAGCTTCGGACGGCGTAGATCGACGGTGAGATTGAGAGAGTGAGAGCTTCGGACGGTGAGATTGAGAGAGTGAGAGCTTCGGACGATGAGATTGAGAGCTTCGACGGTGAGATTGAGAGCTTCGACGTAGATGAGATTGAGAGCTTCGACGGTGAGATTGAGAGCTTGAGAATGTGAGATCGACGGTGAGATTGAGAGCTTCGGCGGTGAGATTGAAAGCTTCGGCGTAGATGAGATTGAGAGATTGAGAGAGTGACTTAGAGATAGAGAGAGCTTCAAGACTTGATTAAAAAAGAATGGAAGAAAAGAGTAAGTTTTGTTATTTTAATCCGGACTTGATTAAAATAATAATATTTTTTTTTAGCTTTGTGCTACAATGCTCATGTATCTATACATGAGTACTGTAGCAATTAAGTTAAAATATTTAACTATGCCTCCACTGTTGCAAGGGTTTTTTTGTGTTTTGGTGGAGCTAAAATAGCTATATAGCTATTTAGCTCCACTGCTGCAAGTGCTCTTATACTTAAAATGGCAACTCTTATAAGAGGAAAAAAGTTTAGATATGATATTAGCAATATAATGTAATTATCTTTCATAAAATACATCATAAAAAATAAAAAGAGGTAGAGTCAATAACAAAATAACCTGAATATTTTTTTGGTAAAAACAATATTGTGGTCCCTACATTTTGGAGTTATAATTAATTTGGTCTCTATATTTTTATATCAGTCAATTTAATCTCTGTTATTTTTCATTTAGAATCAATTTGACTCCTATTATTAACTAACTAATAGAAAATGCCTACGTGGCTAACGATGTGACAAAAAAATTATAAAAAATCAAATATTTAACATTTAAATGCCCACATAAGCATTTCAATAATAACAGAAAAAGCCATGTCAAAACAAAAGCTAATTTGGAAAAATTAATTTTAAAAAGAAAACAAATTTTTTTTTTTAATCCTCAACTTCTTTAATTTTTTTGTGTATTCTTGCACTTTCTTAGGGACCAAATTGATTATAAGTTAAAAATAACAATGATTAAATTGACTGCTATTAAAATGTAAGCAGTAGCCAATCAAAAACAAAAATGTAAGGACTAAATTAATCTCAAAATAGGGGCTAAATTGATCTTAAAATGTAAGGATTGAAACGATGTTTTCGTTTTCATTTTTTTTTGTTTTTTTTTTACTGTCTCTCTCAACGATAATTATCTCATGGAGATAGAGGGGACCCACTATATTGTTGAGCTGTAGCCTTTGTCTTACAAATTGACAAAAGGGTAAATTTCTTTTACAAATCTTGAGGTTTAGAGTTTAAACTAATGCCAATTAAGTTTAAGAAACTTATTAATTTAGTTCTTAAAGCTAATTTATTCCCTTAAAAGACTTCAAAGACAGATAATAGTTCCTTAAAAAATAAAAAATAAAAAGGACACATACAAACTTTGATATCTTTATCATATCAACCACGTTAGGAAAAGGATGTAAGAAGTTATTGCGGATGCCCATAATATTTTTTATATTCATCCTCTACGTATTGAAACTTCATCACATCGCTCCGAAGTGACCTAAACTGCTCTCTAAGTTGCTTATCTTGAAAGAGTGTTATGCAAAATAAAGCAAGTTCCAAAAAGTTTTTCAGTCCATTAACCTTATCAAGAGAGAGCATTGAAGCTCTTATCTCTTCTTGTTCAATTTTGTACAAGTTTAAGGATGAACTACCTTCCTCAATCCTTCTCTTTTTCTTTTTCAAGTCTTTGGAATCTTGCACATTGAAGATGGCATGAACTTTACTGGCGAGAAACAACTTTTTTTATTTAAATATAACAGCATCCCGTACTAAGAGCACTCATAGTATTAGTGCTGCGTTAGTATATTAGTATTTTTTAGCCCTTCAAACACCAAAAAGTATGCTTCAGCAATAAAGCTAAATTTATTTTTTTTAGCTCCATTACTACAGTGCACATCTATTAGGACAGCTAAATCTATTTTTTTTAGTTCATGAGAGTTAAACAAAAAAATTATTATTTTATTGTGGTTGGTGTTGTGAATGTTTTTTGGGTAGTGAGATATATTATTTTATTATAGGAGATATAATATTTTATTGTGATATTTATATTATTTTATTGTGTTAAAAGCTAAAATAGATCTACTGTTGCAGCATGTATGTAAGTAAAATAGATAAATTAACTTTTGGTAGAGTTAAAAAGCTAAATTTTTAGCTCCATTACTGCGGATGCTCTAACTGCATAAAAATATCCCAAATCATTACTTTGAATACAAGCCAAATAAAAATTTTAAAACTAGCCATTTTAACTAAAAAAATTAAATAGTAGTAAAACATTAAATATTAACTTACCAACACCACTTTAACAAAATTGAACCCAAAAAAAATAAAAACCATAAAAAGGTCAGGTGTATCAATATGATATTTTTCCCACCTATCCAACAGCTAAACAACACTTGAAAAAATGTGGCGGAATAGTTCTATTTATGAATGGTAAATTTTACAGTAACACCAAGTTTATGGTTTCACTAGTTGGTTACCGACACTCACACACATCCCTTTAAGTCCAAGAAAGTCCAACCCGCAAGTCTTTTCACTAGTTTGCTGCCGCATGCACATCTTCCTTCTCATCCAAAGTGGGCAAACCATCCAAAGCATATCTCTCATCTAACCCAATCTACTTAGGTGAAAAAGATAGCTTTATTGCCTGTTTCAATCCGCATCAAAGCTGCGTTTCACATTTGCGTTTTTTTTTTTTTCACGCGAAACAGCTTTTAAGAGACAGTGCACTGTTCATGCAGACAATACACTGTTTATTACTGTTTGTACACTGTAATCAGAAAAAAAAAATATTAAAAATAAATCTCACGGCACTATTCACACATTTAAAAATTATTTTGTTACGGTGTTTTCAGTTTTTAATTTTCAGCAATAAGTTCTATCTAAACATTTTAACCTATTTCGTGAGCGTTTGGAAAGCGTTGTGTTTGTGTATTTGTGCATTTTGCTTAAAAAATGTGGGTCTCACGGCATTGTTCATGAACCTACAAAAGTCATCCAAACACAAATTTCAATATAAATTTGGGTCCTATAACACTATTCACACATTTTAAAAATTATTTTGCGACAGTATTTTCAGTTTTCACCGGTGCTTTGTTTCTCTTTATTTTTCTTGTTTTTTCTTTTTTCCTATTTATATCACTTTTCTTGTTGGATAATGCTACAAATATTACAAATTTTACCACATTAATTAGTTTTATAAAATGATGTATGTCATCACACAAAAAAAAAAATCATATAATTTTCTATTTTGTCCAGTAGCACTAAGAACATTAGTTTTTTTTTTTTTTTGAGAAACCAGACTTCAAGTCTGCGCTTTTATTGAGAAAAAAAAGCAACACAAATGAACATCAAATAAAACCAGGGGGTAAATGTCTTCAGGGAGGTCATCCACCCAAACCCGAACCCCCATCAATTCCTCAGCCTTTTTGGCTGGCATATCAGCTACCACATTACAGACTCTTTTGACATGCCTAAACTCACAAAACTAAAAGTCATTGGCAAGGACTAAGATGTCATCAATGACCACGATTACTAAGAACATTAGTATGGGTGGTGCTAAAAAATTATATTACTATTTTTTTTAGCATCACTAAATACAAATTTATGGTTATATTGGTGTAGTTAAATCCAAATAATTTGGCTCCATAGCTATAGTACACAGCCAAAAGTGGCAGTGCAAGGTAGCTCATAAGTAAAAAAAATATTATTTAATTATGTGTTCACACTACTTTATATTAAATATATTGTTTTATTTATGTGTTCATACTGTTTTGCAGTGAATATATTATTTTATTGTAGTAGATATATTATTTTATTATGTTGTTTATATTATTTTATTCTGTTGAAAGTTAAAATAAAATCACTGATATTAAATGTTTTGTAAAATGAGAAAATAGGATAAATAAAGTAATTTTTGTGAAGTCATATTACTAAATTTATTGCTCTACTAATGTAGATGCTTAAATCACATTCTTACCACGTCAATTTTGTTATTATTATCAATTAATATTTCTTAGATTAATTTCGTTTTTAATATTGAATTTGAATCTTGCCCTCGCAAACTAAAATCTTGGCTTGGTCGCTAAGTGAACTCTATTATAGATGTGAGAAGAATGAACACAATCTATAGAACTCTAAAAATACCTAAGAATTACTCTTGATTTAATGGGATTGAGTAGTATCCAATCCATCATGACTTTGACAAATTCAAAGCCATGCCCAACCACAAGTGCACAATAATGGACTCACACTGATCATGTCTATAATTCAAGAGTTTATACGAAACCTGAAAGTAAGAAAAAAAGTAGTTCATACTAAACCTGAAAGTATGAAAAAAAAGTAATACTACAGTAATAAGAATTAGACGGTGAGGATACGATTATCCCTTTTCTCTGCTCACCATCTACTGGCTGTAACAAAGCTAAGAGTTGTTTAGTGAATTTCTATTATTTATCAAAGTCCAATAGGCTATAAATTTGTATTTTCACACATTTGACTTTGCATTAAATACAAAACCAGGCTCTTTGGTTCATGCAACTTAATTAGGACATGTTTGATAGATTATAATAGGCGTTATAATATAATAATTATTCTTATAATTTAGTTATTTTTTAGTTTGGTTATATTTTTATTACAATAAATAATTATTCATTCTAAATAACTATTTTTTAAAATAAGAAATAATTATTTTTCTATAAAAATTTGTATTAATTAAGGTTTTGAAACTCGGACCGAGTAATACGCTACATTGATGTTTTGGGAGATATTTTGCTCGGATCTGTTTTGGAAGAGAGGGAGAAGAGTTTGCTCAGATCAGTTCTGGAAGAGAGAGGGGCCAGAGAGAAAGAGAGGGGCGAGAGAGAAAGAAAACAAAAAGCGTGTGACTGTGAGAAAGAAAGAAAAGACTAGCATAGTGGTAGTGTACTGGTGGGCAGGGTCTGATGGTTTTCTGGGGTTGGGAAATATGCATGGGGAAGAGAGTTTCTCTCGGGAAAGGGTAAATTAAATGCATGAGTGGATATTTTTTTTTAATATATTTATTTTTATACTTAATTTTAAATGTAAACTTTTTAAAGGTTAAATTTTTTAATTTAATATATTAGGATAAACTTTAAAGTAATATTTTAAATTTAGAAGTGCTGTATTTTTATATTTATTTGAACTATTTTAATAAAATATTTTATTTGTAATAATTTTGTATATTTATTTATATTTAAAATAATTAGTAATTTAATTATAACGTCATCATGATTTGATCTTTATTAGATTTAAAAATTTTTGAATTTTTTTTTTTTACGGTTGAATAAACGGTTCGAATTTCAAAACTTTAGTATTAGATATTCCTTAATAAGTACAATAATTTCAAAACTTAATATACTTCTAAGTAAAAAAACTTTTTTTATACATCTAACCATCATAAAAATAAAAAATTATAAGAATAACAAATATCTCTTAAATTTAAAAATAAAATTTTTGAGGAAATATAATTATATGAGTAAAAATTTCCTAAAATAAATGTTAATTTTCATTCTAAAGTTATAACTCATAACTAAACTAATGAATAAATTGAGTTATTACATTATAACACATTTATCTTTAGTAATAAAGATTATAATTTCTATAGTAATTCTGTATCAAACGTAACTTAATATTTTAATTTTACCTGCTTAGACGGTGAAAGAAAGACATCAAATTAATATCTAGATTTTTAAGGCCCGCCGCGGGGGAGGGGACCCGGTGCAACATTTTTTCTATATAAGGAGGAGTTTCAACACGTCCAACACCACAAAGCAACACAGGTCATAAAACAAAAGGGCCCAGCACTCTTTCTATTTTATTTTATTTTTGTCTTCCAGACCAGTTCTGCATTGTCCTGAAGTTCTAGCTAGACACAGAACAACTGTTTTGAGTGCTGCAAATATGCTTCAAAGGGTTCTTCGATTTCATCAATAAGAAGTGCATGACCACAAAATCTCATACTCAGCCTCATGTCAAAGCACTGAGGAGCTTAAGGGAACAACTTTAGGTAAGGTCTGTTTGTTATATTTAAATATTAATTTAGAAAAATAAACCTAACTTTTGTTAAGAAAGCATTCAATTATTATGGAACTTCAATTAGTATAAAAAAATTAAGGAAATCAATACCATACTAGTTGTAATTTACTCCCTTTATTTAGGTATTATTTTTTAGATTCCTCACTTATATTTTGTCTTTTATATATATATATATATATATAATCCCAATATATTGATGATCTCAAGTAATATAAAATTATATTATACACTCATTCCTGATCTTCCAGACCTTTCTTTTACTACATCCATGCGATTAATGGGAGTATATATATACAGACATTATATTCCCAATATACTAACGTATCTCAAGTAATATAATTTTTTTAATATAAGATATAATTTTTAGCCTAGTCTAATTTAAGTGTATATGTGTGAAATTTTCTCTAGAGCCTTGAATCTCGACTCTTGTCACTCACATCCTACAAACACTTATATTTGTCAAGTGATCATCATACTAAGAATGCGTGGTAGTAATATAAAATTAATTATACGCCTATTCCTTATCTTCTAGACCTTTCATTTTCTATTTACTTTTTCTCTACTTTTTCTACATTCATGTGATTAATCATTTTTATTTCTCCCTAATCGGTAGACTGGGCTAAATTTTGTAACTTTGTTGTCAAGCTTATTTTTTTGGAGTTTGTTATTAAAGGGGCTAAATGTAGTTTTATGGAACGGACAAATTGCTAAATTAGTACGTACCTATATGTTTATATTAATATTTGTTTTTTCAAATTTTAGGAGGGGTCATTGCCTCCCAAAAGCCAAAGCCAAAGAATGACTCTATTGTTGCTCTAAGAACATCTATTAACATGACATTTTGGACAATGATATGACCTGTCTTTATTTCATTCAATAATAATCTTACATGTCACAACAATTTTAGCAAATTCTTTAAGTATCTTGCTTCAACCCATGATATAGTAATTACAAAATTTCATTCATAATAGTTTTAGTCACATAATCCTTCAATTCACTCCCATTTTTACACAAATCAATTCACTCCCACTCAAGTATTAATTGAGTTATTCTCAATTCATATATGTAATTCCTTCAATTCACTCCCTTTTGAAGCAACCCATGATTTATCAATTCACTCCTATTCATAATCCTTCAATTCACTCCCATTTTTAGCTAGATGTAGCATTTATTTGATTTTTAAATATCACATGTCTAATACCTAAATAAAAATTGGAGGGTAGAAAAGGATTCAATTCAAGTACAGTGTTTATCTACTTGTATTGGAAGTCTAGTGAATATAATCTATACCGCAAAAACCTTGATAGTGAATTTGATGGGAAATGATCCCCTCTAATTTGGATTTAGCTTACATCCAGTACTTTTTTAACTAGAATCTCATTTTTTTTAATGGAAAATTGTCATATCACCCACTAACTAAATAAAAGATGGAAATTAAAACTCACTATCACTTGTCATTGTTATTTAAAAAAAAAACAATTATTATCTCAAGGAGAAGCCATGTGAAGGGGTCAGATATCTGTGTATGTGTGTGTATATATATATATATTTATATATTTTAATACTAGTGTTCATTGCCAGCTCAAGGATTATCTCTAAATGGGAGGGTAAAATGCAAAATGTTGAACTCAACTTTGCTATATATATATATAGAGAGAGAGAGAGAGAGAGAGAGAGATTATTATCGAGACAGTAGGGAAAAGAGAGGCCATGTGAAGGGTCAGATATCTGTGTGTGTATATATACATATATTAATACTAGTGTTCATTGCCAGCTCAAAGATTATCTCTAAATGGGGGGGTAAAATGCAAAATGTAGAACTCAACTTTGCTATATATATATATATATATATATATAATGATAGCCTTCTTTCCCATTCAGGCATACTCAGAAATACATTTCCAATGGAGCTGGAATCCTCTTTCTTCCAAAATGTACCATATGATGCATGGTCCAAAAAGTAACGAGAAAGAAGAGTGCAAGTCTGATCCAAAAGTTAATAACAAGTACAAAGAGATCATGTCAACCAATATTCCAAGAAGAAAGAGTCGTCGTGGTTGGCTGGATGACACCTACCAGCAGTATGAAGGTTTTTGGTGCCATCCATATTCCTTAGAAGGATTGTTGTGGGCTCAAGACCACTTCAAGCCTCAACCCAACCACCTTATCTTGAGTAGTGCTCCCAAATCTGGCACTACATGGCTTAAGGCTTTAAGTTTTGCCATTGTGACACGATCCCGTTTCAGTGAGTCAACAAATCCCTTACTCACCAGACTTTCACATGATTTGGTACCCTTCTTGGAGTCCATACTTCACTTAAACCCACAAACTTTGGATGTCAGTGTTCCACTTGTGGCTACGCACGTTCCTTACACTTCCTTACCAAAAGCCATTATAAATTCTGGTTGTAGAATTGTTTACATATGCAGGGATCCAAAGGATGTATTTGTGTCTTTATGGCACTTTGCTCGCAAGATGAGTCCTAAGGCCGCGGAGGACTTGGCCACAGAAGATCTTCGTTTGGAGGATGCATTTCAGCTCTTTTGTGAAGGAATTTCTCTTTTTGGACCATATTGGGATCATGTATTAGGGTATTGGAGAGCAAATTTGGAATCACCAGAGAGGGTACTATTTCTAAAGTATGAAGATTTAAAGAACGAAACTGAACATTGGGTTAAGAAAATGGCTCAATTCATGGGTTACCCGTTCTCAATGGAGGAAGAAGATAAAGGTATGGTGCAAAAGATTATAAACTTGTGTAGTTTTGAGAACTTGTCTAGTTTAGAAGTGAATAAAACTGGAATCACTCACGTTGGAGCCAATTTGACGGTGCTAAAAAACAATACCTTTTTTAGGAAAGGTAAAGTTGGAGATTGGAAGAATCATCTTACACCTGAAATGGTAACTCAACTCGATCAAATAACAGAGCAAAAACTAAAAGGTTCTGGCTTGACATTTCATATCTAGTCTAATGCATGAGCAAGGGGTCCTAGTCCTACACCCCGTTTATGGTTTTCATAAAAATGATTTAGAATGGCAACCGAATAAAATGTGGCACTAAAGCTTGTTTTTGCATGTCAAGCATCATGACTTATTGTCACTTTGTTGTAAGGATTACTCGTAGGCCGCTTAATAAAGTGAGACTGATCTCTCTTAGTGTGTTACCTCAAATTTTGATGTATTTTTCATGTCTTTTAATTGTTGAAACTTAAAATTGCAAGGCTATAATTAATCTGAATCCTCAACGTCACTATATTATGAATATTGATTTGACTTGGTCAACATCCAGATCAATGCCCTCGATCTCCAATAGGAAAAACATAATTAAAAAGACTCAACAAACGATAAAAATGAAGAAGAGAAGCAGCAATTTGTAATTTTTCTCTGATGTTGTTGTGATTGAGAAACATATATAGCAAGGTCTTGTTAATTAAGTGACAGGATTGAGCACGGCTACTGTCTTCAACCAGAGTTTTTAATAACGACGGTGATAGAAGAGCAATTTAAACCCTCTTGTTTTCAAACGTTTAATTTGGTTTTGGCTCTCTTTTTTGCTTCATTTCTACAACCTCGCCTCTGAATCAAAACAATCAAACCCTCCCCACCATATCCATTGCCACACTCTTCGGGTTTATTCATTGCACTATTTCTGTTGCAGTTGAATAATATGTAAGTTGTTGGATTTCAAAGCCCCTTCAAATACGATCAATCTTTAAATCTTACTAGTTGTCTGTCACTTCAATTTTTCAAATGAAAATTATGACATACATGTGGAATGAACCTTGAGTTTTCGAAGGAAGAATTTCCATCAAGAACAAAGAAGCGTGATGGGAATAATGCCTTGCTGAATTCACGTGAGAGGTCAAGTGTACCTAATTAAAAGCAGAGGGAGGTCATTCATCATTGCCAGGCAAGAGGACTTCTACGTCGTGATGATTCTGACAACAACTTGCTGCAAGGTTTGCTTCATGTTAACGATTGTGATGAGTTTGCAAATTTAGTTTACTTGCTTAGAATGTTTTGATATTTGTGATTGAGTTAATTGATTACATCCACCAACATCTCAATATTAGAAGAAAATTTCTATTTGTCTAAAGGTAGGAGGATTACCCTTCTACACGTTTTACATTCTTTTGGTCTATTCGGTCCAATCGGTCTACTTTGGTCATTTCGGAACTGTTCTGTCCATCCGGCCCATTCAGTCTGCTTTGGTCAATTCGGTCTCCTTTTGTTATGTTCACTCCATTAGGTCTACTTTGGTCTATTCGGTCTATTCCGTCCAGTAGGTCCACTTTGGTCTACTTTGGTCATTTCGGTCCAGTCGGTCTACTTTGGTCAACTCGGTCTAATTTGGTCTAATCGGTCTAGTGAGGTTCATTCAGTTTGATTCGGTCCATTCGGTCTACTTTGGTCAATGTAGTCATGCTCGGTCTAATCTGGTCTATGCAGTCCACTTAAATTTATTTGGTCCAATTTAGTGAATTCTGTCCAATTAGGTCTATTCGATCCAATTTGCTCCATATGGTCAATTTGGTCCAATTACACACTTTTTTTTTTTTTTTTTGCTTGAATGTATAATCAACCTCATGCAATTTATTTTTTGCCGTCTAGTTTTTGCAATGGTCTAGGAACTATATCTATAGCATCCTTTTGAGAAATGACCTTTTGATCTTACTACTAGCGATTGAGTTTGGATTTTAGGTACGTTCTTGGGAAGGTTTTAGGCATCCAAGATCGCCTAACCCTAAGGTTGGCCTCCCATCATTGTGTCTCATGTCTTAATTAAAATAATGTGTTAGGGACATATTTTATGTAAATTGGTTAGTCCTTTGACAAAATGTGCTTTACTTGTAATTAGGTCGATCTAAGATGGATTTAGTACTTCAAGAAACATATTGTTCAAGTCAAATGTTAAAGCCATGAAGATATGACCAAAAAAAAAAAAGTGAAGAAGAGCTGTTCATTAAAGCTCGACAGAAGTCTCAACAGAATCCTCTCATTCAAGATTTAATGTTCTAGCTACGTCATTAATAAATTTTTTTAATTGCAAGTTTTTGTAATTTAAAATTATGTATAAAATGTAAAGTTTTTAGGTTTCTTAAACACAAATAGATTAACCTAGTTATGTACTCAAGTGATTAACTTACGTAGATTTTTCAAATCTAGGTTAACACAAATAAATCATATCATGCAAAGCAATGCGAAAAAGTAAATAACACACGATATGATAACCCAGAAAAACCTAACCTGTAAAAAACTTGGGGAAGATTTAACCTAACTATTCTCAAGGTCAAACAGATCCACTATGAAAGAATTGATGTTTTACAATAGGGACTTAGACTACTAACATCCTATTGCTACCTCAAATAGAAAACTTACTACCACGACCACATGACAGTTCCGAGTTCATGGATTACTTCTTTCTTCAGATCCATAGCATCCATAAGTATAAAACTTGTATTTTTTTAAGCACTTTATGTAGCAACTAAAACAATCATCAAACTCTCGACTTTAATCTCGATCTTGATAACCCTAAGTGTGTATGTAGGCAAACACCTTTAGATTTCACAAGAGATTCACACACAGCATAAACAACAACCTAAAAACGTTACTAGGCTTTTTTCCTTTTATACTTAAGGCAAAACATAAAACCCTACACGTCATATGGGCTTGGGCTGAGTTGGAAAATTCTACAGAAAAACAATCTGCACGAGCTTTGATCGATTGAGTCTAATTTTCGATCGATCGAGTCAAATTTTCGATCGATCGAGCCTTGCATAAATTGAACAGTAAATTTCTGTAATTACGCGATTCTAACTTTATATTAAACATACACTTTGAGCAATCTAAATATAAACTAAACGTTTTGATCATGGTTTACCAACATATATACATTGAAGTTCTAAAACATTTAGATCCTAAATGCTTAGAACCTAACATAAAATATAAGTTTATAGGTCATATAGTAAATAATATCTAATTGATACAAAATTTGACATGTGTATTAAGAGCATAAAGAACATGAAATTTGATGATATCTAACATTATTATATTGAGTGAGTCTGTTGCTTTAAGTTACAACCAATTTTATAGCTAAACTTTGTCCATTGGGTCATAAAATTTTAAACTCGCCAAACCCAATCCGACCCACTTATATATTTAATATATATATATATATATATATATATTTAAAATATATTATATAATTAATATTTTTTTAAATTAACCAGCTCTTCTTATCCTATATAAAAATCAATTAGTTTACACAAACCCTAGTAGATTACTAATGTTGTTTAGTCATTAGTGTTGCTTGCCTTAAATGAGTGGATCTATGTGATGGGTTGGGTTGGGTTGGATTGAATTTGTTTTGACCCACCATGGTAGGTTAGGTCAAAAAATTCTCCCAACCCAACACATGCACACCCTAGTGGAAGAGTACTCCATTGTGTATGTGTGTGTTTGGAGGTGCATGGAGGAACTTTACTTAATATATTTTTTGTATGGTACTTTATTTTACAAAAATCAAGTACTGTCTAAATTTTTTATTATTATTTTTTTAAGAAATTTGATATTGTTAGATGGAATTGAGAGACCAAATTTGGACCAAATAGACCGAATTAGACGGAAATGGACCGATGTGACCTAAGAATTTTTATTTTAAATTTTATAATATCGGTTTAATGAGCCATCTCTCCTTGTGGATTTTTTTAGGTACACTATTTTTTGAGGGGTATTATTATTATTTTCAATATTTCTTAACTATTATGCACATGATAATTACCGAGTGGCATTATTGAAGGAAATTAAAGCATGTATTATAATGACACTGAATATTTTTGGTTGTTTTTCTTAAAAATAAAAATAAAAAATTATTAGTTCAACATCAATTAATGCATTTTCAACAAAATTATTTAATAGATTATGGAATGGGAATGGTTAGGAAAATTAATAAGATACAAATGGTAATCATTTTTTTGAGTTATAAGTGTGCTTTAAATCTCTTCATTGTCTTCCTTACTGAAAACGAAACAGTAACCCTACACCGATACCCCTTCTTCTCATTTATCAAACAGTGCCGACCACATTTCTAAACCAAAACTGAAATCTCAACAAAAATGAAACCTCGCCTATCAAACATTTAAAAGACCATAACTTCAACTCCTCCAACCTCACCATCAAATAGTTATTCTTTCACACTAGAAACTTTCTAATTTCAAAAATCACAAAACCAATACTCCAATTAACTTCCTATTTATGTAGTCTCAAAGAGAAAGGGCAAAAAAATGGTTGTTTAGCTGTAGACAACCACCTAAGGTACGAATTCCTATTTTCCATATTTTAATACTTATGGGTAAATTTTAATTGTTTTAAAATGTAATTTTTTTTTTTTTTTTGCTGTCACGTGACAGCATCATTTTACGCCTCGTGTTTTAATCATGGGTCCATACACCCATTTCGAACAACCTTGACACCAGCACGCTCGAGGCTTAACCCACTACTACCATCGCGACTTGAGACTACAAGCCCAGCCCATGATTTTTTAAGTTCAAGCACAGTGTAAGTCTAGTAATATATATACCATTTATCTCATATTTTAGCAATTTATAATCACGGTATGGGCCTTAGACCAATCCAGCATATTCAAGCACCTGAAAAAGCAAAATAACAAACTAATACGAAAATGATGTTACTAAGCAATTTAGACCTTTGTACTTAATTTAGCATGGTTTTGAAATTGTTCAAGGTTTTTTAGTTTAATGGAAACCGGAAAAGAAGAAGTTCAAGGTTTTTGAGATCAGACCAAGGTTAAACCGTGATATATCATTTAATTTTTTTGTATGTCATCACACAAAAAAAAAATCATATAATTTTCTATTTTGTCTAGTAGCACTAAGAACATTAGTTTTTTTTTTTTTTTTTTGAGAAACCAGACTTCAAGTCTACGCTTTTATTGAAAAAAAAAAAAGCAACACAAATGAACATCAAATAAAACCAGGGGGTAAATGTCTTCAGGGAGGTCATCCACCCAAACCTGAACCCCCATCAATTCCTTAGCCTTTTTGGCTAGCATATCAACTACCACATTGCAGACTCCTTTGGCATGCCTAAACTCACAAAACTAAAAGTCATTGGCAAGGACTAAGATGTCATCAATGACCACGATTACTAAGAATATTAGTATTGGTGGTGCTAAAAAATTATATTACTATTTTTTTTAGCCTCACTAAATACAAATTTATGGTTATATTGGTGTAGTCAAACCCAAATAATTTGGCTCCATAGCTATAGTACCCGTTTGGATAGCACTGCGCGTTCACGTTTTTCCCTGCTCCACGTTTCCTTCTTTTTTTTTTTCTTTTTTTTTTTTTTCTTTTTCGTTTTTGGAGCTGGGAGACAGCGCGCATTGTGCACGTACTTTTTCAGCAATTTTTTATTAAAAATGGGTCCCACAATACTATTCACACATTAAAAAATTATTTTGCTACAGTGTTTTCAGTTTCAGATTTCAGTTCAGCAAAAATAAGCTCTATCCAAACGGACCCATAGTACACAGCCAAAAGTGGCAGTGCACGATAGCTCATAAGTAAAAAAAAATATTATTTAATTGTGTGTTCACACTATTTTATATTAAATATATTGTTTTATTTATGTGTTCACACTGTTTTGCAGTGAATATATTATTTTATTGTAGTGGATATATTATTTTATTATGTTGTTTATATTATTTTATTATGTTGAAAGCTAAAATAAAATCAATGATATTAAATGTTTTGTAAAATGAGAAAATAGGATAAATAAAGTAATTTTTGTGAAGTCATATTACTAAATTTATTGCTCTACTAATGTAGATGCTTTAATCACATTCTTACCACGTCAATTTTGTTATTATTATCAATTAATATTTCTTAGATTAATTTCGTTTTTAATATTGAATTTGAATCTTGCCCTCGCAGACTAAAATCTTGGCTTGGTCGCTAAGTGAACTCTACTATAGATATGAGAAGAGTGAACATAATTTATAGAACTCCGAAAGTGCCTAAAAATTACTCTTGATTTAATGGGATTGAGTAGTATCCAATCCATCATGACTGACAAATTCAAAGCCATGCCCAACCACAAGTGCACAATAATGGACTCACACTGATCATGTCTATAATTCAAGAGTTTATACAAAACCTGAAAGTAAGAAAAAAAAGTAGTTCATACGAAACCTGAAAGTATGAAAAAAAAGTAATACTACAGTAATAAGAATTAGACGGTGAGGATTCGATTATCCCTTTTCTCAGCTCACTATCTACTGGCTGTAACAAAGCTAAGAGTTGTTTAGTGAATTTCTATTATTTATCAAAGTCCAATAGGCTACAAATTTGTATTTTCACACATTTGACTTTGCATTAAATACAAAACCGGGCTCTTTGGTTCATGCAACTTAATTAGGTCATGATTGATAGACTATAATAGGTGTTGTAATGTAATAGTTATTTCTATAGTTTAGTTATTTTCTAATTTGATTAAATTTTTATTATAATGAATAATTATTCTTTATAAATAATTATTTTTTAAAATAAAAAATAACTATTCTTGTGTAAAAAGTTGTATTAACTAAGTTCTTGAAACTCGGACCGAATAGTACGCTACATTGATGTTTTGGGAGATATTTTGCTCGGATCTGTTTTGGAAGAGAGGGAGAAGAGTTTGCTCAGATTAGTTCTGGAAGAGAGAGGGCCAAGAGAGAAAGAAGACAAAAAGCGTGTGACTAACAAGCAAAAAAAAAAAAAAAAAAAAAAGCGTGTGACTGTGGGAAAGAAAGAAAAGACTAGCATAGTGGTAGTGTACTAGTGGGCAGGGTCTGATGGTTTTCTGGGGTTGGGAAATATGCATGGGGAAGAGAGTTTCTTTGGAAAAAGGGTAAATTAAATCCATGAGTGGATATTTTCTTTAATATATTTATTTTTATACTTAATTTTAAATGTTAAACTTTTTAATTTAATAGATTAGGATAAACTTTAAAGTAATATTTTAAATTTGGAAGTGCTGTATTTTTATATTTATTTGTACTATTTTAATAAAATATTCTATTTGTAATAATTTTATATATTTATTTATATTTAAAACAATTAGTAATTTGATTATAACATCATCATGATTGCATCTTTATTAGATTTAAAAATTGTTGAACTTTTTCTTTTTATGGTTGAATAAACGGTCTAGATTTCAAAACTTTAGTATTAGTTATTCTTTAATAAGTGTAATAATTTCAAAACTTAATATATTTCTAAGTAAACAATTTTTTTTTATACATCTAACAATTATAAAAATAAAAAATCATAAGAATAACAAATATCTCTTAAATTTAAAAATAAAATATTTGAGGAAATATAATTATATGAGTAAAAATTTCCTAAAATAAATGTTAATTTTCATTCTAATGTTATAACTCACAACTAAACTAATGAATAAGTTGAGTTATTATATTACAACACATTTATCTTTAGTAATAAAGATTATAATTCCTATTGTAATTCTGTATCAAACGTAACTTAATATTAACTTAATATTTTAATTTTACCTGCTTAGACGGTGAAAGAAAGACATCTAATTAATATCTAGATTTTTAAGGCCCGCGGCGGGGGAGGGGACCCGGTGCAACATTTTTTCTATATAAGGAGGAGTTTCAGCACGTCCAACACCACAAAGCTACACAGGTCATAAAACAAAAGGGCCCAGCACTCTTTCTTTTTTATTTTATTTTGTCTTCCAGACTAGTTCTGCATTGTCCTGAAGTTCTAGCTAGACACGAACAACTGTTTTGAGTGCTGCAAATATGTTTCAAAGGGTACTTCGATTTCATCAATAAGAAGTGCATCACCGCAACAGGGCCGGCCCTAGACATTTTGAGGCTTAAGGCGAGAATTAAAAATGAAATTTTTTTTATATTTATATATTAATTAAATTAATATTTATTTATTATAATATATTTTATTTAAAATTTATTTTTCTTGTCTTTTTTTGAGATGCAAATTGATTAATTAAATTTTTTTATTTATTTTTAAAAGTATTTTAAATTTAGGTTTATAGCAAAATCCTAGAGTTTGAAATTGAAAAGTTAGAGATGGAGGAGTGAAAAAGACGTGGATTTAAAATTAAGAGATAGTACTAAAAGAAAAGAAATATAAAATGTTATATATATATATATATATATAAAGAAGAAAACAACTTTTTTTTTTGAGAAACTGAAGAAAAGAACTTGAACCCACAGCATTATGAAACTAAAACCACTATTTCCTCTGGTTCTAGATATTAGTTTTCTCGGTGCCATTCACTGGCTGGTCAAAAGGCAAGGTAAAACACGAAGCTTCCTTGCAAATTTCGTGTGTGACCTGCAGCTGAAGTGAATGCAACACGGAATGCCAAAGTAAAAGATACATTGAATGAAGCTTCTTAGAAATTTCCTACATACGCGTGACGAAGCCCCAATCTTCACTCTACTCCTCAAAAGCTATGCACACTCTGGTGGGGGAATACAAGGGTTGAAAATTTGCACCCTTTCTTTTATAATTTTTTTTTTTACTAAATATATTGTAGAAAAAAAAAATAATAAAAAAGTCTCTTCTTTTTTCCTAAAATTCTGCTAAATTAAAAAAAAAAAACAAAAACAAAAAATCGAGCTCTTTTGATCGGTCTTCGATTGATAGTTGATCAATCGAGCATTCTTTTACGTGAATTTAAAATATTAGGTTCATAGCATTCTTTTTTGGTTTTTGTTAATTAATTTTTTATTCTGATCAACAAGATGTGCGTGGCCTAATAATTTGCATACTAGAGATATTATTTCACTTGCTCACTTGCTTAGAGCAAGTTTTTAACTTCGTTTGATGGATGTTACATGATGCTTAATATCTTTACCATTAGTAAATCAACACTCAAACCTACTTCATCAATGAGGGTTCTCAATTTTTAGTTAGCTCAACTAGTAAAGTTTTTTATTTATGAAAAAGAGATTGGGAGTTTGACTCTTTCTTAAACCAAAAAACCAATTAGAATCTTGCTTTAATGATAAAACAAAATTATTAAAAGCGAACGCTATGAGTTGAAATTATTTATGAAACAAAATAAAATAAAAAGGAACCTACTTCACTAAACCTCTAAAATGATCAAAACATCCTTAAAACCTGCAAACAATTGAAATATTTCAAACTTAATCAGTGTATTTCTTTTTCTCAATTTCATATCTTATTGCAGGTTGCCTTCTTCCATCTGTATTGATGAGGAGTTCAACTGACAATTTTCTACATCATCAATTCTAATTGATTTTTCTTTTCTCAAATCTTTAACGTGATTCAATGGATTCGAACTCCTAATCTTTACCAACCAATGAAAGTATGATGTCTTCTTTAATTTCGAAGTGAAGGACACTCACTACAAATTTACGAATCATCTATATACAACTTTGGGGGCAAAAATGGTCAAATGGCATATTTGGCTGAAATAATTTGTGTTCTACCACTGTTAAAGTTTTTCTTCTTTAGATCATTCCAACTAAACTCAAAAATAAATAAAAGTCATTCTCTCACTTTTCTTCCCCATTTTTCATTCCCTAAATTCACTTAGTGCATGTTTGGTAGAGTAGTTGAAACCTACATTATCAGTTTTTAAACAACATTACACACTTTTTTTCACTCACACATATTTCAAAAAATTACAAACAATATTATTAAAACTCTTCTACTAAACGGGCTCTTAATCACTCCGGTGTAAAAGGTCCTAACTTTGTTCATAAAAATCCATCACTTTGTTCGTTAAAAACTAGTGTTAACTGTTGAGAAAACTTTATAGCTATTCCTCAAGAAAAAAAAAAAAAAAAAAAAAAAACTTCATAGCTAATTAAAAAGAAATATAAAAAGAAGAAAAGAACTAGAAGCCACACCATCATGAAACTAAAACCACTATTTCCACTAAATCTGGATATCGGTTTTCTCATTGCCATTTACTGGCCGGTCAAAAAGTAGGGTAAAACACGAAGCTTCCTTGCAAATTTCGTACGTCACCTGCAATTGAAGCGAATGAAACACGGTGTGCTAAAGTAAAGAATTATGCTAGGGACATAATTTTATGCCATAATTTGTCATAGAATGAGTTGTAATTAGTAAACATATGTCTTTACATAACCCACTAACATATTTTTACCAATTATATCTTGTCATGTAACAAATTATAGCATAAAAGTGTGCAAAAAATGGTGCCCCTAATATAATTCAAAAGTAAAAGATACATTAGTGAAAGTACACCATGCCAATCCCATCAAAAAAAGGACACCATGCCAAAGTAAATATACATTGAATGAAGCCCCAATCCTCATTAAATGAATATACATTGAATGAAGCTTCTTGGAAATTTCCTACATACGCCGTACCTAAGCCCCAATCTTCACTCCGTATTGTTTATGTTAAAGTGAATTCAAAAGTACGTAAATTGCTTGGGTTAGAAAAAAAATTATGTATAAGTAAATGACTTATAAGATAATATTTTCGATGTGGTAATAATTATTAATCTTCTCAAGCTTGCTTAATATTTATCATAATATCAATAAGTTCACTTTGAGAAGCAGTTCTTAATTCAAGGCTCATGTTTGTCAGTCTTTTGTCCGGACCTGTAACCAAATCATCATATAGCTTAAATCAAGCGACGAGTGCAACTAAAATTGAAGTGTTGTTTCATTCCCTGTTCTTGTGTGGATCTGCTGCTTTCTCTAACATGCAAGCTAGGATGGTCACAGGACCACCCTAACTGGCAAAAAAAAAATGTATATATACACTTGCCAAAAAAAATATTATATGCTAAACTAGCCTATTGTGACTATCCTAATAAAAATTTTGAATACTTTGACTTGAGAATAATAAAAATTTGGGTCCAACAAAAACAAGAGTAATGCTACTACATTTATAACATTTTCACAATAATTTCATAAGTTGGTAAGCTGTTATTAATTTTAATTAAGCCAAATATTAATATTATTTTTTTATCCACTAATAACAATTTTTTGCATAAGATTTATTGTAACAACCCCAGCTCAAATATGCGGTATTGCCCGCTTTGGCTTCATTAGACCTCATGGCTTTGCCTTCTCCCCTTTAGCACAAAGGAAAGGAAAACATCTTGTTACAATGAAGAGTGGCATCCCTCCTTACGAACCATGCTTAGGACACTCACTTAAGCGATATGGAACTCAACTTTTGTTAGGCCTCCAGAAAATATCTACAAAATTAAGGTGTGGTCATTACAAATGGTATCAAAGCTATACAGCAACATGGGTCCCACACGCGAGGACTTGTATGCCTATAAGGGGGGTGGATTGTGAATGACCAAAGGGAGAAGCAATCTTGCTAAGTCCCCCATCCCTTAGAAAAGCACATCGGGATGTGCTAAGGAGTGATTTCCCTTTTAATTTGTAGATGTCTTTCCTTTACTCTATAGAGCAGCTTGAAATTTTGAAACTTTGATTTTCATTTTTTAGTGTTTTCTTTTAGCATTTCTCTCTCAATTTCAAATTTCTATCAAGTTGAGCAATTGAATATCTTGTAAGTGAATATCAAATTTTTAAATATCCTAGCTGTTGAAGCAATTGAATATCTAGTAAAAAAATAATTTCAATGCAGATTTAAAATATCAATAAGAGCAAGACCGTACTGAAGATTCACTTATATTTCACCTGTACTGATATGGAAAGATTTAGAAATTTTATAATTTGAAAGGGATTACGAATAGGAAGAACCGAAAGGACTACGAATAGAAAATTCATTTGGTCACATTTGCTTTTTTTGTGAATCACGTGTTTACAACTTTTTTTTGTCTTCTTGTGTCGGCAGAATCATATCTGTCAAATTTACCTTGGTGAAATGTTTTCACTTTTTGTCAATTGTGGACTTCTGTCACATGCTTTTGAAGTTTGGTCATTGGTTAGTTTGGTGAGTCCGTGAGTGGCGAGGAACCAAAAATAAAAATATGGCACAGAGCTTTCAATCAATTAAAGCCAATGTGCAAGTGCAACTCGTTGGCTTGGAATTTGGAAGTAGCCAGCCACAACAAATTTCCACTACATAATGGTCTTCAATTATTGTGAATAATATTTTTACCTTAGCGTTCAAAAAAAAAACATAAAATATGATACTTTTTACGAGAAAAGATTTTCCAAATCCAAACCAGCATTAGTAGTTTCAGTTTTTTTACTCTACTTTTTGCATGACTGATTATTATGAGGCCCTCTATAGATTATTCATAGACTTTCGTAGCATAGCCAATCTGCATTTTCTAGTATGTATGTGGTTTCTCCTTTCATCAATAAGTTAGATGGTTTTAAAAACTTAAATGATTAAAATATTGAAAAAAAGTCTGATATTTATTATTTACTATTTGAACCGAGGGTTTTTACGGTTAAAGCACTGGGTTTCATGGTTTTTATAGAACCAGTTAAAGGTCCAATTCCTGTTTCCTCTTTGACAGTCTACTTCTAATTTTGGTCATGCCTTTCATTAAAAAATCTATAATTGTTTGTTATTACAAGTGATGAATTTTGGTAATCAATTTAATTGGAATCTTAATAAGAAGTTCTTATTTACAAGATTTATGATTTATTGTCTGTAGATAATTTTTATATAATATATATTATATAAAATAAAATAAAATAAAAAGTCAAACCCACAAGATTATAAACACCAATACTACTTCACTTTAGTTCCCCTATATTTGATAGCTAAAACTGTGAATATGCACAATCCTTTTATGAAGGACATGGTTTGTATATTTTATATTACCCTTTGCTCATAATAAGTAATATATAACGGTGTCGAATATGTTAAAGTGATTTCAAAAGTACGAAAATTGGTTGGGTTAGAAGAAAAATTATGTATAAGCAGATGACTTATAAGATAATACTCATTAGTCATTGTTCTTAGGGAACAAGGGTTGTCCATTACTAAAAGCAAAACATTCAGACCCGCACTATAAGAACATTGGCCTATCACCATCAGTGAGTGGCTACAATACGATAACAGGTGACATCCCAGCGTGGACCCTACTCTGTAGTAGTTAGAAATCACACATCTATTTGTGTAGTTGATCAGTGATATATTTAGGAAGACCCTCAGTTCTTTTAATTGTCTTCTTCCCTTGTTTCACATGCACATGATTTATTCGATGGCAAAGATTTTTCAAAAAAGTTGTCCCTACATAATACCTATTAGATAGGGACCAGTCAGCTTAATTGGCTCGTGAGAGATTGATGCCCTTCAAGTTTTAATTTGTCATTCATGAGAAATCACACTCATCTAATCTAACTAGTTAATCATATTGAGTGGCCGAGTTGAATTATTCTTTGGAAGGAATATTCAAACTCTAAAACTCTCACTTGATATATTAAAAAGCATAAATTGACTTAAAAAATATTGACAAATAAATTAAATTTAGAGTTGATCATATAAGACCAAATTAAGAGAAGAGTTCTTAAATGACCATAACAAAATGTTACCGCATTTTCATAGCAAATGAAGTGTCAATCTAGATCAACATAAAATAAAATAAGATTATATTGAGACACACCACAACTCAAAACAAAAAAATGTTTTCAAAATATAATGAGATTTTGTTGTATTACTAGATTTCCTCATTGGTTAGTTAAGTAGGTGGCAAGGAACCAAAAATAAAATAAAAAATGGCATAGAGCTTTCAATTAATTAAAGCCAATGTATGCATTTCAATCAGCTCAATTGGTAAAGGCTCTAATAATTGAATAAGAAATCTAAATTTCAATCCCCCCTTACATCAAAAACCGGTTGGTGTTTTAGTTTGATGACAAAGAACTATTATCAAGAGTGAACACTATAAGTTGAAACTCTCTAAAAAAATAATAATCTATATATATAATAATAGGTGAAGTTGAGAGAAATTAAAATTAAAATTTCAAATTAGAGTTCCAATTTTGTGTCATGTGTCCTAAATTATTTATTCTTAAAGATTTTATTTCTTAATTTTAGGAAAAAAAATCTATCCTTAAACTAATAAAAATATTTCACTTTTTGTTTTAAATTTTTATTAAAAAAAATATAAAAAAATTTATTCCCAAAATATTTTTTAAAAATTATTTTTCCTAGTTTTACTTCTAAACTATTGATTTTTTTTTTTTTACAAACTTTAGCAGGAAAAAGACTTTATAAAGATTGAAAAAAAAAAAAAAAAAACCTTTTAATAAAGTTTCAATTATTGCATGCACAATATTATGAATGGCAATAATTGTGTGGCATGCAAGTTTTAAACAAATTAAATTAAGAAATAAAAAACAAAAGCCCAAAAAGTTCACAACCTGTTCACTTCACAGGTACCCACGTGAATGAGCCTTCAAATCTCACATTTATTAAGCTTTATCTCCTCTCTCATCATTCAGAGTTTCAGACATCACAATCTTCTCAAATCTCATCTTTCTCTCTTGAAAATTGAAACACCAAAGTCACCAGAGTTAGACATCACAATCTTCTCAAATCTCACCTTTTAGACAACATAGTAGTATTGTGGAAAACAGGTAAGCATTTCCTAAGTGAAAGTTCTATTAAAAAAAAAAAAAGTAATCAACTGTATGAAACTCGAGTACTGTAAATTGACTCTACTAAAAACCCTAGCCAAAAGGCCCAAAATAAACAAGTTATGATTTGAAAGCGGACACATAAAGAAATTAACATTATTGTAAGGACAATCTAGGGGTGGTTCTAAGATTTTTTTTCAGGGTGTTCCTCAAGAAGTATAAATTACATAATTTAATAAAAAGAAAATTTTATATATTGACAACAATAACAATAATAATAAAAAATATGTAAATATATAAAGTTTTACAATATAAAGCTTATGGAGTTCAATTGTGGTTGTTGTTAGTGTTGCTAAACAGGGATGGATGACAATAGTTGGGGTGAATAAATGAGTTTCTTATTTTCTTTTAGCCTTTAGGTTTGATTTAGTTTTAGTTTAAATTGTTTAATGACTTGTGAATCCGTGAGGCACTGAGGTAGTGAAGATTTTTTTTTTTAATATTTGCTAAATTAAAAACATATTTGTGTTGGTGTTGGAGTAGTGATAGTCTTAGGGTCTGTTTAGAATCCGCTTATTTTGCTGAAACTGAAAACTTTTTACTGAAAACATTGTAAATAAATTTAAAAGTTAACTGAAATAGTACCGCGGGACCCATAAATTGTATAATATATATGTAAAAGTTGCTACAAAAACTAAAAACTATTTTTTTTTTTCTAATCAAAGTTATTGGAAAAAGAAAAAAGAAAAGTAGTTGTACAATAAAAAAACTAAATTTTCGTGACTTTGACAAATTAGTTGTATAATATATATTATAATGTTTTTGGGGAAAAATAGTCGTACAATGATAGTGTATCAGGTAAAGCAAAAACTAAAAATAAAGCCGTAGTATAAGCTTAAAAGAATATAAAAAGCATGTGATTCTTTTTGCTTGAAAGACCTTAATATATTGTTAAGTTGCTCAAATTATAGACCAAAATTTAATTTTATTGGCATAAAAAAAATTCAAGGTATTCCCAAAAATTTAATCAACCACTTCAATGATCAATAATTAGAGGAAAAAAATACGTATACACAAGCAAGTTGTTGATGCAATGTGGAATTTAACATTATTACTAAGTCCTCGTCCTCCATATTAATTTCCACATCTATACATTTTATAGTCATATAAATTCATTTTAATTAATTAATATTAAAATGTTCCAAACACAAGGCATATCACACTGTATTTATTTTTTGTAATTGGTAAAAATTATTAAAATAGCTGACATTAATGTGCAAATATGTTTTCCTACCTAATGTTATTAGAGGCTTGGTTAACTTTATGAAAATCATAAATTTGGTGTAAATTCCTATATGCTACCATAATGTACCATGCATCTTATTCTTGATGGGATAATTGGAGGGGTACACAAATAGAAGCATTTATAGCTAAAATTTCCCCGAAACATTTGTGGATACATGCCGGGCATGAGTGTTAGCAGTTAGAAAAGCAGATGCAAGTGACGTTTATCACTCTATATCCTCCATATAAGTAGTATACATTTCTCGATTCTCGCTAATTTTGCTCTCAATCATCTAGCTAGGCAAACAAATACATTACTAGAACCAAATGAAAATACTAGAACGCAACTTCCTTAAACCAAAAGAATGAAATAAAGTAGACAAATATGTTTAGATACACTCCAGAAACATGGCTCCCCTCGTTGGTTTGTTTCAACTTTCAATAATATTTCTCTGAAGGTTACCAATAAACAAGAAGAAAAAAGAAGAAAAAAAAGTGCAAGTCGTAATAGCCGATTCCATTAAAGTAGAATTGATCCTTTTGTCTCCTAAATATCTAAAATATATTTGCTCCGAACCCAAAAAATAATGTTGACAATCAGATACCAAACAAGATTTGATCTCAGACAAGGTTTGATATGCATGGTAGAAGTGGGGATTGGGATTGGTGCAATAGTTAGAGGTATAGATCAAAATAGCCAAATTTCACGTTTTGGTAAAATTTGTGGTAAATTAGCAGTGTTTTTACCCTTTTTTTTTTTTTTTTAAGATTTTACTAATGTGTGCCTTAAAGACACACAATAATTAATTATTTTTGAAATTTTTTTCGGGAATTGAAAAAGTATTGACAACTTTTTCAATTCTTGATAAATTATTTCCAAAAACGAATATCTTAATGTGTGCCCTTATAATATTTGAGTTTCACAAAAGCAAGTTCTAAATGGTAACTCGAGTTCCTAGTGAGTCGTCACCATCACACCGCTGACCTGAAATTTGGGCAATAAAAAAAATGATATAGTACTCGATACTTTTGAAATTGAGTACTTCTTTACGGTACTCGAGCTTCATATACTCGAGTACTTTTTTTTTTGAACAAAACTTTTACTTCGGAAATGCTGACTTGTTTTCCACCCTACTACTGTGTTCTCTGAAAAGTGAGATTTGAGAAGATTAGGATGTTTGAAAGGTGAGATTTGAGAAGATTGTGATGTCTGAAACTCTGTTTGAAAAGTGAGATTTGAGAAGATTATGATGTCTAAAAGTGAGATTTGAGAAGATTGTGAAGTCTGAAACTCAGAATGATGATAAAGGAGATAAAACTTAATAAATGTGAGAATTGAAAGCTCATTCACATGGACACCTTTGAAGTGAAACATGTGGTTGTGAACGATTTGCGGTTTTGTATATTACATTACTCCCTTTGTTCATATTGTAATGGTGTACAATATATGTGAAGTAGTCTCTAAAGTATGTAAATTGCTTGGGTTAGTGGCAAATTTAGACAGGGACCTGTTAGCTTTGTTCTTGGGAAATTGATGTCCTTCAATTTTAATTTGTCATTCATGAGAAGCCACACTCATCTAACTAGTTAATCATGATTTTCATCTTTTAATTACCATGAAACAACCTGAACACTTGTTTTTTAAATACCCTTTTACACATGAACAAGAAACTAAGCAATTGCCTTTATGTGTATTCGTTAGTGTAAATTATTCTTTCCAAATTTCTATTTGAATGTGAATGACAGGATATCACGTTCATTGCTATCCAAGCAGATACTTGTGTTTGTAGCAAAATTGATTTGTTTAAGCAGGATGCTTTTAAATTTCACTTTTCTCATCGTTAATATCCTAAGACAGTATTGCAGCTGAAAGAAGTGTTGGTATTAATAATCTTCAATAAGTGTTGGAATATTTTCATAAAATTATTATGAGTTGTGTTAATGGGCACAATAAAGTGGCCGTTAACAATACATTTTTAGATAACTTTCTAGATAATTTTTTCAGTTTTTAGCTTTTTTTTTTTTGTTTTTTCTTTTATCTCTTTTTACATTTTTTTTTTATGGGTTGTGTTAACGAGCACCTCAAGGTGCCCGTTAACAACACATTTTGGGTAATTGTTTGCGTAACTTTTTTAACTTTTGACAGTTTTTTAAGTTTTGGCAATTTTCTCTTATCTTTTTTAGTAATTTTTATGACAACTTTTTATCTCTTTTTAAATAAATCACAAAAAGGAAACATTAACCAGCACCGCACGGTGCTGGTTAGGGGTGTCAATTCGGGTTAGCGTGTCGGGTTCGTGTCGTGTCGAAGTAGGGGTATTCGACTAAATGGCTCAACCCTAACCCGACCCATTTAATAATCGTGTCATGATCCTTCAACCCTAACCCGACCTGTTAATAAGGCGGGTTGACCTAACCCAACCCATTTGACACGCTTAATAAACGAGTCGTGTTGGGTTGACACGAACGTAACACAACCCATTTCAACTTGCATAATATTAAATATAACATTCATCTAGAAATATTTTTTTTTTCATCCCAAAAAGCAACGCATACACTTCAAGTCTTCAACCCACATTCAAAATAATATAGTTCAACAAAAATATAACATTCATTTAGAAATAAGTTTTTTACACTCCAAAAGAAGTGTATACACTTCAACCCAAATTCAAAATAACAAAGTTTAACAAAAATAAAATAACATAGTTCAACAAAAATATAATATTCTTGGAACTCGCCAAATGCTAAGTATCAATATTGAAAGAATTTGAGCAAACAGTAGACTAATCCTGACTATGACCACGATTATCATCCATAGATTCTTTGTTGATGTCCAAATTCATAACATCTTCCATAAGCTCATCCAATCTCATTTGTGCAAGTTCTGTGCCAAAAAAAAAAAGTATTAGTAGTTCTAGGGTCTATAAAGTTTCATTTTTCAATTATATCCCTTGTAAATTTTTGTAATTACTCACTTTTCTTTCTAAATTTAAAATATATATTGGATATAAAAGGTATTTGACAAATCTAAAATAAAATAAATATTTATTTGTTATACAAGTTAAACGGGTTGTGTTAAGTGGGTCATTTCGGATTGACACAAATAAATTGGCGTGTCAAACGTGTCTATTGCGGGTTACGCGGGTTGACCCGCTTATGACACATTTCTTATCGTGTCGCTTTCGAGTCGACCCATTTATGACCCAAACCCATTAAGGCCCAACCCTAACCCGAAAAAACCCGTGTCGGGTTCGTGTCGTGTTCGCGGGTTGGGTCGAACATTGACACCCCTAGTGCTGGTTAACATTTCCCTTTTTTTTATAACTTATTTTCTTTTTTAAGTGAAATATATATATATATATAAAAAAAAAAAAAAGGAAACGTTTACAGTTAATAGCCACATTAAAAGTAGTGGGCTGGAAATTGGTGTTTATCTAAAGAAAAGAAAAATAAAATTGATGAGTTGCATTATTAGGACAACTTTGGATTCCTTTATTAAAAGTAGTGCTAGACTGCTTATACTACTAAAGTCTATAAAGAGGGTCAAAGTAATTGAGTGAAAAAAACTACAGTCAAAAAGCAAAAGTACCAACTAAGGGAATCCAAAGATGTTCAAAGTGTTTTAGGCCTATTTAGTTTAGCACTTTAAACTCACTTTTTTTTTGTTTTTTTTAACAATATTACATATATTTTTAGCCACTTTTTTATCTATACATATTTTTAAAAACTATAAAATTTAATCTCAAACTACCCTATCAAACACCCCTTAGTTTTCAGCTTTTACTGTTCACACTTAGTTTTTTTGTTTTTGGGATAAACAATTATTTTTATTATCAGAAGAGCCCAACAACAGCAGTAAAGAAATCAAAATTCTAACATGCTCAATGGTTAATACATCACAAAAGCGGAAGTGCTTATAGTTGAATTTACACCTCTTATATATAAAGTGCTTAGGAGTTCAAAGGAAAAAATGTTTAAACTGCAGAGTTAGCAGTATGTTATAATTATTTCTCAAAAAATACATCACAAAAAAAAAAAAAAAAAAAAAAGAGGTAGAGCCAATAACAAAACAACTTGAATATTTGTTTGGCAAAAACATTATTGTGATCACTACATTTTGGAGTCATAATCAATTTAGTCTTTAAATTTTTTATAACAGTCAATTTAATCTCTGTTATTTTTCATTTAGAATCGATTTGGTCTCTACTATTAACTAACTAATAGAAAATGCCTACATGGCTAACGATGTGCTCCATTAATATACATGTGGCAAAATATATATATATATATAATCAAATATTTAACATTTAAAATACCACATAAGAGCATCCACAGCTGGATGCTAAATCTCATCCTATTATACCATCCCAAAAAGTTACTTTACTACTTATACAATCCCATTTTACAATACCTCCAACAACCCAACTTCTATTTTCCTATCCTACTCATTAAAATAATATTTCTATACAATAAAATAATATATCATCAATTAACATCATTTACAATACACCCCCCTATTCCCGTGAACATCACCCGGCCACCAAAAATCACCACCACCGCCACCGCCATCACCACCACATCAGTCACAAATCCACCACCACCAGAGAAAAAAAAAAAAAAAAAATAGTAAACCCAGACCAACCCACGGCCAAAACCAGATCAACCCACGGCCAAAACCAGTCACAAATCCACGGCCAAAACCAGTCACAAATCCACCGCCACCGCCACCGCCACCACATCAGTCACAAATCTACCACCACAAATAGCAAACCATCACAAATAGCAAACCATGATCAACGACGACGACGACGACCACCGAGAGAGCGAGACGACGACGGAGAGAGCGAGACGACGACGACCACCTTGATCACGCCGATCTCACCCAGATCAACCCACGGCCAAAACCATGATCAACCCACGCCGGAAACCCAGACCTCGCCGAACGCCGAACCCAGACCAAAACGCCGAACGCCGATCGACGAACCCAGACCTCGCCGATCCAAACCCAGACCTCGCCGAACCCAGACCTCGCCGATCGACGAACCCAAACCCAGACCTCGCCGATCCAAACCCACCATCAACCGATCCCAACCCACCACCATGCCCAGATCAAGAGAGAGAGGGGATAGAGAGAGAAGCTTGACAGTGGCGAGAGAGAGAGAGAGAGAGGCGATGGAGAGAAAGCCGGGAGAGAGAGAGAGAGAGAGAGAGAGAGAGAGAGAGAGAGAGAGAGAGAGAAGCTGATGTTATTAAAATATGGTTTTTCAGTTTTGAGATACTGCTACAGTACCATCTCAAAGATGAGATGGTACTGTAGCATTATGCCAAAAAAAAATTGGCATTTGGCATTTGGCCTCTTCCATTGCTGGCATTTTATGGGCTTAAATGCCAAATGGGCTTGCATTTAGCATTTGGCCTCTCCCATTGTGGATGCTCTAAGCATTTAATAATAACAGAAAAAGCAATGTCAAAACAAAAACTAATCTGGAAAATTTAATTTAAAAAAAAAAAGAAAACATTGTTTTTTAATCCTCAACTTCTTTAATTTTTTTGTGCATTCTTGCCCTTAGCTACCAAACACAGCCAAACAATGCACCAATAAGAAAATCCCAACCAAAATCTACCAGCAGAGAATCTTCTAGTTTCACTTCTTTCTTTTAACAAATCTCTTTGCTACACTGCTCTTTTCGGGTGAAATTTCAGCAGAGTTTCAGCCTTTACTTTTTCACAGGATTCGCTCTCGTTTATTGAAGTGCTGCCCTCTAATTGTTGGGCATGAGCTGGTAAAGGCCAATATGAAATTAAGCCAATTAGATTTTGCTTAAGTAATTTTGATTGTTTATGATGAGTTTCTCATCCATTAGGACTTCATTTATTGATCAACTAGCTGCTGCAGCTATAGTTTGTGTCATCCAGAACAGCACTCTCAAGTCCTACGTGCTTTGAGAATCAACGAGGAAATCTCTTTTGATCCCAGAACATATATGGAGTTTGTGGCACCTAAAATGGGCTTATTGTAACTGCTAGAAAATCTCCAGCTTTGAACCATGTCCATATTTTATTTTGGTTGCGATCTTCAGATTGGTGCATTGTTTGGCTGTGTTTGGTAGCCAAGAAAGTGCAACAATACACAAGAAAATCAAAGAAATTGAGGATTTAAATAAAAAACGTTTTATTTTTTTAAAATTAATTTTTCTAGATTAGTTTTTGGTTTGACATGGCTTTTTCTATTGTTATCAAAATGCTTGTGTGACCTTTTAAATGTTAAATATTTGATTTTATATATATATTTTGTCACATGTATGCCGACAAAGCACGCTGCTGGCTACGTAAACATTTTCCGTTAGTGAGTTAACGGGAGAAATCAAATTGACTCTAAGTTGAAAATAAGAATGACCAAATTGATTGCTACAAAAATATAAAGACCATATTGACCGTAACTCTAAAATATAGGGACCAAAATGATGTTTTTGCCTATTTGATTTTTAAAAATTATGAAACCAAAACATGAGTAGTTTGATTTGCCATTTTAAAAGCTCTTTTAAACTGAATAAATTGACAAAAAGTAACCAATTTAGTAGAGTTAAAACTCATCAATTGTTAAATCTTTTTATTTAGAAGTAGTATACATTCGTACATGTACATTTTTTATCAGCATGGACAAAGCGTAATATTCTATGGAGCTTTTTCTTTCAAAGTTCAAAAAGTAATCAAAAAGTCTCCTTTTAAATTTTTTTTTTTTAAAAGTTAGCACTAATACTAGAAGTATAATATACTATCAAGTAAGTAAGCAATGCTTATAATCTTTCGTAACAAACCTTAAAACCTCCTCCGGTTCTTTTTTATTTTTGACAAAAATACTATTTTAGTCCTTACATTTTAAGATTAGAGTCAATTTAGTCTCTACATTTTGGTAACAATCAATTTAGTTTCTACTATTTTTAACTTGTAGTTAATGTGGTCCCTATAGTTAACTCACTAACATAAAATGCTTATGTGGCAAACGGTATGTACAGTTGGCACATTTAATACTGATGTGACAAATAAAATAATTATAAAAAATCCAATAAATATATTAAAAATTCCACATCAGCATTAAATTTCAATTTTTAATTTTAAAGATTAAAAAAAAAAGATAATATCAAATTTTCTTTGCATTTTCATGTACTTTCTTAGAAACCAAACACAAAAAAAACAAATATCAAATTCTATTTTAGATTGACAAAAAAAATCGATATACACAATCAGTCTTTACATCAACACAAACACCCATTTCTTATGCCACACCACAATATTCATAACCCATTAAACTTGTTGCTTACCCTATCACAATCTCAATCACAAATGAAAACAACCAAAACTATAGCCAACAGCTTGCACTTCTTAAATCACTAAACCAACCCCAGTTTGTTAATCTTGAACCCACATGTTTCCTTAGTTTACTAGATTGAAGAGAGATAACAAAAGCTTAGTATTTGGAAATCGAGTTATAGGTTTTTCGATTGACTTCACTGGTGTTGCATTTGGCTGCCGCCATCCACACCGTGCCATCAACCCAATTCAAAACACCGTGGGTTTGGTGTGTTTGAATTGTGAATATGTACAATTATTTTGTAAAGGACACAGTTTGTATATTTTATATAGTCTTTGCTCATAATAAGTAATAATGGTGTATCGTATATGTTAAAGTGATTTCAAAAGTACTTAAATTGCTTGGATTAGAGGAAAAATGATGTATAAGCAGATGACTTATATTTCCCAAGTGTTAATAATCTTCTCCCGATAACTATAAGCTTGCTTAATATATATAGTATCATAATATCAATAAGTTCACTTTGGGAAGTAGTTGTTAATTCAAGTCTCATGTTTGTCAGTCTTTTGTCCGAACCTGTAACCAAATCATCATAGCTTAGATTAAATGACTAGTGCAACTAAAATTGAAGTGTTGTTTGTTGGTCCATGACTTCTTTTCCTACAAAGGTGCATAATTCATAAATAGGTATTTGTTTAGTGCTACATTGATATTATAAATAATTGACTGTGTTCGAACAAGTCTCAGTCAATCCATTAACGCTCAATTGCCACTCTTTAAGGGAATAAATTTGCACCATTACCATCAACCATAACTTTTGGTATAGTGGATAAGTGCTTGGTCTTATCAATTGGTATTAGAGCTAAGCTGGGCTGAGTCTCAGTCAGTGGCAACTCTACATGCAAGCCAAAATGGTCACACGACCACTCTGACTGGTAAAAAAATGTATATATATATATATATATATACTTGACAAAAAAATATTATATGCTAAACTAACCTATTGTGACTATCTTAATAAAAAATTTGAACACTTTGACTAGAGAATAACAAAAATTTGGGTCCAACAAAAATAAGAGTAATGCTACTACATTTACAACATTTTCACAATAATTTCACAAGCGGGTAAGCTGTTATTGATTCTAATTAAGCCAAATACTAATATTATTTTTTTATCCATTGATAATTTTTTTTTTTTACATAAGATTTATTGTAACAACCCTAGCTCAACTATGCGGTATTGTGTGCTTTGGCTTCATTAGGCCTTATGGCTTTGCTTCTCCCCTTTAGCACGAAGGAAGGGAAAACACCTTGTTACAATGAAGAGTGGCTTCCCTCCTTACGAACCAAGCTTAGGACATTCACTTAAGCGATATGGAACTCAACTTTTGTTAGACCTCCGGACAATATCTACACAATTAGGTTGTGGTCATTACAAATGGAATCAAAGCTATGCCCCAACCAGAAGTGTGGATCCCACATGTGAGGACTTGTATGCCCATAAGTGGGGTGGATTGTGAATGACCAAAGGGAGAAGCAATCCTGCTAAGTCCCATATCCCTTAGAAAAGCACATCGGGATGTTCTAAGGAGTGATTTCCCTTTTAATTTGTAAAGGTCTTTTCTCTACTTTATGGTGCAGCTTGAAATTTTGAAACTTTGATTTTCATTTTCTAGTGTTTTTTTTTAACATTTCTCTCTCAATTTCAAATTTATATCAAGCTAAGCAATTGAATAATTGAACATCCAGTAAGTGAATATCAAAATTTCAAATATCCTAGCCGTTGAAGCAATTGAATATCCAGTAAAAAAAAAAAAATTCAATGCAGATTTATAATATCAATAAGCGCAAAACCTTACTGAAGATTCACTTATATTTCACCTGTACTGATAAGGAAAGATTTACATATTTTAGAATTTGAAAGGGATTACGAATTGGAAGAACCAAAAGGACTACGAATAGGAAATTCATTTGGTCACATTTGCTTTCTTGGTGAATCACTTGTTTACAACTGTTTGTCTTCTTGTCTCGGCAGAATCGTGTTTGTCAAATTTACCTTGGTGAAATGTTTTCACTTTTTGTCAACTGTAGAATTCTGTCACATACTTTTGAAGTTTGGTCATTGGTTAGTTAGGTGAGTCCGTGAGTGGTGAGGAACAAAAATAAAAATAAAAAAAATGGCAGAGTTTTCAATCAATTAAAGCCAACGTGCAACTCGTTGGCTTGGAATTTGGAAGCAGCCTGCCACGACAAATTTCCACTATATAATGGTCTTCAATTATTGTGAAGAAAAATTCTAGTGTCACACATATTTGCACAACTTTATTTACAACTTGCTTATGTGGTAAGTTGTGGTTGGTGGAAGGGTGATGGTGGGTCCATGTGCCACACCCCTCCACCAACCACAACTCACCACATAGGTGAATTGTGGACAAAATTGTACAATTGTGTATAGCACCAAAATTACTCTTATTGTGAATAAAATTTTTACCTTTGTGTTAAAAAAAAAAAAAACATAAAATACGATACTTTTTACTGAGAAAAGATTTTCCAAATCCAAACCATCATGAGTACTTTTGTTTTTTTGACTCTACTTTTTGCATGACTGATTATTATAAGGCCCTCTATAGCTTACTCATAGACTCTAGTAGCACAGCTAATCTGCATTTTCTAATACGTATGTGGTTGGTCCTTTCATCAATAAGATAGACGGTTTTAAAAACTTAAATGATTAAAATATTGAAAAAAAAGTCTGATAATTATTTTTTACTATTTGAACCGACGGTTTTTACTGTTCAAACATTGGGTTTTATGGTTTTTATAGAAGCAGTTAAGGTTCAGTTCCTGTTTCCTCTTTGAAAATCTGCTATTGATTTTGGTCATTCCTTTCATTAAAAAATCTATAATTGTTTGTTATTACAAGTGATGAAATTCGGTAATTAATTTAATTAGAATCTTAATAAGAAGTTCTTATTCACAAGATTTGTGATTTATTGTCTTTAGATAAATTTTATATAATATATATATTTAAAAAAAAAAAAAAACTCAAACCCAAAAGATTATAAACACCAAGACTACTTCAGTTTAGTTCCCCCATATTTGATAGCTAAAATTATGAATATGCACAATCCTTTTATGAAGGACATGGTTTATATATTTTATATACCCTTTGCTCATAATAAGTAATAACGGTGTATCGTATATGTTAAAGTGATTTCAAAAGTACATAAATTGCTTGGATTAGAGGGAAAATTATGTATAAGCAAATGACTTATAAGATAATATTTCCCAAGTGTTAATAATCTTCTCCCAACAACTGTAAGCTTGCTTAATATGTATCATAATATCAAAAAGTTCACTTTGAGAAGCAGTTGTGGTAACATTAATAGGCATTTGTCAAATACTGCATTGATATAAAAAGTAATAATGATATTGCACAATATAAATGTAACAAATTAACAATATTAATTGCTACGCTTCTATTTTTATATAATAAATATATAGATTGTGCATGATCATACTATTAAACCTTGAACATAATTGGAAAAATTAAGCTATTTTGGTTTAATGTTCGAACTTGTTACCATGTGACCACTTTTCCTAGAATAAGATTAAACAAAGAATAAAAATTGACTGTGTTCGAACAAGTCTCAGTCAAATCCGTTGGTGCTAGGTTTCCATTCTTTAAGGGAATAAATTTGCACCCTTACCATCAACCATAACTTTTGGTGTAATGGATAAGTGATTGGTCCTATCAATTGGTATTAGAGTTAGGTCACGGGTTTCACTCCCTTGTTGTGCATGTGTAGGTGTTGAGGGTTTGTTCAGCGAAGACCTAATGGGTCAAGTCCAACAACCTGCGAAGGTAGAGGCTAGGTTGGGCCAAGTTTCAGTCGATCCGTTGACGCTAAGCTGCCACCTCTTAAGGGAATAAAATTGCACCCTTACCATTAGTTATAGCTTTTGGTGTAGTGGGTAAGCACTTGATCCTATCAAACTGGATCCTTGGGTTTATGCCAACAATCAAGGTTAATGACTTTCTATCCTTATCCTTTACATTTGATTTTTTTAATGCTTGATTTATATCAAGACCATCACAACTCAAATAAGGATATTATGAAAATGTTGTAAGATTTTTTTTTTTTTTTTTTGGAATTGACTTTTTCATATACTAAATTGTACTTGATGGTTCTCTAAAATATAAAAAGTAAGAAGTTCCACTTGATGGGTTATGGAATCAAGTGGAAAGTAAATAAAAAAAAAAAAAAAAGAGGAGAGAATGGAGATATATAGGTACACGAGTGTGGTGGACAAAATGCAAGAAAAAAAAAAAAAAAGGAAACGTATGGATGAAAGAAAGGAAAATAATAAGAAATCACAATTTAGAAATATTACTATAATATTTTCACAATAAATTTTAAGTAATTAGCTAATATTGGTGAGTAAAAATATAATTTTAATGGTGGGTTTAAATTAGAACTAGTAACAATTTTCCATATAAGATTTTGTTACGATTTTTATGAAAGTATTGTAAAAAATATTGTGGATGTAACACTTTTTGTTAAAAAATATAATTGTTGAGAATGAATAGAAGAAGAAAAAAATAAAGATTAAAAAAGAATAATGAATGAATGAAGAAATAATATTTAAATGAGATGGAGAAAAAATAGAGAATCTGTTAGAAGATATATTTGAAAAAGTGGGTAGATAAAAGGTAAATATCATTGTTTATTGTCCAAATAGTACAAAAATTTGACTAATCTGCTGGAGATGCTCTTAGCACCAATATTTTATAGCTCTAAACATAACCTACTATTCCTTGGAACGGTTAAAAAATAGTATATGATTTTGAGAATTATTAAAGAGTACTAGCCAATAGAATATTTTAGTTATTCGCTTATTCCTTAATCTTAATGATCCACATGATTCATCCATGAATAAAAGTAATTAAATATAAGACCCTAGACATCCTTGGGTTTATGCCAATAATCAAGGTTAACAACTTTCTATCTTTATCCTTAACATTTTTTTTTCTTTTCTAATTCTTGATTGATTATTTCCACTTGTATTAGTTTTTACAGACACAATAAAATCTTATAATATTTCTATAACAAATTGTGTTAATAGACTAACTACTACATGTCAAAATAAAATAATAATGAAAATATATCGGGACTATCATAACTAAAAAAAAAAGATATTACGAAAATATTGTAAGATATTTTTATGTCATTAGACTTTTTCTTTATACTAAATTCTACTTTGATGGTTTTCTTAGAAAATAAAAAATAAAAAGTAAAAAGTTCTACTTAATGGGTAAGATGGTTGGTTAATGCTCTTAATTGTCTTTTTTTTTTAAGAACTGTACAGATCCTAGTTTAAGTATTGATTTAAAATTTAAAAAAAAAAAAAAAAAAGAAGAAGAAGAAAGAAAGAAATGAAATGAAAACAATTTCACTGATGAAGCTAGAAGGATTATTGTGGTACAGAATTGTAGTGTCCATTCCGGAAGAAGACCTGTTCCCTGTTATTGAAATGAAGCTAAGAAGAGGACTAAGATTTAAAACGTCATTTCCCTTTACATATCCCGATCAATGCACTTTAATTAGTATTTTTTTTTTTTTGGTTAAACCACCCGGTATCCGGAGTCACAGGGGCTCCGACTAAATTCAGATTCGAGCCGGGTAGATCACAAGGGCGGCAAAGTTCTCCCAACCGAGTTAAAACGCAGCTACATGCCCAAGGCTCGAATACAAAACCTTGATTAAGATAAGACAACTCCTTACCAGTTGACCAACGCGCACGGTGGTACTTTAATTAGTATATATTGAACCACGTTACTACCGTTGTGTATTGGGGCACGCGCGTATTACTATCACATGGACAAAGTCAAAGATGTCGCAACTTGATCTTTAAGTAATTTAAAATGTTCACTTATCAAAAAAAAAAAAAAAGAAAGTAATTTAAAATGTTCCAACATGCATGTACCACTTAGCCACTTCCTTATAACTTGCTGAATATGAGAAATGAAAGAAGCACAAACTCAACCGCACTATTGCTAATTTCCTACTTTCTGTTCATTTCTTGCTGTGTTATCAATCCAACTTGACTTTCAGTCTCCAACTATGGCAGCTGATGCACTACTTACTGATCTCTTTAAGCAGTTGGCTTCAATCTCTGTTCAACTGGCTAAACAAGAGATCAAGTTGCTTGCTGGCGTTGACGAAGAAGTCCAAAAGCTTGAAGACAAGCTCGGATTCATCAAGGCAATGTTGGATGATGCCGATAAAAGACATGCAAAGAAGCTGGATACTGAGAAGCTTTGGTTAGAGCAACTCCAAGACAAATACTACGAGATGGATGACGTTTTGGACACCTGGAAAACTGCAAGGATCAAAGCAGAGATAGAGAAAGAAGAAGGAAAACCAGCTGATATTGCCACTCCTGCTGTTGTGAAGAAGAAGGTATGCTCCTTCTTCCCATCTCCATCATGTTGTTTTAACCTTCAACTGCGTCATGATCTTGGTTACAAGATTAAAAGACTGAATGAAAAATTAGATGAGATTTTCAATGACAAAGAGAAGTATGGGATTGACTTTAACAGGCAACCTGAAATAGTTGTGCGACCAATAACTACGTCCTTTATGGATGAGGCTGATATAATTGGTCGTGATAACTATAGGGATGAGCTGTTGAGCAACCTCTTAGGCGTCGGTTGTACAAAGGAAAGAAAACCCCATGTCATATCTTTGGTGGGCATGGGAGGTCTTGGAAAAACCACTCTTGCCCAAATAGCCTACAATCATAGTGAGGTGAAGGCCCATTTTGATAAAAGAATGTGGGTTTGTGTTTCTGATCCTTTCGATCAGTGCAAGGTTGCCAAAGCAATTATTGAGTCTCTTGAGGGTCAATCTCCCAATGCTACTGAATTACAAAGTTTGTTAGGTAAACTTTGTAGTATGATTGAGAGAAAGAGATTCTTTCTTGTCTTAGATGATGTGTGGACTGAAGACTCCACAAAATGGAAGCCCTTCAAGGATGCACTCAAATGTGGTGCCGAAGGTAGTAGAATTTTAGTGACCACACGTAACACCAGGGTTGCAAACATTATGGAGAGTTCTTCCATAATCAATTTGGGGGTATTGTCCCCCAATGACTGTTGGTTGATAATCAAGAAAATAGCATTTTCTGATGATTATGGGGAGCAATATAGGGATTTAGAAGAGTTGGGCAAACAACTAGCAAGTAAGTGTAAAGGTTTGCCACTTGCTGCAAAGATTCTAGGGAGTCACTTGCATGGCAAGATAAGTAAAAAAGAGTTGGAGAAGGTTTTGCACAATGGTTTATGGGAATTAGAAGATATTGAAAATGGTCTTTTGGGGCCATTTTTTTTGAGTTATTATGAATTGTCCTCATCAGAGAAACAATGTTTCTTATTTTGTGCTATCTTTCCGAAAGACTATCAATTCAATAAATTTGAGTTAATCATCCATTGGATGGCACAAGGATATATCGACTCAAGAGGAAATAGGGAGATGGGAGACATAGCGGAAGATTACTTTGAAAAATTAGCCATGCGCTCTTTTTTCCAAGATTTTGAGAAAGATGAGAATGATGGTACAATTAAAAGTTGCAAAATGCATGATATTGTGCATGACTTTGCACAGTCATTGACAAAAGATGTATGCTTGACAATCGAAGGTGTTGAAGAAGTTAATATAAACTTTAAAAGGACTCGACAGTTGTCATTAATACTTAAAGAAACATTAATAGCTAAAGAAACATTTCCTGAGTCTGTTTATGAAGCGAAAAATCTACGTTTTCTCAAATTAGATTGTACTATGACTTCTGAAATTGTCCTACTCAAGTTATTCGACAATTTGACATGTCTACGTACACTATATTTGGAAGGTCTATACCGTCTAGAACTTCCAAATGATGTGGAAAAATTGATACATTTAAGATTACTCAAGTTATCTTATGGAGACACAAAAGAATTGCCTGAAAGTATATGTAATTTATGCAATTTACAAAGTTTGGATGTTAGTCAGTGTACGGAACTTAAGAAATTACCCCAGGGAATAGGTAAACTAATTAATTTAAGACACCTCCTATTTGGTAATATTAAAATACAATCGTTTCCGAAGGGAATAGGGAGATTAACTTGTCTTAAAACATTAGGATACTTTCCTGTAGGTAAGGGCGAAGAAAAATGCAAATTGGGAGAATTAGAAAATTTGAACCACATTCAAGGGTCACTTGTTATATCCAAGTTGAGAAATGTGGTAGATTTTGGTGTGATTGAGAATACATTGAAGAAGAAGAAACACCTCCGAGAATTGGTGCTAGATTTTGGCCAAGTAGCCGTAATGTGTGACTCTTCTGAAGTGGAAGACGAGGAAGAGGAAGAAAGAAGAAGAAAAATGGCGAAAAAAGATGTAGCCATTCTAAATGCCTTAGAGCCACCTCCCCACTTGGAATCTTTACGTATTTGTAATTATATGGGCACCACAGCGCATCCTAATTGGATGATGTCCAAATTGACCTATTTGAAAATACTTGTCCTCGATTATTGCCCAAACCTAGAGCCGTTGCCTCCTTTGGTAAAGTTGCCGTTGCTCGAAGAATTAGGAATAAAGTGCACTCCAATGATTCGAAAGGTGGGAGATGAATTTTTGGGAATAGATATAGAAGAAGAAGAATTATCAGAATCATCCAAAAACAATAACAACAAAGACATCATCATATTCCCAAACCTTGAATCTCTCACATTTGAATTTTTGATAGAGTGGGAAGAATGGACTGGGATGGGAGGAACAATAGAAGAAGAAGAAGAAGAAGAAGAAAAAGATAATAGTGCTAATGCTTTTGTTACTAATAATACTCCAAAAATTAAAATAATGCCACTTCTTCATTCCTTGATCATTTCGGGGTGCTTCAATCTAAAGTCTCTGCCAGACTACCTGCGTAATACTCCATTGAAGAAATTAGAGATCACTTTATGTCCAATTCTCAAGCAGCATTGCGAAAGAGGGATAGGAGATCACTGGCCCAACATTTCTCACATCTCAAACATCCAAATTGATAATGTGTACGTGCAAAGAGACGGTCAACTTCCAGACAACAGTGATTGATTCCAGAGGTAACTCTTGCTTTCTTGCAAAACTATGGTATCAAATATATAAATACATAAATGGATTTGTGCAAATAGACGCAGCTAATTAACTTAACTTTTATATTTATCCCGTCAAAAACAATTAGTTGATAATACCAACCACATCCCTTGATAAATTATTCCCAATATCACAACACACACTACCGCCACCAAATCATTCTACTATTTCTTTGGCTTGTGATCCTTGTTCCTCTAATCTCTCAGTGGTATAGGTGGTTCTATTATATTTTATTTTTCTTGTGTAATATTATTATAATATGGGTCATTGTGGGTTTTGTTCATTTTGGGTTATTTAAACTAATCTGACACAGGGCTGTCCAAGCAACCCAGAGACCTTGCCAAACCGACACCTCCGACGATCGGTGACGGTTCCTAACCTCTCCGGGCCAAACCGACTGGACCTGACCCGTCACGGCCAAATCCGACACCTCCAGCGGTCGGAGACGGTTCCTAACCTCTGAAACCCGACTCCGGCAGGTCGAGTGGCAGTAAACATAAGGAAAATGATGATGCTGCGTAACATTGATGGAGGGGATTTTTAAATGTGGACAGTACAGGGCAGTTGACATGCACAGAAGAGGACAGATACATTATGATGAGACTGGGTGTTGAAGAAGACAATGAATGAGGAGGTCAGATTCCCTTTTAAATTGTTCAAACATTACCTCTAAATCTTTGTTTATATTGTTACTTTATGCCTCTTATTTCTAGTTACCTTTAATATTTCTATCTTTGATTAATTGCTTGAATTCCATTGTGTGTTTAGATCAGTGATTATACAAGATAAAACCATATTAACTTTTTATTGATTGATTGATTTCAATAAATTTTTGTTTTTAGCTACAAGTAGAGTTATTTCGAATGATGATGGTGAGAGCAAAGAGAGATATAAAGCCTCTGTTTATGAAAATCTCTCCTAGTTTTTCCTAATATAAGATGTTCTTCCTGATATAAGAGTTTTGTGGCACCGGAACATGATGCAAACTTGAGATCTATTGATTTGGTTATGGGTAAATCATGTGGCAGTTTACATTTTTTTTTTTCCAGTGAAACCTTCAAGGTCCCTAACACTTTATAGTTGTGTAGCAGATTGAGTTATTTTTTGCATTCTTGATTTGATAAATAACACTTTTGGTGCATTGTGAAGAACATGATCAGAGCAGGGGTTACACAATGATATAAAAGTTGTTTTTGGGTGTTAAGATTTAAAAATTAAAAATAAAACATTAAATGGAAAATCTCTACACCCATTATCCTGAGCTAAAAATAATATAAAAGCAAGGCATTGAGAGTAGTTTGCAGAAAAATAGTATTTGATTAAATGCAATATGGTTTATTTAGCAAGTTGGTCTGGTGGAGTGCTTATCAGGAAAGATGTTCAACATGAAGTAAAGGGGTAGCCACCTGTGACCTGAGCAGGATTTTGAAGATGAAAACTTGGTCAAACATGGTGAGGTTTATCCATCAAGTTGGCCTTCTGGTGTGCCTATTAAGGAAATTGTGGGTTGCATCAACATAGAGAAAAAAAACCAGGAATTGTAGTTTGTGTAGATTCTTTTTTTATTTTTTATTTTTTATTTTTCCATATAAAAGTTCATTCAAGGGAAATGGTTTTAGAAAGACATTGTACATGAGGTCAAAGAAAAACATGATTATTGTAGTGTAATTGAATGTGGTTTAGGATCAGTTAATATTGTATGGGTCTTTACGGAGTTTCTTTATTTTGGCTATTTAGAATAATGTGACATAAATCTTATGCTTTTCTTTTAGGCATGCATGTGGATTGATGATGATCAAGATAATGAATTTGGGCAAGAAATCAATGACAAAGATTATGTGGTTAAGGTATACAAGATTGAGGACATTAGTGACGAAGAAGATGGGACTAAGCATAAGGACTTATCAAAAAAGAAGATTGGACTAAGTATCAGGCGGATGAAGAAGTGGAATAGACAATGATAAGAAGGTTTTTTGCAGAGCTGAATAGAACAGGGTGATTGACATACACAAAAGAAGATAGAGACTTTAAAGACGAACGATGAGGTGAAATTCCTTGATTACTTGCATGATTGTCATTTTCAATTTGTGTTTATCAATTTTTTAAATCCAATTGTGTTTAGATTAATGATTATAGTTGTTAAAACTATATTAACATTTTATTGATCGGTTTATTGATTTTTTGCGTGTTTGTGGGGATCATGAAGTTTAGTTACAAGTATAGTTTTTATAAATGATGATAGTGAGGGATATGAAGCCTCTGTTATTAAAGTTTGGGGTGACTTTAACTCTCCCTTTTTAAGGATTTATTTGACTCTCCCCTTAGAACCAGAAGGATCAATCCCTCCCTGTTGCCTTCCTTGCCACTCTTTGGGTTTGTGTTCTTTCCTTGAGACAGATACGATCATTATAAAATAGAGATGAAAATATTTCGAGTCATAGTACGTGATTTTTTTTTAACTCCCTGTTTGATGTAGGAAATTAGGAGGTGTGGCTTACTGTTGCAGCGGTAGGAATGCTGAAGACAATTGACAATGACATTCCAGTACTCCTCAAGGCATAAACAAATCTAAAATCTAATGGTCATGTATATCTCCTGATATGAAACCATGATTTGATATTGTGACTCTTATATTGGATATTATGCTCTTCCAAGTGTAGGTTATAAATTATCCTTTGGTTGCAACACTACTGTCCGGAGTCTCAAGAAATAATTCATGCAATCCATGTTCAATCGTAATGTATTAAGAATGGTACCTGTGTTGTCAAGTTAATGGGCACCACAGTGGTAAGCTTCATTCATCTAAATAGCTATTTTAATGGAACAAAGAGTTGACACTCGAAAATTTATTGGATTGATCTGAACATGTACTTCTTGTTGAAAAGAAAGCTCCTAATGGTTGAGTTGTAATCTTGTATTGATTGTGTATCTTAAGCAATTAATTATGAGTCAGAGAATTATATACTCTCAAAATCTGCAGAGGATAAAGGGTAATGAGAAACGATCCATGGCCAACATATATTGTTAGATATTTTTTATGGGCACAGTGATCCTAGAAGTTGCAGTAGAGTTCAGGTTTAACACTACAAAATAATTTTACCAGTAAATCTTAACAAAATGGTCTTGTGCTATTTGTTTTTTTTCTCGTGTACCTACATTTTGTTTATTATTGCAAGCTGAGCTCAAAACTATATTCATTATGGGTAAGCATATCTTGCTTAAGAGGGAGTGGTCACGTGGCACATATGAGACTGTCTAAAGCACACAGGATCATGTCCTATAGTAAATATGTTTTCTTTGCCATTAATAAGTTTTAAGATTTAGCCTACGTAGTTGTCTTCACCTTGCGAACAGCTCCAATTTATTTCTTTGATAATTATTCGTATGTGCATCTCAAGGGCTTATTCATTCAGAGTAGCAGGAGCTCATTATTTTCTCTTTATGCCATGAGAAAATGCCATTCTGTTTTATTTCTATTCATGATACCAGCTTCTTTTTTTTTCTTTTTTCTTTTTTTTTTTTTTTTTTTTTTAACCCTTTTCGTTTTATTATTGACATGCACAAATTTTTGTATCAGATACACTGCCATGCACGAATTTTTGTATCAGAGACACTGCCTCGATGTCTTACTCAAAGACACAGATATAGGAAAGGCATTAACAGAATATGTTTCCTATGCTGCAATATAGAACTTGGTTCTTGGTGCGTCACATCATGGATTTATAAGGTAATCTCCTTCTAATCTTTTAACATAATCAAGCTCCCAGAAGGGGAAAGAAAAAAGAAAGAAATTGACAATAAGAGGTCAATAGATAATATCTTCAAATATTAGAGGGGTTTCTAAAACTTCCTTGGATTATTATGCAACTGTGATATGCACAAAATTCCTTGTTTCTCCAAGGTGTTGCACTTCCATAATTGAGTAAACAAGGAAATAGTAAATAAAAATCACAGTAATTAACCAATTGATGTTATGACTCATGAATAAGTGAAGTTATAATTAGATTATTGATCTCTAGGAGCAGAACAATTGGAAGTCAGAAAACTGCTAAAAAAAGAACACATCATTAATAGTTCAACTGTTCAAACAGAAGCACTAGTAATATAGCCTTTTTTTAATTTTTTTTTAAGTAGTAGATAGATAACAAAGTCATCAACAAAACCTACCTGATTGTAACTCCTAACTGACAAAACTAATCTTAAGTCCAAGATCAGAGATAGAGCTATGATTAGCAATGATTTCCAAAATCTGATTGTGGGAATGCAGGGTTCCTAAATTGCAAGAGAAAAGTGGTCAAGCTGCTAGAGAAATAAAAAACAACGTACCTTATGTTCATTCTTAATTCAAATGATTACAATGTAAATAGAATTGCATTATTGATTGATTGAAAGAAAAAAAAAAAGAAAAGAATATAAACCTTCTCTTATTCAATAATTAAGTAGATTAGCTTAATAAAAAATTAACTAATATCTACTCAGTTTGAAATTGTCAAATGATTAAGTTAATTGCAGCTATATGATCCAAACAAATTAATCAGTAGCACCATTTTTTCTTTTGCCAAAAAATCTTTCTGGATTCGTAGGACGTTCACTATCAAACAACAACAAAAGGGCAAGTAGATATTCAGAAAGAATATCCCATCTACTCAAACTTAAAAAAGTTATAGTAACCCATCTTCAATTGAACAATGTACTTTTATTTGTTATGTATGAGTCACATACAGTGAAAAATACGTTCACCGTGCTTTCTTTGTAGTTTTAACTGAAGTAGCAAACTCATCACTCTAATCAGCTAACCTAATCAATTGTGTGACCTACATTTTAATTAGAATGAATATATGAAGCTGAATATCAGAAAATAAATCCATAATTGGATGAGGCTATAGATGCATTGACTATTGTTAGTATACTTAGTTTCAATTCTTTTTCTTATGCAGATTCAAGTCATCAAGCATTCCAAGCACTGTATCAAAAGGGGCACCAGATTTCTGCTCTATATATGTGATCTCAAGAGGGAAGGTCTCGTCAGTTCGAAATGCTTCTTGTCCAGCCCCCTATACTTTCCCACTACTTGAACATATTCAGAATATAAACAGCAAACATATTCATCCTCCTGCCTCACCCTCCAAACGTACCGTGAACTTAAGAGGTTTGCTTCTCTCAATTATAAAGATTTCTCAACTTGTCTTCATTTAAGTACTGATACAAACATCTATCATTTATGTGTAGCAGACAGGACATCACTTAAGCCTTGTAGCTTGTGCGATGAGCCAGTCAGGTTAGTTATAATAAATCTCCTCAATTGAGAATGATATGATGCAGTAAACTTGTTAACACCTTAGTTTTATGGATAATGATATTTGTCAACTATCTGTTGACAAATTAAAAATGGATTTCATGGTTTCAAGGGGTAAATTTGGCTCGACAAAGAAATGAAATCTTAATATTTAAATCAATCAAAGAATTCTGTTGACTTGAAAAGAAGAAGGCTGAAGCCTATTTAGTAGTCCATTGTTTTGAATACAGAAGCTAAAATTCAAATGTGATTTATTACATGACTGACTTCATCATGACCGAACATAGGCCACTGCTCACAAAAGGAGGAAGAGGTTTGAATGAAAAGGCCTATTCGGACTTTTCAGAATCAGATACTGAAATATCATTTATAAGCTCTGATGGGCCAAGCATTGAACGGCTGTCCCCTACAGTCTACGATTTTACTGATTCAGGCCGAACATCTCGGCTTTCAACCAGCTCAGATCAAAGTTTTCAATCAATCCATTTGGATGCCAAGTTCACTGACCTCAGTTTTCTGCATGACATATCATCATTTTCATAGGAGAGTGGTAGAACGTCATGTTCCTGGTCATCCCAAAAATTGGTAAAGACGTTCTCTTCTTAAAAACAACAATTCTTTGCAGAAACCATCTGACAAGTCATACCTAAATGGTTCCTTTAGTCGTACGTTTCTAGGAAAATTCCTAGTAGTTATGAAAAATGAAAGCAAGTACCAGAATTCTGACTTCACGTGAGTCTTAAACCTCCATATGCCAATCCAAACTGATTTCACTGTAATTTATTATTTAGACAGCTTGAACAAAATTATCCCTCAAACCTTTCTATTTTCTCAAGTATTTTTTTCCCAGGATAAGCACTTTTTTTTTTTTGCTTGATGCCTATACAAGGTATCCATTAGATTGAGCACAAAGACATAATACAATGGCTACTTGTGAGATAGCAGAAGACGAACCATTTTCAGTGCATTCATTTCTCTAAATTAAAACATTAAATTTTATTTCATATGATGCATTGCAATATCATTTGAAGTTCAACAAGGTTAAAAGAATTCAATAACCTGCACCACATAATAGTACTTGCTCAATTTTTAAATATCAAAATTTCTCATTAAGATGGTACCATACATTCGTCATGCAGATAATTTCCACTTATGGGTATTTAACATGTGCAGGATGATGTGGAATTGGAGATGAGAAGGTTGAAGCTGGAGCTGAAGCAAACAATGGACATGTCCAGCGCAGCATTCAAAGAAGCACTTACTGCAAACCATAAGGTATTTAAAAGACACATCTAACTTGTGTCTTCTCAAAATTAAAAGATAGTTTCTAAAATTAAATTTACCATAGGCATCGGAGCTGCATCATTGGAAACTTATAGAAGAGCACAAGTTTGAAGAGGCAAAACACTCCGAGGAAGTTGCATTGGCAATAGCAGAGAAAGAGAGAGCTAGGTCCAAAGTAGCCATGGAAACCACTGAAGCAGCAAAGAGGATTGCAGAGTTGGAATCACAAAAAAGAGCAAATGCAGAAATCAGAGCCCTCAAAGAAGCAGCGCAAGCTAGGGAGGTTTTGGATAATCTAGCCCGAAGTGATCTCAAATACAGAAGATACACTATTGAGGAGATTGAGAAGGCAACAGAAGGATTATCCAAAAAAAAAAAAAAAAATCCAGTGATTACGCTACTGTCCAGAGGCTGAAGAAATAATTCATGCAACCCATGTTCAATCGTAATGTATTAAGAATGATACCCGTGTTGTCAAGTTAATGGGCTGCTATAGTGGTAACGTTCATTCATCTAAAGAGCTATTTTAACATAACAAAGAGTTAACACTGGAGAAATTATTGGATTGATCTGAACATGTACTTGTTGCAAAGAAAGATAATTTAAGATTTATTTTTGTTTTTTTCATATAAAATTTCATTCAAGGGAAATGGTTTCGGAAAAACATTGTACATGAGGTCAAAGAAAAACATGATTACTGTAGTGTAATTGAATATGGTTTAGGATCAGTTAATATTGTGTGGGTCTATTTGGAGTTTCTTTATTTTGGCCATTTAGAATAATGTGACATAAATCTTATGCTTTTCTTTTAGACATGGATGTGGATTAATGATGATCAAGACAATGAACAAGAAATCAATGACAAAGATTAGGTGGTTGAGGCATACAAGATTGAGGATAGCAGTGATTAAGAAGATGGGACTAAGCATAAGGACTTACCAATTGGACTATGTATACGGCGGATGAAGAAGTGGAAGTAGACAATGATGGAAGTGTGATTTGTGAAGTTGAACAGTACAGGGGGATTGACATACATAAAAGAAGACAAATACATATTATGGGACAAGGTAGTAAGAGGAGGGTGTTGAAGCAGACAGAGACTTTAAAAAGATGAAATGATGAGGTGAAATTCCTTGCTTATTTTTCATGATCATCATTTTCAATTAGTGTTTATTGCTACATTGTGCCTATTATTTCTGGTTACGGTTAATATTTCTATCTTGGATCAATTTTTTGAATCCAATTGTGTTTTGATTAATGATTGTAGTCGTTAAAACTTAAAACTATATTAGCATTTTATTGATTGGTTTTATTGAATTTTTGTGTTTGTGTGTCAGGGATCATGAATTTTAGATACAAGTGGAGGTTTTTTGAATGATGATAGTGAGAGAGAAGAGGGATCTAAAGCCTCTGTTAACTCTCCCTTTTGCAGCATTTCTTTGACTATTGCCTCAGAACCAGAAGGGTCACTCCCTCTCTTGCCACTCTTAGGGTTTGTGCTCTATCCTTGAGATGGAAATGATCATTATAAAATAGAAATGGCAAAGATTGCCAGTCATTGTACGCGGTTTTTAATAAAGCCCTATTTCATGCAGGAAATTAGGAGGTGTGGGCTTACAGTTGCAGTGGTAGGATACCGAACACGATGATGACATTCCAGTACTCCTCAGGGCGTACACAACTCTAAAATTTAATGGCCACATTTTTTTTTTTTTTTATTAGTAAGAAAAAATTTATTGAACAAGGCCACTTCATGCAAAAAGCATGAAGTAACAGAAACCATGATTTGATATTGAAACTCTTTTATTGGACCTTATCCTCTTCCTAGTTTAGGTTATTAATTATCCTTTGGTTCTGGCACTACTGTCAGGAAGCTCAATAAAGTGGTCATGCACCCCATGTTCAATCATAAAGCATTAAGAATGGTATCATTGTCATCAAGTTAATGGGCCGCAACACTTGTAAGTTTCATTAATTTGAATAGCTATTTTAACCAAACAAAAAGAGTTGGCTTTCTATGTTGTGGTCATGTGGAGTTAAAATTTGAATTTTTGGAGATCCCCAATTTTGATCAGAATGGGTTATGTGTTATTTAGAAGTTTCTACACAATGATAATTTGAAGATTTGAAATTTGTTTAAAAAAGATTATTCTTTTCTGTAGGAAATTTGGAGGACTACCATTAAAGTTGTTGTGGCTTGATTTCCTAAAATCATTGACAATGTCACATCAATTAGAACTCCGGTACTCTCTATGCTTTAATTGATTTGTTAACTGCAGGTCAAATCTAACTCATCTTAATATAATCTCAATCTGGTATTAAAAACAGCATAAGACTAGAAGATACAAACCATTTATGAAGAAGGAAGATCAAGATCAATCTCAAAGAAAACAGCCCATTTGGCTGGTCATGGATTCAGCTGTGGAAAGAAATAAGAATGAGCATGAATCTTCCAGTCCAAAAGGAAGTTATGAGAGACTGACTCTCAAAATATGGTACATAATATATTTTTCCCATAACTCCTGTTTTGTTTGTTCAATTGGCAAAAGCATTCTTATTTATTCTTATACAATGCATGAAAGTCTTTGGTAGCTCTATTTTGTGACATGAATTGGTACTATCTATGCTGGGTTACTTTTATGCTCCTCATTGTGCTTAGGAAGTAATAAATTTCTGCATTTCCGTTGATTTTGATGCTTTTTAGTTTAGATAAACTTGGAATAAGATTAGGGAAAGGCATCCAGTTGTTAATTAGAGGGCCTTGGTTTGTTTTTGTGTTGCTATTTGCAAGCATGCCTTCATTTGTTGGCTAACTCTTATATGGATAGACTTCCCACTCCTGACAGGGTTGGTAAATGGGGATAAGTCTGACCTAGTATGTGTGTTCTACAGGAGAAAGCAAGAGTCCAGAGATCACATATTCCTATGACTATTTCTCTAATAAAAGGCTATAGCAATAGGTGTTAAGGTTTTGTTTAGTCTGCAAGCAACTGAATGATTGGAGTTCAGTGTTTTGCTGAGGTATTCATTCCTTGAAAGTAAATGTTTCAGAACTATTGTTTGAAGTTGGCTTGGGCTGCCTTCATTAATCATGTATGGTGTCAAGGCAATGCTAATATTCACAAGGGAGTCATTTATAGCAAAGAGACGATCCTATGTTTAGCAAAAAATGACATTAGATGTCGTTAGTGTAGTTTACGGGGTTCCAAAACTCAGTACAAAATAGAGCCATTTTGGCTGCAGGGGTATATTAGTGTCTGTTTTAGAGTAGATAAAATTGTGTTGATTGTTTTTGTGTTTTGTGGTAGTTTGCTGTTTGTGTTGTGTCAGGGTTGAACTGTTTTGTGATATATTTGCTTAGTTTTTTTTTTTTTAATTTATCTTAGTTGTAAAAATTTTTAAAAAAAATTATTTTAACTATTTTTTTTTATTGCTCGGATGATATGTCTCATCCATCACTTCTTTGTTGGTTAGAATTTCAAATTCCTTTTTAAATGTTATAACTCCCTGAAATAGAGATTAAAATCTTAAAATTGATTTCTTTTTGAGAACATTTTCGTTGTTGTCTATTGCAATATTATGCCATCTTTAAACTTCTTACTTCTAATTGATGCTTGTTAACTTGAATAATCCCTGTATGGAAGACGTTGGGCTTCTGATCCCTTACTCCTTTGCAAATCTGCCTCCAACAAATACGTGTGCAAAAATCCACTCAAACTTCATGCAAGGTTGATAGAAAGAGCCCATAGAAACTGACAATGGCAAACAGAATGGCGAGGCAACTATACCAGATGCTTGGGCGCGGCAAATCAAAGATCAGCTCATCAGGGCTTATTTATTTCTCCCTGCCAAAAGAAACAATCCCCACATATAAAGGAAGTTTGGCAAGAACTTGGGGATATAGGAAAAGATCCTAAACAGCCAATGAAGTAAAGCTTTCTTTTTTGCACATTAATGTTGCCAATGACTAAATCTTTTCTTATGGTTGTCATTAATGTCTCCTTTTCCTCCTCATCATTAGGCATTCATTGAAGGTTTGCCTTTTGATGACTTGAACATCTATCAGATTTTTCTTTCGAAGTTCATTGCCCATAGTGTTTGCTAAGATTGTGCTTGTGCAGAGTCAGCCACTAATTTGCAAAGTACCTGAAACTAAACCATATAAAGCTTTGGGTTTTGTCACTTATGTGCTGAGATTGTTTTCCGTTAGCCTTTTCATATTATCTAAAGTAGAACAATATAAATAGTGGCAGCTCAGGCTAGTTCGTACAACTACTCCCCACTACAACAGTATTTCCTTACAACAAGTCCAGCAATTATTAGTCAAACTATTGCCAAATCCTTCTAGAGAAGGAGCATTCACATTGAAAGAACAAATGCTCCTTGCTTTCCATACAACTTTTGCAGAAACTAGAGTTTCATCATTATATCCTCACCTAATTAGTATGTCAAACTTTGCTCATAAGTACGTTTTTCTATTTTCTATCCTTTGTCCAGAATCATTGATCTTGTTTGTAAAAACTAATGCAGTTTAAACCTATTGGCGAAGCACAGTTTTTTATTGGTGAAAATTGTTGAGCAAGGATGCACCTCAGATAGCCATGTCTGACATTCTGGTGCAAGATATGTTTGGCAAGCTCCATTGGCTGCAAAGCTTGATACGTTAGAATAACAAAGCTTCCTTCCTCTCTGCCTATATCATTTACCTTGTTAATAAATTTCTATACTAAGTCCATAGATTGCCACTATGCTGAGGGATGAGGTACTATTCAACATTGTGAATGTAGCATGTCATGGATGTCAAGAAGAAATAAGGTCAACCAGTGACAAATGAATGGGAAACTAGCAAGTTATGCTGAAATATTCATTCCTTGAAAGTCATAAATATTGCTTGCAAGTTAGCTTGGGCTGCCGTCATTTATCATATATGGCTTCAAGGCAATGCTAGAGTTTGCGAGGTGTGCAAAATAGTAATTTTCGGCTGATGGGGCATATCAGTTTCTGTTTTAGTGTAAACATATTATTGTTTGTGTGTTCTGCAGTGGTTTGTTGTTTGTGTTGTGTTCTTGTTTAGTGTAGCCACTTTGGTTGTTTCTGTTCTTTTGCAATTTGTTGTTTTTGTTGTGTCAAGGTTGAACTGTTTTGTGATATCTTTTGCTTGATTTGTCTTGAATTTATCTCATTCTTTAAAAAAAATGTCTACCCTACTAGTCACCCAAAAAATTTTATTCGGACTATTCTTTGGATTGCTCAGATGATATGTCTCATCCATCCCTTCTTTAATGGTTAGAATTTTAAATTCCATTTTACATGTTATATCTCCTTGAAATTGAGATTAGAATTTTAAGATTGATATCTATTTTAGAGCATTTTCATTGTTGTCTATTGCGATTTAAATATTCTACAAATATGCCATCGTTAAACTTCTTAGTTGAAGTTCTAAATTTCTAATTGATGCTTGTGACCTTGAATAATCCTTGTATGGAAGATGTTGAGCTTCTTATCCCCTATCTTGCAAATCTACCTCCAAGAAATAATGTGTGCAAAACCCCCCTCAAACTTTATGCAAGGTTGATAGAAAGAGCCCATTGACACAAATAATGTCAAAACAGAATGGCGAGGCAGCTATACCAGATGCTTGGGTGCAGCAAATTAAAGATCAGATTATCGAGGCTTCTTTATTTCTCCCAGTCAGAAGTGACAATCCCCACATTACAAGGAATTTTGGAAAGAACTTGGGGATATGATCAAAGATTCTAAACTGCCAATGAAGTTAGTGTTTCCTTTTTGCATATTAATATTGCCATTGACTAAATCTTCTCTAATTGTCCTTCAAGAATCGATCTACTGCTTTATTTCATTCCATATTTGGAACATAATTGTTTAAACTTCTTCTCATCTTTCATGGCATTTATATGTTAATTGTGGTTGTCATTCTCTACTCAAATCACAGATGAGGATCATTAAGCTAAGCTAGTCGCACAAAGTTATAAGCATGGAAAATGGTGTTGTGCACTATGGTGTTGAGTTTTATAGTGATGATGACTTGAAAAGTTGGGCCTTAGTTTCTTCATTTGAAGCCTTAATGTCTCCGTTTCCTCCTCATCATCAGGCAAACATTGAAGGTTTTCCATTTTCTGATTTGAACATCTATTTGTGGTGACTGCACAAAACATATGTTCTTAGCTATCCAATCTTTCTTTTGCAGTTCATTGCTCATAGTGTTTGCTGAGATTGTCCTCAGGCAACCACTTATTTGCAAGGTACTTGAAATTGAACCATATGAAACTTTGGGGTTTTGGTAATGCATATCTCATCAAATACAGGTAGCTATTGTTCTTTTTTGTTAGCATTCTCATATTATCTGTAGTAGAACAATATAAATGTGGCAGCTCAGGCTAGTTCATACAAATGGCTTTGAAGATATTCCCTCTCAATAACTACACTCCCCACTACAACAATATTTCTTTACAACAACTCCAGCTCTTATTAATCAAACACAAAAAACACAGAGTTTCATCTTTGTATCCTCACCTGATTAATATGTCAAGCTTTGCTCATAAGTATGTTTTTCTATCTTCTATCCTTTGTCCTGGATCATTGACCTTGTTTGTAAAAATTAATGCAGTTAAATCCTATTACAGAAGCACAGTTTTATGTTGGTGAAAATTGTTAAGCAAGGATGCACCTCAGATAGCCATGTCTTACATTCTGGTGCAAGATATATTTGATAAGCTCCATTGGTTGCAAAGCTTCATATGTTAGAATAACAAAGCTCCCTTCCTCTCTGCCCTATATCAATTACCGACTTTATAACTTTTTATACCAAGTTCATAGATGCAACTATGCTAAGTGATAAGGCTCCATTCGGCATTGTGAATGTAGCTTGTCATGGATGTCAAGATGAAATGAGGTCAATGGGTGATACACATGAATTGGAAACCAGGCAGTTGGTGTTATGCATATCTGTAAGTACCACTCTCCCTATCTTTTTTATTTGAATGTTAACGACTGGTTATTAGGTTTATCATCCACTATAGGGGCAGGTGGTGGTTTCTAAAGTAACAGAAAAAAATTGTTTGTACAAGTGCATGATTTTTTTAAATTTCATTTTTCTGATCATTAATGACCTAAGATAATATTGCAGGTGAGAAAAGTGCTAGTGTGTTAATAATGTTCAATCAACCAGTGTGGTATCATTCCTGGCTAATTCTCCAAACAATTTGGGAGGCACTTAGCTATCTGATGACACAGGGCATTCAATCAGCCATTATTCTTACCAATACTTGAGCTGTTGGCGCCTTATTAGATTTGGGAGGCACTTAGCTATTTGATGACACAGGGCATTCAATCAGCCATTATTCTTTCCAATACTTGAGCTGTTGGCGCCTTATTAGAGTCAGGTCAGTTAAGGCAAGCAGGGACTTGTGCGCTGTGACCAAGGATCTAGGCAGTTTACACTTCCCCTTCAGAGTTCTCACATATTTTTCTGGTTCATCATCGAGCTTTGAAACTAGTCAGCTTACCGATTGTGCAGCCACATCTTTTATACTCATGGCCTGAAGTAGTAAAGCAGCACATCAAAATATTAAAGGAAAATCTAAGTAGGGATTATACATTGTTTTTACATTTTTTATGCCATTCTCATACTATTTTTATAATATTTTTCATGGTTATCATTTTCATAACTAAGATACATTATATTTATACAAAATTTAATGCAACACAAAAAGTGATATTGATCTACAATTTCATTTAAGCACACCCTGAACATGTGTTGATAATCTCTTTGAAATTCCTACAGCCCTATAGTTGTTTCATTTCATTACACCATGAACATGAGTTAATTGTCTCTTTTAGATTTCTATAGCCATTGCTTCCATGCTTTGAAAACCTTGAGATCCTAAAGATTTTCTAGCTGATTACTGAATAGGGAACAATACACATTTTATAGCCCATCTAGTGTCTACGCACCACAAGCTTAATTAATGCAGTAATCTTCTAATCGAAAGTAAGAATTCATATCAGAAGAGAACCATTAGTAGAGAGTTAATTACAAGTGAAACCAACAGTATACAAAAATTCATGTATGTTTAGGAACATTATGAAATGAAGTCCAACAAGATGCATGGCTAAAATTAACACTGAACTGTCTATTTTCACATGGGAACAAGAGCTTCAAAGTAGAAGCTGAAATTATTGAAGAGAATTGAGTAGTGAGTAGTGACATTTATAGTCAACCACGGTCCAGAATATAGCAACGCAGGATTTGTTTGCTGGATTAAATAAGAAGGCATCGTATTTGTATATAAACTGTATTTGTATCTCAAAGAAAAAGAAAAAGAAAAAAGAAAAGAAAACTAATTTTTGTGGTTGATAAATTTACTTCAAAGGAAGTTTAATTTATAGTGGTTGATGTACATCTCATAACAAGAAGACAAGCACATGGTTGTCTTACATGTTCCTGTGCCGTGTTGTGGTGTACACGCCTAAAGATGAATAGAACATTAATATCTTCAATTTCTTGAAGCAATGATCATGGAAAGTGATGGAATCTATCAGGAGCTCTCGTCTCCACCTGCAGGTAGATTGTCTTAGTTGTACTTTGTTTTATTTCTACGAACGTTGCAATTTATCACAAAAATACCTTGTGTACATAGCAATAACTTGGACCCATATAGTATAATATATGTTACGAGTCACGACCCTTTGGCTCCACTCCTGAATTAGCAATAAAAAAGATTAAATATAATATTTAAATTTTTTTTTGTTGTTGTTGTTTTGACCCCTTAAAATAAATATTAAAACACCTGACCATAATATTTTTAAATTCCACCTGAAATAAGATTAAATATGATCCTCTTAGCAATATTTAGGACTTTTAAAAAAAAAAAAAAAAAAAAAAACCCTAATAACAAAAGTAGAAATTTGTTGATCCAACAACAAAAGTAGAAATTTGTTAATCTTAAAATTTAGAAAAATGTTAGATCTTAAAAATTTTGAAATAAATCAATCAAATGAGAGATAAGTGGATGAATGATCGATTTGCTATGTACATTAAAAAGATGTAGCTCGTAGGATTGATAATGAAGACATAAAGTAATTTTTTTTTTTTGGTATGGAACTTGGGGTGTAATAGTTTAAATATTTTTGTCTTAACTTTTTTTTTTTTAAATGAAACTCTAATTCTTCAAAGCACACCAGCTTAAGTAGATTGCTGTGCTATGGCTGGAATATTTTTGTTTTGGACCTTAGTTGGCCTATTTGATTGACAAACAACTTTGGGCATTGTTTAGATTTTGAGAAATTGTTTGGGATTTCAAGAGTAAGGAAATTCAAAGAACTAAATTCTTTTTAACCATTGTATCTAGCTTTAAGATAATTGTTGCACAAATGGAAAAACTAATTGGTTCTTGATTCTTGAATATCTATCTATAATATTGTCTACATGAACAACAGTTGGGTTTTTAGTTTTAGATTTTGGATTATGCTACCTTTTTTCCAACAACTTGATTTTCTTTTTAAGATTTTCTCCTATTGAATATCTAGAATATTGTGTACATGAGTTTTAGACAAAACATAACAATACTTCTATGACTGAGTTTTAAATTTTGTATTTTGCTATTTGTTTCCTTATTAAAAATAGTATGATATAGCTGATGTGATACAATGAAAGCAAGAGCAACTACTATTTTTAGGGCATAGCAGCTGATACATTATGATCATTTCCCATAGCCATTTAAACTTCTTGACCTGGAATGCTAATAGCCATCTTCTCCGAGGCAAAAACAATTGGTCTAGTTTAGCAAGTTTCCACTAAATTTGACCACAACGTAATGGCAATATAGGTGACTCACTTACTTACAATTCGTATAGGCACTATTTTGATTCTTTGTGGAAATTTAGAACATTGATAAAATAAATGTAACGGCAAGTGAGTGATTTTTATATAGACACATTGATGAATGTGTGTAGTGGACATGAGTTGAATCAATGGCATGTGTTTGACAATTTGGTCTTTGATGGAAATTAGTATAAGTGAGGGTCCATTAAATTTTTACCTCTTTATCTCCCCACTACTCTCTACTTGACTGTCTTTATCTCCTCACTACTCTCTACTTTACTGTCATACTTCCTTCATCATTTTCTCTTTTTTTATATTTTGACTTTTCTTCTCTCCATTTTATTTTGTATAAATTCGATATCATTTCTTCCATTCAATCCATATTTTCCCCTCAAAAAATGGTAAGTACTCTCTCTCTCTCTCTCTCTCTCTCTCTCTCTCTCTTGTGGATTTTTTTTCTTTCTTATAATTCTAATTAAGGTTGATGGTTTTTTTTTTTTTAAATATGTGTTTTGGTATTTTTTTTTTTTTTAACTTTCCCATTACAATGTCTTCTTTCTCCCTTTTATAACTTTGGTTGAATTTTGATTTGGGCCAATACTTAGTTTTTTTGGAAATAGGAATTTTATTTTATTTCAAAACACATTTTACATGACTATGAATTTGAATATGCCTACCAATCTTGAGTAATAAATTACTATAAAGTATGTCTTTTATTCCTTTTATTTCATTTTAATTTTGGTTAAGATAACATTGTAATTTTGTGATAAATTTTTATTATTATGATAATCTCATTATTATGATAAATTTGAAACTTATAAAGTTTAGTTGTATATCAAATATAACACACTATAACAGAAGTTAGAAAGATATAGTTCACCCTAAAAAAATATTAATCAAACATACAAAATATAATAGTATGATATATTTGCACTTTGTAGATATAAAAAGATAAAATATACTTGTAGAAATCTTTTAAAAAAATAAATAATATTTGAAGCAATCGTTACTTTTTATATATTACACTCCATTACAAAATATTTATATATTCTCACGCATTGCTTAGGTCTGCGACTAATGTAGTATAATATTTGTCACGAGTCACGACCCATTAGTTCCACTCCTAAGTTGGCAATAAAAAAGATTAAATATAATATTTATAAAAAAAATTTGTTGTTGTTTTGACCCCTTAAAATAAATATTAAAACACATGACCATAATATTTTTAAATCCCACCTGAAATAAGCTTAAATATGACCCTCTTAACAATATTTAGGACTTTTTAAACACAAAAAAAAAAAAAAAAAAAAAAGACCCAATAACAAAAGTAGAAATTTGCTAATCCAACAACAAAAGTAGAAATTTGTTAATATTAAAATTTTAAAAAAAAAAGGTTAGATCTTAAAAAATTTGAAATAAATCAATCAAATGAGAGATAAGTGGATGAGTGATTGATTTGCTATTTACATTAAAAAGATGTAGCTGGTAGGATTGATAATGAAAATATAATGCAACAATTTTAAAATAAGAAATCTCATAAAAAAAATTGTAAAACTTTATATTTTGGGTTTTTTTTTTTTTTTTTTTTTTTGTGATGTAGATATATTCAACTTATATTTTGTTTTAGCTTTTATGTAATATATATTTTTTATTGACCCTCTGGAAAATAATCCTAAAGACGCCACTGCGACCTAAACCATAAGATTCATATTTTGAGCATTTTGAAATTGATCTTTTCCTGCTTTAAATTGTTATACATGAGTTTCTCCACAAAAAATAAAAATAAAAATACATAAAATAAATTAATTATACATACTAAGAGTTTTGTAGTTTAATTGATTGACACTTCTTGATATTTACAAGACATCAAGGTATAAATCTCCTCTCCTCCATTGTAATAATCAAGTTATCAAAAAAAAAAAAATCACAAATCTAGGTTCAAATCCTTCGCCCAAATATTTAATTATAAAAGAGGTCATTACGCAAGTTAATGACTAATTTAAAGCTATAAATAATATATTTTCCTGGCATTGATTAAAATCCTTCGATTCTATCCCAATAATTTATCTTGGCAATTACTTGTTATCAATTTCGAACAAACAAACATAGACCCAATTTTGTTTGGGCTGGGCTCAAAAATTGTCACATGAACGGACAAGCTATGCAAATTTCATTTCTTTGAAAAAAATAAAAATAAAAATAAAACTATTTTAGTTCAACTGCATGGTTACTCTCTCATGAAATGGTTCAAAGCTTGCACCAACATTAGTTTAATTTAACAAGAAGCATAAAATAATATGATCACTTACATAAATGTACACATTTTTTTTTAACAGTATGGGCAAACTTTCATCTCTTAATACATCACAGAGCATCCAACAAAGCTTGAGCTTAACAAACATCAGAAGCAATGTATATAGTAAAAATGTCCATTATTTTTTAACAGCATCCAAAAAGCTTGAAGCTGCTAACACATGAGAAGGTCATTTGGCTTTCACTTTTTTCTTTCTTCCTTATTCTTTGCTTTTCTTTGTGTAAACAAAGCGTAAATATGCATTATTGCTTTTCTTTGGCAACGCTTATACTCTTAATTCCTTACCTAAATGTTTCTTTCTTAACAGCACCCAAAAAAGGTTTAGACAAGATTATCTCTTTGCTAGAGATCAATTGGTCCTCTTGTGGATGGCACATGGATATATTAATTCAAGGGAAAATATAGAAATGAAAATCATAGCAAAAGCATACTTTGAAAATTTAGCCATATACTTTTTCTTCCAAGATTTTGAAAAAGATAAGTATAATGGAGATATAAAAAGGTGAAAAATGCAATAAAAGCATGATGCAAGATTTTGAAGAAGATTCATCTCTGCCATTTGGAACTAAATTTTGGCAAAGTAGGTGAAGGGGAAGCAGGGACAGAGCCAGAGCTGAAGGTTTTGGGGGGGGGGAATTTGGACTATTTTTTATTAAAAAAAAATTGCCACTTCAAGAATAATTTTTTTTTTGGGGTCAATTTAATATATTATCATCTATTTGGGTCAACAATTCAAATTGAATTGTTGAGATTGGGTATGTTTTTAAGACCGTTCTTTGGCCTCATGTTCTGTCATAGTCTCTTGCCACATTAACCAGGCATTTCAAAGCCCAATTGACACTTAGTTTTTTCTTTTGAATGCTACTGACACTTAGTTTGACAAATTCTATCCACTTTACAATCTCTTTGATATCATTAACTGACTTTCATAACTCAAAAAGACAATAAACATCACTGATAATGTTACAAACAACTAACATTTCTCCACTATGGTCATCAATGGATTCAATGAATATCAAGATAGTGAAAGAACAAACATCAAGCATAGGAGTAGCCTTTGTGCAAAGCAGAGGAGTAGACTACAAGTGGAGATGGGAGAATTTAGGCTAATTTTGATATTGAGAATCCACAAAGAGCAGTACAAGAACTTGATTTGGGTTAAAACTAAAAAGCTTGTTTTTAATTGATTTTGTTTTGTTTCATTCAATTGCGCTGTTCCTTGTATATACAAGCAGAGCTGTACTTTTCTTATTCATTCAATGAGAAATTTCTTTCTCTCATCTTCATCTCCGAATTTATCTTTTGATATGAGATAGCAAACCATAACATAGCTCTATCTCTAGCCAGCAATGACAATTTACATACATGTGGGAAAAAAAAAAAAAAAGAGTACAATAATTACCATAATTTACAAATATATACAATATTTATCACTGCATGTTTACAATCTTAGCTTACATTGCAATTACAATTTAAACATATAAATGTCCTTTAATTCCTATCTAATCATAACAAAAGAAGAAATAATTTTTGCTTTTGATTCTCAAAAAAAAAAAATATATATATATATATATATAGAGAGAGAGAGAGAGAGAGAGAGAGAGAGAGAGAGAGAGAGAGAGAGAAGGATTCATTCAAAATTTAAATTGAAATAAATGAATCAAATGATACCCTTAAAGTGTGGATGAAATGTTTTATAATGCTTAAATTTATACAAGGTACTAGTGAAAGTTTCATGCATTGCATGGCTTTAATCCTGAATTTTATTTATATATTTTTTTGAGAAATTATAACTAAATGAGTTATTATTACATAATTTTAAAATTATTTTCTAACTAAATGAATGATTATTATAACGTAACATGCATAATTTTGTATATTTGTAATTAACATGATCAACCAAAAGCTTTCTAATTTTTTTTATAACTCCTTATTTATTAATGAGAGAGATGATTTGAACTCAAGAAATTAAATCTTTTATAATACTTGCATATTATTGTTACTTACTTGCATATGCGTAAGTTGCAACTAAAAAAAAAAAAACAATAAACAAAAATGTGGGGTGCAAGAGAGATTCTATGGCAAGACCATTGGTGAATATATATAAGTTTTAAAATTTTGATAATAGATTTTTAGTTGGAGTATGATTTAAATTTCTAAAACTTAGATGCATGTTGTTGTTTGGTAAAACACATATTATTGTTTCTTTATCTAAAGAAATTAATGGAACAAATAAGTTGTCTCTATCAATTGAAACTTAGATACATGTTGCATGTTTTGTTAAAACACTTGTTGTTATTTTATCTAAAATGCATATTGTATATTTTGTTAAAACACTTACATTACTTTTTTTTAGAAGAAAAACACTTACTGTTACTTTATCTAAAAAAAATTGATAAGAACAAATAAGTTATTGTCTTTATCAACTGAAATTAGATTCATGTTGTATGTTTTGTTATAACACTTATTACAATTTTATCTAAATAAATTGATAAGAATCTGAATGGGCATAACATCAAGCCTCTTGACTTCCTCTTTGGGCACAGTGATAGTAAGCACACCATTCTCCATTGCACCCTTAACCTTCTCGACCTTACTATTCTCTGACAACCTAAACCTCCTTGAGAACCTTCCGTTGCTCCTCTCCATGCGGTGCCACGTGTCACTCTTCTCTTCTTGCTCTTGACTCCTCTCCCCACTTATCTGTAGAACTCGACTGTCCTCGATCTCCACCTTCACTTCCTCTTTCTTCAGCCTAGGCACGTCAACTTTGAATACATGCTCGTTCTAGGTCTCCTTCCAGTCCACTTTAGTAGTGGCGAACGATGACGATCAAAACCCAAATGGTTCTCGGTCTAGTAAATGCATTTAGAATAATGTGAGGAAGAATAATTATTTCTTTTTTTGGTGCATAGCATTGTTGGATGTTTGGGGATTTTTGAGTATAGCCAAATTTAGAATGTGAAAGCTATTATTGGGTGACAAATATTAACAATAATTCAGTGAGATTTGATTTAATGTAAAATTGCATGCAATTGTATGTACAAAAACCAAAGAAAGCAAAATACAATTGTTTCTTTGTGAATTGTGATGCAATTAATTTTCCTTCTTGCTAGTATGTAAGTTTTCAGAAACATGTAAAATTACGATGCATAAGGTAGATACAAGCAATGCAGACTTGTGAGGTAAATTCTAAAGGCAATGTAGACTTAAATCCTGCAGTGAGTTTGGTGAGCACGCGTGGATGAGAGTGTGTTTTGGGAGAGAGGAGTGTTTGATCTGTTTTGAGTTTTGTTTTTATTAAAAAAAAAAAAAAATTTATTAGAGTAACGTTTGATAAGGAGGTGTGTTACAGAATAGTAACGGAGTGAAGCACAGGTAGGTTTAGTGTTAAATGAAACTACGGGAAGGTAAGTTAAATTTGAGGCAAACTATAGGTAAGTAAAGTGTAATTCCCCTAAAAAAATAAATGAGTGGGTTTGAAGGACCAAAAAACCATCATCTATTAGTTCTATTAAGGTTTTTTCAAACAATGCTTTCTGAAAAGTGGTGGTTTTAAAAAGTGCAGTATGAAATTGGTTTTTATTGTTTATTTTTATTTTTAAAATAGTATGTTTGGTAAAAACTATCAAAAAGTGTTTTTTAAAAAAGTTGAGTGTTTGACTTATACTTATAAAAATGACACTTATAGAATTTATTTTTTTAATTACCTTTCTTAATGCAAGTTATGAACACAATATTTTCACAATTGTTAATAGTAAAGAAAAAAAAATATCACTAATAGGTCTATTAGAGAATCAATAACAACTTATGTTGTAAACTTTATAACTAAATTGTTATAAAAATATTTTATCAATAGCACTATTTTTTTCCTAAAAAATATAGCACTAATTAAAAAAAATTTAAGGATAAAATAAAATGTGACAATACTTTCGTAAGACTCTTAACTTTTTAGGTGCGATCAATTCTAGTTTAATATCGTATTAATTTATTTAATTTTATTTTAATGTACGGAAGATTGACACTTCTCAGCTGTTGTAAAAATTGGTTGCGTTTTAACACCATTGTAATTTTTATTTTGTACAGTTTTGGACACGTATCCCACTGAAAATACTTTTTAATTTTTATTTTTCCTTCACTTTTTTCTCATCCACCCGTTTCTTCACCATTCCCAATTTCCCATCAAAATTTTTCTTTTCCTCCGCACGCAAACCTGTCTCTTCTTCTTTTGCCGAGACCATCTTGTCTCTTCTTCGGCTATTCTTCTTCACCCAAAGCTTGAGCTTAACAAACATCAGAAGCAATGTTTATAGTAAAAATGTCCATTATTTTTTAACAGCATCCAAAAAGCTTGAAGCTGCTAACACATGAGAAGGTCATTTGGCTTTCACTTTTTTCTTTCTTCCTTATTCTTTGCTTTTCTTTGTGTAAACAAAGCGTAAATATGCATTATTGCTTTTCTTTGGCAACGCTTATATATACTTTTAATTCCTTACCTAAATGTTTCTTTCTTAACAGCACCCAAAAAAGGTTTAGACAAGATTATCTCTTTTCTAGAGATCAATTGGTCCTCTTGTGGATGGCACATGGATATATTAATTCAAGGGAAAATATAGAAATGAAAATCATAGCAAAAGCATACTTTGAAAATTTTGCCATATGCTTTTTCTTCCAAGATTTTGAAAAAGATAAGTATAATGGAGATATAAAAAGGTGCAAAATGCAATAAAAGCATGATACAAGATTATGAAGAAGATTCATCTCCGCCATTTGGAACTAAATTTTGGCACAGAGCCAGAGCTGAAGGTTTTGGGGTGGGGGAGAGAAGTTTGGACTATTTTTTATTAAAAAAAAATTGCCACTTCAAGAATATTTTTTTTTGGGGGGGTCAATTAATATTTTATCATCTATTTGGGTCAACAATTCAAATTGAATTGTTGAGATTGGGTATGTTTTTAAGACCGTTCTTTGGTCTCATATTCTGTCATAGTCTCTTGCCACATTAACCAGACATTTCAAAGCCCAATTAACACTCGGTTTTTTCTTTGAATGCTACTGACACTTGGTTTGACAAATTCTATCTACTTTACAATCTCTTTGATATCATTAACTGACTTTCGTAACTTAAAAAGACAATAAACATCAATGATAATGTTACAAACAACTAACATTTCTCCACTATGGTCATCAATGGATTCAACAAATATCAAGATAGTGAAAGAACAAACATCAAGCATAGGAGTAGCCTTTGTGCAAAGCAGAGGAGTAGACTACAAGTGGGGATGGGAGAATTTAGGCTAATTTTGATATTGAGAATCCAAAAAAAGCAGTACAAGAACTTGATTTGGATTAAAATTATAAAGCTTGTTTTTAATTGCTTTTGTTTTGTTTCATTCAATTGCTCTGTTCCTTGTATATACAAGCAGAGCTATACTTTTCTTATTCATTCAATGAGAAATTTCTCTCTCATCTTCATCTCCGAATTTATCTTATGATATGAGATAGCAAACCATGACATAGCTCTATCTCTAGCTAGGAGTGACAATTTACATACATGTGGAAAAAAAAAAAAAAAAAGAGAGTACAATATTTACCATAATTTACAAATATAAACAATATTTATCACTACGTGTTTACAATCTTAGCTTACATTGCAATTACAATTTAAACATATAAATGTCCTTTAATCATAACAAAAGAAGAAATAATTTTTGCTTTTGATTCTCAAAAATATATATATATATATATATATAGAGAGAGAGAGAGAGAGAGAGAGAGAGAGAGAGAGAGAGAGAGAGAGAGAGAGAGATTCATTCAAAATTTAAATTGAAATAAATGAATCAAATGATACCCTTAAAGTGTGGATGAAATGTTTTATAATGCTTAAATTTATACAAGATACTAGTGAAAGTTTCATGCATTGCATGGCTTTAATCTTGAATTTTATTTAAATATTTTTTTGAGAAATTATAACTAAATGAGTTATTATTACATAATTTTAAAATTCTTTTCTAACTAAATGAATGATTATTATAATGTAACATGCATAATTTTGTATATTTGTAATTAAGATGAACAACAAAAACCTTTCTAATTTTTTTTTTATAACTCCTTATTTATTAATGAAGGAGATGATTTGAACTCAAGAAATTAAATCTTTTATAGTACTTGCATATTATTGTTACTTACTTGCATATGCGTAAGTTGCAACTAAAAAAAAAACAATAAACAAAAATGTGGGGTGCAGGAGAGATTCTATGGCAAGACTATTGGTGAATATATATATAAGTTTTAAAATTTTGATAATAGATTTTTAGTTGGAGTATGATTTAAATTTCTAAAACTTAGATGCATGTTGTTGTTTGGTAAAACACATATTATTGTTTATTTATCTAAAGAAATTAATGGAACAAATAAGTTGTCTCTATCAATTGAAACTTAGATACATGTTGCATGTTTTGTTAAAACACTTATTGTTATTTTATCTAAAATGCATTTGTATATTTTGTTAAAACACTTATATTACTATTTTTTAGAAGAAAAACACTTATTGTTACTTTATCTAAAAAAATTGATAAGAACAATAAGTTATTGTCTTTATCAACTGAAATTAGATTCATGTTGTATGTTTTGTTATAACACTTATTACAATTTTATCTAAATAAATTGATAAGAATTTGAATGGGCCTAACATCAAGCCTCTTGACTTCCTCTTTGGGCACAGTGATAGTAAGCACACCATTCTCCATTGCACCCTTAACCTTCTCGACCTTAGTGTTCTCTGACAACCTAAACCTCCTTGAGAACCTTCCGTTGCTCCTTTCCATGCGGTGCCACATGTCACTCTTCTCTTCTTGCTCTTAACTCCTCTCCCCACTTATCTGTAGAACTCGACCGTTCTCGATCTCCACCTTCACTTCCTCTTTCTTTAGCCCAGGCACGTCAGCTTTGAAGACGTGCTCGTTCTAGGTCTCCTTCCAATCCACTTTAGTAGTGGCGAACGATGACAATCAAAACCCAAATGGTTCTTGGTCTAGTAAATGGCTAAATGCATTTAGAATAATGTGAGGAAGAATAATTATTTCTTTTTTTTGGTGCATAGCATTGTTGGATGTTTGGGGATTTTTTGTATAGCCAAATTTAGAATGTGAAAGCTATTATTGGGTGACAAATATTAACAATAATTCAGTGAGATTTGATTTAATGTAAAATTGCATGCAATTATATGTACGAAAACCAAAGAAAGCAAAATGCAATTGTTTCTTTGTGAATTGTGATGCAATTAATTTTCCTTCTTGCTAGCATGTAAGTTTTCAGAAACATGTAAAATTACGATGCATAAGGTAAATATAAGCAATGCAAACTTGTGAGGTAAATTTTGAAGGCAATGCAGACTTAAATCCTGCAATGTGTTTGGTGAGCATGCGTGGATGAGAGTGTGTTTTGGGAGAAAGGAGTGGTTGATCTGTTTTGAGTTTTGTTTTTTATAAAAAAAAAAAGAAAAAAAGAAAAAGAAAATCTGTTAGAGTAATGTCTGATAGGGAGGTTGGTTACAGAATAGTAATGGAGTGAAGCACAGGTGGGTTTAGTGCCAAAAATAAAACTACGGGTGGGTAAGTTAAATTTGAGGCAAACCATAGATGACTAAAGTGTAATTCCTCTAAAAAAATAAATGAGTGGGTTCAAAGGACTAAAAAACCATCGTCAACTATAAATGAGTAAAGTGTAATTCCTCTAAAAAAATAAATGAGTGGGTTCAAAGGACTAAAAAACCACCGTCTATTAGTTCTACTAAGGTGAGTTTGGTTCAACTTTTTCAAACAATGCTTTTTGAAAAAGTGGAGGTTTTAAAAGTGTAGTATGAAATTGTTTTTTTTTTTTTTTTTAAAGTAATGTGTTTGGTAAAAACTATCAAAAAGTACTTTTTAAAAAAGTTTAGTGTTTGACTAACACTTATAAAAGTGGCACTTATAGAATTTATTTTTTTTAATTACCTCTCTTAATGCAAGTTATGAGCACAATATTTTCACAATTGTTAATGGTAGGGAAAAAAAATAATATCCCTAGTAGGTCTATTAGAGAATCAATAACAACTTATGTTGTAAACTTTATAACAAAATTATTATAAAAATATTTTATCAATAACACTATTTTTTTCCTAAAAAATATAGCACTAATTAAAAAAATTTAAGAATAAAATAAAATATGACAATATTTTCATAAGACTCTTTACTTTTTAGTTGCGATCAATTCTAGTTTAATATCGTATTAATTTATTTAATTTTATTTTAATGTATGGAAGATTGACACTTCTCAGCAGTTGTAAAAATTGGTTGCGTTTTAGCACCATTGTAATTTTTATTTTGTACATTTTTGGACACGTATCCCACTTAAAATACTTTTTTATTTTTATTTTTCCATTACCTTTTTCTCATCCACCCGTTTCTTCACCATTCCCAATTTCCCATCAAATATTTTTCTTTTCCTCCGCACGCAAACTTGTCTCTTCTTCTTTTGCTGACACCAGCTTGTCTCTTCTTCGGCTATTCTTCTTCACCCACCCAAAAAAAAAAAAAAAATAATGAGAGAAGAAGGCCGCAGCAGCAGAAGAAGAAGAAGGCCGCAGCAGCAGTGGGTTTATGGAATTGCCCATTTGAAGGAAAGGAAATGAAAGAAGAAACACTACTACCTGCCTTCCACTGCACTGCACGGTGGGAATCTGCTTTTGGACTCCTTGGCAGTGACGAGGAGGAGGGAGCAAACGCACACGCAAACCCATCTCCATCATCACCCAGAAACGTGACTCCCTCCAAATCCCATTCCGCTCCATTGATTTCATCCGCAAATACCCTTCTGTTTTCGATGAGTTCCTTCCTGGCGGAATCGGAGTTTCGCCCCACGTCCGGCTCACTGGTGAGGTGTTAAACCTCGTCGCCGAACAATGCTTGGTTTATCAGAGCGATAGTTATAAGAAGCAGACTGCTGATCGCCTTTTGAAGCTCTTGATGATATCAAAAACCAACAAAATCCCTGACTATTTTCAAGTCGTAGGTGGCGGAAGCAGAGATGAAGAAGGTGTTATGGAACCTACACTGTGGTTTTGAAGGAGGGTTACAAGAGGGGTTTGGTAGTTGAGGATCGTCCATGGATGCAAATGAGGAATCAGTATATTCACCTCATGAACATGGTGAAGGAAGATGGTAAACCGGTTAGTGTGCTGGGTGGAAGTAATGAAAAGAAAAAGCAGACTCTTATTGATGAAAAAGAGAAAGGAGAGGAAGATGAAAGTGGGGAAGAATATGAAGGGGCGTTGTCTGAGGTTGAGGATGCTAGTGACAATGAGTATGATGATGACGAAGATGAAAGCAAGAGTCAGAGAGGTGTTCGAAAAAATGTTGCAGATAATAGAAGAAGAAAAGCTAGGAATATAAATTTGGATGTGAAGGGGCTTTCTAGAAAATCTGAGTATGATGATGATGAAGATGGAAAGAAGAGTCAGAGAGGTGTTCAAAAAAATGTTGCAGATAATAGAGGAAGAAAAGATTGGAAAATGAATTCGGATGTGAAGGGGCCTTCTAGAAAATCTGAAATCATATAATACAACCACCCCAGCTAAGTTTTCTCTTACCTGTTGCATATGATTAGGTGGGAAGAAAGGGATTTGGAAAGGTTGGTTGTATCAATGATTCAGAGTTTTTTTTGGGGTTAAGTTTGCATGAATTTTGTTGTATTCTTTAGCCTAAGGTTCACACTTCACTGTCCCCAGTTTCTGTAGTTTGCCTAGCTTTGTCTTGTTTGTTCTCTATTAATAATATCCTTTACTAATTCATCCCCAAAAAAAAAAAAAACTAAGATTGACTGCATTATTTAGTCATTCTTAATATAACATTTTTTCATTATAAATATACATTCAAATTCTTGAAATTGTAGGAGCAGCCATGCTTGCTATTAATATCCTGTTAATTATTGTGTTCTTCTATCTTCTTCTGCATCTATCTTATTGAGCAACAAAAAAACCCATCGGCACTCCTTGATCGTAGACTTCTATTGGTTGCCTCTATGGCCCTGATGGTTGTTTGTGTTTTGTTCGTTTATCTTTTTCATAAGACTCAAAGTGGATTGAGTTTCAGTTTTTTATTTGAATTGCAATCATTCACAAGGAGTAAAAATTGAGTTGCAATTTATACACTTACTTATTAGGTCCTGAACCCACAATCTACCTCTCCATTATATTACAAGTAAATTCTTTTCTGCTTCATCTTGTGGTGGTCTCTTAAAGCAAATTCTTTTCTGCTACATCTCCATTATATTAACAGTTTCTTCTTTCTTTTTCTCCCCCTTTTCTGGGGTTTTTTTTTTTTGGGTTTGTCTACTTTCTTTTCATTCCTATGGCATAAATATATTGGTAGATGGTGTGAATATAGTTCTCAATGTTGTTTTAATGAGTTCATGTCTACAACATATTTCATTTTAATTCGTCTTTGATGTTTTTGGGCTTAATTTCTCACCTTTGGTTTTTTTGCAGGTGAAATTATCCATGGTCTGCAACTGGAATGGGTCGGTGTCTGTTATACAATTTGAAGGATATGATTGAACAGACTCATTCAACATTGGACTTTCGATGTATTGGTTGTAGTATGAATGGATTTATCTTCTATATTTGTATTTGGTTATAGTACATTGGACTTTTGAGTCAAGTTCAATTAACATATGTCATTAAGTCGGTACATCATTGCACAAATCATACTGAAATTTGGCTGCTGACTTAATATCCAGCTGGCAATCTTACTTTGTTTTACTGCATTCTTGTGATAGAATTGGTTTGAGGAAAGTCTGGAAGTTGGGAAGAGGGTCCTTTTATTTATTTATTTTTTAAATGTAATCTAGGAAAGAACATATCTGTGTATAATTGTCTTCTGCATTTGCAGTGTAGAGGCACAAATTAGAGAATATTAAACCGGACTTCTTATTGATGGCTGTGAAGGCTTTGGTTACACAACTAGGTTTGATATTGGGTGCCTGTTCACAGAGACAGAAAGATGGGGTTAATTGTCCAAATAGTTATTTGTTTTAACTTTTAATAATGTTTCTTTCTGTTTCAGTACTAAGTTTTGTTATATGTGATTCCAGGCCAATAGAATAACACCACCTGAGATGAGGAGAAGCTGTACCGTGGCTCTTGACAGTGTCAATTTGAGCAAAACTCTATTCAGATGTCATTCCATGTATATGTCGTTTTCAAATAATGTTGTTCATATCTTTATATTCACATACTAGGTTTGAAAGGCAAATATAAGAGTGACCAGATTACTGTATTTTTGTTGATTTCAGTTGACAAGAATAGGGTTGTTCTTAATTCATGTAAAGATTACAGACCAGCAGCAAGGGGCTACATCTATGCAAGCTTCATCATGGTAGAAACTAATAAAATAATTTTTTTTGATAAGTAGAAACTAATAAAATAATGTTTAGTTGGTAATGCATGTTAGGAGTTTATATGGAGTTTGGATGTTCTTGGTTTGACTCTTCAATATGTCTCTTAATTGTAGACTTCTTCCTCTGAAAACATTTCTCAGTTTATTGCCACTCAAGGTCCATTGCTACAAACTTACAAGGATTGCTGGGAGATGGTAATGCAGTACCGTTGCCCTGTGGTTGTGATGTTGACTAACTTAGTCCACAATTGCAAGGTACTTCACTGTGTAGAGTTTAAGGTAATTTTTGTAATTTCTAGGTTTTGTTATTAGTGGGACTGGGATTCTTGATATCTGGATAAGTAGTCCATCAAAAAGGTTTCAAAATTTTAATTGGAAATGTAAATTACTGTTTCAAATGAAGATCTTTCATATTTAGATCTTGTTTTCTCATCCAAGGCATATCTGTTGCAACTGAATAAATTTTGTTGTGAAATATCAAATATCATATGAAGGATTAGTAACATCAACTGTGTTAGTTGCTGGGTATATTTACAATGAAAATGGTAACGGTGAAAGAGTTAGATCTTGTTCTTGCTAAATGCAAACTCTTAAATTCATTAAAGAGCCTCACAAAACAAACGTGTACTGATATTTTTTATTGATTTTATTACACATGGGAGGCCAATTTAAAGGCTCCAAAAACTTATATTTCAAGTTGCAATATTCATAAAAATATCATAGAAAACTCTCCACCACTTGAGCTAGTCACCTAGCCCCTTCCTTCTCAAAGACTATCGATCTCATTAAACCCTTACTCTGCTGTATCAACCAGACCCCATTGATGTTACCTCCGTTTCTGAACACTAACTCGAATGTTTTCTACTTTATGTGGAGGATTTGTCAATCCCCTATCCCATCACATTACCTCAGGCTTCAGGCTTCTCTTCCAATCTTTAGCATCTACATCCCCATTTGAACTATGCTCATTCGAAAGGTACCATTTTCTGACCTATGATGCATTACTTTCTCTGAACCTATTAACTGCACAAGTAGAGGCAAGCAAGCATCTTTTGGTTAATTTACACCTGAAGAATCCTTTGTAAGTTTTCCAATGAATATATTGCTGTTATTAATTTTGAGGTGGCTAAATATAACTTTACATATCGTATTTCATTCTTTTTTTTCAGATGCTTTTCTGAATTTAAATTTTATTTACAGATGTAAAATGTGGAGATTATTTCTAAGCTGAAGATGGTCCCAGGGAATTTGGTAATACACATATAGTCACTAAATGGATAAAAACTACTGACACTTCAGTAGTGTTGCGCCATTTGGAGGTGAAATATAAAGAGGTTAGATGAGTTTTTTAAAATTACGCTGACATAATGCAATTGATGCTTTAAGGACCATTTAGGCATGCCATACAGGGGAACAATGTGGTGATCTATCAGCATGGCCATAGATTATTTTGCAAGAATGAGAATGCAGGCATTACACACATACACACACGCACGCACACACATGTATATAAATGGAGTGCTACCCTAGTAAAGGGAATATATACAGGACAAAACAACCTGTAAGTAGAAAAAGACTAATTCCTAAGATCCAAATCTCCACAAACTCTAGTGTGCATCCAACCTTAAGGGGAATGAAGGAACAACTGCTTCTACTCCAAAACTATGGGGGTTTCCCTTCCCCTGCACACACACTGCATAAGACATAAATCCCCAGGCTTCCAAAATTTAATGCTTGCTTCTCTCATAAGTTTCTTTTTTGTATGGTTAGATAGAGCATATCTATTCTGTACTTAATCCAAGGTTGTACCTTGGTGCGATGGTAAGTACCCTCCATCCCAGTGATGTGTCCAAGTTCAAGTTTGAAAATCAACCTTCTAAAAATTGGGGTAAGGCTGTCAGCCTTATGGAGGGACATTGTTTCAGATGTAATGCATGGTGCTTATTTAGAAACAAGGCCAGTGAGCTTGAGCCCTGGCAGCTCCTGCCCTTAAAAGTTTTAGGTGGAGGATTAGGTCAATGGATTCAAGGACCATTGGGTGCATGTGTAACTTATCAAAAAAAAATTAGAAACAAGTATACTGATATTTTAGTTATGCTTGATCGTGCAACTTTACAGCGAGGGAGAGTTTATTTTACTATGAGAGTATGTCATTTATAGAATAAGGATTTTTGAAACAACTGGGGATTGCTGAAGCTATTATGTTTGAAGTTAGTGATTGAGTTTTGTTTCTACAAGAAAATAATGTTTAAAGAATATAGAGGAGAGGAGAGAGGTTTCAGGCAGTTGGAAGTGAAAGTAGCTTCATTGTAGAAGTGACTTGGAGCTTTGTTGCTAAAGAGAACATGCTAACTTGTAAACTTTGGAAAGAGAGTGAAGTTTGGAGACTAACAGATCTTTTTACAGTTGGTGAAAATGGAATATATTACTATATTAGTTGGAAATAAAATTGTAGACCCCTTGCTTGGAGGTTCATGGTTGAGACAAAAACCTTTACATCTCATACCTACTATGCATTTAATAGCAAACCATTTGAAAAGGTAAACAATTTATGAAAGCTTTTTGTGTTGGGTATGGAGAGGAGAGTGAAAATTGTGTATCTAAAAGTGATAGTGTGATTATGTGGGATTTAGACCACTTTTCAAAGGATTCTATCGTTTAAAAACGTCGTTAAATTTAGTTCAAAGGAAGTTTCATTTATAGTTGTTGGTGTACATCTCATAACAAAAAGACAAGACCATGGGTTGTCTTACATGTTCCTATGCCGTATTGCTGTACACGCCTGAAGATGAATACAACATTAATAAGGGGTCTTCAATTTATTGAAGCAATGATCATGGAAAAAGGATGGAATTACATTTTGTGACTTGTGATATTACAATTGCACTAGCAACAACATTTTGGGCTTTGGACAGACCTGGACCCATGTTTCATTATATATGTCACGAGTCACGACCCTTCGGCTCCACGTGAAGCCCAGGGGTTCAAATGAACTTACAATAAAAAATATTAAATATAATTTTTTTTTGTTTTTTTTTTTGACCCCTTAAAATAAATATTAAAGCACTTTATCATAATTTTTTTTAAAGCCCACCCGAAATAAGCTTAAATATGATCCTTTTAATAATATTTAGGACTTTTTAAACAAAAAAAAAAAAATAGAAAAAGAACCCCAATAAGAAACCAATTTGATCTAAAAAAAAAAAAAACCTAACAAAAAAGTAGAAATTTGTTAATTTTAAAATTTAGAAAAATGGTGGATCTTAAAAAATTTGAAATAAATCAATCAAATGGGAGATAAGTGAATGAATGATTGATTGACTATGTACATTAAAGAAATATAGCTCGTAGGATTGATAATGATTTCAAAATAAGAAATTGCGTAGAAAGAAATTGTAAAACTTTATATGTCGGGGTTTCTATTTTGTTTTTGTTTTTGTTTTTGTTTTTTTTATTTGTGACGTGAGTATATTCAAGTTTTGTGTGTGTGGTGTGGAGAGAGAGTTTCAATTTATGGCATCTACTTTTGATGATAGATCTTTATCATTAGACTAAGATACTAATCGATTTTGGTGTGGACAGGAATTGAACCCCAAATCTCTTATTCAAAACTATGGCGTCCGCTCTTAATTAATGATGATAGCTTAAATCTACTTTTGGTGATAGCTCTTTACATTTTACTTTAGATTTTATATAATATATGTTTTTTATTGACCCCTAGAAAATAATCCTAGAGTTGCCACTGCGACCCAAACCATAAGATACATATTTTGAGCATTCTAAAATTGATCTTTTCCTACTTTAAATAGTTATACATGAAAAAGAAAAATTATACATACCAAGAGCTTTGTAGTTTAATTGATTGACACTTCTTGATGTTTCCAAGCGTCAAGGTTTAAATCTCCTTTCCTCCATTGTAATAGCCAAATTATCAAAAAAAAAAAAAAACATCAATCTAGGTTGAAATCCCTCACCCAAATATTTAATTATATAAAAAGTCATTACACAAGTTCATGACTAATTTAAAACTATAAATAATATATTTTCCTGGCATTGATGATTAAAATCCTTTTGATTCTCTTTGAAAAATTTATCTTGGCAATTACTTGTTATCAACTTCAAATAGACAATTCTTCTCAAAAAATAAAAAAAAGACAATATAGACATAATTTTGTTTGGGCTGGGCTCATTTTAGAATTACATCTTTTACTTAGCTCTCACTCAAAATTGTCACATGAACGGATAAGCTACGCAAATTTCATTTCTTGGAGAAAAAAAAAAAAAAACATTTTAATCCAATTGCATGGTTACGCTCTATGTTCGGCCACACTCATGAAATGGTTATAAGTGTAAGTATAGTTTCATTTTTAAGCTTGCACCAACATTACTTTAATTTTTGGAGAAAAAAAAAATACTTTAATTAGAAACATAAAATAATATGATCCCTTAACAGTATGGGCAAACTTTCATCTCTTGATCACAACATCCAATAAAGCTTGAGCTTAACAAACATCAGAAGCAATAATTATAGTTGCGTACATGTGAACTGCCTGAAGATAGATAAAACATTAATAAGTAGTCTTCAATTTCTACAAACAATAACGATCTTGGAAATGGATGGAATTACATTTTGTGACTTGTGAGATTACAATTGCACTAGCAACATTTTGGGCATTGGACAAACTTGGACTCATGTATCGTAATTCGTAATATATTTCACGGCCTAAATCCAAAAGATATATTTTTTGAGCTTTCAAAATTGATGTTTCGCTGGTTTAAATACTCACACTATAGTCTCTCTCTCTCTCTCTCTCTCTCTCTCAAAAAAAAGAAAAAAAAAAACACACTAATCCATTAATTATTTATTATAATTAATCAAAAAAAATCTTTCACACTCTTTTGTATTTAATATTTCACACATATATCCACAACTAATACGAAAATGTTTATTTTTAACACAAAATTAAGTGGATATATATATATATATATATATATATATATATATATAAAAGAGACGTGAAAAAACCTATGTGAGAGAAGCCTATTTCAAACAGACAAACATAGACCAAAATTTTTTTGGGCTGAGCTATTCTAGAGTCTAACCCCATTTTAGCCTACTTTAGAATTTTACATTGAAAAAATTGCTTCATTACCCATAGTATGGACCTAGGCTGGAAAGCGTTGATCCATTAAAGCCTATAAGAAGAATAGAGAGAATCCTCAGCTCCCTCCTTAACATTGATCGTACCCATAGAGACTTTGTTCAATATTGAGGATGAATGGGTTGGAAAAGTTCTAGACATATATCTTAAATGCCATAGAAAGACTTAGCCGACAGACATTATGTGCTAGCCACATTGCTTAAAATTATACTAAAAGTATATATGTCTGGTGGACTATAATAGGCGCAGTAATGAAAACAAAAAATCATAAAAAAAATAACTAATCACTCTGTCAAATTTAAAAAAATACTATTTTTTAGGAAATATAATTATATGAGTAAAATATTTCTTAAAATATATCTTAATTTTGAAAAACAAAATACTTTCATTCCATATTCTTCATGGTTTTATTATTATGTTGTCACCAAATAAATGAATGGTAATAAGTATAACATTACAACATCTTTTATTCCTTGTAATACTTATTCTTATTTCTATGTAATTATCGTTACAGTCTACCAAACGTGCCCTAGGTGTAACTTTAAATCCAACCCTATATATATATATATATATATATATATATATATATATAGTAACAATACCACTAATTTTTTTTTTTTTTTTTACTTTTCAAAAATCTAGACTAATAACTAATAACTAAATTACAGTTAAAATAATATTATTTGATCTAATTAGATAAAATGATTTTCATATATAAAATAATAAAAAATAGATTCACTAAATGTATATTTTAAAAATTAAACATAATTTGTACTATAAAAATGGACTATTTATGCTATCAATAAATTACAAATAATAATTTGATATATTGTCATCTTATTTAAAAATTTATCAAACTCAAGTTCTTTATGATTTTTTTCCAGCAAAGCGGCATAATTCATATAGGTTTTTTCTATGTGTAGAATGAAGGCATTTTTTCTTCATTATACCATGAATTAATATACATATAAGGTTGGGTTCAAATTACATTACTCAATAAGTTGTTAAGCATCCACATTGATGGTGCCAAAAATTTAGTAATTTGGTTCCACAAAAAGTTATTTTATCTATTTTACTACCTTACTTTACTACCTTAATGGTTTTATTTTAGTATTGAATACAATATAATAATATAAACAATACAATAAAATAATATATTTACTACAATAAATAATAACCACCACCACTAACACAATAAAATAATATAACCCTTTAATATATGCACATCCTTGGCTGTGCATATATTTTTTATACCATTACAACAATGAATTTTTAGCACAACTAATGTTAATGCTCGATAAAAAATCCATTCAGAAACTTATAAATATCAAATAGACAAAAAAAAGAAAAAAGGCCGGTGTACTTCTTAGAAACATACATAGACGAAAGTCAGGAAACATAGTAGTGTAATTGCCTCTCATGGTCGTTAATTACTTCAAATAGTTTACTAGTTACTTGTTGGCCAACTTATGATCAATTATACTGTTTTCTAAATAACGTTTCAGTCTTAGTAATTTGATACTTTTTCTTTGCAATGTTTAACTTCCATAAGAAGAATTTTAACTTAAGGTCACAGCCCGTCTATACGTATAGGCACCGCATCAAGCTTTCAAAATGGTAAGCTGTCATGTAGAGGGCTATAGGCTCTTTTATAAACTAACACTAAAGTATCCACCAGTTTTTGCACCAATTCCTTATTAAATTTAAAATGTCATGGTAAAATCATGTTAAAGTACGATTATAAACTTTTAATTTACATTGTGATTATGTGAAATAGCAAGCTATGTTTGTGGTAGAGACATAGAGTTGATTTTTATTTTTTATAAATTTGGAAGGGGAGGGGATGAGTGTGGGTCTAAGGCAGAGTAGCAAATACAATACCATTGTAGAGTATAGAGTTGATATATAATATATCTTACAGAATACCATTGTTTCCACCCTTCATGTAAACGTTCACTACATAAAATGTTGTGACTTGTTACCCTCATGACTTTGCCTTGAAATGGTCAAAATAGATTTTTTTAAAAAAATATTAAAAAAAATGATATTGATAATTATCAAAAAGTAGCCAATAGAATATGTTTATTCTCAATTTTCTATGTAAATGTTCCTTACATAAAGACCAATGACTTTATACAATGTTGCGATCATGTTACCCTTGTGACTTTGCCTTGAAATGGTAAATAAAAAGAATGATATGATAGAGGAAATTATTAAAGAGTAGCCAATAGAATATAATAATCTTCAGTGTTCTATGTAAAAGCGTTCCTTAATTTTATTTATTTATTTGAACTTTACATATAGCTTGTTGCACTTAATCGGTTTAGAAACATGATGAATGAGGCTTGTAAGTGGGGCTACAAGTAACAAGTTTATAATCAAAAGTTCATTAAACGAGTTATTTAAACTGAGGCAGGAGCATATTGGTTTTATTAATGGCAACTAGCCAGTAATTAATATATAATATGGATTTGTTTTCTCATAGAGAATAAGTAACATAGTAATTAGTATTAGTTTACAAAAAAAAAAAAAAAAAGTGAAATAAGGGTTGAAGGTTAACAGAATAGTATATTGAAAGGTAATCTTTGAAGGGACTTCTTCCAAGAAGAGTAATTATGGGCCTGACATAGCCCATAATACCATGAAAAAGGGGCAAAGCCCAAAATGGATCTGCTGCAGAACAACCTGAGCAAATTTGATACATAACAACTTGGACAAGCCGAAACAAATAGAGCCTAAGACCCTTCCATTTTTATAACCCAATAGTGAAAAATGGGCCCATAAAGGCCCAAACCTTTTGTATAAAGGGATAAGAGCAAACTTGTCTATCCACATTAGAGAGAACACACACAAAAGATATTTGGTACATCGTGCTTTATCTTGATTAGGTGGCAAATTAATCTTTTTATTTGCAAGCTTCTTCTTATTATTTGCAAGCTTGGGAAAAGAGTAATTACATGGTATATAATGCGAAAAGGATATTATAGTTTTCTGGTTTGGTGGTGGGTTGTGCTTTTCATGGCTAGGAAACAAATTAATTAAGGTACTTGTTGATTAATTTACTTGTTCCACTACTTGTTGCATGGGAAAGACAAAACTAGATTGTATAAAAAAGGTACGTACGTAGTAGAATCCACTACTTATTGGTATATTTTTCTCTTTTAATTAACAATAGCCACATGCATATTTAATTGTTAGTAAACAAGTTGCTTGCCACCTAATCAAGAAAAGCACAACTTAGTAACTTACCTAACGGCGTGGACTACTTAAAGCACTCGCATAAGTTCAACTGGGGCAGGAGCATATTGGTTTTTATAATATGGAATTGTTTTCTCGTTTTGTGTGTGCAGCCCGTGATATATATTGAGAAACAAAAATCCTCCACCATCTACGCATCAACAGCTCCACCCGATGCAAAAGAAAAACATTAATGGCTCGGTCATCAATGTAAACACACATATGTATGTAGGGATTTGTCAATATAAAACTTTGTATCAAGGCTGAAAGACTAATGACTCTATACAATATTGTGATCACGTTACACTTGTGACTTTGCCTTGAAATAGTAAATAAAAAGAATGATATGATAACGGGAATTATCAAAGAGTAGCCAATAGAATAAAATTTTTACCAAAGCATTCAAAATAAATAAATAAAGAGTAAGTAGTATTAAGATACTCTAAAATCTGGGCTAATGCCAACTAGGTTTAAAATTTTTCAAAATTTACCAATTTAGTCCCTAAAGTGAACTTAATCCCTCAATATTGTTAGGCCAGTTAGTCATTATTTTCAAATGTTTCAAGGACTAAGATAGTTTTAGAGACCAAATCAGTCACTTTTGAAAAATTTTGAATCTGACTGACATTAGCATAAAACTTTGGATATATGAATGAAATTTACCCAAAAATAAAATATAGTACTATTTACTGAGAAAATTTTTTTCAAATCCTAACCATCATTGGTACTTTTGTTTTTCGCTCTACTTTTTGCATGACTTAATTATTATGAGGCCCTCTTTAGATTACTCATAGACTCTAGTAGCACAACCAATCTGTATTTTCTATAATGTATGTATGTATGTTTATTTTATAGAAGATTCTAGTATGCATGTGGTTTCTCCTTTCATTAATGAATCACATCTTCCTATGGTTTTAAAAACTGAAACAGTTAAAATATTGGAAAAAAATGTTTGGTATTCAATTTTTACCACTTGAACTAATAGTTTTTACAGTTAAATCATTGGGTTTTATGGTTTTTATCAGATCAATTGCAGGTCTAGTTCCTATTTCCTCTTTTGTAGTCTGCTTTTGATTTTGGTCATGCCCATCATTATAAAATCTATAATTGTTTGTTATTATAGGTGATGAATTTCAGTAATTAATTAAATTAGAATCTTTTTTGGGACCAATGTGGTCCCTACAACCACTCTAAAATAGGTCTGTGGGGTGTGATGTCGAATGTCATAAAAGATTTGAGTGTGTCTTCCTCATCACCAATTGGTTTTGAGGTAAAATGGCACAGCTTATAGTCTAACAAATGGTATTAGAGCCAAGGCCGTGGGTTTGAGTTATGGGAGTAGTATTGTGAGGAAGAGATTGTTAAGGGGACCACAACTTAACTCCCTACGATTACTCTAAAAATAGGCTTGCACAATGTTGAATAATATAAAAGATTTGCGTGTGTTTTCCTTATCACCAATTGGTTTTGAAGTGGAATGGCCTATCTCACGGTCTGACTATCTTAATAAAGAAGTTCTTGTTTACAAGATTTGTGATTTCTTGTCTTTAGAGAATCTTTTTACTAAAAAAAAAAAAAATCAAACCCACAAAACTATAAACACCAAGACTGCTTTAGTTTAGTTCCCCTATATTTGATACTTTTTCTTTGCAGTGTTTAACTTCCATAAGAAGAATTTTAACTTAAGATCACAGCCTGTCTGTATGGGCAATGCATCAAGCTTTCAAAAAGGTAAGCTGTCATGTGTAGGCTCTTTTATAAACTAACACTAAAACTAGAAGCATAAATATTCTATAAAAATGTACATATTTTAAGAGCAATGGCAAACTTTCATCTCTTAATAGCATCCAACAAATTAGCCTTGAGCCTCTCTGTGTGTGCATGCATGGCTGTGCTTTTCTTTGTATAGACAAAGCATTAAGCTTAATTTATTATTTACTTAGGCATTCAAAATATCCAACAGTTTTTGCACCAAATCCTTATTGAATTTAAAATGTCATGGTAAAATCATATTAAAGTCCGATTATAAACTTTTAATTTAAGTTGTGATTATGTGAAATAGCAAGCTATATTTGTGGTAGAGTTGATTTTTTTTTTTTTTTTTTATATAAATTTGGAAGGGGAGGGGATGAGTGTGGGTCTAAGGCAGAGTAGTGAATACAATACCATTGGAGTAGAGTGTAGAGTTGATATATAATATATCTTACAGAATACCGTTATTCCCACTTCTCATGTAAACGTTGATCATTACATAAAACCCTTGACTACATAAAATGTTGTGACTTGTTACCCTCATAACTTTGCCTTGAAATGGTCAAAATAGATATTTTTTTTAAAAAAATGATATAGACAATTATAAAAAAGTAGCCAATAGAATATGTTTATTCTCAATTTTCTATTTAAATGTTCCTTACATAAAGATCAATGACTATATATAATGTTGTGATCATGTTACCCTCGTGACTTTGCCTTGAAATGGTAAATAAAAAGAATGATATGATAGCGAGAATTATTAAAGAGTAGCCAATAGAATATATTAATCCTTAATGTTTTATGTAAAAACGTTCCTTAACCTTTTTTTTTTTTATTTGAACTTAACATATTGCGTGTTGTACTTTTATTGGTTTAGAAACATGATGAATGAGATTTGTAAGTGGGGCTACAAGTAATAAGTTTATAATCAAAAGTTCATTAAATGAGTTATTTGATCTGAGGCAGGAGCATATTGGTTTTATTAATGGCAACTAGCCAGTAATTGATATATAATATGAATTTTTTTTCTCATTTTGTGTGTGCAGCCGGTGATATATTGAGACACAAGAATCCTCCGCCATCTACGCATCAACAGCTCCACCCAATGCAAAATGAAAATAATGGCTAGTAAACGGCTCGGTCGTCAATGTACATAGGGAATGGATTTGTCAATATAAACTTGTATCAAGGTAGAAAAACAACATAAAATAAATCGTGGATGCATGCATTTCAGCCGAACCACGTTAAAAATCTTGTCTTCTTCTGCTTCTTTGCATTCATATTTTTACGTGCTTACAATGCAAATCAATCTCCATTGACCCCTTTGACCATCCCTTTCATGCTTTTTCAAAACAGTGCAGAGCTTGGCACTGTTTTCTATGTAAACGTTCTTTACATGTTATGCCCATGACTTTGCCTTGAAATGGCAAAGAAAAATTAGTATATGATATTGCAAATTATAAAAGAGTAGCTAATAGAATAAGTTTTTTTTATTATTATAACATTACAACATCTTTTATTATTCGTAATATTTATTTTTATTCTTATATGTAATTATTGTTACAGTCTATCAAACATGCCCTATGTGTAACTTGAATCCAATTATATATATATATATAGAGTGAACACTACCACTAATTTTATTTTATTTTTTTTAACTTTTTTCACAAATCTAGACTAGTAACTGATATCTAAATTATAGTTAAAATAATATTATTTTATCTAATTAGATAAATTGATTTTCATATATAAAATATAAAATAATAAAAATAGATTCACTAAATGTATATTTTAAAAATTAAACATAATATGTACTATAAAAAATGGACTATTTATACTATCAATAAATTACAAATAATAATTTGATATATTGTCATCATATTTAAAAATTTATCAAACTCAAGTTCTTTATGATTTTTTTCCAGCAAAGCGGCATAATTCATATAGGTTTTTTCTACTTGTAGAATGAAGGCATTTTTTCTTGATTATACCATGAATTAAATATAAATATAAGGTTGGGTTCAAATTACATTACTCAATAAGTTGTTAAGCATCCACATTGATGGTGCCAAAAATTTAGCAATTTGGCTCCAGAAAATGCTACTTTATCTATTTTACTACTTTACTTTACAAAACACCTAATATCAGTAGTTTTATTTTAGTATTAAATACAATATAATAATATAAACAACACAATAAAATAATATAGCTTTTGATAATTTTTTCTTTTTTTTTACCTTCTTAGCTACAGTGCACAACCATCTTTGGCCGTGCACTGTAGTTAAACAGCCAAATTTTTTTATTTTCCCTCCACCATTCCAGAATAGTTTTTAGTATTAATAGTGCTAAAAATAGCAATATGGATTTTTAGCACCACCAATGTTTATGCTAAGCGGTCAAAAATCCGTTTAGAAACTTCTAAATATCAAATAGACAAAAAAAAAAAAAAAAAAAAAAGGCCGGTGTACTTCTAAGGAACATACTAGACGAAATAAGTCAGGAAACATAGTAGTGTAATTGCCTCTCATGGTGGTTAATTAATTCAAATAGTTTACTAGTTACTTGTTGGCCAACTTATGATCAATTATACTGTTTTCTAAATAACATTTCAGTCTTTGTAATTTGATACTTTTTCTTCACAATGTTTAACTTCCATAAGAAGAATTTTAAGTTAATGTCACAGCCCGTCTGTATAGGCAACGCATCAAGCTTTCAACAAGGTAAGCTGTCATGTATAGGTTCTTTAATTTATAAACTAACACTATAACTAGAAGCAGTAATATTCTATAAAAATGTACATATTTTAAGAGCAATGGTAAACTTTCATCTCTTAATAGCATCCAACAAATTAGCCTTGAGCCTCTCTCTGTGTGCATGCATGGCTGTGCTTTTCTTTGTATAGACAAAGCATTAAGCTTAATTTATTATTTACTTAGGCATTCAAAATATCCAACAGTTTTTGCACCAAATTCTTATTAAATTTAAAATGTCATAGTAAAATCATGTTAAAGTACGATTGTAAACTTTTAATTTAAGTTGTGATTATGTGAAATAGCAAGCTATGTTTGTGGTTGAGTTGATTTTTATTTTTTATTTTATATAAATTTGGAAGGGGAGGGGATGAGTGTGGGTTAAGGAAGAGTAGAGTATAGAGTTGATATATAATATATCTTACAAAATACCGTTGTTCCCACTCCTCATGTAAATGTTCATTACATAAAACCATTGACTACATAAAATGTTGTGACTTGTTACCCTCATGACTTTGCCTTGAAATGGTCAAAATAGATTTTTTTTTTTTTAAATATATATAAAAAATCTGATATAGAGAATTATCAAAAAGTAGCCAATAGAATATGTTTATTCTCAATTTTCTATGTAAATGTTCCTTACATAAAGACCAACGACTATATACAATGTTGTGATAATGTTACCTTCGTGACTTTGCCTTGAAATGGTAAATAAAAAGAATGATATGATAGCGAAAATTATTAAAGAGTTGCCAATAGAATATATTAATCCTCAATGTTCTATGTAAAATGTTCCTTAATTTTTTTTATTTTTTTGAACTTTACACGTAGCTTGTTGTACTTAATTGTTTCAGAAACATGGTGAATGAGGCTTGTAAGTAGGGCTACAAGTAGTGAAGTAACAAGTTTATAATCAAAAGTTCATTAAATGAGTTATTTATACTGAGGCAAGAGCATATTAGTTTTATTAATGGCAACTAGCCAGTAATTAATATATAATATGGATTTGTTTTCTCATAGAGAATAAGAAACATAGAGAATTAGTATTAAAAAAGGGAGAACACGCACGAAAGATATTTGGTACATTGTGCTTTATCTTGATTAGGTGGCAAATTAATCTTTCTATTTGCAAGCTTCTTCTTCTCATGTGACGTTGCTTGGGAAAAGAGCGATTACAGGGTATATAATGCCAAAAGGATATATATGGTTTACTGATTTGGTGGGTTGTGCTTTTCATGGTTGGGTAACAAATTAATTAAGCTTCTTATTGATTAATTTACTTGTTCCCATATGACGTTGCATGGGAAACACAAAGCTAGATTGTATAAAAAAAAAGGAACGTAGTGGAGTCCACTACTTGTTGGTATATTTTTCTCTTTTAATTAACAATGGCCACTTGCATATTAAACAAGTTGCTTGCCACCTAATCAAGAAAAGCACAACTGAAGTTCAGCACATGCTGTTTATTTTAAAAAAAAAAAAAAAAAAAAAAGCACAACTTACCTAACGGAGTGGACCACTTAAAGCACTCACATATATAAGTTCAACTGGGGCAGGAGCATATTGGTTTCTTAAATATGGATTTGCTTTCTCGTTTTGTGTGTGCAGCCGGTGATTTATTGAGAAACAAAAGAATCCTCCACCATCTACGCATCAACAGCTCTACCCAATAAAAAGGAAAGCAATGGCTCGGTCATCAATATAAACGCACAAATGTATGTAGGGAATGGACCCTACATAATTTTCCTTTCATCGTGCTTAGGGGAATTATAACAACCCCACTCAATTGTGTAAATATGTTATTTTCAAACATGTTGTGTTATGTATAGGAAACCCTAAGACCCCATTTTTTGATTGTCTTCCTCCTTTGTTTGTTCCCACATGATCATTTATTTTCAAACAAGTTGTTTGTTGGCCCTACACAATTTTCCTTCAATCATGCTTAGTGGAATTTACACAATTTTTCTTCAATCATGCTTAGTGGAATTATATGGACCCTTACATAATTTTCCTTTAATCATGCTTAATGGAGTTATAACAACCCCACCCAATTGTGTAAATATTTTATTTTCAAACAAGCTGTGTTATGTATTGGAAGCCCTAAGACCCCCATCCCCCATCTTTTTCAAAAAGAAAAAGAGTATGATATGGTTGATGAGGTGGCTTAATGGGAGCATAGCAATATTAAATGCTACGTCTCAGTTTTTAGATCATTTATTTTCAATCATGCTTAGTGGAATTATAATGACCCTTACATAATTTCCCTTCAATCATGCTTAGTGGAATTTACACAATTTTCCTTCAATCATGCTTAGTGGAATTATAATGACCCCTACATAATTTCCCTTCAATCATGCTTAGTGGAATTATATGGACCCTTACATAATTTTCCTTTAATCATGCTTAGTGGAATTATAACAACCCCACCCAATTGTGTAAATATTTTATTTTCAAACAAGTTGTGTTATGTATAGGAAACCCTAAGACCCCCATCTTTTGATTGCTTCCTCCTTTGTTTGTTCTCACATCATCATTTATTGTCAAACAAGTTGTTTGTTGTCCCTACATTTTTTTTTAGAAGAAAGTTGAAATCAATTTGGGTAGTTGAATAGTTAAATATTTGTATCTAATGAATAATAATGTTTGTACATAATCTGTATTTAATTATTTTTTATAAAAAATAAAAAAGAGAAAAATGATTTAAAAAGAAAAAGAGTATGATATAGTTGATGAGGTGGCTTAATTGGAGCATAACAACATTAAATACTACGTCTCAGCTTTTAGATATATATATATATATATATATATATATATATATAGATTTGTCGCTAACTTGTGCGATGCATGGAAATAACTATTGAATGAGTTTCAAGAAAAAAAAAAAAAAAGACATTATTTTTTAGTTTGAGTAGTAAGCAAAAATGCATAAAATTGAATAATAAAAAAACAATATTGAAAAAAATGGCACAAAGTTTTATTAGTTGGGCAAAAGAAAACAATGTTATTTTATTTATTAGTAGTTTTTTGTGAGAAAGAATAAGGAACAGAATATTGTGTATCTAGTTTAATTTATGTAATATATGGGTATATATAAAATTGTTTGTAATATATATGTCAAAAGGTGCCTTTTGAAATGTCATAATTCTTCAAATTTGATATACCAAAAGGTGTCTATTGAAGAGTTATAACCCTTCATTTTTTATATATTAAAAGGTACCTATTAACCGAAAATGTGTCTATTTAATGAAAATACGCCTATTGAATGAAAATGTGCTTATTGAATGAAAAGTTGTCTATTAATCGAAAATGAAAATTGAAAAGGCACAACTTTTTGATGTTTTCAAATGTATACGTAGCATTAATTTATGTAGTCACATGACACAATAAAAAGTGGTCAACAAAAAGTCAAATATTTTGCTTTTATATTACATAATGTATGTTAAAGAAAAAAAAAAAAAAAAAGACATTAGAGCATAATTAAGTGAAAAACCGTGGCAGCTCTGCCTAGATTCAATGGTTCCAGCACTAGTATAAGACTAGTTAGGCAACAAGGTTATCCATTACTATAACTGAGCTCAAGGTGATAAGAATATTAATGGGTTCATTATTGGTCTGTCACCATCAGTCGATACAACAACAGGTAACAATCTGTGGGGAAGACCTTTCGTGAAGTTGTGGACTTTCGTTACATACTTTTGCAATCTGGTCACATCACCGGTCTATTTTTTGTATTGCAGTTGTAGAGATAATCAGCCAGCAGCAACAATAACAATAACAAGAATCTTGAAAGTGAGTTTTCTTGGTCACTCATTTTCACCCAGTGACAGCTATCAAGCAAAGTACATTTCCTTTTGACTCTACTTTTCTAACTCGATTATTTAGAACTCCTCTAGAATAAAGACATTAGAAGCACAACCAACCTCTGTTAATTTATAAAATGATTAAAATCTATATTTGTTTGTCATCATTTATTGGTGATGAATTTGATTATAAAAAATATAGCAGGTGATAAATTTTGGTAATAAATTTATGGGATGCTGCCTGTTAACACTAGCTTTTTAGACAATTTTTTTTTTACTTTTTACAACTTTTTGATTTTTTTTTTTAACAATTTTTTTTTTATCATTTTTGGCAATCTTTTTAATGACTTTTTGTCATTTTTATTAATGGAACCCATTAAGGGAAATCTTAACAAGCACCACACTGCTTATTAACATTTCCCTAAATTTATTTAGAATCTTAATAAGATATACTTATTTTTAAGATTTGTGATTTCTGGTTTAGTTCCCCCAAATATATTTGTACATTTGTATATTACATTACTGCCTTTGCTCATATTATAACGGTGTACAGTATATGTGAAGTAGTCGCTAAGGTATGTAAATTTAGACAAGACCTGTCAGCTTTGTTCTTGAGCAATTGATGTCCTTCAATTTTAATTTGTCATTCATGAGAAGCCACACTCATCTAACTAGTTAATCATGATTTTCATCTTTTAAATACCACGTAATAACCTGAACACTTATTTTTTAAATACCATTTTACACATGAACAAGAAACTAAACAATTGCCTTTATGTGAATTCGTACGTGTAAATTATTCTTTCCAAATTTATATTTGAATGTGAATAATAAGATATCACGTTTATTGCTATCCAAGCAATGCTTGTGTTTGTAGCAAAATAGTATAAAATCTATAGTATGAGGATGCTTTTGTTAAATTTCACTTTTCTCATCGTTTTTATCCCAAGATAGTATTGCAGCTAAAAAAAGTGTTGGTATTAATAATCTTCAATAAGCGTTGGAATATTTTCATAAAATTATTATATATATACTTTTAAATGACCTTTCAAAGGAAAGAATATAATCATTTACATATAGTCAATAGCCACATTAACTTACCTTATTAGCTGTTGAAAAACGCATAATGCATAGTCTATGCCAAATAGTAATTGTCACCAATATTAGCTACATAATTATTAGTTTAACTTTGATAACTTGATATATTTAGGGATGTCAATGTTTGACCCAACCCGTGAATACGACACAAAACCGACACGGGTTTTTGCGGGTTAGGGTTGGGCCTTAATGAGTTTGGGTCATAAATGAGTTGACCCGAAAGCGACACAATAAAAAACGTGTCATAAGCTGGTCAACCCGCGTAACCGACAATAGACACGTTTGACACGCCAATTTATTTATGTCAACCCGAATTGACCCACTTAACACAACCCATTTAACTCGTATAACAAATAAATATTCATTTTATTTTAGATTTGTCAAATAACTTTTATATCCAACATACATTTTAAATTTAAAAAGAAAAGTGAGTAATTACAAAAACTTACAAGAGAAATAATTGGAAATTGAAAGTTTACAAACCCTAGATCTCTAAACCCTACAAATCCTAATTCTCTAAACCTTCTTATAAATATTATATTTTTAGATGTGTTTTTTTTTTTTTTTTTTTTGAACTATATTATTTTGAATGTGAGTTGAAGACTTAAACTGTGTGCATTGCTTTTGAGATGTAAAATAATTATTTTTAGGTGGATGTTATATTTAATATTATGCAGGTTAAAATGGGTTGTGTTATATTTGTGTCAACCCAACACGACTCGTTTATTAAGCATATCAAATGGGTTTGGTCAAGTCAACCTGTCTTATTAACAGGTAGGGTTAGGGTTAAAGGATCATGACACGATTATTAAATGGGTTGGGTTAGGGTTGAGCCATTTAGTTGAATACTCCTATCTCAACACGATACGAACCCGACACGCTAACCCGAATTGACACTCCTAGATATATTACAATAAATCTCCACAACCATTTACTATTGAATCTGATTAGTCAAAAGGAAAGTTAATTCTAATATCTATTGAATTAAACATGATTTTAATATGGAAGGTTTTACTAGTCTATATTAGGCCAATATGTACGAGTCTTTTGTCCAAATATTGGAAAAAATCAAGTTTTTTAGGATTATAGGTACTGTTGAAAGTTATTTAGGGAAGTGAGGAGAGAGACTGAATTTCGGCAACGGTATTGCCGAAATTCTAAGAAAAAGTAAGAGAGAGAAAGAGGAAAAAGGGAGAGAGAGAAAAACTGGAATTTCGGTAACGCTGTTACCGAAATTCTGCTGCCCAACCTGCCCGTGAGCGAGTGCGTGCGCGAGTGTGCGCGAGTGACTGAAATAAATAAATGAGGAATTTCGGTACCGGTGTTGCCGAAAATGCAAGAAAAAAATCAGAGAATTTCGGCAACGGCTATACCGAAATTGGGGAAGAAAAAAAAAAAAACCCAATTTCGGTACTGCCACTACCGAAATTGGGGGAAGGAAAAAAAAAAAAAAACCCAATTTTGGTAATGGTAATACCGAAATTGGGGAAGAAAAAAAAAAAAAGATGCTACGTTCACGATATTTTTATAACATTTTCATAACAAATCCTAAGTGGTTGGTTGTTATTGGTTTAAATTTGAACCTAAAACTAAGATTATTTTTTTGCCCCAACAATAACAACCAGTAACAACTTGCCACATAAGATTTGTTGTAAAAATGTTGTGAAAATGTTGTGGACATTTCATTTCTAAAAAAAAAATAATGGCAATACCGAAAGCGGAAAAAAAAAGACAATTTCGGTACTAGCAATACCGAAATTGGGGAAGGAAAAAAAAAAAAAAGTACAATTTCGGTACTGACAATACCGAAATTGGGGAAGGGAAAAAAAAAAAAAGACAATTTCGGTACTGGGAATACCGAAATTGAGAAAAAAAAAAAAAAAAAAAAAAGGAAAAGAAGACAATTTCGGTACTGCCCAGTACCGAAATTGAAAGAATGAAGAAAGAAAAGAAGGCAATTTCGGTACTGGGCAGTACCGAAATTGTCTTCTTTTCCTTTTCTTTTTTTTTTTTTTTTTTTTTTTTCAATTTCGGTATTCCCAGTACCGAAATTGTTTTTTTTTTTTTCCTCCCCAATTTCGGTATTGCCAGTACCGAAATTGTCTTTTTTTTTTTCAATTTCGGTATTGTCATTATTTTTTTTTTTTAGAAATGATATATCCACAACATTTTCACAACATTGGTAAAAATCAAGTTTTTTAGGTGCTGCCAGCACCTAAATTGTTATTTTTATTCAATTTCGGTATTTTTATTTTTTTTCAATTTAGGTGCTGCCAGCACCTAAATTGTCTTTTTTTTTTCAATTTCGGTGCTGCCAGCACCGAAATTATTCTTTTTTTTTTTTTAAATTTCGGTGCTGGTAGCACCGAAATTATCCTCTTTTTTTTTTTTTTTTTTTGTTTCGGTATTACCATTACCGAAATTCCCCAATTTTTTTTCTACCATTTTCGGCAACACCGGTACCGAAATTCCTCATTTATTTTCTTTCAGTCACTCGCGCACACTCGCGCACGCACTCGCTCACGGGCAGGTTGGGCAGCAGAATTTCGGTAACGCTGTTACCGAAATTCCAGTTTTTCTCTCTCTCACTTTTCCCTCTTTCTCTCTCTTACTTTTTCTTAGAATTTCGGCAATACCGTTGCCGAAATTCAGTCTCTCTCCTCAATTCCCTAAATAACTTTCAACAGTACCTATAATCCTAAAAAACTTGATTTTTACCAATATTTGGACAAAAGACTCAATATGTACGGCCAAAAAGGATAGGGATAGTAAGAGGAAATAAGGTCGGTTTTACATGCATCAACAAATGTTTGAAGTATATTATCCTCTTCTTTTATCTGAAAAATATGTATTCCCACTATATTATATTGGGTCCGGTTAAACCATTTATTTTTGGAAACATTTTCTCGAAAATTGAAAAGTTGTCAATACTTTTTCAATTCTCAGAAAAAATATTTTAAAAAATAATTAATTATTGTGTGCTCTTAGGGCACACATTAGCAAAATCTTATTATATTTTTGATAAAGAAAGTATCATAGATAGTTTCTTATCCTACAAGTTGATAAAGGACATAATTTTCAAATTAATTTCAGTAATTTGTTATATTTGCATTTTTATGAAATGTTCGTTATTTTAGATTTAGGGCATTTATCTCCTTATTTTTAGGAGCTTTTAATATGATTTTTAGGTCAAATTTATGGTTAGGTATTAATTAGGAGTTATTTTAGAATATATTTTCTTATTTGTCAAGTTTTACGGAGCCCCTTAAATAAGGCCCTAAGTTTTTTTAACAATTATTCAATCAATAAAATTCATACTTTTTGTCTCTCTATTTTCTGGTGGATCCCAAACTCATTCTCCTTGTGGATTCAAGGACCCTTGTAGATTAAAGGAACTCTCGTGAATTCGAGGTTATTTTCAGAAGAAAACGTCTTGACGCTTTTGTATCCCACATCACAAGCAGTGTAGGCTTGTAATGATAATCAGCAAGTTTGCTAGACTATTGTATCTTGGGGGCAAGCACGCATAATTGCTAGTCTACTATACCAAAATTTTTGTTGACGGCATGTATCATCTCAAGAGAGCAGCGTAGTCCATGCCTTAACTTCCCATCTTAAAACTCATGGAATTAACATGTACTAATTTGAATATAATGTTAGGAGATATGTTGAAGTACCAGTAAGGTAATCTCCCAACTCTGTTCTCTAATTTTAAGGTGAACTCTAAATTCTGTGAAATGTTATTATTTAAATGATAATTTGGGGATTATATAAATTTAATTTACTCATTAATCATTGTTCTTAGGCAGTAAGGATTGTCCGTTACTAAAAGCAAAACATCCCGTAGACCAACACTATAAGAACATTGGCCTATCACCATCAGTGAGTGGCTACAATACGATAACAAGTAACATCCCCAGCATGGACCCTACTCTCTAGCAATTAGAAATCACACATCTATCTGTGCAGTTGATCAGTGATATATATAGGAAGACCCCTAGTTCTTTTAATTGTCTTCTTCCCTTGTTTCACATACACATGATTTATTCGATGGCAAAGATTTTCCAAAAAAGTTGTCCCTACATAATACCTATTAGATAGGGACCAGTCACCTTAATTGGTTCGTGAGAAATTGATGCACTTCAAGTTTTAATTTGTCATTCATGAGAAATCACACTCATCTAATCTAACTAGTTAATCATATTGAGTGGCTGAGTTGAATTATTCCTTGGAAACTCTCACTTGATATACTAAAAAGCATAAATTGACTTAAAAATTATTGACAAATAAATTAAATTTAGAGTTGATCATATAAGACCACTTTAAGAGAAAAGTTCTTAAATGACCATAACAAAATGTTACGGCATTTTTATAGCAAGTGAAGTGTCAATCTACCATAGATCAACATAAAATAAAATAAGATTATATTGAGATACACCACAACTCAAAACAAAAAATGTTTTAAAAATATAATGAGATTTTGTTGTATTACTAGATTTCCTCATTGGTTAGTTAAGTAAGTGGCAAGGAACCAAAAATAAAATAAAAAATGGCATAGAGCTTTCAATTAATTAAAGCCAATGTATGCATTTCAATTAGCTCAATTAGTAAAGTCTCTAATAATTGAATAAGAAATCTGGAATTCAATCCCCCCTTACACCAAAAACTGATTGGTGTCTTAGTTTGATGATAAAGAGTTATCATCAGGAGTGAACGCTATAAGTTGAAACTCTCTAAAAAAATAATAATCTATATATATAATAATAGGTGAAGCTGAAAGAAACTTAAATTAAAATTCCACATTAGAGTTTCAATTTTGTGTCATGTGTCCTAAATTATTTATTCTTAAAGATTTTATTTCTTAATTTTAGAATCAAATGTAAAATCACATCATAAATATTCATTCAAGTGAGTTATTAAGTACAAAAACCAAAGAGTTTAGAATAAATAAATCGTAAAAAAAAAAAAATGTTTCACAATAATTTTTTTTAAAATGACAATTTACATTTTATACCTAATAATATTTTTACAAGTTTTTTTTTAAGAGTTAACAAAATATGAAAATGACTATCAATAGTATTTAAATTATATATATAGTAATTATATTATGACCCTACCTTACAATAACTTATACTTGTGAAGTGATTATTACAGTTGGTTGATGAACTTTGCCGTTATTTGATACCAAGAGGAACTTTCCGCCTAAAGAAAAGTTTGGCTAATATATAAATTTGGTCTCTAAATTTTACCAAAAAAATTGTTTCTTTGCTAAATTTTTTTAAAAAAATATATCCTTAAATTATTAAAAATGTTTCACTTTTTGTTCTTAAATTTTTATAAAAAAAAAAAATTTTATTCCTAAAATATTAAAATTTTTTATTTTTCCTAGTTTTACTTATAAACTATTGATTTTTTTTTTTTTTTACAAACTTTAGCAGGAAAAAGACTTTGGGTCTGTTTGAATAGAACTTATTACTGAAAACTGAAAATACTGTAACAAAATAATTTTTAAATGTATGAATAATACTATAAAACTTATTTTTAATAAAAAATTATTAAAAAAATACGTAAATAATATGCGTACAGTACGCACACTACACGCACTGTCCCCCACAGCAATAATGAAAAAAAAAAAAAAAAAAAAAAAAGGAAAAAGGCAAAAGCAAAACGCGGCATATAACAATCTGGATACGGGCAATTTATAAGGATTAGAGGAAAAAAAAAAAACCTTTTAATAAAGTTTAGAGACTTTAGTCGGTACTTTTGCTTTTTTACTGTAGTTTTTTTCACTCAATTACTTTGACCCTCTCTACAAACTTTAGTACTACTAGCAGTCTAGCACTACTTTTGTTTTGAGCCTCTCTACAGACTTTAATTGGAACTTTTGCTTTTTGGCTCTAATTTTTTGACTTAATTACTTTGAGCCTCTCTACTGACTTTAGTAGTACTAGCAGTCTAGCGCTACTTTTAATAAAGGAATCCAAAGCTGTCCTAATAATGCAACTCATCAAATTATTTTCCTTTTTTTTAGATAAACACCAATTTTCAGCGAACTACTTTTAATTACGGAATTCAAAGATGTCCTAATAATGGAACTCATCAATTTTTTTTTTTTTTGCGATAAAAAACAATTTTTGTTACCAGAAGAGCCCGAAAATAGCAGTTAAGAAATCAAAATTCTAACATGCTCAATGCTTAATACGAAATAAAAGCGAAAGTTATTATAGTTGAATTGACACCTCTTATACTAAATTCTACACAATGGTTTTCTAAAATCTAAAAGGTAAGAAGTTCCACTTGATGGGTCCTATAAATAAGATGGTTGTCCCTAAGTATATATTTATTATCTTCTACTTATCTTTACTTTCTTTTTGTTTTAGTTTTTTAAGAACTGTAACATATCTTGATTAAAGTATTGAATTTCTTATATTTTCTATCCAAAAAAAAATAAAGGAAAGAAACGAAAATAATTTCACTGAGGAAGCTGCAAGGACTATGGTGGAACTGAATTTTAGTGTCCATCTTGGCATAAATCCGAAGCTAGAAGGACTAGGATTTAAAATGTAATTTCACTTTTAGTTTTTATTTAAGTATATATTGAACCACATTATTGGGGCATGCACCTATTACCATATTGCAACCTCATCGTTAACTATTTTATAAAAAAAGTCAAATAAATACAACACATATTATAATTTGTAAAATATAAATTAGAACATAAAAAAATGTATTGGAAGTTTGGAACACAAAAGATTGTACAAAGTATTTGTATTCATTAAGTGCTAGTAATTTAATATGTTTCAACATGTTACCACTTGACCACTTAGTAGCTTAGGAAAGATTTTGTGGGTTACAGGCAACTCAATTGGTAAAACTTCTAATAATTATGTAGATTTGCGACTAATTAATTTAAAAAGGATTGACAAATAAATTAAACTAAAGTTGATCATATAAGACGGCTTTAAGAGTAGAGTTCTCAAACAACTATAACAAAATGTTATAGCATTTTTATAGCAAGCATCAATCTACCATAGATCAACATAAAATAAAATAAAATTATATTGATATACACTACAACTCAAATAAAAAAATATTTTAAAATTATAATGAGATTTGGTTGTATTATTAGATTTCTTCTTGACCTACCGTTCTTGAAGACTTGTTTCACTCGTTGGTTTTTTTTTTTTTTTCATGAACACTCATTGGATAATTGGGAGAGTGGGAAGGAACAAAAAAATAAAAAATAAAAAAATGGCACAGAGCGTTCAATCAATCAAAGCCAACGTGCAACTCGTTGGGTTGGAATTTGGAACAGCCAAGCACAACAAATTTCCTCCACATAAATATAATGACCTTCAATTATTTTAAGGCCCACTCTATGGACATTATTATTACCAGTACCACAGACAATATCAAGTACCTGTCGCGCGTTTTACTTTTTTTTTAAATAAAGTACTGGCTGGGAGGTGCTTTCAATTAATATCAGCCAGCGTTATGTGGACCAACTCTGCCCTTGTAATTTGTAGGGTTTAAATTTTATTGTGAATCAAATTTTTACCTTAGCGTTAAAAAAAAAATAAAGGATAAATATATTTTATAAATCTTAAGGCTTAGATGATAACTAAGTTCAAGATTTTTCAAAATTTATTAATTTAGTTCTTAAAGCTAATTTATTCCCTTAAAATTGTTAGGCCAATTAGTTATTTTTTTCAACTATTTTAGGAACTAAATTAGCTTTAAGAACTCCTTCTCAAAAAAAAAAGAAAAAGAAGAAATTAACTTTAAAAACTAAATTGATTATGCAAAATGCTGTGACATGTTACCCCTGTGACTTTGCCTTAAAAATGGCAAATAAAAAATAGTATATGATATCGTGAATTATAAAAGAGTAGCCAATAGAATAAGTTTTTATTCTTTTTTTATAAATGGAACCAATAGAATAAGTTAATAATCCTCAATGTTCCATGTAAAAACATTCCTTACAAAAGACTAGTGACTATATATATAAAATGCTGTGACATGTTATCACGTGACTTTGCCTTGGAATGGTCAATAGAATAGTATATGATAACCATAAAGATTAGTCTCAAAGGTGGTTTCCATTTAGAGTTCAATCTTCACACAAAAAAAAAAAAAACTAAAAATCTAGATAACAAGTGCCCTCAAGTCATTCTTTTGTTAATAGACTATTTTAATCTTTTTATACTACTTATATGAAAAATATAAAAACTTTTAAACAAAAACAGTTTCTTGTTTCTCTTTTTATATATATAAAAAGTTTCTAATACTATTGTATCTTTAAAAATATGAACGCTATAGGTTTGAAATACTATTTTATCTATTATTAAAAAAAAAAAGTTCAAAATTATAATTAGTTTTTCCCTCTTAGACTCTCAAGCACTTTGTATTATAGGCAAATCTATTTAGAGCTCAGCGGTTCAACTGAACTCTCTAAACTTCCCCCCCGCCCCCCAAAAAAAAAACTATATATATATATTTTTTTGGCGAAAACCCCCTTTTAGTCCCTACATTTTCACGCGATTTCTACTTTGGTCCCTAACTTTTTTTTCCACCGATTTTAGTCCCTATTCTGAACAAACGCCTTTCGTTTTAGTCCCTGGCGTTACATCAGAGACGGATTTTGCACAGCTGGCAAACGGCATATACTGTTCATCTGACGTGGCCATTAAAGTAATAATAAAAAATGCCACGTCAGATCAACAGTAATAAAAAATTAATTTATTAATTTTAATTAAATAAAAAAAATTTAAAAACAAAATTAAAAACTAAAAATCAAACCAGACACAGAAATTTAAAAAAAAAAAAAATCCCTCAGATCAAGAACAACAAGATAAGATCTAACACAGTTAATCCAAGAACAACAAGACAAAAAAAAAAAAAAAAACTAGAGAACACAGTTAATCCAAAACTGGAGATCTAACACACACACACACACAGATCTAACACACACACACCCACACAAATCCAAAAATCTCCATAAATTTCAAAAACTCAAACCAAAACAGACACACCAGCGACGCCGAAGGGAGGATCTCTCCTCCTCCGCCACCTCGTTGCCGAAGGGAGGATCTGGAGCTCTCCGCCACTGCGTCGCAGAAGGGACGATCTGGAGCTCTCCGCCACCGCGTCGCCGAAGGGAGGATCTGGAGATCTCTCCTCCTCCGCCATCGCGTCGCCGAAGGGTGGATCTGGAGCTCTCCGCCACCGCGTCGCCGAAGGGACGATCTGGAGATCTCTCCTCCTCCGCCACCTTGTCGCCAAAGGGAGGATCTCCTCCTCCGCCGCCGCCTAGCTGTTTTCTTTCTTTGTTCTTAGATCTTGTCTTGTTGTTCTTGATCTGAGGGTTTTTTTTTTTTTTTTTTAATTTCTGGGTCTGGTTTGATTTTTAGTTTTTAATTTTGTTTTTAAATTTTTTTTATTTAATTAAAATTAATAAATTAATTTTTTATTACTGTTGATCTGACGTGGCATTTTTTATTATTACTTTAATGGCCACGTCAGATGAACAGTATATGCCGTTTGCCAGCTGTGCAAAATTCGTCTCTGATGTAACGCCAGGGACTAAAACGAAAGGCGTTTTTCAGAATAGGGACTAAAATCGGTGGAAAAAAAAGTTAGGGACCAAAGTAGAAATCGCGTGAAAATGTAGGGACTAAAAGGGGGTTTTCGCCTTTTTTTTTTTTTGACCTCCTTAAAATATATAAAAAGTTGAACACCATGACCTTAAATTTTTTTTAAGCCCAACTAAAATAAGTTTGAATATAATCCTCTTAACAATATTCTAACATTTTTAAACCAAAAAAAAAAAACCTCAATAACAAACCAATTTGATATAAAATCTTAGAAAACAAATTAATAAGATCAACAACAAAAGTAGAAATTTGCCAATCTTAAAAATTAAAAAATCCCATTTAGATCTTAAAAAATTTGAAATAAATCATTCAAATGGGAGATCAATGGATAATTATTGTTATACTGTGTATATTGAAAGAGACGTAGCTTATAAGACTGATAATGAAGATATCATATAATGATTTCAAAATATGAAACATCGTATAAAGCAATTATAAAAGTTTACATATTATGGTTGTTGTTGTTGTTTTTTTTTTTTTCCTTGTGGTATCGATATATTCAACTTCTCTTTTATTTTAAAATTTGTATAATTCATACTTCTTATTAACCCCCTAAAAAATAATCCTAGAACCGCAACTGCTCTGTGCATGGAAAGGTACCCATTCAGCTAGAAAGCCCTTAGCACCAATGTTTTATAGCTCTAAATATAACCTACTATTCCTTAGAATAGTTAAAAAACAGTATATGATTTCGAGAATTATTAAAAAGTACTAGCGAATGGAATATTTTAGTTATTCACTTTTTCCTTAATCTTAATGATCCACATGATTCATCCATGAATAAAAGTAATTAAATATAAGACCCTAGAGATCCTTGGGTTTATGCCAATAATCAAGGTTAACAACTTTCTATCTTTATCCTTTACATTTTTTTTTCTTTTCTAATTCTTGATTGATTGTTTCCACTTTGTATTAGTCTTTACAGACATAAAAAAATAAAATAAAATAAACTCGTTTGGTAGAGGATTTCTTTTAGGACTGGTTGAGTTATGTTTCTTATTTTAGGATATTTGAACACTAAATTTAGAGAACTCTTCCTACTGGTTCTCAATTTTCAAATAATAGTACTCAATGACACTTTTATAAATACGTTAAAAATTGTAGGTCTCACCTAATTATACCCCATGAGGGAACTTTCTCTCTCTTCAAATAAAATAACAATGATACTTTTCCTATACTTTTCAACTTAAAAAAAAAAAAAAAAAGACACACACACACATGCCAAATAAACATAACATATTTTAAAAGAGAGATATTTTAAACACACATACACATACCAAACACACATAACATATTTTAACTCATACCAAACACATCTTACCCATCAAGTAGATGATGGGTAAGATGGTTGGTTAATGCTCCCTAAGTATATATTTTTTATCCTTTACTTTCTTAATTGTTTTTTATTTTTGAGAACTGTACATATCCTAATTTAAGTATTGATTTAAAATTCTGAAAAAAAAAACAAAAAATAAGAAAGAAAGAAATGAAAAAATGAAAACAATTTCACTGATGAAGCTAGAAGGACTAGAGTGGTACATAATTGTAGTGTCCATTCCGGAAAGGATCTGTTCCTTCTTGTTGAAATGAAGCTAAGAAGAGGACTAAGATTTAAAACGTCATTTCCCTTTACATATCTTGATCAATGCCCTTTAATTAGTAAGTATATATTGAATCACATAACTACCGTTGGTTTATTGGGGCACGCGCGTATTACTATCACATGGACAAAGTCAAAGATGCTGCCACTTGATCTTTAAGTAATTTAAAATGTTCCAACATGCATGTACCACTTAGCCACTTCCTAATAAATTGCTGAATATGAGAAATGAAAGAAGCACAAACTCAACCGCACTATTGCTAATTTTCTACTTTCTGTTCATTTCTTGCTGTGTTATCAATCCAACTTGACTTTCAGTCTCCAACTATGGCAGCTGATGCACTACTTATTGATCTCTTTAAGCAGTTGGCTTCAATCTCTGTTCAGCTGGCTAAACAAGAGATCAAGTTGCTTGCTGGCGTTGACGAAGAAGTCCAAAAGCTTGAAGACAAGCTCGGAATAATCAAGGCAATGCTGGATGATGCCGATAAAAGACATGCAAAGAAGCTGGATACTGAGAAGCTTTGGTCAGAGCAGCTCCAAGACAAATACTACGAGATGGATGACGTTTTGGACACCTGGAAAACTGCAAGGATCAAAGCAGAGATAGAGAAAGAAGAAGGAAAACCAGCTGATATTGCTGCTCCAGCTGTTGTGAAGAAGAAGGTATGCTCCTTCTTCCCATCTCCATCATGTTGTTTTAACCTTCAACTGCGTCATGATCTTGGTTACAAGATTAAAAGACTGAATGAAAAATTAGATGAGATTTTCAATGACAAAGAGAAGTATGGGATTGACTTTAACAGGCAACCTGAAATAGTTGTGCGACCAATAACTACGTCCTTTGTGGATGAGGCTGATATAATTGGTCGTGATAACTATAAGGATGAGCTGTTGAGCAACCTCTTAGGCGTGGGTTGTACAAAGGAAAGAAAACCCCATGTCATATCTTTGGTGGGCATGGGAGGTCTTGGAAAAACCACTCTTGCCCAAATAACCTACAATCATAGTGAGGTGAAGGCCCATTTTGATAAAAGAATGTGGGTTTGTGTTTCTGATCCTTTCGATCAGTGCAAGGTTGCCAAAGCAATTATTGAGTCTCTTGAGGGTCAATCTCCCAATGCTACTGAATTACAAAGTTTGTTGGATAAACTTTTTAGTTTGATTGGGGGAAAGAGGTTATTTCTTGTCTTAGATGATGTGTGGACTGAAGACTTCACAAAATGGGAGCCGTTCAGAAATGCGCTCAAATGTGGTGCCGAAGGTAGTAGAATTCTAGTGACCACACGAAAAACTAGGGTTGCAAACATGATGGAGAGTTCTTCCATAATCGATTTGGGGGTATTGTCCCCCAATGATTGTTGGTTGATTATCAATAAAATAGCATTTCCTGACGATTATGGGGAGCAATATAGGGATTTAGAAGAGTTGGGCAAACAACTAGCAAATAAGTGTAAAGGTTTGCCACTTGCTGCAAAGATTCTAGGGAGTTACCTGCGTGGCAAGATAAGTAAAAAAGAGTTGGAGAAGGTTTTGCAAAATGATTTATGGGAATTAGAAGATATTGAAAATGGTCTTTTGGGGCCATTTTTTTTGAGTTATTATGAATTGTCCTCATCAGAGAAACAATGTTTCTTATTTTGTGCTGTCTTTCCGAAAGATTATGAATTCGATAAATTTGAGTTAATCATCAACTGGATGGCACAAGGATATATCAACTCAAAAGAAAATATGGAGATGGAAGTTAGAGCAGAGCAATGCTTTGAAAATTTAGCCATGCGCTCTTTTTTTCAAGACTTTGAGAAAGATGATAATGATGGTAAAATTGTAAGTTGCCAAATGCACGATTTAGTGCATGACTTTGCGGAATCAATGGCAAAAGATGTGTGCTTCAAAATCAATTATAGTGGTGACAAGGTTGAAAAAGACTTTAAGAGGGCTCGCCATTTGTCATTAATAGTTAAAAAAACATTTCCTGAGTTTGTCTATGAAGTGAAAAGTCTACACTTTTTAAAATTGGATTTTATTTCTTCTCTGACTGTCCAACCCAAGTTATTCGACCATTTGAAATGTCTACGTACATTACATTTGGAAGGTGAGTCCATTTTCAAACTTCCAAATGAGGTGGAAAAATTGATACATTTAAGATACCTCAAGTTATCTTGTGAAGAGATAAAAGAATTGCCTGAAAGTATATGTAATTTATGCAATTTACAAAGTTTGGATGTTAATGGGTGTTGGGAACTTAAGAAATTACCCCAGGGGATAGGTAAACTAATTAATTTAAGACACCTCCTATTTCCCAAAGATATTAGAATACAATCGTTTCCGAAGGGAATAGGGAGATTAACTTGTCTTAAAACATTAAAATACTTTCCTGTAGGTGGTAAGGGCGAAGAAATGTGTAAACTGGGAGAATTAGAACATTTGAACCACATTCAAGGGAAACTTAAGATAGCAGGGTTGAAAAATATGGTAGATTTTGGTGCGATTGAGAATACATTAAAGAAGAAGAACCACCTCCGTGATTTGATTCTAGATTTTAACCCGGCCAAGGAAATGCTTGACTATTATGAAGTGGAATACGAGGAAGAGGAAGAGACAGATGAAGAAGAAGAGACAAAGAAAGGGGAGGAAGAGGAAGAGGAAGAGGAAGAGACAGAGGAGGAGGAGGAAGAGGAAGAGGAAGAGGAAAAGGAAGAGACAGGAAGAAAGAAGAAGAAAAATGGAGAAAGATGTAGCCATTCTAAATGCCTTAGAGCCACCTCCCCGCTTGGAATCTTTACAAATTGGTTCTTATAAGGGCTCCACAATGTATCCTAATTGGATGACGTCCAAATTGACCTATTTGAAAAGGCTTATTATCAGAGGGTGCCCAAACCTAGAGCAGTTGCCTCCTTTGGGGAAGCTGCTGTTGCTCGAAGAATTAGAAATATGGGACGCTCTAATGATTGGAAAGGTGGGAGATGAATTTTTGGGAATAGACATAGAAGAAGAAGAATTATCAGAATCATCCAAAAACAATAACAACAAAGACATCATCATATTCCCAAACCTTAAATCTCTCTGTTTTAATTACTTACCGAAGTGGGAAGAATGGACTGGGATGGGAGGAACAACAGAAGAAGAAGAAGAAGAAAAAGATAATAGTGCTAATGCTTTTGTTACTAATAATACTCCAAAAATTAAAATAATGCCACTTCTTCATTCCTTGGCAATTGAGCATTGCGGCAATCTAAAGTCTCTGCCAGATTACCTGCGTAATACTCCATTACAGGAATTCGGAATCTTTCAATGTCCAATTCTCTAGCAGCTTTGCGAAAGAGGGATAGGAGATTATGAGGAAGATTCAGAGGTAACTCTTCTTTTCTTGCAAAATTATTTTATCAAATATATAAATACATAAATGGATTTGTGCAAATAGACGCAGCTAATTAACTTCACTTCTATATTTATCCCGTCAAAAACAATTAATTATAATATAATACCAACCACATCCCTTGATAAATTATTCCCAATATCACAACACACACTACCGCCACCAAATCATTCTACTATTTGTTTGGGTTGTGATCCCTCCTTGTTGCTCTAATCTCTCAGTGGTATGGCTTCTATTATATATTATTTTTCTTGTATAATATTATTGTAATACGGGTCATTGTGGGTTTTGTTCATTTTGGGTTTTTTAAACTAATCTGACATAGCTGGTGTGCAGTATGAAGAAGATGATGAGGAAGCAAACATTGATTCCAACGACGACCTGACACTCGATTGCATCTCTGACTCTGACTCCACTCGCAACACGAAGATCAAGACCAAACCGACACAGGGCTGTCCAAGCAACCCAGAGACCCTGCCAAACCGACACCTCCGGCGGTCGGTGACGGTTCCTAACCTCTCCGGGTCAAACCGACTGGACCCGACCCGTCACGGCCAAATCCGACACCTCCGGCGGTCGGTGACGGTTCTGAAACCCGACTCCGGCGGGTCGAGTGGCAGTAAACATAAGGAAGATGATGATGCTGCGTAACATTGATGAAGGGGATTTTTAAATGTGGACAGTACAGGGCAGTTGACATGCACAGAAGAAGACAGACACATTATGATGAGACTGGGTGTTGAAGAAGACAATGAATGAGGAGGTCAGATTCCCTTTTAAATTGTTCAAACATTACCTCTAAATCTTTGTTTATATTGTTACTTTATGCCTCTTATTTCTAGTTACCTTTAATATTTCTATCTTTGATTAATTGCTTGAATTCCATTGTGTGTTTAGATCAGTGATTATACTAGATAAAACCATATTAACTTCTTATTGATTGATTGATTTCAATAAATTTTTGTTTTTAGCTACAAGTAGAGTTTTTTCAAATGATGATGGCGAGAGCAAAGAGAGATATAAAGCCTCTGTTTATGAAAATCTCGCCAAGTTTTTTCCTAATATAAGATGTTCTTCTTGTAATATCTTTTTGTTCTTGATTTCAATTCCATGTTTTTATAGGCTTGCTTGTTATTTGAGCTATATATTATTTGTTATTTTTTCTTTGATTTATTACTAATGCATGTGATTAATCTTAACCATCTTGATAAAAATATGTTTTTGCATTTGCCATTTTGGTGAAATAAAAAAAATTAAACCCTAAATACGTTCCTACTATTCCATGTCAATGCCAATATTGTCTCCCTTATTCAAGTGATTCAGTTTGAACCTCTTTCACTTTTCTCCTTGCTATTCTTTACTTTTATCTCAAATAAACTTAAGTGTCTTGAAATGATCATCATTGTTCAATCTAGGATGCTGGCAGGGGCACATCCATCAAGTAATTATGCTACCCATGTCAATTCTGTTCTCACTGACTTTATTCTTTTCAAAGTGTTTCCTTGCATTAATTCTTCTTGATCAAATCTGCCAATTTTAAAGAGAATCAATCTTCTTGAATTAGCTTCACCAAATTCTTGTAGGTTAGAAAATTTTATGAAAGATTCATAGCAATGTACGTTTCCCTTGTTACCTGAGATGTGGAGTGTTGCTTGATTGTGGAGTCACTATTTTATCTTGAAGGAGCTAGTGGACTGTTTGAATTTATTGTGAAAAGACAAAGAAAATGGGCACATGATTATAGTAATTGTTGAAGTTACAAAACTTCTTCTTGAAATAATGCATACAAAAGACTAGCAGGACATGAGTATGTGGATATCTCAGGGGATTTAGGTATGGATGCTAGGATGTAAGTCTTGCTTTGGTGTTAACTGTGTGCCATGCCTGGAAATTGTGAACATCTTAGTTTTGAAATATAGTAAAGAAAGAACTTGGAGAGGATTATATGTGTAGTGACTAATTCTAACTTTAAGGGCTGCCTATTATTTCCTTCATTTTGCTTCTGACATGGTGCTAGAGACGTTAATGTAATTTCAACTGCTTGAGTTGCCCATTTGCAGTTTAGCAAATGGTAAATGTAGCACTAGGACATGACAGTACATTCATTTAGGAACTGTCAGCCTCTATACAAGATGCAAACTTAAGAACCATTGATTTGGTTATAGGTAAATCATGTGGCACTCAACATTTTTTTTTTCCAGTGAAACCTTTAAGGTCCCTAACACTTTTTATAGTTGTGTAGCAGATTGAGTTATTTTTTGCTTTCTTGATTTGATAAATAACGATTTTGGTGCATTGTGACAAACATGGTCAGAGCAGGGGCTACGCAATGATATAAAAGTTATTTTTGGGTGCTAAGATTTAAAAATTAAAAAGAAAAGAAAAGAAAAGATTTAATGGAAATTCTCTACACCCATTATCTTGAGCTAAAAATAATATAAATGGAAGGCATTGAGAGTAGTTTGTAGAAAAATAGTATTTGCTTAAATATAATATGGTTTATTTAGCAAGTTGGTCTGGTGGAGTGCCTATCAGGAAAGATGTTTAACTTGAGCAGGATTTTGAAGATGAAAACTTGGTCAAACACGGTGAGGTTTATCCATCAAGTTGGCCTTCTGGTGTGCAGAAAAAGGCAACATGCCGAGGGCCTTAACTTTCCAAATATTAAGGAAATTGTGGGTTGCAACAGCATAGAGAAAAAGATACAGGAATTGTTGTTTGTGCAGATTCTTTTTTTTTGTTTTTTTGTTTTCCATATAAAAGTTCATTCAAGGGAAATGGTTTCAGAAAGACATTGTGCATGAGGTCAAAGAAAAACATGATTATTGTAGTGTAATTGAATGTGGTTTAGGATCAGTTAATAGCGTATGGGTCTTTATGGAGTTTCTTTATTTTGGCTATTTAGAATAATGTGACATAAATCTTATGCTTTTCTTTTAGGCATGCATGTGGATTGATGATGATCAAGATAATGAATTTGGGAAAGAAATCAATGACAAAGATTATGTGGTTAAGGTATACAAGATTGAGGACATTAGTGATGAAGAAGATGGACTAAGCATAAGGACTTATCAAAAAAGAAGATTGGACTAAGTATCAAGCGGATGAAGAAGTGGAGTAGACAATAATAAGAAGGTTTTTTGCAGAGCTGAATGGAACAGGACGATTGACATACACAGAAGAAGATAGAGACTTTTAAGATGAACGATCAGGTGAAATTCCTTGATTACTTGCATGATCATCATTTTCAATCTGTGTCTATTGCTACTTTGTCCCTATTATATTTGGTTACCTTTAATATATATATATATATATATCTTGGATCAATTTTTTAAATCCAATTCTGTTTAGATTAATGATTATAGTTGTTAAAACTATATTAACATTTTATTGAGTTTTTGCATGTTTGTGTGTCAGGGATCATGAAGTTTAGTTACAAGCAGAGTTTTATAAATGATGATAGTGAGGGATATGAAGCCTCTACTATTGAAGTTTGGGGTGACTTTAACTCTCCCTTTTTAAGGATTTATTCGACTCTCCCCTTAGAACCAGAAGGATCAATCCCTCCCTGCTGCCTTCCTTGCCACTCTTTGGGTTTGTGTTCTTTCCTTGAGATAGATACGATCATTATAAAATAGAGATGAAAATGATTTCGGGTCATAGTACGTAGTTTTTTTTACGCCCTATTTGATGCAGCAAATTAGGAGGTGTGGCTTACAGTTGCAGCAGTAGGAATGCTGAAGACAATTGACAATGACATTCCAGAACTCCTCGAGGCATACACACATCTAAAATCTGATGATCATGTATATCTCCTGATACAAAACCATGATTTGATATTGTGACTCTTATATTGGATATCATGCTCTTCCTAGTGTAGGTTATAAATTATCCTTTGGTTGCAACACTATTGTCCGGAGGCTCAAGAAATAATTCATGCAATCCATGTTCAATCGTAATGTATTGAGAATGGTACCTATGTTGTCAAGTTAATGGGCGCCACAGTGGTAAGCTTCATTCATTTAAATAGCTATTTTAACAGAACAAAGAGTTGATACTTGAAAAATTAATGGATTGATCTGAACATGTACTTCTTGTTGAAAAGAAAGATGCTGTTGGTTGAGTTGTAATCTTGTATTGATTGTGTATCTTAAGCAATTAATTATGAGTCAAAGAATTATATACTCTCAAAATCTGCAAAGGATACAGGGTAATGAGAAACGATCCATGGCCAACATATATTGTTAGAATTTTTTTATGGGCATAGTGATCCTAGAAGTTGCAGTAGAGTTCAGGTTTAACACTACAAAATAATTTTACCAGTAAATCTTAACAAACTGGTCTTATGCTATTTGTTTTTTTTTTCTCGTGTACCTACATTTTGTTTATTATTGCAAGCTGAACTAAAAACTATATTCCTTATGGGTAAGCATATCTTGCTTAAGAGGGAGTGGTCATATGGCACATGTGAGACTGTCTAAAGTACACAGGATCACGTCCTATAGTAAATATTTTTTCTTTGCCATTAATAAGTTTTAAGATGTAGCCTATATAGTTGTCTTCACCTTGCGAACAGCTCCAATTTATTTCGTTGATAATTATTCGTATGTGCATCTCAAGAGCTTATTCATTCAGAGTAGCAGGAGCTCATTATTTTCTCTTTATGCCAGAAAATGCCATTATTTTTATTTCTATTCATGATATCAGCTTCTTTTTTTATTTCTAACCCTTTTCGTTTTATTATTGACATGCACAAATTTTTGTATCAGATATTCTGCCTCGATGTCTTACTCGAAGACACAGACATAGGAAAGGCATGAACAGAATATGTTTCCTATGCTGCAATAGAGAACGTGGTTCTTGGTGCATCACATCATGGATTTATGAGGTAATCTCCTTCTAATCTTTTAACATAATCAAGCTCCCAGAAGGGGAAAGACAAAAGAAAGAAACTGACAATAAGAGGTCAATAGATAATATCTTCAAATATTAGAGGGGTTTGTAAAACTTCCTTGGATTATTATGCCATTGTGATATGCACAAAATTCCTTGTTTCTCCAAGGTGTTGCACTTCCATACTTGAGTAAACAAGGAAATAGGAAATAAAAATCACAATAATTAACCAATTGATGTTATGACTCATGAATAAGTGAAGTTATAATTAGATTATTGATATCTAAGAGCAGAACAATTGGAAGTCAGAAAACTACTAAAAAAGAAGACATCATTAATAGTTCAACTGTTCAAACTGAAGCACTAGTAATATAGCCTTTTTCTTTTCTTTTTTTCTTTTTTAAGTTGTAGATAGATAACAAAGTCATCAACAAAACCTACCTGATTGTAACTCCTAACTGACAAAACTAATCTTAATTCCCAAGATCAGAGATAGAGCTATGATTAGCAATGATTTCCAAAATCTGATTGTGGGAATACAGGGTTCCTAAATTGCAAGAGAAAGTGGTCAAGCTGCTAGTGAACTAAAAAACAATGTACCTTATGTTCATTCTTAATTCAAATTATTACAATGTAAATAGAATTGCATTATTGATTGATTGAAAGAAAAAAAAATATAAACCTTCTCTTATTCAATTATTAAGTAGATTAGCTTAATAAAAAATTAACTAATATCTACTCAGTTTGAAACTGTCAAATTATTAAGTTAATTGCAGCTATAGGTTCCAAACAAATTAATCAGTAGCACCATTTTTTCTTTTGCCAAAAAATTTTTCTGGATTCGTAGGATGTTCACTATCAAACAACAACAAAAGGGCAAGTACATATTCAGAAAGAATATCCACTCTACTCAAACTTAAAAAAGTTATAGTAACCCATCTTCAATTGAAAAACGTAGTTTTATTTGTTATGTATGAATCACATGCAGTGAAAAATACTTTCACCATGCTTTCTTTGTAGTTTTAACTGAAGTAGCAGACTCATCACTCTAATCAGCTAACCTAATCAATTGTGTGACCTACATTTTAATTAGAACGAATATATGAAGCTGAATATCGGAAAATAAATCCATAATTGGATGAGGCTATAGATGCATTGACTATTGTTAGTATACTTAGTTTCAATTCTTTTTCTTATGCGGATTCAAGTCATCAAGCATTCCAAGCACTGTATCAAAAGGGGCACCAGATTTCTGCTCTATATATGTGATCTCAAAAGGGAAGTTCTCTTCAGTTCGAAATGCTTCTCGTCCAGCCCCCTATACTTCCCCACTGCTTGAACATATTCAGAATATAAACAGCAAACATATTCATCCTCCTGCCTCACCCTCCAAACGTACCATGAACTTAAGAGGTTTGCTTCTCTCAATTTTAAAGATTTCTCAACTTGTCTTCGTTTAAGTACTGATACAAACACCTATCATTTATGTGTAGCAGACAGGACGTCATGTAAGCCTCGTAGCTTGAGCGATGAGCCAGTCAGGTTAGTCATAATAAATCTCCTCAATTGAGAATGATATGATGCAGTAAACTTGTTAATACCTTAGTTTTATGGATAATGATACTTGTCTACTATCTGTTGACAAAGTAAAAATGGATTTCACGGTTTCAAAGGGTAAATTTGGCTCGACAAAGAAATGAAATCTTAATATTTAAATCAATCAAAGAATTCTGTTGACTTGAAGAGAAGAAGGCCGAAGTTCATGGGATTTTTCTAAAGCTCTAGAGAATGTAGAACTGTTTACAGTTATTTGGGTTGAATTTGAGCTACCTCATGTTATTTTTCATGTGGAAATCAATGTTTAAATTCTTAAAAAGGAAGGGGGGGAGGGTGAAGAGAGAGAGAGAGAGAGAGGGATGCCTATTTAGTAGTCCATTGTTTTGAATACAGAAGCTAAAATTCAAATGTGATTTATTACATGGCTGACTTCATCATGACTGAACACAGGCCACCGCTCACAAAAGGAGGAAGAGGATTGAATGCAAAGGCTTATTCAGACTTTTCAGAATCAGATACTGAAATATCATTGATAAGCTCTGATAGGCCAAGCATTGAACGGCTGTCCCCTACAGTCTACGATTTTACTGATTCAGGCCGAACATCTCGGCTTTCAACCAGCTCAGATCAAAGTTTTCAATCAATCCATTTAGATGCCAAGTTCACTGACCTCAGTTTTCTGCATGATGCCTCATCATTTTCACAGGAGGGTGGTAGAACGTCATGTTCCTGGTCATCCCAAAATTTGGTAAGGACATTCTCTTCTTAAAAACAGCATTTCTTTGTGGAAACAATCTGACAAGTCATACCTAAATGGATCCTTTAGTCGTACCTTTCTAGGAAATTTCCTAGTAGTTACGAAAAATGGAACCAAGTACCAGAATTCTGACTTTACATGAGTCTTAATCCTCCTTATGCCAACCCAAACTGATTTCACTGTAATTTATTCTTTAGACAGCTTGAACAAAATTATCCCTTAAACCTCCCTAAGCACATTTTTTTTTGCTTGATGCTTATCCAAGGTATCCATTAGATTGAGCACAAAGACATGATACAATGGCTACTCGTGAGATAGCAGAAGACGAACCATTTTCAGTGCATTCATTTCCTCTAAATTAAAACATTCAATTTTATTTCATATGATGCATTGCAATATCATTTGAAGTTCAAGGTTAAAAGAATTCAATAGCCTGCACCACATAATAGAACTTGCTCAATTTTTAAATATCAAAATTTCCCATTAAGATGGTACCATACATCCGTCATCCAGATAATTTCCACTTATGGGTATTTAAAATGTGCAGGATGATGTGGAAGCGGAGATGAGGAGGCTGAAGCTGGAGCTGAAGCAAACAATGGACATGTACAGTACAGCATGCAAAGAAGCACTTACTGCAAAGCAAAAGGTATTTAAAAGACACATCTAATATGTATCTTCTCAAAATTAAAAGACAGTTTCTAAAGTTACAATTACCATAGGCATCGGAGCTGCATCGTTGGAAACTTACAGAAGAGCACAAGTTTGAAGAGGCAAAACACTCTGAGGAAATTGCACTGGCAATAGCAGAGAAAGAGAGAGCTAGATCCAAGGTAGCCATGGAAACCGCTGAAGCAGCAAAGAGGATTGCAGAGTTGGAATCACAAAAAAGAGCAAATGCAGAAATCAGAGCCCTCAAAGAAGCAGCGCAGGCTAGGGAGGTTTTGGATAGTCTAGCCCGAAGTGATCTCAAATACAGGAGATACACTATTGAGGAGATTGAGAAGGCAACAAATTTCTTTGCTGAATCTCAGAAGATTGGGGAAGGAGGTTATGGCCCTGTCTATAGGTGTTACCTTGATCATACACCAGTCGCAGTCAAGGTTTTACGTCCAGATGCTGCTCATGGTAGATCACAATTTCAGCAAGAGGTGCGAAACCAAGAATGTAGACTGCTTAACATACATGAATAAATCATATGTCATGCACTTGATTGCATTAGACAACTAGGCACGCAAAAAACAAAGAAATAATAAGATAGCATACATTTAAAAATGAAAAATTAAGTGGATCCCAACATGTTTTTCCAATTTCAAGTAGTCACCCTATGAGGAATACCTAAGTTTTTGTTGAAAAGCACTCCTTTCAATTTCAAGGAGCCTTGCACATAGGCTTGACAGGATGGTTACAAACAAAAAGTTATTATACCAAATCCTATAAGAGTCCTCTCAAGAGCTTGTAAAACAAATGTTTGGTTAAACATTTCACTTTCTTAATCACTTCCTCCCGAACATGACATGCACATTACCAATAAAGAATGAGTTGCTTCTTACATTTTCCTTGATAACTCTAATGCAGATAGACATACTTAGCTGTATAAGACATCCCAATATGGTACTCCTTCTAGGAGCCTGTCCCGAGTTCGGCATCCTAGTCTATGAATACATGGCTAATGGAAGTTTAGATGACTGTATCTTCCAGAAAGGACACTCCACCTCTCTCTTGGCAACTCAGGTTCTGAATTGCTGCAGAAATTGCCACTGGCCTACTCTTCCTCCATGAGACCAAGCCAGAGCCACTGGTGCACCGTGACCTCAAGCCAGGAAACATTTTGCTAGACCACAACTATGTCAGTAAGATTAGTGATGTTGGATTGGCCAGGCTCGTACCTGCTGTAGCTGAAAATGCAACACAGTACCACGTGACCTCAACAGCTGGAACTTTCTGCTATATTGATCCAGAATATCAACAAACAGGAATGCTTGGTGTGAAGTCTGATATCTATTCTCTAGGAGTCATGCTTCTGCAGTTGATAACAGCCAAGCCACCAATGGGGCTGACTCACATTGTTGAACAGTCTATTGAGAACGGCACATTCACTGAGTTGCTGGACCCAGCTGTGCATGATTGGCCAGTCGAAGAAACCTTGTGCTTTGCAAAGCTTGCGCTCAAATGTGCAGAACTCAGACGGAAAGACCGGCCAGATCTTTGCAATGAAGTTTTTCCAGAGCTTAGTAGATTGAGAGATATAGCTGAAGAAAAAATGAATCATTTGCACCCTTAGAGCAGTTTTCATCCCTCGCCCAATCACAGCAACGCTTCAATACATCAGGTGAGTTCAAAACGTGTAAATTATCAGGAACATTTGCTCACTAAATATACATGATACCATTCACTATACTTGGTATTTGAATTATTGTTAAATCTTCTCCCAAATCAATAGATAACCACATAAAAGGCAAAAGAACTGATATTTTTTTAAAATTTTCTATTATGCTCATGGCAAAAATAAATTTACTAGCCTTGGCAACTATGGAAGGTATAACATTATGGAAAGAGCAAAATTTAGCTACAAAATTGGTTATAGTCTTAGGCTACAACCTTATTCAATATCTTTTTATTGGAGGTGAATTTTGACAAATTTACTATTGAATTCTATCTTCTTTTTATATTCTCCATACTTACAAAATTTTTAAAAAATTTTATGTCATCAATAAATCGTTTAAATTGCAAGTTTTTATAGTTTAAAATTATATACAAAATATAAGCTTAAATATATATATTTTTTTTTGATGAGCTAAATATATATATCATACAGTAAATGATATCTAGTTGACATAAAATTTAACTTGTATATTAAGAACGTAAAGAATATGTAATTTAACGATTAGATTGTTAAAATATGTAATAATGTTTATTTTATTGAGTAAGGTTGTAGCCTTAGATTACAACAAATTTTGTAGCTAAATTTTTTTCTTATCGAAATAGTTTTTGCAGGATGTTATAAGCAATCCACTCCTTGAAAACTTATCAAGTACATCATCACTAGCAGAAAAATAATCATGTATAGATTGATAAATACAAAAAGCAAAAAGTACAACGATCAAAATCTAAAGGTTGTTTTATTTGCAGGTGTAACTGAGTAATGCTGGCAGGTCAATTCAATTCTGGTTCCCTTGAGGCAGCATTAGAACAGAAAAATCCTTTTTAATTAGTTGAATTTTGTAATGATAAATTGAAATGTAATTCGAGGTTACTTTCTTGGAATTTGATTCCCATCTTGATAGGGGTTTAGAAAGTGAAATTGGCATGCCAGTATGTAATTTATTTTTAGGTAAATATGATTGACAATAGAACTTTTTTTTTTTTTTTTTTTGAGAAACATTGACAATAGACTATAGAAGTGTAATAGGGTGGAGTTTTATTTTAAGCCTAGCTGTGGATCGGTCTATTGTGCATGATTATTTTTTTTAAACTAATTTAAAGAAGAGTAATGCATTTCATAATCATATTTATGGAAATATAATTTTTTTTGTTATTAATGTATAATTGTTTTATTTAATTTTTGAAACCTTATGCCCTAGTTTTTTTTTTTTTTTTTTAATGATAAGATTATTCTACCATAATTGGTTGACTAATTTGTACATTTCCAAGTCAATCAATCACATTTGCATGTTACATGTAAATCCTCATTTCAATAAAGGTTGAAATAATGTGGACAAATTTTGCTTTTATGGATAGTGGCTAATTAGTTTTATAATTATTTTCATTAGCTCATTTGTAGCATTTCATTTACCATATATAATAGGTAAAAATCCAAAATTGATCATTTAATTTTCAGCATTTTCATTTTAGTCTTCTACCTTTCAGTTTTATCATTTCAGTCCTCTAACTTTTAATTATTGTCAATTCAGTATTTTGTTAACCATCTGTTAAGTGTCTCCATTAAATGAGCAAAACGATGTCATTTTGGGTTATTTTTTTTATATAATTTTTGTAATTAAAAGAAATTTAAAAAAATTCAATTAATTGGCATTGACCTTTTAGTAAAAACTTTGTTTATTTGCGTAGAACAGAGCAAAGAGAACATGAAAAAAGGAAAAGAACCCACGTGCTTGATTGATTTCTAAATGCAAGAGATTGTGAAGGAGTTAACAGCTTTATTCGAATATGGCGAAACAGCGCTGCTGCCGCCACCAAACACCAATGACGTCGAAATCGGAAGCTACCTCTTCGACTTTCTCTATGCTGCTCAGGACGTTTCCACTTCATCACTCCTCTGAGCCATGACTCTCCTCGAAATGCATCCAGAGGTTTTGGCAGAAGTGCATGAAGAAGTCAAGTCGATATGGCTGCTGGAGTCTGATTCTTTGATAACCGGCAACTAGTTAGTGCAAATGAAGTACACACGCATGGAGGCGCGTGAGATTCTGAGGTATAGAGCTCCGATGCCTTTGGTCCCACACATTGCAGCGGAGGATTTTCCGTTGAATGAGTCATACAGGATTCCTAAGGGGACCATTATTTTAACAAACACAGTCAATGACGTTTTGTTTTTAATAACAATTTTTTTAATTTCTTTTAATTACGAAAATGAAAAAAAAAAAGAGTCAAAACAGTGTCGTTTTGCTTATTTTATGGAGACACTTAACAGATGGTTAACCAAATACTGAATTGACAACAATTGAAAGTTAGATGACTGAAATGACAAAACTAAAAGTTAAAGAACTGAAATGAAAAAGACTGAAAGTTAACGGGTTAATTTTGAATTTTTGCTATATATATATATATATATATAGATGAACTCAAGTTACCTGATGTAACTCTAAAGAATTATACATTTTTTACACCATTAGATTTAGAGTAACACTATGTCTACAATATTTTCACAACAAAGTTTAAGTAGCAGATTGTCGCTTTATTATTATTAGGGTAAAAAAATAATCTTAGTAGTATGTTCAAATTTGAGCCAATAACATGAAAATGTGATGAATATAATACTCCTCTTATATTTAAGTAGATAGAATAGTAAAATAAAAAACTCATTACTGCTGATTACAATAACATTTATTCCTTATTTATTTATAAATTTCCATACTTATCTCTTCTCCCCCCAAAAACATTCTCCACGTTCTCTATCTACCCTCCCTCATCTATTCTTTCCTCCAATTCAACTCTCTACCTATTAAACTAAAGAGGATAACACGTGTAGAGGAGAACAAAATTTTATTTCATAATATTGAAGAGTACGACAAAGTCACACTTGCAGCATTTTCCATCTTAAAAATTTACTTTTATCTATTTTATCGTCTCATTTTATAACTTACTCTTTTTATATTTAAATTTAAATAAAATTTATTAAAATAATATAAAGGGAAATGCTAACGAATGCCCTTAGGGCATTGGTTAACAATCCATTTGAGGAAAGTTTTTATGGGAAAATGAAATAAAGCAATAAATATTTTGACAGTTTTTTTCATTTCCCATAAAAGTGATGTAAAAACTTTCTTAAAATGGATTGTTAACCAATGCCCTAAGGGCATTCGTTAGCAGGACCCTAATATAAATTATACCAACAAATTATATATTAAAAAAACAGCTCCCTTCTCTCTCTCTTGTACTGTATTTTTGTGCATTAAGCACATGGCCAGCAATCACCGCAACCACCAGTAACCCACCAAAGACAGCAACCACCTACACTAAAACTCAGTCCAACCACCAAAAGCCAGCCATCACCACCATCGCTAAGACTCCACAGAATCCTAAATTTTTAGGAATACCCACATACAAAAAACACATCAGATACAAACTACATTAACACACTCCACAGTCCACAATCAGACATCTTACAATAAAAATCACACACAAAAAAAAAAAAAAAATGTTAGCAGCTCAGATCTGAACCCAAAACAGCAAAAAATAATAATAAAAGACAAGAAAAAGAAACCCATTTGTGGAGAAAAAATGGAGAATGAGGTTTACTTCTACATAGAAGTCTCTAGTGACATCTTTTAGAGAAAAAAAAAAAAAAAAGAGCATGATAGAGAAATTTTCAGAATGCAAGAGAATTTTCTAGGAAAAGAGGGAGGCAGTGCTTGATTTTTAACACTACCCTCATTTGCTCTTTTCTCCACTACCATGGCCAAAGGGTTCCACTGGCCACAGGATCCCATTGCCATCTGCTACAAGGTCCCACCATCGCCAACTACTGACTTTCTGCCTTTAATTAAATTTTTGGGAAGTTTTTCTTAACCCGGAAAAATCTAAAATTAGTGGCGGCCCTTTCCATTTGTAAGTGAATGATTGTATTGACAATTGAACATACAAGGTATTTCTATAGGATCAATTACCTAAACTTAACACAAAGTCTAGATATGTGAAACAATAAGCGTGTGTACACACAAAAATAAGTCAAGTACAGCTTTTCTTCTACTCCTCTACTCCTTAGTTCTAAGTGCACTAATAACATGATTATAGCGAAAATTAAAGTATGGTAAACTGAAGGCATTTAGATTTTATTGTAGTTAACATATTTTGGAATGCATAAGATGAGATTAATTAGCAAAAAAATAAGAAAAGAGAAGATGAGGTACGGTAGTTAGAGAACGAAGAGAATGTTTTTGGGAATAAGAGATAAGTATAGAAATTTATAAATTTGGAATAATAAATGAGTCGGTAGGAGGAATAAATGATATTGTAATTTGCATTAATGTTGTAACTCTAAAAAGTTATATCAGGTACAACTTGAATTTATTTTTCTCTCTCTTTCTCTCTCTCTCTATATATATATGGGTTGAGTTCAAGTTACACTTTGTGTAACTCTAAGTAATTTTACACCATCCAATAACTTGTTATAGAATTTATATTTTGAAAATCCCATCGTTAAATTATATATTCTATATGTTCTTAACAATCATGCCAATTTTCATGTCAATTGAATGTTATTTACCATTTGATTTATAAACTCATTTTTTATGCATTATTTTAAACTACAAAAACTTGAATTTAAAAAATTAATTGATGACATAGTTATTAATCTTTGATCATTTTGAAATTTTGTAAGTATGGAGAATATACGAAAATAATGTAATCTAACGGTAGATTTGTCAAAATTTGCATTCAATTAAAGAAATCTAATGGTTATAAAATCACTATAATCAATGTCATCTTTAAAATAAATTGTTTTCCATATTAGCTAACCTAATTAATTTGAGAGAATGGTATATTATTTTCTTTTCTACTTTCTTTCTCTTTCCTAGTTAATTCATCCCTAACCTTGCACAAGTGTCTATTCTCAATGTTATTGAGGTGCAGATAATCCTAATCTAAGAATATCTACGTATTGGCTCCTTAAACGTTGAGAGAGAGAGAGAGAGAGAGAGAGAGAGAGAGAGAGAGAGAGAGAGAGAGAGAGAGAGAGAGAGAGAGAGAGAGAGAGAGAGAGAGAGAGAGAGAGAGAGAGAGAGAGAGATTTAATACGGTAAGAACTCCTACTCTCCTAGCATTATTGTTGTCTTGTCATATGGCAGGGATTAGAATTTGAATTATAAACAAATTCTAATCACTACAAAGCAAATTTTGATAGTTCAATCTTATTATAATTTTACAATTTGATGAATTTTATTTTATCTCTAAGGATCATATTTGGTTTCATTTGTTTTTCCTCCTTATAAAAACAATATCTAAGAGGCTAATATCATTGAACAGTAACTCTTCCTCACTAAGATAAATATCTCCCTTATTAAGAGCATCCACCCATAGTTGATTTTCACATTTAACCACAGAATTTGTGAATCTAAAATAAAGAAACCTAAATCTAGACCCAAATAATCATTTGCTAAACAACCTCACATATCAAATAATCAATACGCAAATACCAGATAAGAATAAGTCCATGAGAAAGAAAATCTGCAACTCAAGAACGTTGAGAACAGGCTCTTGTGCAAGGTTAGAGATTGGTTAATTAGGAGAGAGAAAGAAAGTAGACAAGAAAATAATATGACGTTCTCTCAAATTAATAGGTTGGCTACAATGGATAGCAATTAATTTTAAAGATGATATTGAGTATAGAGATTTTTTAATTATTAAATTTCTTAGAAATCTACCGTTTAAAAAATGTGTATCTTTTGTAGAGTTACACACCAATCAATATTTTTTAATTGGATATGAATTTTGACAAACCGACCGTTGAATTACATTATTTTTGTATATTCTCCATACTTGCAAAATTTCAAGGTGATCAAAAATCAATAGTCATGTCATCTATCAATTATAGAAATTCGAGTTTTTGTAGTTTAAAATAATGCATAAAAGATGACTTTATAGATTTAATAGTAAATAACATTTGATTGGTATGAAAATTGGCATGCATGTTTAAAACATATAGAACATATAATCCAACAGTGAAATTTTCAAAATATAAATTCATTAACAAATTATTGGATGGTGTAACATTGTTTAGAATTACATCAAAAGTACCTTGAACCCAACCCTATATATGTGTGTGTGTGTGTGTGTGTGTGTGTTTTAAGTTAAAATTTTGTATGATTGTATTTAATTGTTGATTATATGATTTAATTTTTTTTTGAGAAAAAAATATATGATTTTTTTGGGGGAAGAATTATATAATTTAATTAAGTGAATGTGATAGTTGATTTTTTTTTTATACCGTAAAGTTTTTAATATCTTCCATATGGTCATCTCATTTTTTTCCCCCCACTCCTCTTGACAATCTCTTTGTTTTCCAATTAACAGGTTGTTATTGATGTTTGATTTCTTTTATTTTTCCCTTTCTTCATCTGCTCTTTATTATTTTGTATATTGTTTTTTTTTTCCCTTCACCATAAACCTCACTCTCTCTCTCTCCATTGACATCCTTATATACTATCTTCTTATAATGCATTAATAGGATAATATTTAACAATTAAAAAGAACAAAAAAGATAATATATAACTTAAAACACAAAACTAAATCGTATCAACCTAAAGTGGAGTTCTGCAAAAAGTCATCAACCTAAATTAGACATACAAGAAAAAAAATCCACCAAAAAATGAAAAAAATTTGAGAGAAAGAGAAATAACTTTTTTGTGTGGGAAAACAAAAAACTATGAATAAAATGAGAGAAATTGACAAATTTTATTATAGTAAAATGGATAGAATAAGAAAAAAAAAAGGAAGATAAAAAGATATAGGAAAAGTGATAGTAAGGTAGAGAGTAGTAGAGAGATGAAAAGATAAAAGCAAGGAGAGAGAGAAGTTGAAAAAGTGTTAAAAAAAGAAGAAGAGAAAATGATATTTTGATTGTTAAAGAATGGAGTTTTTAATTTACCTTAAATGAGAAAAAAATTCTAGGAAAAATTGGAAAAAAAAAAAATAATAATGACATAGTCGTTGATGTGGCTTAACTAAAATTGCTTTGAGATTAGAAGACAAGCGATCAAACTTGAAAAGAATGTTTCTATCCAAAGTAATCTGCATATATGGAAGTACAAATGACCAAGGAGTACTACTATTTTCTTTCTTAATTGAGATATTCAAACTCTCCCCCACAAACACTCAAATGCAACTAGGCACGACACTTGTGGAATAAACATAATTAGAGATATCGCTATATATAAGGAACAGATCCAGGACAATATACTAATAGCAGTATCTCTATCAAATAGTTTTGTTTTAGACCCATATGTCCCATTGCTTTGCAGACCCAAGTGATTGTCAAGTTGTGGCCTCATTCCCACTGCCAACCTCATGCCTAATATGGGCAGAATGTGGCGCACTCGGGCAAGAGAAGTCACACAACCTTTTGCACATGCTAACGCCTCAGTTGTTGGAAACTCTTACAAATCAATAATTTTGTCCATAAAGCACACTTCACCTTCCCTCACAAAACTGAGATTTACAACTGCAAATTGAATTCACGAACTAGGTTGGTTCCCCGGCCCCAAAAGATATCGTTTTTAAACTCTATAAGCTGGATCAAATTTTCACTTTCTTTTCTGTGGTGCAATCTTTGAAGTTTGTAATATAGCCTTCTAAACTCAACAATGTACCACTGTTGATCCCTTTTTTTCTCTCAACTTTATTTATATGTCATTTCTATTTTGTTAGTTCTCTTTTAAGCTTTTTTTACTATTGTACATGAGGCCAAAGAAAAACATGATTATTGTAGTGTAATTGAATATGGTTTAGGATCAGTTAATATTGTATGGGTCTTTATGGATTTTCTTTATTTTGGCTATTTAGAATAATGTGACATAAATCTTATACTTTTCTTTTAGGCATGCATGTGGATTGATGATGATCAAGATAATGAATCCATGCAAGAAATCAAGGACAAAGATTATGTGGTTAAGGTATGCAAGATTGAGGATATTAGTGATGAAGAAGATGGGATGAAGCATAAGGACTTGTCAAAAAAGAAGATTAAACTAAGTTTAAGGCGGATGAAGATGTTTAATAGACAATGATAAGAAGGTTTTTTGCGGAGCTTAACAGAACAGGGCGATTGACATACATAGAAGAAGACAAAGACTTTAAAGACGAATGATGAGGTGAAATTCCTTGATTACTTGCATGATCATCATTTTCAATCTGTGTTTATTGCTGCTTTGTCCCTATTATTTCTGGTAACCTTAAATATATATAATATAATATATATATATATATCTATATCTATCTTGGATCAATTTTTTAAATCCAATTGTGTTTAGATTGATGATTATAGTTGTTAAAACTATATTAACATTTTATTGATTGGTTTTATTGAATTTTTACGTGTTCGTGTGTCAGAGATCATGAAGTTTAGTTACAAGTAGAGTTTTTATAAATGATGATAGTGAGGGATATGAAGCCTTTGTTATTGAAATTTGGGTTGACTTTAACTCTTTTTTTAAAGATTTATTTGACTCTCCCCTTTGAACCAGAAGGATCAATCCCTCCCTGCTGCCTGCGTCGCCACTCTTTGGGTTTGTTTTCTTTCCTTTAGATAGATACGATCATTATAAAGTAGAGATGAAAATGATTTCAAGTCATAGTACGTGGTTTTTTTTTAACACCCTGTTTGATGCAGGAAATTAGGAGGTCTGGCTTGCAGTTACAGAGGTAGGGATACTGAAGACAATTGACGATGACATTCCAGTACTCCTCAAGGCATACACAACTTTAAAATCTGATGGTCATGTATATTACCTGATAGAAAACCATGATTACACTACTGTCTGGAGGCTCAAGAAATAATTCATGCGAACCATGTTCAATCGTAATGTATTAAGAATGATACCTGTGTTGTCAAGTTAATGGGCTGCTACAGTGGTAAGCTTCATTCATCTAAAGAGCTATTTTAACATAACAAAGAGTTAACACTTGAGAAATTATTGGATTGATCTGAACATGTACTTCTGGTTGCTAAGAAAGTTATTTTAAGATTTATTTTTATTTTTTTCATATAAAAGTTCAATCAAGGGAAATGGTTTTGGAAAAACATTGTACATGAGGTCAAAGAAAAATTATTATTGTAGTGTAATTGAATATGGTTTAGGATCAGTTGATATTGTGTGGGTCTATGTGGGAGTTTCTTTATTTTGGCCATTTAGAATAATGTGACATAAATCTTATGCTTTTCTTTTAGGCATGGATGTGGATTAATGATGATCAAGACAGTGTACAAGAAATCAATGACAAAGATTAGGTAGTTGAGGTATATAAGATTGAGGATAGCAGTGATTAAGAAGATGGGACTAAGCATAAGGAATTGTCAATTGAACTAAGTATATGGCAGATGAAGAAGTGGAAGTCGACGTTCACTTGACAATAGGAGGGTGTTGAAGCAGACAGAGACTTTAAAAAGACGAAATGATGAGGTGAAATTCCTTGATTATTTTTCATGATCATCATTTTCAGTCAGTGCTTATTGCTACTTTGAACTAAGTATATGGCAGATGAAGAAGTGGAAGTTGACGTTCACTTGACAATAGGAGGGTGTTGAAGCAGACAGAGACTTTAAAAAGACGAAATGATGAGGTGAAATTCCTTGATTATTTTTCATGATCATCATTTTCAGTCAGTGTTTATTGCTACTTTGTGCCTATTATTTTTGGTTACGATTTATATTTCTATCTTGGATCAATTTTTTGAATCCAATTGCGCTTTGATTAATGATTATAGTTGTTAAAATTTAAAACAATATTAGCATCTTATTGATTGGTTTTATTGAATTTTTGTGTGTTTGTGTGTCGGGGATCATGAATTTTAGATACAAGTGGAGGTTTTTTGAATGATGATAGTGAGAGAGAAGAGGGATCTAAAGCCTCTGTTAACTCTCCTTTTGCAGCATTTCTTTGACTATTGCCTCAGAAGAAGCAGAAGGATCACTCCCTCTCTCGCCACTCTTAGGGTTTGTGCTCTATCCTTGAGATGGAAATGATCATTATAAAATAGAAATGGAAAAGATTGTCAGTCATTGTATGCGGTTTTTAATAAAGCCCTGTTTCATACAGGAAATTAGGAGGTGTGGGCTTACAATTGCAGTGGTAGCATACTGAATACAATTGATGATGACATTCCAGTACTCCTCAAGGCATACACAACTCTAAAATTTGATGGTCACGTTTTTTTTTTTTTTGATAAGTAAGAAAAAATTTATTGAACAGGGCCACTTCATGCAAAAAGCATGAAGTAATAGAAAATCATGATTTGATATTGAAACTCTCTTATCGGACCTTATTCTCTTCCTAGTTTAGGTTATTAATTATCCTTTGGTTCTGGCACTACTGTCAGGAAGTTCAATAAAGTGGTCATACACCCCATGTTCAATCATAAAGCATTAAGAATGGTATCATTGTCGTCAAGTTAAAGAGCTGCAACACTGGTAAGTTTCATTAATTTGAATAGCTATTTTAACTGAACAAAGAGTTGGTTTCCTATGTTGTGGTCATGTGGAGTTAAAATTTGAATATTTGGAGATCCCTAATTTTGATCAGACTGGGTTATGTGTTATTTAGAAGTTTCTACACAATGATAATTTGAAGATTTGAAATTTGTTTAAAAAAGATTATTCTTTTCTGTAGGAAATTTGGAGGACTACCATTAAAGTTGATGTGGCTTGATTTCCTAAAATCATTGACAATGTCACATCAATTGGAACTCCGGTACTCTCTATGCTTTAATTGATTTGTTAACTGCAGGTCAAATCTAACTCATCTGAATATAATCTCAATCTAGTATTAGAAACAGCATAAGACTAGAAGATACAAACCATGTATGAGGAAGGAAGATCAAGAACAATCTCAAAGAAAACAACCCACTAGGCTGGTCATGGATTCAGTTGTGGAAAGAAATAAGCATGAGCCTGAATCTTCCAGTCCAAAAGGAAAGTTATGAGGGATTGACTCTCAAAATATGGTACATGATATATTTTTCCTGTAACTCCTGTTTTGTTTGTTCAATTGACAAAAGCATTTTTATTTTTTCTTATACAATGCATGAAAGCCTTTGGTAGCTCTATTTTGTGACATGAATTTGTACTATCTATGCTGGGTTACTTTTATGCTCCTCATTGTGCTTAGGAAGTAATAAATTGCTGCATTTCTATTGATTTTGATGTTTGTTAATTTAGATAAACTTGGAATAAGATTAGGGAAAGGCATCCAGTTGTTAATTAAAGGGCTTTGGTTTGTTTTTCTGCTGCTATTTGCAAGAATGCCTTCATTTGTTGGCTAACTCTTATGGATAGATTTCCCACTCTTGACAGGGTTGGTAAATGGGGATAAGTCTGACCTAGTATGTGTGTTCTACAAGAGAAAGCAAGAGTCCAGAGATCACATATTCCTATGAATGTTCCTCTAATAAAAGGCTATAGCAATAGGTGTTAAGGTTTTGTTTAGTCTGCAAGCAACTGAATGATTGGAGTTTAGTGTTTTGCTGAGGTATTCATTCCTTGAAAGTAAATGTTTCAGAAATATTGTTTGCAAGTTGGCTTGGGCTGCCTTCATTAATCATATATGGTGTCAAGGCAATACTAATGTTCACAAGGGAGTCATTTATAGCAAAAGAGAAGATCCTGTGTTTAGTAAAAAATGGCATTAGACGTTGTTAGTGTAGTTTATAGGGTTCCAGAACTCAGTGCAAAATAGAGTCATTTTGGCTGCAGGGGTATATTAGTGTCTGTTTTAGAGTAGATAGATGTGTTGATTGTTTTTGTGTTTTGCAGTAGTTTTCTGTTTGTTGTGTCAGGGTTGAACTATTTTGTGATATATTTGCTTTTTTTTTTTTTTTTTTTAATTTATCTCTGTCGTAAAAATTAAAAAAAAAAAATTATTTTAACTATTTTTTTTTATTGCTCAGATAATATGTCTCATCCATCACTTCTTTATTGGTTAGAATTTCAAATTTCTTTTTAAATGTTATAACTCCTTGAAATAGAGATTAAAATCTTAAAATTGATTTCTTTTTGAGAACATTTTCATTGTTGTCTATTGCAATATTATGCCATCTTTAAACTTCTAACTTCTAATTGATGCTTGTTAATTTGAATAATCCCTGTATGGAAGACGTTGGGCTTCTGATCCCCTACTCCTTTGCAAATCTGCCTCCAACAAATGCGTGTGCAAAACTCCACTCAAACTTCATGCAATGTTGATAGAAAAAGCCCTTAGAAACTGACAATGGCAAACAGAATGGTGAGGTAGCTATACCAGATGCTTGGGTGCGGCAAATCAAAGATCAGCTCATCAGGGCTTATTTATTTCTCCCTGCCAAAAGAAACAATCCCCATACATAAAGGAAGTTTGGCAAGAACTTGGGGATACAAGCAAAGATTCTAAATAGCCAATGAAGTAAGGCTTTTTTTTTTGCATATTAATGTTGCCAATGACTAAATCTTCTCTTATGGTTGTCATTAATGACTCAAATCACAGATGAGGATCATTAAGCTAGTTGCACGAAGTTATAGGCATGGAAAATGGTGTTGTGCACTATGGTGTTGAGCTTTATAGCGACGATGACTTCAAAAATTGGGTTTTAGTTTCATCATTTGAAGCCTTAGGCATTCATTGAAGGTTTGCCTTTTCATGACTTGAACATCTATCCGATCATTCTTTCGAAATTCATTTCCCATAGTGTTTGCTGAGATTGTGCTTGTGCAGAGTCAGCCACTTATTTGCGAAGTACCTGAAACTGAACCATATAAAACTTTGGGTTTTGGCACTTATGTGCTGAGATTGTTTTCTATTAGCCTTTTCATGTTATCTAAAGTAGAACAATATAAATAGTGGCAGCCCAGGCTAGTTTGTACAACTACTCCCCACTACAACATTATTTCTTTACAACAACTCCAGTGATTATTAATCAAGCTGTTGCCAAATCCTTCTAGAGAAGGAGCATTCACATTGAAAGAACAAATGCTCCTTGCTTTCCATACAACTCTTGCAGAAACTAGAGTTTCATCTTTGTATGCTCAAAGATGAGGATTCAGTTTTGATCTCATTTGTGTGTTCTGTAGGAGATATCTAGAGTCCAGGCAAGCAGTTGAATGACTAGAATTTTGTCTTATGTTGAAATATTCATTCCTTGAAAGTCATAAATATTGTTTGCAAGTTAGCTTGGGCTACCTTCATTTATCATATATGGCTTCAAGGCAATGCTAGAGTTTGCGAGGTGTGCAAAATAGTAATTTTCAGCTAATGGGGCATATCAGTTTCTGTTTTAGTGTAAAAGTATTATTGTTTGTGTGTTCTGCAGTGGTTTGTTGTTTGTGGTGTGTTCTTGTTTAGAGTAGCCATGTTGATTGTTTCTATGTTCTACTGCAATTTGTTGTTTTTGTTGTGTCAAGGTTGAACTGTTTTGTGACATATTTTGCTTGATTTGTCTTAAATTTATCTCATTCTTTAAAAAAAAATGTCTCTACCCTACTGGTCACCCAAAAAATTTTATTCGAACTATTCTTTGGATTGCTCAGATGATATGTCACATCCATCCCTTCTTTAATGGTTAGAATTTTAAATTCCATTTTACATTTTATATCTCCTTGAAATTGAGATTAGACTTTTAAGATTGATATCCATTTTAGAGCATTTTCATTGTTGTCTATTGCGATTTAAATATTCTACAAATATGCCATCATTAAACTTCTTACTTTGAAGTTCTAAATTTCTAATTGATGCTTGTGACCTTGAATAATCCCTGTATGGAAGATGTTGGGCTTCTTATCCCATACCTTGCAAATCTACCTCCAAGAAATAATGTGTGTAAAACCCCACTCAAACTTTATGCAAGGTTGATAGAAAGAGCCCATTGACACTACTAATGGCAAAACAGAATGGCGAGGCAGCTATACCAGATGCTTAGGTGCAGCAAATTAAAGATCAGATCATCAGGGCTTCTTTATTTCTCCCAGCTAGAAGAGACAATCCCCACATTAAAAGGAATTTTGGAAAGAACTTTGGGATGTGATCAAAGATTCTAAACTGCCAATGAAGTTAGTCTTTCCTTTTTGCATATTAATATTGCCATTGACTAAATCTTCTCTAATTGTCCTTCAAGAATCGATCTGCTACTCTATTTCATTCAATATTTGGAACATAATTGTTTAAACTTCTATCTTTCACGGCATTTATATATTAATTGTGGTTGTCATTCCCTACTCAAATCACAGATGAGGATCATTTAGCTAGTCGCACAAAGTTATAAGCATGGAAAATGGTATTGTGCACTATGGTGTTGAGTTTTATAGTGATGATGACTTCAAAAGTTGGACTTTAGTTTCATCATTTGAAGCTTTAATGTCTTCGTTTCCTCCTCATCATCAGGCAAACATTGAATGTTTTCCATTTTCTGATTTGAACATCTATTTGTGGTGATTGTGCACAAAACATATGATCTTAGCTATCCAATCTTTCTTTTGCAGTTCATTGCCCATAGTGTTCGCTGAGATTGTCCTCAGGAAACCACTTATTTGCAAAGTACCTGAAATTGAACCATATGAAACTTTGGGGTTTTGGTACTGCATATCTCATCAAATACAGGTAGCTATTGTTCTTCTTTATTAGCATTCTCATATTATCTATAGTAGAACAATATAAATATGGCAGCCCAGGCTAGTTCATACAAAATGGCTTTCAAGATATTCCCTCTCAATAACTACACTCCCCACTACAACAATATTTCTTTACAACAACTTCAGTGCTTATTAATCAAACACAAAAACACAGAGTTCATCTTTGTATCCTCACTTGATTAATAGGTCAAGCTTTGCTCATAAGTATGTTTTTCTATTTTCTATCCTTTGTCCTGGATCATTGACCTTGTTTGTAAAAACTAATGCAGTTAAATCCTATTGCAGAAGCACAATTTTATATTGGTGAAAATTGTTAAGTAACGATGCACCTCAGATATCCATGTCTTACATTCTGGTGCAAGATATATTTGATAAGCTCCATTGGTTGCAGAGCTTCATATGTTAGAATAACGAAGCTCCCTTTCTCTCTGCCCTATATCATTTACCTTGTCTATAAATTTTTATACCAAGTTCATGGATGCAACTATGTTAAGCAATTAGGCTCCATTCAGCATTTTGAATGTTGCTTGTCATGGATGTCAAGACGAAATAAGGTCAACGGGTGATACACGAGTTGGAAACTAGGCAATTGGTGTTATGCATATCTGTAAGTACCACTTTCCCTATCTTTTTTGTTTGAATGTTAATGACTGGTTATTAGGTTTATCATTCACTATAGGGGCAGGTGGTGGTTTCTAAACTAACAGAAAAAATTGTTTGTACAAGTGCATGATTTTTTGAAAATTCATTTTTCTAATCATTAATGACCTAAGATAATTTTGCAGGTGAGAGAAGTGCTAGTGTGTTAACAATGTTCAATCAGCCAGTGTGGTATCATTCCTGGCTGATTCTCCAAACAATTTGGGAGGCACTTAGCTATTTGATGACACGGGGCATTCAATCAGCCATTATTCTTACCAGTACTTGAACTGTTGGCGCCTTATTAGAGCCGGGTTAGTGTAAGGCAAGCAAGGACTTGTGCGTTGTGACAAAGGATCTTGGCAGTTTACACTTCCCTTTCAGAGTTCTCACATTTTTTTTCTGGTTCATCATCGAGCTTTGAAACTGGTCAGCTTACCGATTGTGCAGCCACATCTCTTATACTCATGGCCTGAAGTAGTAAAGCAGCACATCAAAAAATATAAAGGAAAATCTGATTAGGGATTGTACATTGTATGTACATTTTTTATGCCATTCTCATACTATTTTTAAAGTATTTTTCATGGGTAGCATTTTCGTAACTAAGATACATTATATTTATACAAAATTTAGCGCAACACGAAGAGTGATATTGATCTACAGTTTTATTTAAGCACACCTAAACTTGTGTTGATAATCTCTTTCAGATTCCTACAACCCTATAGTTGTTTCATTTTGTCACACCCTGAACATGAGTTAATTGTCTCTTTTAGATTTCTATAGCCTATTGCTTCCATGCTTTAAAAACCTTGAGATCCTAAAGATTTTCTAGTTGGTTACTGAATAGGGAACAATACACATCTTATAGCCCATCCAATGTCTATGCACCACAGGCTGAATTAATGCGGTAATCTTTTAATTGAAAGTAAGGATTCGTATCAGAAGAGAACCATTAGTAGAGAAAGTTAATTATAAGTGAAACCAACAATATACAAAAATTCATGTATGCTTAGGAACATTATGAAATGAAGTCCAATAAGATGCAAGGCTAAAATTAACACCGAACTGTCTATTTTCACATGGGAACAAGAGCTTCAAGGTAGAAGCTGAAATTATTGAAGAGCATTGAGTAGTGAGTAGGGACATTTATAGTCAAGCACAGTCCAGAATATAGCAACGCAGGGTTTGTTTGCTGGATTAAATAAGAAGGCGTCATATTTGTATATAAACTGTATTTGTATCTCAATAAAAAAGAAAAAGAAAACTAATTTTTTTGGTCAATAAATTTACTTCAAAGGAAGTTTAATTTATGGTGTTTAAACAAGCAAAGGGCTAGGGAAGGCTAGGCTGGTCCCTGTAGGGCCTGGTCCCATTATTTGAGCTCAGACCCAATACATCTCGAATGGTCCCCGAATGTTTTCATTGTTTTAGGCTAGATAGCCCAGACTATAAGGGATCTTTCACAGGCCACTGCAGATATTTTTGAATCTGTGTGGGCTTGGATGATCTCACAGAATGTTGGGCTGGATTTAAAGTGGGGTGGGTTGAAGAAACTTATTAGTGTTCATTCTCCAGAATCCATATTCTACAGTAAAACATTTTGGGCCAGGAGTGAGCTAAAGTAAAGCCCAATGTAGTCGCAATTTTATGAATTATGTTTTTTGTACTTAGTTTGACCCAAAACCAATAACCTATGCACTGAGAGATATCTCCTGTTCTCACCAAAAATAGAAATGAAGAAGTTTATGAGTATTGGCATCTGGGCACTTAAAAAATTTGTCATTTTACACTTAAAAAAAGACTGTAGAATTTCATAATTCATAAAATATCCTAGTTTTTTTCATTTTAATGTACAACTCATTATAATAATAGTTGCTCCTTGAGCCGCCTAGCCTAAGTTGTCTATGCCTAACTGAGAGAAGGGCTCTGGATGCTTCCCAACACACAAATCCATGTAGGGCGTACATATCATCAAATCACTATTATGGAATTATAATTAATTATTTTCAAGTTCAGTTCAACTACAAACATTAAAATTTTGGTACAATATGGACGCATGTCTTGTCTTATAATAACAGTATCTCAATATTTTTTGATACAACCACAAAGACAAGGCAAGCGTATCTCCTATCAAAATAAAATACAGACACCATATCATGAATAAAATAAATAATTTTGTTTAAATTAATTAAATATGATAAAATTTCAAAATACTACGTAACTAATACCTATATAAGCTCTGTGTTTTTATTTTCAATATTTATAACCCGTTGATTAAAATATTTAAATTCTTTTTTCAACATTTATCCAACTGTTGATATAAATTATCCCTATTTAATAAGTTGGCATGTGAATTTCTCACAACTTATTTACCACTTATTTTAACAGTTATGCCAACTGTAGAAATACATATGTGAATTTCTCACTCCTTATTTCGACAGTTATGCCAATTTTGGAAATATATATAAATTTTCAACAATTGAGTGCAAACGTAGAAATTAAAAGCTTTTATCAACATTTTTTAATGACTATGGATACAAATATGTTGAAAAAGCTCATGTTTGTTGCAATGAGTTTGAATTATTTCATATTAAGAAACTTTATAATTGAATTAACTGAAAATCATGTAAAATCAATAAAATAAAAAACAAAAACCTTCCCATCAAAATCCGGCAGTTTCAAATCATAACGTGAGACCCAATAAATGTGTTACCATTTGGGAGTGTGGTAGTCTCATAACAAGAAGACAAGCACATGGTTGTCTTACATGTTCCTGTGCCGTGTTGTGGTGTACACGCCTAAAGATGAATAGAACATTAATATATGATGGAATCTACTTGAAGCAATGATCATGGAAAATGATGGAATCTACCAAGAGCTCTCGCTTCACCTGTAGGTAGATTGTACTTCGTTTTATTTCTATGAACGTTTCAGTTCATAAAAAAAAAAGACCTTTTGGGCATTGCAATAACCTGGACCCATGTAGTAAAATATATGTCACGAGTCACGACCCATTAGCTCCACTCTGGCAATAAAAAAATTAAATATAATATTAAAAAAAATTGCTGTTGTTTTGACCTCTTAAAATAAATATTAAGACACTTGACTATAATATTTTTAAATTCCACTTGAAATAAGTTTAAATATGATCCTCTTAACAATATATAAGACTTTTTAAACAAAAAAAAAAAAAAAAGAAAAAAAAAACTCAATAACAAAAGGAGAAATTTGTTAATCCAACAACAAAAGTAGAAATTTATTAATATTAAAATTTAGAAAAAGGTTAGATCTTAAAAAATTTGAAATAAATCAATCAAATGAGGGATAAGTAGATGAATAATTGATTTGCTATGTACATTAAAAAAATGTAGCTCGTAGGATTGATAATGAAAATATATAATGCAACAATCTTAAAATAAGAAATGTCATAGGAAAAATATTGTAAAACTTTATATATTGGGTTTTTTTTTTTTTGGTGTGTGACGTAGATATATTCATGTTATATTTTGTTTTAGATTTTATATAATATATTTTTTATTGACCCCTGAGAAAATAATCTTAGAGACGCCATTACCACCTAAACCATAAGATACATATTTTGAGCATTTTGAAATTGATCTTTTCCTACTTTTAATTGTTATACATGAGTTTCTCCAAAAAAAATCATAAAATAAAATAATTATACATACTAAGAGTTTTGTAGTTTAATTGATTGACACTTCCTAATGTTTTCAAGACATCAAGGTTTAAATCTCATCTCCTCTATTGTAACAATCAAATTATCAAAAAAAAAAATCACAAATTTAGGTTCAAATCCTCCGCCCAAATATTTAATTATTAAAAAAGGTCATTACACAAGTTAATGACTAATTTAAAACTACAAACAATATATTTTCCTGGCATTGATTAAAATCCTTTGATTCTATCCCAAGAATTTATCTTGGCAATTACTTGTTATCAATTTCAAACAGACAAACAAAGACCCAATTTTGTTTGGGCTGGGCTAAAAAATTTTCACATGAACGGACAAGCTACGCAAATTTCATTTTTTTGAAAAAAATAAAAATAAAACTATTTTAATCCAATTGCATGGTTACGCTCTCATGAAATGGCTCAAAGCTTGCACCAACATTACTTCAACTAGAAGCATAAAATAATATGATAACCACATCAATCATGTACAGCCTACTTAAGTTTACACGTGAATATATAGCATCTAAGAAATTTATTTAGGAAAGCAAAATTAAAAGTCACAGCTAAACATGTGATTTCACGGCACTGACTAGTATGTAAATGACTTAAATATTTTAATAAGGCTTACCTCATTGCGTAGCATAGCATAGCATAGCATACCAACTGTAAATGACACTAAGAAATAACAAGGAATTCAAATGAGTAAATTCCTCAAGAACATGAAAACATTGTCATTTAACAATTTTATTATTTTTTGTGATTTACGTAGAGTTCGCCCGTACTCAATATTATTCCCCCAATCGCAAACATTTTCACCCGGCGACGCATATCTGGTGCAAAATGCGAATAATTTATCCTAAGATGGCATATGAACAATTTATTTTAGGAAAAACAAAATCAAAAGACATGGTTAAACATGTGATTGCATGGTTTTTGACTAAAAATATAAATAGCATGGTAAATTTAATGAAGCTCATCTCATTGCATAGCGTAACCTAACAAATGCAAATTTGCAAATTCCTTTTCCAAAAGTATTTATTCCCCTGCAAGAAGACACAAACAAATGACAAGAAAATGTTGAATTCCAATAAAGCGTGAAAACAAAGGCATTTGACAAATGTATTAAAGTGTAAAAACAAGGCATTTGACAAATTTATTATTTTAAAGGAAAACATTTTATTTTGGCACAAAATGAGAATGAAAATGCTTTTTATTTTTTTTGCCTAAAGGGCCTTTGTGATATTTTTTGAGTTTTTAGGGGGTCCAAAATATAATTTTGAAGAGTTTTAGGGTCAAAATTTAATTTTTGAAGAGTTTGGGGTTGAAAATGCAATTTGTATAAGGTGGGCTGATAGATAATTTCAGATTGGCCTGAAACCTTTGTTGGTGGGCTGGATAAAATGGAGACCTAAGTAGTTGATGGGCCTCAAGGTGCTGGGTTGATTTAAGAGAGTTGCCTAAGGTTCTAAAAAGGTTAGTCTTGGCTTATTAGAGCTGGGCTTGGATAATTAAATTTTTTTTCTAATTTTTAAAGTGGGCGCTATTTTCAGTGTTCGCTAATAATTGAAATATTAGACCTCAATGGCATGCTTGATTAAAAAAATCCCAAAATGATACCAATTTTTCATGAAATTCAAATAAAAATTTAGCCTGTGTTACGTATAAAATTAACTTACGCAAAGTTTCATAGTTTGAAATTTAACATAAAAATTAATTTAATCACATTATTAGATTTCAATTGAAGCTCAATGAAATTTGACCAACCGCATAAAAATTGATAAAAATCAACAAAAATTTGGTTTAACAATTAAAAGTGAAAACTATAAAATCCTTCAATTTAGGGCTAAATTACAACTATTAAATCTTTTAATTTTGGGGTTGAAAATGTTACTTCAACAAAATTGTGCAATCAACTTATAATTTTGGAATAATTTGGGATCATTGTTCAATTTTGGACTTGATTAAGGCATGGGCTTGTTAATTTTTTTGAGCCGAAATGCAAGAGCTTTGGGATTAAAAGGTTGGAAATGGTTTCTGTTTTGAGCTCAAAGGTTGGAAATGCAAACTCAGTTTTGGGCTCGAAGATTCGTGTGTTTTGTTTTATTTTATTTGAAGGTTTAATGTGGGCTTGGTTCTTTATTTAATTGGAGGTTTGTAATGGGCTGGTGCAAACTAACGTACTGGATCTGATGTGGGTTTAAGTTTTAAGTTTCAAAGCGGCTCTGGTGTTTTGGATTGGGCCTTGTGGGGGTAGGGCTAATAGGGCTTAAAGGTTAGAAAGGATGACTTATTTTATTGTAAGTTGGTTGGAGGTTGGGTTTTAGCTATTAGTCTAAACTAGTTGCTAACCCGTGCTATGCACGGGAACCTACCTATTTGTTAAGTAGACTAAAATAATTTTATAAAATCTTAAATTGATTAAGAAACTACAAAAAAATAACTTAAAATTCAGATATTAAAATTTCTGAAATACCAAAAAATATAAAAGAATTAAATTATTCACGGCTTAGAAATAATTGAAACAAAACAAAATATATATGACTAAAAAATAGAAAAATATAAGAAAAAGATTATGTTACATTCAAAAGAATAATCCATAGCTATAAGTTTACACCCAATCATAAAATATCACGTTAGTGAAGTGGAAAGATGATAATACATTCGAAAGAATAATCCATAGCTATAAGTTTGCATCCCATTATAAAATATCACGTTAGTGAAGTAGAGAGATGATAATAATAATAATAATAATAATAATAATAATAATAATAATAATAATAATAATAATAATAATAATTTTATTTAAATAAAATGATAATTTTATTTAAATATTGTGGTTGACGTGAAAAAATATGAGAATTTCAGAAGTTTCGATTTATATAATAGTCGCTAACCCGTGCGATGCACGGAATATATTTCACTTTGTTTAAAGGTTTAATCACTTAAAATTAAAAAAATAAAATTTAAAATGACAAAACATCAATAACTTATCAAAATAAACATAAAATATACAATATTCATCGCAAAATGTTATTTGAGAATAAAATTACAATCAAAATGATATAAAGAAAAATTTCATGTCCAAACAACTCATCAAGGTGGAATTTGGTTATTAATAAGATCCTATATGTAACTTACCATGCATGGTCTTCATTCTAGCCAGAAAGATATCATATCAATTTTGATAAATCTATGTAACTTCTATGCAAATTTTTGCTTTAATTCAATCGTTATCTTGAGATAAATCTATAGTCATCTCATCTTTACTACTGGTACTCATTCCATGTCTATCGCCATTGTCATTCATAAAAGCTTTTGCAAAATCCAAAATTGAATAATCCTCTTTTTTTTTTTTTTTTTTTTTTTGCCGTTTGTCATCATCAATATTCCTAAAAGACCAAATTTTGGATGCTCCCGCAAGAAGTCATATATGTGCAAATAGTAATCTGTAGTAGAAAGAGAACTCAGCATGCAAACACAATTATGGCTTGTAAGGACTACTAAATAGTTAGGATCAAAGGGAAGCTTTGAAATCTTAAATAAATTGTTTTATCTCCAATCTCCAAATTGTTTTTCATTTTTCTTCTAGTATGATTCATTAATAATTTTGGAGGCAACTGCGAACTTGGGGAATAAACTAAAAGTCTAAAATCAATTTAGTCAAGAAACCGAATTCCTAAATAACACTATATAACTAAAAATATATAGCTAGAGTAGTTAAATTTAGATTGACATCTATAACCGTAAAACATAAAATCATACCTTTCGAAGAAGAAATTCAAAGTAGTTCATCTGGCATTACACCAACAACATTCAAGGCAAAATCCTTCCTATAAAGGGGAAAAAAACAAAGATTCATAAACTAAAGATATATAACCACATACCAAAAGATTTAAGAACCAAAGGGGGATTATCATAAGAAATAATTGTGCTTCAAAATTTGTAGAGATTTATTGGAAATTCAACAGTGATTTATGAATAGCACACTTGATTATCAAAAGCAAATTCCTAACTTCAAATTAAAGGATTGCATGTTTCCTAAATCAAATTCCTATATCACAACTACATATAATTATATAAAACTGATACAAACCTTGCACTAAGATTTGAATCACATCGTAATCCTAACTGCATAATACATAATTAGATATCAATAGAAGCAATGAGGAGTAGGCTTTGCAGCCTTATAGTTTCAGTTGGATGAAAAACAACAAACAGGGAAGAGAGAACCAAGTTTTTGTTGGGTTTCTATTTCCGACTATAATTCTCAATAGATGCGTGAGAGGAGTAGGCTTTGCGGCCTTACAATTTTAGTCAGATGAAATTTTATATTTTTAAATCGGATTTAATTTTTTTTTAAACTCTGATGTGTGTATATATATATATATATATATATTAATGATAATGATGAGTTTAAGTTTAAGTTGGATTTGTTAAAAAGATAGAGTTTCACTCCTTATTAAGTTTTGACTAAATAAAAATAATTTTATTTAAATATTATATTTAAATATTGTGCTGACGTGAAAAATTGTGGAAGCTTCAAAAGCTTCGGTTATATATATATATATATATATATATATATATAGATGAGGTTTACGTTATTTTTAATTTTAGATGGTACCTGACCCAATCGGGTCCAAACTCAGTTCAAATGCATCTACTCTTTGGGAAATCCCTTTTTTTTTTTTTTTTTTTATCTCTCTCTAATCTCTAATCTCAAATTGCGTCATTACGTCGTTATAGACGCTCAATGTTTGTCTGCAAAGAAATGATTTATCATTATACTACTGTCATTTTTATCCTTAATGTCAAAGACAAATTTTTTGTCTTCGCACAATGTTTAATTCCGCAAAATGACTAGGGAGCACCTCCAGCCCCCTCTAACCCATAGAGACTTTGTTCATTGAAGATATGAGTGGGTTCGATTAAGGTAGTTCTAGACATATATCTCAAATGCCTTGGAAAGAGTCTCACAGAGACATTATGTGCCAACCTGACCTTGGGTAGGAATGAGATTGCCTTGATAAGGTACTTTATCTAAGGTACCGGTAGTAATTGAGGTGAGCCAAGATGAGTCAAGTATTAAAAGTTCACTACAATAAAGAACTTGAGCTTTCTCAACATATTTTTATCTACGTTTACTAAAAAATGTTGATAAAAGCATTAATTTTCTACAGTTGTATGAAACTGTGGAGCTAAAGAAAGGAAATTAGTATACTTATTTCAACAGTTGTGATAACTGTTGAGATAAATGTTAAAAATAAAGTGGCTCCCCTTTTTTTTTAATTCCTCGCAGTAAATAAATAAATAAATAAATAAATAAAAGAGAAGAGAAAAGAAAAAGGAGTAGATAAAAAATTTTAATTGAGAAAATGGCGCAGGAGACGCAAGAAGATTTTTATTTAGTATTATTTATGTTTGCAAGTCAATTGTATTTTTATGTTTTATGTCCTGGTAGTTTATTAGGCTATTAATATTTTATTTTGGAAGCAAGATTATTGTTGTAATAAGGCAATTAGGGTTTCCTAGCCAATTAAAAATTAGGGTTTAGTAATCCTTTATAAGCAACCTATTGTATTCCTTGAGGAGATAGTTGATATTTTGATAAATGAAAAAAATGGCCGTTTGGTCTTTCTTTTGGTCTGGTGCTGACTCCAGGTCTATCCTAGGTGCTGACTCCTAGTGGTTCTCCGCTTGGTGCTGACTCCAAGCAAGGCCTAGGTGCTGACTCCAAGCAAGGCCTAGGTGCTGACTCCTAGGTCATATCCGTTATTTTTCTGTTGTTTTCAGTTTTGTTCTGGTTGTCCTGCGTCAATTTTGGTATCAAAGCCCAACCGATCACCTCTTTCCACAACCCAAAATCACAACCTCCAACCCACAGCCACAATCACCACCATCAGAAAACAACTTAACCACCAAACATGCCATTACTCAAATACTTACCCCACGAGATTTGCAAACCACCACAACCAACCCTGCCATTACTCAAATACTTGCCTCATGAAATCTGCAAGCCGGAGCTAGAACCAAAACCAACAGAAAAACCCACTCCTTCCCCAAAACCAATCCGTGCCCGCCTCTAAGCCCACCACCAAAAAAAAAAAAAAGGACGGTATCGTTGCTGTGATTGAACAAAAAAAAAAAAAAAAAATTTCACAGCAACTATCAGCCAGCCGGTCCCAGCAACTATTTGAGAGGATAGTCTTCAGAGCCTACCCCCAGCAATTGTCCAAAGAACATCACAGCAACCCAGGTTCCTATTCCAACTTCCAAATATTTGTTGAAAGTTGAAACACTATTTTAGAGAATTATGGTAATATTCGAAGCATCTTATTTTGATGGTTGTAAAACTAATCCACGGGATTTTGTTTATTGGATGAATGAGATGGAGCAATTCTTTGAGCAAGCAAATTGGGCAGATAACAAAAAGGTTAGGTATGCAAAGTTGAAGTTAAGAGGTGGAGCACAAAGGTTTTGGGAAAAGCTTGAATATTTCCGCTATCTAAACTATGAACCTGCCATTAGTGTGTGGGAAGACATGAAAGAAAAGCTTTGTGATGAGTATTTGTCACCATACTTTCGAGCTAAGTATCTACCCCAATCTCAGTGTGGTACTTTTCAGGTTGAAGCACATACGATGAATTCTCATTTTATTTCATGTCCTCAGTGCACTTTTGAACAATCTACCAAGGAATTAAAGGAGTCATCTAAAAAGGTCTTGAAAAATGTTGAAGACATAATTGCCCGAATGAAGCAAATGACGCCTCAAACTGATTCAATAGAAAAACCAAGGATAACTGATCAAAATGAAATTATCGCTGCCCCCATAGAAGACAACATTGATGATGATATCTTAGTTGTGGAGAATCCTCAAGCAACACCAAAGCCTAATGTTGACACAAACGTACATGCCTCAACAAGTGATGCTTTAAAATGCGTGCAAAGAAATGAATCTATTGAAGAGCAGTAAGGTAAAGGGATGATGTCTACAAAGAGTATTATGTTAGAGGGTACCCATGATGTGATATTGGAAGCTAATGAATCTACTTTTGATCAGCCTTCCATGGTGCATGAAGACAAACAGTTTGCTAAAGTGGAGAAAGTGGATAATATAGTGCTTTCAATGGTTCAAGATAAGAGTATGCTGATTCCATACATTGATTTTGTTGTTCCAGAAGAGTTTGACCTGGTGGAATTCAAGATTTTTCTTTTCTCTATGCTCCCTAAGGTAATTCCAAACTTGAAGCAAGTGTTACTTGTCAGCATCCTAATCCTTCAATGCTTTAAAACTCGAGGTCGAGTTTTCTCCAACCAGAGGAGAATGGTGCAGGAGACGCAAGAAGCTTTTTATTTAGTATTATTTATGTTTGCAAGTCAATTGTATTTTTATGTTTTATGTCCTGGTAGTTTATTAGGCTATTAATATTTTATTTTGGAAGCAAGGTTATTGTTGTAATAATGCAATTAGGGTTTCCTAGCCAATTAAAAATTAGGGTTTAGTAATCCTTTATAAGCAACCTATTGTACTCCTTGAGGAGATAGTTGATATTTTGATAAATGAAAAAAATGGCCGTTTAGTCTTTCTTTTGGTCTGGTGCTGACTTCAGGTCTACCCTAGGTGCTGGCTCCTAGTGGTTCTCTGCTTGGTGCTGACTCCAAGCAAGGCCTAGGTGCTGACTCCTAGGTCATATCCGTTATTTTTTCGTTGTTTTCAGTTTTGTTCTGGTTGTCCTGCATCAGAAAATTTTATCCATTGGTGGATAAATGTTGATGTTGCTAATTATATTTTTTTCTTCCACGGTTTGTAAATGTAGAAAATCATGTTTGCTTTAGGAACGCGCTTCCCTCTATGAAATTATGTTTTTACTCTGAATCTCATAAATGCATACAAAAGCAACTTGTTCTCCCTCTTTGAATTCCTTTTTTTTTTTTTTTTTTTTCTCATTAGCATTTGTTCTCCCTCTCTTTGTCTCTCTCTAATGCTCTCATCTCTCTCTTAGAAAAACCTAAGTCTATTTTCGTTGTAGATCGATTTCTTTTGTTTTTTTTTTTTTTGCTCGAATTGGAAAATTTCAATTTCAAGGCTTTGGTAAGTGATTATATATTTAATTTTATATTGAACACAAGCTGAATTTGAGCTCATCTCCAAACAAGATTACATGTTCAAGTCTTCATTTCCTTGTTAAGTAAACTCGAACTTATTCATGAGTTACTTGATTAAATATTTCTTTTTATATAATGATGGTAGTGTTTAATATATATATATATATATATATATATATATAAAGCACTACCATCATTATATTATTTGATTTAATTAGATAAAATGATTTTCATTAATAAACTAATAAAAATTAGATTCATTAAACATATATTGTTAAAAATTATACATAAGTTTTACAATAAAATAGGCTATTTATATTATCAATAAATACAAATAATAATTTGATATTCTATCATCTTATTTATAAACTTATCAATCTCAAGTTCTTTATGATGTTTTTCTAGCAAAGTGGCATAATTCATATGGGATCTTTCCACCTGTAGAATGAAGGCATTCTTTCTTCATTTTACAAAATGTGATACAATATATATATATATATATATATATATATATATTGTATCACATTTTATGTAGCAATCATAAAGAAAACACAACAATTTCGTTGCCAAGTTTTTGGTGAACCACATATGTATAATTCTAGTATTTGTGTGGATGGGTAGGTTTTGGGTGAACCACCACGTAAATCTAGTATTTGTTGGCACCCCATAGATCCACGTAAATCTATTGATTTTATTAATTTATCATACTCAATTTCTTTCTATTTTTGTTTTTTGAATTGTTTGATCTCATGATTATGGAAGTTCAAGTTCCCTTAAGTGCCAGTGTTCAAAGATCCATTCAAAAAGTTCTGATTAATTATCAAATAGACCCCCAAAAAGAACAAAGAAAAAGAGAAAAAGCACGGTGTTTTTTAAAAACATACATAGGCGAACGTCACAAAGCATTATGTAGTAGTGTACTAGCCTCTCATCACAGTCCAAATAGTTTATTAGTTACTTGTTGGATCTTGATTCATTACTTGCTGGCCAATATGCAATCAATTATACTATTTTTTAAAGAACGTTTTCAGTCTTAATATTGGTTAGATACTTTTTATTTGAAATGTTTAGGGGGTGTTTGGTAGAGGAATTTGAGTAAAGTTTTTTGGATGTTTTAGATATACGTGTAGGTGAAAAAGTATGTTGAAATGTGTGTTAGTATGTTTAAAATGCTGAAAACTATTCCTGGAATAGCCTGCCAAACAGGCCCTTAATTTCCAAGAGAGAATTTTTAATTAAGGTCACTTGCCCATTTGTATTTGGAAAGCATCAAGCTTTGAAAGTGCAAGAAGTGAGTTGTACCTCATCTAGTCTCTTTTTTAACCTTACTCAAAAACTAGGAGCAAAAAATTCCATCAAAAGACAAGACAAGATGCAATGCTTGTAATATGATCCCTTGCGTAGAATGTACATATTTTCACAGCATGGGCAAACTTTGATCTTTACGAGCATCGAACAAAGCTGGAGCTGAACAAACATCAGAAGCAATGATTATTTATTCAGTGGCAAAGATCTCTTCTAACAATATTTATATGACAATATACAATGAAAAGTTGTGTGGACCTGTAACTAAATTCGAGTGTTGTTGGTCCTGCTTCCCTGTTCTTGTGTGGACCTGCTGCTTCCCTTAGTTAATGAAAAATTGATGCTTTTGAACTTTGATTTGTCTAATATTTGTACTTTATGGCACCGCAATGCAACGTTTTCTCTCCATGGTTAGCCTGGCAGTCATAAATAACAATATTCTTCATTATACGACAAGTTTGAAAAGAGATTAAATTTTATAAGGATGTGGTGTAAAACTCATGTTTTACACCATCCAATAAGTGATTATCACGTCAGTATTTTACTTAAAATTCAATATATCCTACCACACCTAATAACACCTCAATAAATTCTCAATTTGGTTGGATTTATATATGAGTATTAGAATTGATTGAGTGTGATTGTGTTTATTCTTAAATATATAATAGATGATGTGGCATATTGAGATTGGATGGGTAAAACATAGGTTTTACACCATATCCTTATAGAATTTAATCTCGTTTAAAAATATTATATGCAATGTAAGTAGATTTGCAAGGTTGTTCAGCAATCCACAACAGTCTAAAATCTAAATAGTGTTTCCAAAAAAAAAAAGGCTAAACAAAGGCCCTAACACCTTCTAAACTTTAGATTAGCGGCCATTACACATCATAAAATTTTATTTTAACCGATTTAGTCCATAAACTTCCTTATAAAAAAAAACAAAAAAAAAAAAAAAACTTTGTAAACTTTATGCATTTACCAAATAAGTACATCAATTAGTCTACGTACCATTAATAAATTCATAGACTAAATACATGAGACACACGTGTAGAATAAATATTATCAAAATCAAATGTTTGAAAGTGAAACCCACGAAGAGAAGAGAGAGAATGGGGGAGGATTGGAGGAGATCAGAGGAGGAAAAATCTTGGTGGGTTGGCCGTGACAATTTTTTTGGGAATTACCATATATTCCCAAAATTGAAATCTCTCGAATTTCGAGAATTTTCAAAATGGGAAGAATGGATTGACATTGGAGGAACGAGGGAAGAAGAAGAAGAAGATAATGGGTTTGTTACTATAAAAATAATGCCACGCCTTTGTTCCTTCAAAATTTGGAGATGCCCCATGCTAAAGTTGCTACCAGACTTTCTCCGTACTACCCCATTAAAGAAATTAGAGGATCTTTGAAGTCCAATTCTTGAGCAACATTGCAAAAGAGGGACAAGGGAAGACAGTCACAAGATTTCTCACATCCTAAGCATCAAGTTTGATTCAGATAACATTCAGAGGTAACTCTCCTTTGTTTATTTCTGCAAAAATATCAATTAAATATTTTTGATTGTGCAAATAGAAGGAAGTCATATTCTGCTTTTCAATTCTAATTCACCTACAAGTATCTTTATATTCTTCCTTTTCTTCTTGTGATGCTGTTACATTTACTTTATAATCCAAGTTTCCAACCTTTATGGGCCCAGGAATGTTTTGGTGGTATTACTTCTAATTGATGCTTGTTACCATGAATAACCCCTATCCAGCACAAGAAACAATTCCCATTTTACAAGGGAATTCCGAGGGCCAGCACTTGGACATATGAGCAAGGATTCTGAATTGTTAAGGAAGTATGTGTTCCCTTTGTACATTCTAATGTTGCCCCAAATTTGTCTTTCAAGGATCGATCTGATACTTTATTAGGTTTCTGTTTGGCATGCCGTTATTCAGTTTCTTCTATCTTCATCTCCACTAATCTGTTGGTATGATTGTCACTCATGATTCAGATCACTTACAAGGCTCTTTAGGCTAGTAGCAGAACCGGTGTTTGAAATAGTATGCATGAAGAATGGTGTTGGATGCAACAGTGAATAATTTTATAGCGATAATGATCTAAAAGATGACCTCCAAATTTCATTCTTTATAGCCTTATGTTTACATTGAAGGTTTGCATTTTTTCGATGGACTTGAAGTGTCTTGATCATGTATTTATTGTGATTGTTCATAACGACCTTTGTTGTTTGGATATTATTACATCTTTCTTTTGCAGCCCAATTGTCCATACTATTTGTTAAGTTTGTGCACTGTTTGCTATAAACCTTTGGGTGCTAATACTGCATCTAGCATAGGTAACCATATATTCTTCTTCTTTTCTCATGAGGTGCCTTTTTGTTTAGCTTTTTAAATCATCCTACCATGTGGTTATGTGTGATTTAAATCATTTTGGATTGTGGGTAGAGTGTAGATTAATATAATATCATTTATGTTTTGGCTAAATTTGATTTTTCTTATTATTTATTTATGTTTTAATATTATATCAATATGGGTCTTGCGAGTTGTCTTGATTTTGGGTATTTATTAGACTAATCTAACATAACTCTTTTTTTGGGGCGTGTAGTTGGTTCTCTCTCTCTTTTGCTTCATAGCTTCATTCTCACACCTAAGAATCAAAACAACTAAACCCTCCCTGCCATCTCCATGGCCACACTCTTCAGGTTCGTGTTTTTTTTTTTTTACTTATTTCACTTCTTCTTATTGTAATTGAATTGAATTTCATTATTTGTATTCTTGAATGTGAAATAGTGAAAGATTTGAAATTATAAATCTATTTCCTCTTAATTTCCCTTCTATTCTATAATATTGATGCATGAAGTATATATGAACTTAATCATAGAGATTGTTGCAAACTATAATCTGCTTGCCATGAAATCATGAAGTTTATTGGAGGACTTTCATTATTTCATGTCCTTGTTCTTTAATGACTTACGTAGAGTCACATCCTTAAACAAAAATAAAAAATTGCATATTCAGCATATTGCATATTTGACTTACCTAGCAACTAAATCAGTTGTATATTGTTGTTGGAATTCTTCTTATTTCTCCTTTCATTTTTGGGCATAGTGTTGAGACTTGACTTTGGCATATTATACCCCAAAAGAAATTTTTAGTGCTACAGAAATGCAGCTAAAACCACAACATAGAGAGCAGAAACTTTCAAAATTATAGCAATGATTTCTTGTCTTACCAGCTCCCATCACTGTTTCTCTATGCCTAACTGCAATGAACTTTTGAGATTGTATATAACACCTTGCTAGTACTAAAATTCTATAACACTTAACACACTGCTATTATTTGAATTCTTTAACACTGCATGGGGATGATATCTTTTGTGTCTTTTACTAGAGAGGAGGTTGAGCATTTAGGGATGGTTTTGATGGAGTAAAGGAGTGAGATTCTATTGGTTAGTGATTTGCCCATTACAAGCCAGCCTACTATTGAGCAGCTACTGGATTGAATCTAATCCAAAAGCGTTGAGAAAGATGGGTTGGCCAAGGATGACACAAAAGTCAGAAACCTCGTTGGCTCTCAATGGTACTATAATGTATGTTCTTTAATATTTAAATCTTTTAGTTGTAACTTCTTCTACAGTTCTCTTTAAACTTGTTTACTTATATCTGAACAAATGTTAAGAATCCTTAAATGATCATCTTTGGTCAATCCAGGATGCTAAGTGGGACACAGCCATCTGGTAGCTAAGAACCTAGGTCTGTTAGTATTCTCAAGAATGGTCTTATTTCTTTCCAATTAATGGTCTTAAATCTTTCTGACACATTTCTCTTCCAATTATTCGTCTTTATCAAATCAGCCAATTTATAATGAGAAGTTAAATTAGCTTCACCTAAATCTTGTGGCTGAATTAATTTCATGCAGGATTCATAGCAATGTATGCTAACTGTGTTGAGGACTTGTGCTTGATTCCTGAGTCACCCTTTTAACTTGAAGGAGCTGGTGGAGAATTTGGAAATTAGCTAGTCCAGGATGTGAGTCAGTAGATATCTCAAAGATGAAGGTATGGATACTTGTATGCATTCTATTGCTTTGGTGTTAAATGTGTTGTTTGTCAAGCCTGGCAATTGTGAGCAAATCACCTTTGAAATTTAGTCGAGAAATGAAGAGAAAAACCTTGTAATGACCAGAAAGTTTCTGTATATTGGCTTAAGAGAAGATTACATTGTGTACATGTATTTATAGGTAAGAATCTACAACCTAGAAGGAAAGGCCACACCAATCCCTATAATCAGTTTTTAATTGATACAAATCAAATCTCTAGAATCATGGGGTGATGAGCTAAGAATCAGGTGTTGAAATATGGTGCTGAAATCAAGGCTAATCAAGACAGCCAATCAAGTCTGGATATCACTGAACAAGAAAGAACTCGAAGAGGAGTATTTTGTAGCAACTAATTCTAGCTTTAAAGGCTTGGC